>CM030367.1:223334269-223977250 GCA_017893485.1 Hemerocallis citrina
CATGAAATAATAATTAGAAATTTTCTCTAACAATTAGTTGCCTCCAAATTAAGATAATGAAGAAAGGTGTAAAATTGAGGCTAAGATCAGATGTAATTTGTCCCAATTTCTACTAATTATTTTTCAATTGTATCTTGATATTGTTTGTTGATTGATTGTTGCCATTATTTTTTCAATCATGATTTCAATGAAATGCTATGCTCTTTTCCTTATCTTCTTTTAATGTTCCTTCTCATTGTCCTCATTGTAGATACGATTCTAAATAGGCCCTCCTCTTAAAAATCATTGTTAATATATAATTGGCTGATTATTATGGCCTATAGGGATATTCACTTCAAAGATAAAGTTTATTTATAGGTTGCCGAAAATAAAATATCCCGATAGAAAATGACTAATTGCCGAATTTTTTTATGCTCAGGCTCTTTGTTCACTTTCTAGCAGTCATTTTAGCTTAGTAATCTCTGATATCTGTAATTTTGGAGGTTGGTGTTATATATAGCAATAAAGAGATCATGATTGTAAGTCTGGTTGTTATAGAGTCATTAGCTGAAGCTTAGTTGTTGGATTTTCGGTGTATCAGTCCCCTGTTTATAATCATCTCAAATTGGAGAACGAGTTGTTGGAAATATTTTTTGGCATATTTTCTAGGCTGGATTTCGGTGGGCTCCGACCACCGGCGGCACCGAAAAGTTATTGGATTACGTTACTCTCATCGAGTACTATTCCGTAATGTACTCATTTGCCAAAAACTGTTTCTGTATGAATGAGAAATGTTGGTCCAAAGTTGGGTATTCGAAATGTACTAACTTGGGAATTTGGAGAAAATTGATAGTCTCACATCGGAAGATGAAAAAGATTTCTCTAGTATATAAGCTTAAAAAATAGACCAAAGGGCGTAGCCCTGAGGTTACTACTAACGTGTAGTGGAGAGATGACCTAGCCAAAATTATAAACACGCACGCAGCCCCGGCCCATATTAATTTTTTGCCCCGCTCCAATTTTTCCGCTGGATCTATTTTTACCGTTGAGGCATTTGAAATTCTGCAATTGGTGTCATTATTTTGTAACAGCGGAATAATGGATCCATCAGTTACGTTTTTTTAGCCATTACTCTGCTGTTACAGAGTGATGGACAAACACAAACACACGCGCGCGCATGCCCGGCCCCGACCCACATTAATTTTTTGCCCCGCTCCAATTTTTTTGCTGCATCTATTTTTACCGTTGAGGCGTTTGAAATTCTGTAACTGGTGTCATTATTTTGTAACAGCAGAATAATGGATGCATCAGTTACGTTTTTTTAGCCATTACTCTATTGTTACAGAGTAATGGATAAACACAAACACACACGCGCGAGTGCCCGGCCCCGGCCCACATTAATTTTTTGCCCCGCCCCAATTTTTCCGCTGGATCTATTTTTACCGTTAAGGAGTTTGAAATTGTATAACTGGTGCCATTATTCTGTAACAGCAAAATAATGGATCCATCAGTTAAATTTTTTTAGCCATTACACTGCTGTTACAGAGTGATGAACAATTACTCTGCTGTTACAGAGTAATGGATCCATGATCCATCAGTTATGCCCTCATAGCCTATAAGACTCTGCAATCTTGTCTGCCAGAAAGACATCTTTTGAACTTGGTAATATTCTTCTTCTTCCTCTGAGTCTGAGAGTACAACACAGCTACCGGTTCGCTGATATCTCTGAAGCTAGGGTGCTGCTTTTCAGGAAAATGTAATATACAGTTGTATCCTGAGTGGCAATTCGTCAACTACCGTAGTGTCACACTACGGGGCGAATTTTGCTTTAAGGACAGAGATCTTAATCTCTAATCTATATTAAAGTATCTGGTTTGTCCGTTCTTCACAAACATTATTAGGAATTTTTTATTTTATGATATTCGAGTTCTAACACGAGTTTATATTTGGAAAACAGTTGGTTATATGGAGTAGTTGCTTGTTTCTTTCTTCCTTTTTCACTTTGAATGTTTAGGAGATTGAGCTTTCTATTGGCATGATATAGATTCTGATATGGACATAATCGTTCTCTTTTACAAGGAAGTAGGCTCAGGAGAGAAATTTCTAAGCAAAACGTAGTAGAATAACCAAAGTACTTCTTATAGAAGAATAGAAGATTGCACTTCCACCCGACATTATACGGAAACATGGCTTTAGCATTTTGATTCGAGTCGTTTCTATCCTGCTTTCTATATAAATCCCTAGAACGAAGATGATGAACTATCATTGGGATATGCAATCAAGAGGAGCATTCATCATTCTACTCTTTGGGTTATCAGTTGGAGGTTTATACTCCGAACTTTTCGATAGCTTTGTATTGCTTCACCTGTATAAAATCTATTAATGGTTTGCATACTACGTATCTAGGAATAAATCTTCTCATACGCTGACCCATTAGCTAGTTTTTGTTTATGTTCATATGTTCGTGATGTTATATTTTATATTTGAATTAACTTAATTAATTATAATTTCTTAATTTGTGTTTGTATTATTGTATATGTATGTAGGATAATGGCTCGATTCTGGTTCAGTTTGTTTATATCCATCGTATCTGCAGCAATTGAAAGTTTCAGTACATCAGTCGACTGAGGTATGGAGTCAGTCGACTGTCCAGAGAGAAGTTTCAAAGGCTAAGGATACAGCAGCAGCAGTCGACTGAAGATGTGTCTCAGTCTACTGTCCAGAACTAAAGACCAGTCGACTGGTAAGAAGACCAGTCGACTGTAGGCGGGTTTGTGAACTAGAAAAGGCCCATTTCGAAAGGCCCAGTAGTTTCCCTATAAATACACCCGTTAGGGTTTTGTAAAGGGTAAGACCTCTATTCGGATTTTGCAGCCGTCATCTCTGTAAGGGTTTGTTTCACCCATTGGTGATTATTTGAAGAAGAAACCCCAACCGCCCCGTGGATGTAGGCACTTGTTTGCCGAACCACATTATATCTTTGTGTCCTTGTGTTTGTTTGGTTTTCTGATTTTCTCTCGCTATTTCTCTCTTTGATTGGTGGTCCATTCGTATTCCGCACTCGTATTCCGCACAACAAGTGGTATCAGAGCATTCGGTTCGACCTAGAGGGAGATGGCGAGTGAAGCAGATGCAACCAAGGATGTTGTGGGATCAAGTTCGTCCAGAACAACGATTCACAATGCAAAATTTGAAGTTGAAAAATTTGATGGAACAAACAATTTCGGGATGTGGCAGTGTGAGGTGTTGGATGTTCTTGTTCAACAAGAACAAGATGTTGCTTTGGAGGAAGAAAAACCAAAGAATATGTCCGATGTAGATTGGAAGAAGTTGAATCGAGTTGCGTGTGGGACTATTCGGCTCTTTATCGCGAAGGCTCAGAAGTATGATTTGATGAGGGATACCATTGCTGCGGTGTTGTGGAAGAAACTCGAAGACAAATACATGAGGAAAAGTTTGGAGAATCGGCTGTATTTGAAGAAGAGACTTTTTCGCTTCACCTATACTGAAGGTATGTCTATGAACGCTCATGTTGAATCATTTAATAAATTATTGGCTGATTTGTTAAATTTGGATGGGCAAATTAAAGATGAAGATAAAGCCCTAATTCTGTTGAATTCATTACCTGAAAGTTATGATCATTTAGCAACTACTTTACTATATGGAAAAGACACTGTTAAATATGAAGATGTTGCAAATGCCCTGTTGAATAATGAAACTAGGAGAAGGGATAAAATGGTTGATAGAGAAACTTCTGAGGCATTGATTGTAAGGGGCAGAACTGAGACCAGATCTGAGACCAAATCTGGGAATAAAGGAAACAAATCTCGTTCCAAATCGAGAGGAGTTTCAAAGGACAGAAAGATACCAGCCAGAGATGAATGTGCTTTCTGTCATGAAAGGGGGCATTGGAAAAAGGATTGTCCTAAGCTACGAAATAAGGAAAATTCGACTGCAAATATGATTGTTGATAATATAGATAGTGACGATGATTTCTCTTATGCACTTGCAACTAGTCCCTCACTTTATCAAGAAGTATGGTTTCTTGATACAGCAGCCTCCTATCATATGTCTTGGAGAAAGGAGTGGTTTACTTCTTTAGAGTATATGGATGGTGGGGTAGTTTTGATGGGAAATGATGCACCTTGTAAGAAGGTAGGAATCGGGAAGATTGAATTGCTAATGCACGATGGTCTTATTAGGGAGCTTTCAGATGTATGGTATGTTCCAGATTTGAAAAAGAATTTGATTTCACTTGGTGTTTTGGAGGCCAGTGGATTGAAATTTGCTAGTGAAGGTGGCACTCTGAAGGTGACTAACAGAGCACTTGTGGTGATGAAAGGGCAAAGGAAAAGGAACTTGTTTTTCTTGCAGGGAAAAACATATTTGGGTCAGGCTGCCAGTGTAACTGAAAAGCCTAAACAGGTTGTTCCCGACTCTACTAGGTTGTGGCATATGCGACTCGGGCATGCAGGAGAAAAGGCCTTGCAGGGGCTTGTGAAGCAAGGGTTGCTTAAAGATGCTAAAGGTTGCAAGTTGGAATTTTGTGAACATTGTGTGTTAGGTAAGCAAACTAGGGTGAAATTTGGTACAGCTGTACATCAGATAAAGGGTATCCTCGATTATGTGCACACAGATGTTTGGGGCCCTACTCAGACACCTTCTATGAGTGGTAGACACTGGTTTGTTACATTTGTTGATGACTACTCTAGACGAGTTTGGGTATATACCATGAAACACAAAGATGAAGTTTTGACATTATTCACAAGTTGGAAGAAGAAAGTTGAAAACCAGACTGGAAGGAAGATTAAGGTTCTGAGGTCAGATAATGGAGGGGAATACAAGAACGATCCGTTTCTGAAATTGTGTGAAGATGAAGGGATCCAGAGGCACTTCACAGTTAGGAAGACTCCACAGCAAAATGGGGTTGCAGAAAGGATGAACAGAACCTTACTTGAGAAGGTGAGATGTATGCTAGCACAGTCTGGATTGAAGAAGACATTTTGGGCAGCTGTTATATATGCAAGCCACATCGTCAACCGTTTACCATCAGCAGCACTTGAAGGCAAAATGCCTATTGAGGTATGGAGTGGTAAACCTGCATCTGATTATAGTTTTTTGCATATATTTGGTTGTCCTGCTTATTTTCATGTAACTGAAACTAAACTTGATGCAAGAGCCAAAAAGGCTATATTTGTTGGTTTCAGTACTGGTGTCAAAGGTTACAGGTTGTGGTGTCCAGAACAGAAGAAGTTAGTAATCAGCAGGGATGTTACCTTTGATGAGACCAGCATGATCAGCTCGGGACAGTCGACTGGTCCTCATATGCAGTCGACTGGTGATCCTGATCAAGAGAAGCAGAAGATTAGCTCGGGACAGTCGACTAGTAGATGCTCTCAGTCGACTGGTGCGAGAGTTCTCCAACAGGTGGAGTTAGAAAAGCGTTCAGTTGGAAATTCTACTCCTGTCCAAAATGAAGATGATGTGGTTGATACTGAGGATGAGGAAGAAGTTCCTATCCAAGACCCTCCCCAGCAGGAAGAATCAATTGCAGCAAGAAGGCAAAGAAGAGATATCAAACGACCATCTCGCTTTACAGAAACAGTTGCATTTGCTCTTCCCATTGTTGATGATGAAGTTCCCTCCAACTTCAAAGAAGCTACTAGAAGTTCTGAAAATGCAGATTGGAAAGTTGCTATGGATGAAGAGATGAACTCTCTTCATAAGAACAAGACTTGAGATCTAGTGCAATTGCCAAAGGGGAAGAAAGCTATCGGTTGCAAGTGGATATATACGAAGAAAGAAGGTCCAAAAGGCAGTGTTCGGTTCAAGGCTAGACTAGTTGCAAAGGGGTATGCTCAAAAGGAAGGAATTGACTATAATGAAGTGTTCTCTCCGGTTGTGAAGCATCCTTCTATTCGGATTTTGTTGGCATTGGTAGCATAGTTTGATCTTGAATTGACACAGATGGATGTAAAGACTGCATTCTTACATGGGGACCTGGATGAAGAAATTTATATGTTGCAGCCAGATGGGTTTAAGACAGCTGGGAAGGAAAATTATGTTTGCAGGTTGAAGAAGTCTCTCTATGGGTTGAAGCAATCTCCCAGGCAGTGGTATTTGAGCTTTGATCAGTTTATGAAAGTGCAGGGATATTCCAGAAGTGAGTATGATCATTGTGTCTATTTCAGAAAATTGCAGGATAGCTCTTTCATATATCTGTTATTATATGTGGATGACATGTTGATTGCCTCTAAGGATGCTAAGGAGATTCAAAATTTGAAGAATCAGCTGAGTTCTGAATTCGAGATGAAGGATCTTGGTGAAGCCAAGAAGATACTTGGGATGGAGATAGCTAGAGACAGAGCAAAGGGCATAGTGAGTTTGACACAGAAGCAATATCTTTTGAAGGTGCTGAAACGGTTTGGTATAGATGAGAAAACTAAACCAGTCAGTACACCCTTAGCCACTCATTTCAGAATTAGTGCTTCTCAGTCTCCAAGTACAGATGAAGAGAGACAGTATATGGCTAATGTACCTTACACTAGTGTGGTTGGCAGTTTGATGTATGCCATGGTTTGTACTCGACCAGACATCTCTCAGGCGGTGAGTATGGTTAGTCGATATATGCATGATCCAGGCAAAGAGAATTGGCAAGCAGCTAAATGGATTTTGAGGTACATAAGTGGCACCACAGATGTGGGTTTGAAATTTGAGAGGGATGACAATATTAGCAGGTTATTGGTGGGTTATGTTGATTCTGACTATGCAGGTGATCTAGATAAGAGGCGGTCTACTACAGGCTATTTGTTTACTATGGCTAGAACACCTATAAGTTGGAGGTCCAATTTGCAGTCCACTGTAGCGTTGTCTACTACTGAGGCTGAATACATGGCAGTTGCTGAGGCCATGAAGGAAGCCATTTGGATTCAGGGACTTTTGGAATTCATCGGGAGAAGGTGGAGGTACACTGTGACAGTCAGAGTGCTATCCATTTAGCGAAGAACCAAGTTCATCATTCGAGGACCAAACATATTGATGTCCGTTATCACTTTGTGCGTGACTTGATAAAGGATGGTGATATTCTTCTGGTAAAGATTGGGACAGCTGATAATCCTGCTGATATGTTGACCAAAATTGTTGGGACAGCCAAGTTCAAGCATTGCATGAACCTGGCTAATATTTTGCATGCTTGATGATTTGGAATGGGCGGTTGGAATGGTGCTTCGTTTTGTTTGGTTAGTATGTGATATCATACTAAGGTGGAGTTTGTTTTTGTTACATTTGGTGATGAGTATTTGTTTTGGAGTATTTTTGGAGATTGCTTGGGCTACTTGGAAGATCTCGCCAAGGTGGAGATTGTAGGATAATGGCTCGATTCTGGTTCAGTTTGTTTATATCCATCGTATCTGCAGCAATTGAAAGTTTCAGTACATCAGTCGACTGAGGTATGGAGTCAGTCGACTGTCCAGAGAGAAGTTTCAAAGGCTAAGGATACAGCAGCAGCAGTCGACTGAAGATGTGTCTCAGTCTACTGTCCAGAACTAAAGACCAGTCGACTGGTAAGAAGACCAGTCGACTGTAGGCGGGTTTGTGAACTAGAAAAGGCCCATTTCGAAAGGCCCAGTAGTTTCCCTATAAATACACCCGTTAGGGTTTTGTAAAGGGTAAGACCTCTATTCGGATTTTGCAGCCGTCATCTCTGTAAGGGTTTGTTTCACCCATTGGTGATTATTTGAAGAAGAAACCCCAACCGCCCAGTGGATGTAGGCACTTGTTTGCCGAACCACATTAAATCTTTGTGTCCTTGTGTTTGTTTGGTTTTCTGATTTTCTCTCGCTATTTCTCTCTTTGATTGGTGGTCCATTCGTATTCCGCACTCGTATTCCGCACAACAATGTATTCCTTAGAATTTGGTTTTGCAATGTTAGAACTGGCCTGTGTAATTGGAAGAAGACAGTGCCTAGTGTCTGAGCTCTGGTTGTGTTGCGATTGTAGAGCATAATAAGAAAATGCCTTAAATCCCCAAGTTGGTATTTTAACTGTAGCAAAATGAAGCCAGTCACTTATTTTAGACTTAAATATAATATATGTCACTAATTGTAATACAAGTTTAAAATCGATTAGTTTATATTAATAAAATGAGCTTCCCCGTAAAGATAATAGATATGCTAGCTCTTGGAAGATATCTCAAAGACCCAAGTAATTATGTTATAGATCAATTGACTAAGTTCATTTGTGTTTGGTTGCAATATTGCGAACTGGACTAGTTTGCAATCGGGATCCTACATTATTCGGAATGATCCAATTACAACCTAGTTGCAATTTTTTGCCCTTACTTTGAATCATTGCCTTACAGCGAGTCGTTGCAACTGCGATCGCAATATAAACTTTTGTTAGATCTTGCAGGCACACATGCAACCTCCTTCGAATTCACTAACAATTGTACTCGGTTGGCACCCTCTCCAGTGCTAGCTCCCCTCCCCTTCCCAAAACTGGCTTCCGGCTCCTCCCCTCATCCGCCACCTCCCTCCCCGCTCCCCCATCCTGGTCCGGCCATTTCTGGGCCCGCACACATTGCAACACAGACACCACCAGCCATTTTTCCTGTGCCACTGGTAACTGTCCCACCGGACAGGTCTCATGTGACGGAACGGGAGCACAACCTCCCGCAACCCTTGTAGAAATAACCCTGGGCACCACCAACAACGACCTTGATTTCTATGACATTAGCCTTGTCGATGGATACAATGTCCCCGTGTCAATTGGGCCCAGAGGAGGAGGTGGAGGGGATTGCCACGTAGTAAGCTGTTTAAATGACTTGAACCTAGAGTGCCCGAAGGAGTTCAGGGTGGTACTAGGGCCCAATGGAAAGGTGGTGGCCTTGCCGGAGCACATGTGAAGCGTCGGGGAAACCGGAGTTTTGTTGCACAGGGGAATTCGGGAGCCCAGCAATGTGTGGTCCGACCAAGTATTCCGTGGTGTTCAAGAAGGCATGTCCCTTGGCTTATACATAGCTATGCATATGATATGATGATACCACAAGTACTTTCACTTGCAGTACTGGGGCTGCTGGCTATGCAGTGACTTTCTGCCATTGATTAAAGTCAGAAAGTGCAATATTAGGAACGAACTATATATGTATATTTGTGGATTCGATAAAACGAAAATTTTATATGCATATTTGTGGAATTTATAAAGCAATGCAAGTTCTTTTGGATTCCAATTTGAAATTTCTGAAAGTTAGATGGATGATATAGTTTTTTTAAGTTCTATTAGACGCATGCTAGCTAGTTGACTATTTCAAATTGCTACTTGATTCTTTCAAAGGTTTTCTCCATGTCTAAATTTAGGTTCTAGGCTGTTTGCCAATATTTTTCTGGATGGCAAGAGAATGTTACAGATTGTGTTTTTGTTTTGAAAGCCCATCCCAAATTACAAATTAGCGGTTGCATGCATGTTGTGTTTATGAGGCGGCTTGCTTCACTGCACAGACGATTGCAACCAAATAACATAAAAGAAACGTGTAGTCTCTAAGGACTGACTTTAAAAGGACCAAGTAAGCATAACAAATCTTGATGCAAGGTAAGTTCAACTGAGGTAACTATGTACTATGAACTCCTGATTTTGTTCATATATTGAAGGAACATTTCTCTATCTAGTTACAATTAATCATTTAAGTCTGATTGTACTTAAATCCTATTTAGTACATGTCTCATTCCAATTTGGTTCAAAATCAAAGTTCTTTTCTTTGTATACTCCTTAATTACCCTCCAACACCTTAAGTCTAGGCTCGCGATGTACTTCTTAATTCACGAAGACCCTGGTTGGTTCATCACCGATTTCGTCAATATCTGCTAGTTGGAAAGTGATTAATTGCACTAGCCCTAGCCTTGGCTCCCCACCGCTTTAATAACCACTTTTCTCCAACTTGTTGACATCAAATTCAAAAGGGTAATGCCCACACCCAGCCACTATCAATTTCACTATCAATTACTTCATTATCTTAGGTGGCACACTTCTGTCGAAGAGTAGATAGAGAGCAGGTGGTATAACTCTCCAATAAAAGTGTGATACGGAAGATAGTAAAGAGAAAAATAATAAAATTAATAGTGGGTATAGCATTACCCAGTTCAAAAGTATCTAAAAACTTCACAATATCTTAACAATGCGACATTCATCCAAATAAGGACGAGACCTTACCCAACATATCTCAATCCAAAATACAAAACACATATCCATAGATAGAATAAAAGATAACATTAACTACAAGAAATAGTTGCGCCATTTCCATCGAACCTCGCTTTCTCAAACTTTTTTTTTAAAAAAAATTACAAATAATTCAAAACCTATTACGCATGCGTATCGAATATCCGACAATATATTTTTTGCAGATTTTCAAAAAAAAAAAATATTGCACAAGTGGGACCCACCCCGCCACTGACTATACTCCGTACCTTGCTTCGGCATGTTGATCCAACCGTCTGTTTTATTTTACCAGGGCACGAATCACGAGGTCGTCCAATAAAAGGCGGGTGACCCTGTCTCATTGCAAATTTTATGTTATTCGCCGAATTCCAAAGGGAAAGGTTGAACGAATTTTAAAGCTCTATAAAGAGAGAGCTCCACAAAATCCGTCGGAAATACAGAAGGAAAAAAGAGAAGATAGAGAGAAAGAGAGAGCACATTAATGGCGAGTAACTCGGAGAGCACGGAAGTGGCGGCGGTAAGGATGATGTGGGTTGACACATCAGGTCAACACCGATGCAGAGTAAGAGCATTCCCAACCAACCTCATCCTCATCCCCATCCCCATCCCCATTTTGGATTCCATTTTGTCATATCTTGGAATTTGCTAATTTAGTTTGGGATTTCACGATATGTACTCCAACCAATTTCTGTTATGGGGTTTCAAATTTTTGATTTTAAATTTTTATCATCACAATAATATTTTTGAATGCAAAAAGATAATCTCTACTATTTTAATAGGTGAGTTGAAGTTTGTAACCAAACAAACCCTAACTTTGTAACTAAACAAACACGTGTAATATATGTCCAAATTAATTTCAACAAATACAAACATTTGTAGACAAACAAATCCGTGTATTGCCCGTGCGTATCTAATATAAAGGATGTATTAGATTTAAGACTAGACTACGTTGAAGTTTTTACTTTTAATAAAAATATATTTATTAAGACGTGCATCACACGTGAAAATTACTAGTACAAATAATTGAAAAGTTATAATACAACTAGATTTGCCTGTGGGCACTACGGCACGTCTTCGGAACGATACAGTATATGAAAGTCTTGTAAACAGTAAAACAACAATTATGTAGCTCAAGTTTGAATAGTAAAACAGTAATTAGTTGTAAATGAAAGTCCATATTTTCATTAGTATGTGTTGAAAAATAATTATAAATAGGGGTGTAAAATCCAACTTCATAGAACTTTGAGTGTGGAAAATAATGAAATTTAACTGTTGATGAGATATTTGTTATTTTCAATGTAACATGAGCAATAAAAAAATGCATAAAAAATCTGAAAATTTACAAACCTGAAATCTGAAAATATAAATTTCTGAGTAAATAGAGAAAGAATGAGAAAGAGAGAAATAAATAAATAAAGGAGTTGTTTTGGGAGATTTGAATTTGAGTTTTGGAGAGGAACTTTTAGGCGGAAAAATATGTTTTGTGAGGTTAGATCTTGACCATTGATTTCAACCCTATTGAATGAGAGCCACTTGATAGTTTTCTCTGTGTTTTATTATATAGATTATTTATGCATTCCGGTTTCTCTTTAATATAATTAACTAGTAATCTACACATGCAATGCACATTCTAATTAATAGAGTAGACGTAATCTGGCTTCAAACGTGAGACCTCCCTTAACTCATCACATACTCTTTACAAATCTCTAATATTATAATGGGAGAGTTGGAGTTATAATGTTGTCAAAATACAAACCCGTGCGTTGCATGTGCAACTTCAACTCTCCCATTAATTATAAAAAAAACAAACAAATAAAAAAAATCACCAATTTAAAACGTGCAACGCACGTGCAAAATAATTTGACAATATTTTTTAACACTAAACATACACATATGTTGCACGTACAACTCAAATTAAACTTATAAACACGTGCATTGCACGTACAAATTGTAGTTTTTTCTTCAATTTTTTTTTACCAATTATGTGCAACGCACGTCAAACTCCAAAACTATTTCTTAACACATAAATCATACGTGACAATTCTCTAACTCTTATCAAAATGTGCATCGCACGTGAAAAATACTAGTTATCCTTAGTGGCACAAACTTTTATTTTATACCAATGACATTTTTGTAAATAATTATGTCGTAAATAAATTTGAACTTTGAGAGTATTATGGTAACTAACAACAGTTGAGTAAATGAATGGTTAATATAACTCACACTTAAAAATGAATGGTTGAGATTAGATGGTTGCATGAATGTCTTCAAATTACAGGTTGTCTACAAATGACAACCCCAACTCTCTCATTATAATATTAGAGATTGGTTCATATTATTATTTTAAAATTTAAAACGAATTTAGAAGATATCCAATATTGATAATATTTTGAAGATCTTTGTTAAAAAATTTAACAATAATATAATTATCTCTATATTTAATGGGAGAGTTGGAGTTGTAATTTGTCAACATACAAACTCGTGCGTTATACGTACAACTCAGACTCTCCCATTAATTACAACAAAAAACTAATAAACAAACAAATTTCACCTATTTAAATGTGCAACGCATGTGCAAAATAAATTTTCAATATTTTTTAACACCAAATATATACATATATTGCACGTACAACTCAAATTCCACTTATAAATACCTACATTGCACGTATAAATTGCAGTTTTTTTTTTCAAAATATTTTTTCCAATTACGTGCAACACTCGTCAAACTCCAAAATAATTTCTTAACACATTACACGTAAAAATCCTCCAACTCTTATTAAAACGTGCATTGCACGTGAAAAATACTAGTTATTTATAATAGCTAACTTAAAAAGAAGTTTAAAAGATAAAATCAAAACAAAACTAAAAACTAAAAACAAAAAAATTATTTAAATGGGGGGGGGGGGGTGCGGAGCGGAAATGGAATGACATATTTGCGGTTCCATTTTCCCATTCACCAAATTTTTGGCGAATGGGCCCCGCAAATGGTGTACGAGGATTTTTTACCAAAATGACCCACCTTTTAAAACTATTTACCAAACCGACCCACGTTTGAAACTATTTACCAAATTGATCTACTTGCTATCTAAGATAGCGAGTCTAGTTCAAATGAACTCGCTATCTCAGATAACGAGTGTAGTTGTACTCATTTTCCAGAGAAAATTTGAACATACAATTTCTACCTGAAATATATATAGCTACACTCACTATCTCAGATAGCAGGTGTAGTTTAACTGACCTCGATAACGAGTGTAGTTGTATTCATTTTTTAGAAAAATTTCAAACATGCAATTTCTACCTGAAATGTATATAACTATACTAGCTATCTGAGATAGTGAGTGTAGTTGTACTCATTTAGGAAAAAATTTTAAACATACAATTTCTACCTGAAATGTATAGATTTACACTCACTATCCGAGATAGCAAGTTCAGTTGAACTAGATTCGCAAGTTCAGATAGCAAGTGTAGTTGTATATATTTTATGTTCAAAATTTCTCTGAAAAAATTAGTACAACAACACTTGCTATCTGAGATAGCGAGTTCATTTGAACTAGACTCGCTATCTCAGATAGCTAGTATAGTTGTATACATTTCATATTCAAAATTACTCTAAAAATGAGTACAACTACACTCGCTATCTGAGATAGTAAGTTTAGTTCAAATGAACTCGCTATCTAAGATTGTGAATGTTGTTGTATATATTTTAGGTATAAATTGTATGTTCAAAATTTTTTCAAGTGTTGGAGAAAATTATAGAACTACACTCGTTGTTTGAAACAGCGAGCAGGTCAATTTGGTAAATAGTTTCGAAAATTGGTCAGTTTAGTAAATACTTCAAAAGGTGGGTCATTTTGGTAAAAAAGTTGGGGTGGGGGGGGGGGGGGGGGTTGTTGTGAATTTTGCCAATCGGAGAGCATATTGTGGTCCGATTGGGAAAGCTCTAAATGATTAGGTTTTTTTATCTATGTAATAAATTACAAAGAAAGCTATCAAGTGGCTCACAATCAATCCCCCAAAAATCAAAGGCTCATTTCAAACCTCACAAAACATATTTTTTCTCCAAAATTTCAAACCCCAAAACCAAACTTTTCCCCCTAAAAAACTCATTACTTTATTACTATCTCTCTCCTCTCTTTACTTTTTCATATCTTTCTCTCTCTATATCTCTCTCTCCCATTTTTTCTTCATTTACTTAGAAATTTTGATTTTAAGATTTCGGTTTTGTAAAATTTTAGAATTTTTAATAGCAAATATCTCTTCAACAATTAAATTTCGTTATTTTCCACACTTAAAATTCTAAGTTAGATTTTATACCCCCATTTATAATTATTTTTCAATATAGACTTTTATTTATAACTAATTATTGTCATACTATTCAAACTTGAGCTACATAATTATTGTTTTATTGTTTACATGGCTTTTCGTGTTTTGTATCGTTCCGAAGACGTGCCGTAGCACGTGCCTACGGGCAAATCTAGTATAATAATATTTATCATTTCATAAGTTTTTTGTGGTTGTTTATACTTTATAATCTTTGTTAGAACATAATATTAGCAATAATCTTGAGCAGCAACTGTTGATGCATAATGTGTCTGTGTGTGCTTTTAAAGATTCGATTGTTTCTTTCAAGCCATATGCCCCAACATATAGCCGCCACCCCAGTGTCCCAAATACATGACTTGCTGCTTTGGATGTTCCCTTCTCTCCATCTACCCTCCCCCCTCCCCCCCAAGCGTGAAGTATCGTTTCCGGACCCGGCCCGAAAATCCCTAGTCTTTTAAGCAGGTCATTCCAAATTGGCCTCGCAAAGCTACACGTAACCAGTAAGTGGTCCACCGTTTCATCCTCCTGATTGCACATAACGCAGTTTATCGGTCCCTGCCACTGTCTCCTAACCAAGTTATCCCGAGTTAGAATGACATTTCTACATGCTAGCCAATTAAAAGTCTTCACTTTAATTGGTGCCTTTGCCTTCCATACTGGATCGACTACTCTAATCCCCCTATCGTTTAGCAATTTATACGTTGATTTTACTGAGAAGACTCCCCCTTTTTCTGCCTCCCATTTAGCTCTGTTCTCCTGATCATCCCCCGTTGGCTTCCAATCCTGTAGGAAGTCAATGATCTCCCGTTTTTGTCTTCTAGCCTCATTTGTGAGTCTGCCTGTTAGTCTTGGTCTCCACTCCTCATTCCTCCAATTTTTAGCTACTCGATCATATTTATTCGTAACAAATCTGTAAGCTTGTGGGAATCTCCTTTTAAGGTTAATATTGCCACACCATTTGTCCTTCCAGAAGCACGTCGTTTCTCCGTTTCCAATTGAGAAAGTTACCCCACAGATGAAGATGTCTCTAGTGTTATTGACCCCTCTCCAGAAGCCGGATGCTGAATCCTTGTTTTTTTTGTCTCTGGTGTATGCAGTCATTCTTCAGATATGACGCTTTTATCATAGTGCCTCATTTAGTCTTCGTTTTATTTTTGATTTTCCACCACCATTTGCAAAGCAAGGCTCGGTTCATTTGGCGAATGTTGACGATCCCTAACCCTCCAAACTCTTTTCGTCTGCACACTATGTCCCATTTGATTAAGGCATACCCTTTACCTTCCCCCGCGCCATGCCATAAAAACCGTCTCCTCAGTCTGTCAATCTTTTTGATCACCCATACCGGAATTTGGTAGAAAGACATAAAGTACAGAGGAATAGAGTTGACGACGGAATTCAGCAATATAAGTCTTCCTCCTAAAGACAGCATTTTACCTTTCCATCCCTCTAGCCTGTTCGCGATCCTGTCAATGATGCCATGCCATTCCCCTCTCTTGATATTACCCGTACCGATTGGCAACCCCAGGTATTTAATCGGAAGTTTCTGGATTGGACAATTTAGAATATTGGCCACAGAGGTTCCTGCTTCCCCCGACTCCCCTAGGAAGGTAATGGAGCTTTTATTATAGTTGACTCCCCTAGGAAGGGGGAGGCACAGCAGAAGAGGCTTGACTACATGGTGTCAGGAGGGTGGAACATGCAGCCAGGGGAAGTGCTTCATGTTTGTTTCAGGAATATATTTTGATGTATTTTGGTCCTTTATTTTTACTTGTATGTATTTTGGTGGGACTCATGGGATCGGATGCGACCTATGTAGGGAAACTTTTTGTTGTTTTGGGTGGACAATGAGTATCATGATCCGAATGTGGGTGACATGAACATCATTGTCCGTTGATGGTTTTTGTGTTTTATTAAAATCTTTTTAATGAAACTAGGGGGGGCCTAGGCCAACCTTTTTTAATCAAAAAAAAAAATCTTTGTTAGAAAGAATATTGGTTGATTTATTATGGTTATGAATGTTGATGCTGATTAATTTGAATAGTGACCAAACTACCCTTTTGGCGATTTATGTATTGCAGAAGAGAAAAAATGAATTTGGGTTTGGATTGTAAAGAGGGATTGAAGGTTTATTATCCAACTAGTTTTTTTTTTTGAAAAAAAAGTTGACCTTGTAACTGCTTCATTAATAAAACATTAACGAAACAAGTAGTACAATAATTATACATCAATTCGTTCCTAGAACGGAACAGTCGAGAATGATTACAAAGCTAAACCTACATTATTAACTAGTTTCTCCCCTAGCTAAACTTGTACAAAAGACATCTGCACCCTGTTCTCCCTCCTAACCCTCCAGATGTGATTTGAATTTCAGAAAAAATATAATCTGGCATTCAAAATCCATCGAACAATCTCCCCACCCCATAAAGTCCGCCCACCTTCCCCCAAACGTCCAGTGTGGCAGCAACCACCGTCTCTTGCTGGCATGCTTACTCCTCTCCCCACGACGTTGTCGTCGTGTGTCCATCAAATGAACCCCATCGCGACGCCATCTTTCGATTGTGTCAAATCCAGTTCTCAACAGTAGCCGAACACCACTGCCTATCAAATGAGACGTTTGTACTTTCCTTTCACTACAATTATAATTTGAGTTTCAAACTAAATCTAGTTTAAAAATCAAATTACACCAAAAATTCTCCTTACATTCCCTACTAAAATTTGAATTTCAAAAATTTATATTGAAATTCAAAATTCTCAGAATCACCCCTACAACACTTCCAAATCAAATTTGAATTTTGAAACCCTAATTCGAAATTCAAAAATTGAATTTCAAAATCCAACTCATCTTCCCCCCTCCATCATCGCAGTCGAACTCACCTCCACTCTTACCAGAATTCCCGTCATGCACCTCCGTCGTTCGTCACTCCACCATGTCACCATCAACTGATGGCACCATCCAAACGACCTACAACCCCTTCGTCAGTCCTGTTGTAGCTCCGATGATGCCACCATTGGCATCACCGAAGCAAAACGAGCCTCCCGACATAGCGAGGCACTCTGCACCCTCCATCCACCAGGCCCAACTCATTTTCTCATCGCGTCAAACTCTAATTGGAATCTCGATGAGCAAAAGCTCAACCTCCGGCTAGCCACGATCTTGCGCCACTCCGACGAATCCTAGGTAGAACCTCGCTGTGCTCTAACCCGACAATAACATCACCTACCCACCAAAACATCCCTCCAGCCAACCCCCTACCAAACAGCGCACTCAGCTCAACCAACCTCAACTCGATGCCTAACCCCGCTTATAGTCGCCACGCTCCAAATCGATGAGCCCACCTCGACGAAACCCCTATCGATGAAGCCCTCACCAACTGCTATCAACGATCCCGACTAGGGCACGTGCTTAAATTGAACCCGTTGTCGTACTCGCCCATCACCGGATCAATTCGCCTCCCCCTCACACCCTTCTTCTCTCCAGGCGGTGTTGCTCCACCGTCGACCTAGTCCCCTTAGAATCGAACCTCCTTGCCGCATCGTCACTCTCCAAGATCTCACATCTGACGAAACGAAGTCATCACCACACCGCACCACATCTCTCTGGCGGCACCAGAGGGTGGAGAGTGGGGGGCAAGGGGGTAGAGGATGGGTAGGACGAGGGAGTCCTCCCCCCTCCCCGATCTGGATTTAGGTTTTTCCAATCTTTCTTTTTGGGTTTTGTGGGAATGCTTCTCAAGCTCTCAAAATCATTATCCAACTAGTTTCATTTCACCATAATTGATGTATGCTTTTTATGTTACAATGTTAATGGCCCATCCAGCAGCTTAAATGTTGAGGTTAGGTAAGGTATGGTAAGTGGAAGTTGGTAGAGGTGACTTAGACTACACCCAGTTATCTAAAATTCGGTCTGTTTGGATTATATTTTGGATCCAAGTTACCTCAGCTATCTCATTTGAAAGTTACGATACCTATAGTTATTCAATTGGGGGGGGGGGGGGGGGGGGGGGGGGTGGTTTCAAGTTTGCAATATACAGGTTGTATTCATCTTCATCCACTTATCAATTTCTTTAAAGTATCCCTCCTTTGTATCTGAACAGAGCCTTATAAACAGCGCTTCCCAGGGTCTTTCAGATACCTGGGTTATGGAAATCCACAGAATTGACACAATTTGTGTGTTAATGATAACATTGTTGATTAACAATGTCTTTGGAATTCTCAGTGACAACACACTTGCACTGCAATTTGATGCGACGAATTGATTTGTCCAGGTCATTCCATCAAAACGCTTTGAGAAAGTGAAGGATACTGGTGTTGGTTTGGCTTATGCAATTATGGGAATGACATCGTTTGACGATGCTCCAGCAGAGGGAACAAACTTAACGGCCATAGGTGAGATCAGATTGGTACCTGATCTGTCAACTAAGCGCAGGATTCCATGGTAAAAACTCCATTTTTAAAACAAGTAAAATTTGTCAAAATTAAAATGTTGTGCGCTCTTTCTTTTTGTTCTTTTACTCTTACATGGTGTTTTCCATTCAAACTACATTCTGGATCCTAAAAGATATGACACTTTCAGTTACATCAACCCCTGCTTCAGTCTTTCCTGTTATTTAAAAAAGGGGGGGGGGGGGGGGGGGGGGGGGGGGGGGGGGGGGGGGAATGTTGCACTCTCTTACTTGTCATTCTTTTACTCTTACATAGCTTTTATTATTCATTCTAACTATGTTTTGGAGTCTAAAAGATAAACTTCATCTTTGGTCAATCGGCTTTACGCAGAGACTTGAGATATATATTTTTTTAAAAATTGTAAAAGAGTGATCATCATGGATAAACTAGAAAGTAAGAGACAAGTCATGCTCTATATGAAAATGGTCGTTCTTAGTAAATGATCACATTCTTAGTAAATGATCGCTTATTGACTTAAATTAGCATGACTAACATGGCTAAACTTAAACTTTTAAAGTAGATGGTTTTTAAGGTAACATGTTTTTTTTTTTTTTTTTAATAATAAAGGTGATCACGTCACCGCTTCATTGATAATCATTAACGAAACAAAATAGATCAGCATACAACAGAAATATGCGAAATATAACAAAGTTCTACAACAACAACTACTCAAATCTAGACCAACATCTACTCGAGATAATGCAACTCAAATCTAGAACAACATCTACTCAAGAGATAATGCAACTCAAATCTAGAACATCTACTTAAGAGATAATGCAGATACAAATACTACTGAAAGGATGGACCAAAGCCAACGCCTCATCCTTCCCCATCCACATCCCTCTGATGGCGCAGCACTACTCTACTTCTTCTAATCGCAGCCTTCCTTTTGACCAAGCGTGCCCTGCCCAAGTATAAATAAGCGCAAAAATTTTATGCATCATGATTGGAAATCTACTGTTTTAGTTACGAAAACAAAAATCATTTCGGTCTAGCCAGAGACCCCAAACAGTTGTTGCAACAGAAATATCCCATGCTACTCTATCGTCCTTATGGACTCGATCCCCTCTCCATTGACCCCAAATATCAAGTGATGACTTTGGACAATCTAGTAACCCAAATCCTAAACACACGACCTCCCATACTAGGTTAGCCCTATGACAAGTGAAAAAAAGTGATTGGTGTCTTCAGCATCGGTCGAACATCTATCACACGTGACATCCAAGTATCCAACTGCATATTGCGTTTATTTAGGTTTACTTTTGAGAGTATTGCATCGTTTGTTACTAGCCAAAGGAAGACATTAACTTTCATTGGTGCCTTCGTCTTCCAGATTACATTTAGCTCCTTACTTCTCATCCCTCTATCATTAAGCCATCCATACAATGCAGAGACCTGGAACTTCCCATTGCTTTCCAATATCCACCGTCTCTCATCTTCTTCTTCATTGGTGTTCCATCCATGCATTGCAATGAACTCATGCAGACTTTGTATAATCCGATTATTCAGCTGTGATGGCTGTCCACGATTCTGGATTTGAAGCCTATTGTTTCGCCAAACATCTGCGACCATCGTGTCTAAATTAGCTGCTTTTAAGGTAACATGTTGCTAGTCAATAACTAGCCATTTAGTTTTTTTCCAATAAACCTGTGCATCGAGATACTGATACTTCTTCCTTTCTCAGTGACTGGTTCTAATGTTAGAAGTCAACCTCCTATCCCTGCGATTCAGCAGAACATCAAGATCATATCTCCCTGATTACGCCTCATTACTTGTCAATATTCCTTTCAGATTTGTGTCAACCTCTTATCCCTGCAAATCAGCAGAACATCAAGATCATATCTCCCTGATTACGCCTCATTACTTGTCAATATTCCTTTGTGATTTGTGAAATATAGTATTACCTTATAGGACTGACCTGTACTTGTATAAATTCAGCAGATTATAATGGAAATCATCAAGCCATTACAATACAAATCTACTGCTCTTTCATGGTATCAGAGCCACCCCTGACTAGCCGTCGTTTCCTTTCCGATTCCCTCATGGCTTCTTCCTCTTCAACTCTGCCTACCTTCAACCACAATCTCCCAACCAAACTCGACAACACCAACTACCACATGTGGCTTGCCCAAATCCTCCCTATAATCAGAAGCTATCGGCTTCTTTCCTTTGTTGATGGTTCTGCCTGCTTCCCATCCACAACTATCCCAGCCGACACCACCACCAATCCTGCCGCTGTTGATACCCCTAATCCCAAGTACGATACATCGGTTCAGAAGGATCAATTTGTCCTATCTCTCATCAACAATTCCCTTACCCCCAAAATTGTGTCCACAGTTGCCCGCCTCGATACGGCTCGTGCGGTTTGGGTTGCTCTTGAAACCCGGTTCGCATCTCCCAATCAAAACAGACTCCTGCAGCTTTGTAGCCAACTCTTTCGCACTCTCCGTGGCGACCTCAGCATCTCCGACTACCTAGACAAAATCAATGCCATCACTATCTCCCAATTGCACACTTTTCATAATTGTTCTACTGCCCTTGCCACTAGACCAAAACTACACAAATTTGAAGAGGTTGAAGGAATAATGCATATCATCAGTCCTCACTAGTTTCAGGGTCATTTTTGTTGACAAAAGTCTAGAAATAGCACAACTTTATATTTTGCAAATTTGCTTACAATTTATGCCTTCTTAGGTGATTCTGTTTTCATGTTAAGGTTATTTCCACTGCATCAAAATTTCGTAGTTTCTCCTCAAAGAGTTCTATGTTTTTCTCTTCCTTGTGTCAAGCAACTTGAATGTAGATTTTGTTGTTTGCATGCCATAACATATTGGATTTTGAGTTGTGGGAATTTCAAGTAGGTTAATTAGCTACCTTAAATACTCCACTCTTGTTGGGATGGGTGTCTACAAATACACCGGTGGCGCAGAGGAACTAAATAGAGCAATGAGGAAGTCGAAGACTTGAAGTAGATGAGACGGGTCAATGAACACCCAAGCAAATAGATCCACCATTCCAACACAAATACAATAAGGATTTATCCCGGTTAGCTTTCGCTTAATCTGGATGGAAAATATAGGGAGATATAATATTCAGCTAGAAGAGATTACAAGAAGTTAATGATTCAATCAATACAAGGATTAAACTCACTCACCAAGAACTATCTCTCCCTCAAATCTCTATTTGCAATGGAGAAAATAATCTATGAAGTCTTCGCCTTCACATATTAGAGGCTACAACAATATATAGAAGAAGAGTAGAGAGAACCCTAGGTTAATCTTGATTCTCAGTCATCCGATATAACCTGAAGAAGAAGTAACTGAATAGGAGCCATATGATCTGACTTGGAGTTTAAGATTGGGCTAAAACGACCTAACAAATTGAGGTCCAAAACAAATACGGACTCACGCACGGTCGACCGACCTCCTCTCGGCCAAAATCCTGTACAACTGCGGTCGACCGTCTCCCAGGACAGTCGACCGCAACTTTGCTTGTACTTTTGCTGCTCTGTTTTCATCTACTCTCTTCGACTGCTTCAACCTCCGTGCTTCATCATATCTTCTTCTACTCTGAACCACGAGTATTCTAGACATAATCCTAACAACTCTGTCCCAATTTCAGTTTTTAAGAGACTCTAAGAGGATAACACAAAATAATCGCAGAAGAACATAAACTAGTCAATGAAATGTCAAAAGATGGGCAGAAATAAATTTTTTAGTTATCATTGATGACGTTTTAGTTTGTAGCCTATAACTTCTTGAAGCTGGCACTTCGATAATATTTGCGATAAACAAAAGCTAACACAAAGAGTTGTGGACTAACAATGATGTCAGTCATCTTTTAAGAGGTCTCAATTTTCAAGCCTATGATACATGTATGATGCTTCTCCCAGCAAAAACTGGATGGTCCATTTAAAACTGTGACAACATACCTTGAATTATGAGGCTACATATATGTTAGACCTTTATTCACCTAAAATTATATGCACTTGAAGTAAATTGAGGTCTGTGGGCATAACTATATATATATTTTAATCTTTGTACCGTTAATAGTTGTTCAATATATGAAGAACAACTCAATATATACAGTTATATTATGAATAAAATATTTGTAAACTGTATTATTATCTGCAGATTTTTTTCAGTATTTCCTTTGGTGACACCCAATGTATATAACATTTATGTCTTGTCTAGACTATAGTCTGTGGAGCATAACTCCAATAAATAATGTTATGTAAGAAATAATTAGTTATTTTTAATTAAAATTAACGTAAAATTTGTAAATATCAACTTTACTTGATTTATTAAGATCTGAGATTCTAGAACAATGTTCTACAAAGCATATCTGCTTATGGGTGCATTTTACTACCAGATTAGTTTACTTTTGATACTAATTTGATGATTCTATATATTAAATGGTTTTCCCCTTAACATCTTTTGTTTCATAGGTCGAAACAAGAGGAAATGGTCTTGACCGATATGCATGTAAGACCTGGTGAATCTTGGGAATACTGCCCAAGAAGTACTTTGAAGAAAATGAACAAAATTTTGAAGGATGAATTCAATTTGGAATGTATTTTAATCAATTTCGCTGATGCACATCTCAACCAATCTTTGTTTTCTTTGATAACACACTTATATTTTACTTATAGGTTGTGAAAGCAGGATTTGAATGTGAATTTTATCTCCTGAAACCTGTTGCAAAGTATGAAGCGTTAATTCCACATTTTTGTTACAAATATCCAATTATTGTTTGGTACTTACCAAAAACTCTTGCAGAGATGGGAAAGAAGAGTTGGTTGCTTTTGATCAATCTTGCTACAGCTCTACTAAAGGATATGATGCTGCATCTACTTTTTATCTAGAAGTACATGCTGCCCTTGATTCCTTAGGTATTGAAGTTGAGCAGGTAAAATATTTGATTTATGGATTTTTTAAATTCTATTCTGTATTAGACAAAACATTTGCAACTGCATGTAATTTAAAGAAGAAATATCGCATTGAGTTCATATTTGAGTACTTAATTTATGAGTTGTATACAATACATTATATTTGGACTTAAATGTGGAACTCAGATGCTGCACTTATGAAACTTAGATGCCCTCTAAATTTATTAATTTGTGTATTGTTTAATCTTGAGCTAAGAAGCATAGATACAGACAATGTGATGTGACACACCAATGCAGAGAAGATTTTGAAAAACTACTGTAAAATATTAAGTGCCGTTTTAGATTCGTGTGCGCGTGATACATGTGCGTACGATATGATACGGTTGCCAAATGGAAGTGTCCGTGCAATATATATCATGAGCCATCATGAATGAAAACCCTGTAGGAAACAAACTGCCTTGGAAGACAACATAAAAATATTTCCACTTATCTATTGTTGTCCTTGGTTTTATGTTGAGGTCAACTTTCAAAATCTGTTAAAAATTTCTGGGTGTTAGAGAGTTAAGCTAAAGTTGCACTATGATAACAAAGGATTTGGCAGGTTTTCCATATTATGATTTCCTTGAGTTCTGTTTCTATATGCATTTACATTTAATTGTTGTTTTTTAGTTCTAAGTTCTAATTGTACTTTTCTAGTGACAAGATTTTGATTTGTTATTTAATTTCAGTGCAAGAGACATGCATTTGGAAAACCCCCAACAAACGGTCATGCTTGACATGGCCTTATCTATTAGGAAGGGCAAGAAAGAAGTAGTAGATGATATGCATGCACTGATATTTTGTAAATTAAGTTTACCAGTTAATTTTTTTTTCCATTTTTGTACTAAAAAATTTAATTAGTTTAACCTATGCTTGCACAGTATCACTACACCTGTTCTTGTAAAATCTTTTGTATCACTGCAGTCACATTCGGAGGGGGGAAAAGGACAGTTTGAACTCGTACTTGGGTATGTAGATGCTGCTCTTGCAGCTGATAATTTGATCTATGTTCGTGAGACTATAAGAAGTATTGCAATAAGGCATGGATTGGTAGCAACTTTTCTTCCAAGGTAAGATTTTCTTTTTTACCTTATAAAACTCTATTCTAGACGTCTTGTTTTGAAAGTTATAATTAAATAGTATTGGTTAGACTGTAAGATGGTGTGCTTGTAAATTTTAGGCATTTCTTATTGGCAAGGAAATTTAATTTTTCTCATTTTGAGATGGTGAACATGCCATAAGGATCACAAAAACTTAAGTGTTGATATATAGAGGGGGTTATTTTTTGTTGTCTCCTCTTAATGTAATTCCTTACTGTAATATATGTATATATATATATATATATATATATATTTATAGGTATTTTGAACACGATCTAGGCAGCGGGGCCCATGCACATTTAAGTGTATGGGAGAACGATAAGAATGTTTATATGGGAACAGATACTCCGTATGGAATGTCAAAGATTGGAGAAAATTTCATGGCTGGAGTTCTCAGTCATCTTTCAGCAATCTTAGCATTCATTGCTCCAATTCCCAACAGGTTTGTTTTTCTCGTTTACTATCTTATCTATTACTCAGCTCATCTCAATCAAAAAGATCAACTTACTTGTTTGTATGGCACCAGAAGCAAGTAATATTCTTTCAACTTATAATCTTTTTACTTTTGACTTTTCCGTTTAAGTTATGAGCGTATCCAACCTCATTTGTGGAGTGGAGCCTACCTTTGTTGGGGAAAAGAAAACAAAGAAGTTCCATTGAGGACTTGTAGTCCTCCTGGTACACTTGGTGAACTTGTTAGTAACTTTGAGCTTAAGACATTTGACGGGGTTGCAAATCCTTTCTTCGGCCTGGCTGCAATAGTTGCTGCTGGAATTGATGGTCTTCGAAGGAAGCTAACTTTGCCTCCACCAATTGGTATATTTATATCTTCTTCACCATGAATTTGCTTCATTGTGTTTCTTATTTGCAAATTTTAGCAAACTGAACGACGGTTATACTTGATCGCGCTTCATCACTGGAGATTCTAGTCATTTGTTGTTTTTTTTTTTTTTTGAGAATAAAGATGACTAGAGTCATCGTTTCATTAATGATGAGTTAACGAAACATAGAGGTATCAAATATATGACAACACAAAATACCACAGTGCCTCAGCACATCTAGAATCTCCAAACACTGATGCCCCCAAAAGACAAAATATCCAACTAAATACACATGAAAAGCAAAAGAAAGATCCAACAATACTGCGTCCCCCGGTTTGCTCCTTCACTATCCCTCCATTCGCAGTCATTTGTTGATTTTACATGATAGCCCTTCCAGTCAGGCTCATTTTAATTGTTTATTATAGTGGTTGTAGTAACAATAGTGCTTGCATTATTTTCACAATGTTTCTTTGGTAATTTTAGTAGAAAGTCTATTAAGGCTCTTAATCTAATGAATTTGATACACAATGTGGAACAGTTACAGATCCATCTGAATTAAATCTTGAATGTTTGCCTCAATCCTTGCTGGAAGCGGTACAAGCACTTGATAAAGACGAAATTCTTAGGGGATTTTTCAGTGAAAAGCTTATCACTGCTGTTAGAGGTGTTCGTATGGTAAGTTACACTGGAATTAGTACTGTTAATTACGCATTCTGCTTATTTCCCATGAATCAATTGGTCCAAGGTCTGAATTTATCCTTTTTTTTTCATGCTAACCTTATTCATTCAATCTTTTCAAGTTTAACCGATATTTTAGAGAGGATTACTAAAAACCCGTAGCTAGCAATTTTTTTTTTTTGATGCAAAAGTAACTAATGTCACATGTTTCATTAATAAACTGTTAACCAAACATAGAAGTCCTCATTACAACTCAACACCCACACACTTCTAATACTCATAAATAAAAGTAATACATCAATACATCTTCAAGTGCTTGATACCCCAAACACCCTAACAAAATCCCTGCCCAACCGCATCCAGGAACTCGTGCTGAGCGTTACCGGACGACCTCGGCTATTGCACTACTCATTGTCCATGCGCAGCTTCTTCCTAGCCCCTGTAGTACCTTCCCAAACATTTTGAAATGATTACTACTGGGTTTGTCTTCAAGCATTGCAGAGATGAGGGTTGTATTATCATTATTTCCTTTAGGTTAAATTTGAAAAAAAACCCCTTGAACTATGGCCTTTATGCAGAACCCCCCCTGATCTTTTTTTAATGCAGAAAACCCCCTGAAGTATGGTTGTTGCAAGAAACCCTCTGAAGTATTTCAAAAAACCACATCTAACTTTTCTACTTGTATCAGATAACCCCATTCATCTTTGCAAGTTGTTTCAAAAAACATCATACATCTTTCTCATTATTGTCAAAAAGCTCCCTCAAACTTTAGCAGAAGTCTCACGCTGGCAGGGTGGGTTTTTTTGCAACAATACTTCAGGAGGGTTTTCTGCATAAAAAAAGATCATGGGGGTTTTCTGCATAAAAGCCATAGTTCAAGTGTTTTTTTATTTTATTTTATTTTATTTTTTTATTTTTAAATTTTTAAATTTTTTTTCCTTCAAATTTAGCCTTTTCTTTGTCAAGATAACTGTAAGACTGACCAAAAGCTTTGTATTGATGCAGTTATATTGACTTATAAAACATGTAAATTGCCCCAAATTATAGAAAATAATGAAACAAGGAGAAATTCGTTTTTGCTTTGTGAATGTAGCTTATTATTATTTATTTTTTTTCGTCAACGGTGGGTTGAATACCCCGCGTTTCATTAAAAAAAAATTAATAAAATATACAACCAAATATAAGGTTTATAAAGTTCAGAAAACTCAATAAACTGGGTTCTGGAACTCATACACCCCAATCAACAAACAAAAAATACAACAAAACCTAATCCTATTGGTTGGTCGACCTTGCTACAAGAAGTTTTTCTTGCCTATTTGAGCTCATTCTCTCTCAATCCCTCGCTTGTACTCCGTTTGTCCTACCGTCACTTCGCAACCACACCGCCGTAGCCCCCAATAATGACCCCTATGTCAACTTCAAGCACCATACGATATACACCGCAGGTATATACCAATCTAACATACCTATGTTCAGATTGTGACCTCGTTCGCATCTCATAGTTTGACCATTGTTCACTGTCACCGTCACCTCACAATGGAGGCTGTCGTCGCCTCCGACAGCTCCACAAATGCCTCCAAGCCCCCAGACATGAGAGAGACCCTAGACATCCCTCACTTTGACCTGAATGTAACTTATTATTTCAGAGTTACTAATGCCTGATATTTCTGTTCTTGCAGGCTGAGGTTGATTATTACGCGAAGCATGAGGATGGACTCAAGGATCTTGTTCATCGGTACTAAATGGGCTTAATCAATTTGGTTGTTACCGGAGAACTGTGAATTTCAAGTATTCATCTGATAGGTCTGCAATTTCTTCTTGGATGATGGACTTGTTTCTTCAGAATGTTAAGCAGTTTAAGATTTATTGTGAGTTGAAGGTGTTGTTATAGTTGTGTTTGGACCTGCAATCAAATTTTCAGTTGAATAAAACTAGTCTGGTTATAGAGTATATTCGTGATGCTAGTCTTTTTCTTAATTTTCAAGTGTATGTGACCTATACGAATATGATACTGTCATCAAATTCCCAATCATCATTTTTATTACTATTATTTTTTTATCCCTTTTCATTAAAAAGAATTTAACAGAACATATAACAAAAAATAAAATAAGGCTTATGAAGTTTAAATCCCAACAGACTGAGTTCTGCAACTCATACACACCAACCAATAAACAAAAAATACAACAAGATCTAGTCCTAATGATTGGCCGACCTTGTCAGAGTCAATTTTTCGTGCCAATTTGAGCTCATTCTCTTTCATTTCCTCGCTTGTACACCATTTGTCCTCTCCCTCGCTCGCAACACACCTCCGTCTCCCCCAGTAATGACCCCAACGACAGCATCAAGCACCATATGAGAGATACTGCAAATACTCCACCAATCTACTATATGTACAGATTGAGTCATCGTTCTCATTCCCTCGCTTGACCCTCGTTGAGTGTCACCGTCACCCCGCAACGAGGGTTGCCATCACCCCTGAATGCTCTACAAACGCCGCCTCTCCCTCCAAGCCCCCTGACATGAGAGAGATCGTAGGTACCCAAACCTCACTTTGTCCTGAATAGAACAAAGTAGAGCCTAAACTATAAAATTGCCGGACTACCGTTGTCCCACCAACTATGGTACATTTCGTTGCTCATTGTCAATCGGTTGTGATTTGAATATTAAGAGAAATTTTTGGATATTAGGGGTTTCTCAACATCAATTCAAAATTCAAAACTCAATTTGAAATTCAAACCTACCCCTACGACATCAAATTTTGAATTCCAAAAAAACAATTTCGAGATTCAAAAATCACTTCCCCCTTCCAAATCTCTCACTGCTCTCCCCCACATAGCTTCACGGCAGCACCCACTACCTCACCATGTCCGTGGAGCACCTGCGACTCATCCAGCAAGTATAATAGTTCATCCAGGTAACCCGAGGCAACACAACCCACTTCCTCGACAGCTGGCAATGCATGGCCCAACCTCGGCTCCCCGCGTGGCACCTTGTCACATTGTCGAAGGTGCGGTGCACACCAACCACCGCCACGACTGCCCCCAAAGCCAATCCGACCTCCGTTCGCCCCACTCCGAGCCCGAAGTGGATCCCAATCGACGACGACGACCCCACCAACCCACCTCATGGGTCACGAATCACGACCATCACCACGACGAATGGAAACACCCCCAAGGATGGGTTTCGGTAGTTAAAAGTAAAGATTGAGGAGAGAAATAATTAGGGAAAGGGACGGTTGAGATTTGGGAGATAGAAGAAGAGGGGAACGTTGAAGAGGAGAGGAGGACGGTTTTTAGAGAGGGGAACGATAATTAAAAACAAAAAACAAAAGGGATAATTTAGCAAATGCCCCCATTCAAAATGTGAAATCTAGCATATACCCCCACTATTTTTAAAAACTAAGAAATACCCCTAGTTTGGATGGAATGGTTAAAATTCCGTTAAGTTAACTTACGTGCATCACATGTAACATAGTAAAATGACCAAAATACCCCCAATAAATTTATTTTAGCAAATACCCCTATTCAGAATCTAAAAACTAGCATATACCCCCACTATTTAAAAAAAAGGGATACTTTAGCAAATGCCCCCGTTCAAAATATGGAAACTAGCATATACCCCCACTATTTTTAAAAACTAAGAAATTCCCTTAGTTTGGACGGAATCGTTAAAATTCTGTTAAGTTAACTTACGTGCATCACACATGACACAGTAAAATGACCAAAATACCCACTACATAAAGTAAGGGTTTCTTGAAGCAAATTTGAAAAGAGAATGAACCGTCTCCTTTCCGCTTTGCAAGTCCGTATAATTTTTTCTCTGATGGCCATCTGCCCCACCTTGTTATATTAGGGTTTTTAAAGAAGAAATACCCCAACCCTAATCAGTCATTGACTCATTGTAAGCATCTTCTCCACCTTGTTATATTAGGGTTTTTGATAGATTATGTTTGTTTGATCGTTTCAACTTGATCAATTTTGTGATGTTTTTTTCTGAATTCTTTTTTAAGGAAAATTGGTTGTAGGAAGAGCCATGAATTCGAGAAGGTTCGCATCTGAATCTTTGTTCTATTATTTTGTTTATATTTTTATTATTTGGATGCGAACCTTCAAAAATTCATGGCTCTTCCTACAACCGATTTTCCTTAAAAAAGAATTCAGAAAAAAACATCACAAAATTGATCAAGTTGAAACGATCAAACAAACATAATCTATCAAAAACCCTAATATAACAAGGTGGAGAAGATGCTTACAATGAGTCAATGACTGATTAGGGTTGGGGTATTTCTTCTTTAAAAACCCTAATATAACAAGGTGGGGCAGATGGCCATCAGAGAAAAAATTATACGGACTTGCAAAGCGGAAAGGAGACGGTTCATTCTCTTTTCAAATTTGCTTCAAGAAACCCTTACTTTATGTAGTGGGTATTTTGGTCATTTTACTGTGTCATGTGTGATGCACGTAAGTTAACTTAACAGAATTTTAACGATTCCGTCCAAACTAAGGGAATTTCTTAGTTTTTAAAAATAGTGGGGGTATATGCTAGTTTCCATATTTTGAACGGGGGCATTTGCTAAAGTATCTTTTTTTTAAATAGTGGGGGTATATGCTAGTTTTTAGATTCTGAATAGGGGTATTTGCTAAAATAAATTTATTAGGGGTATTTTGGTCATTTTACTATGTTACATGTGATGCACGTAAGTTAACTTAACGGAATTTTAACAATTCCATCCAAACTAGGGGTATTTCTTAGTTTTTAAAAATAGTGGGGGTATATGCTAGATTTCACATTTTGAATGGGGGCATTTGCTAAATTATCCCAAAACAAAAAAACAACAACTAGATAGATGTGAGCATCAACCATTTTAAGAGCACTATTGTAAGGGAATTTTTGCGAAGGCACAAAAGCAAAGTATCCAATAAAACGAAAACTAGTTTATTCTCGGAAGAGGTTCAAGCAAGAATTTGTAGACAATCTTGTACATGGTGTAGAACGAAGAATGTAAGCGAGGTATATATCCAACAAAGAAGCTTACTTACAGAATAGGGTCATGTTAGAATTGTAGACAATGTTGTATCTGGTGTTGAATCAATACCAAGGAAGCCATGAAAGAAAGAATACATTCTTTTCTACAGAGGAAGGAATGCATCTTCTTACCTTCCCATGTTCAGATGTTCCTTATATTGCTGTTTAATTGAAGGAAATTGTAAACTTCTGTACTTCCTCAACCCTTATCTTGATATAGTAAGCCACTAACCTCACAAATTCTTCATACACGAAATGGCGGTGGTTGTGGATGCCCTTGCCTCCCGCTTTGCTGAGACTTTAGCTGATTTTATCAAGGATGAGGTTTCAATGTTGCGTGGAGCAAAAGATGAGCTCAAGCATCTCAGCCGAAGGTATGTAACGCCCCCAAACCAAGAACAACTATTTCGACAACATAATAATTATACAATGTCATGGTGATAAAAGCCATCAACATAAAGTAGCTTAAGTGGCTAAACACAAATATATAATTTATCACAAGAAATAACTAAACCCTTGATTTTATTTTATTTTTCGATTTATGTCACTTTTTAAAAGTATTTGTAGAAATATGACACTTGCCAAACTATTTGTAGACATGGATAAAAGTTGGCAAGGTCAGCAAGGCTCGTAGTTCCCAACTGCGCTCTAGACTATTTCGAGCCCGCAGTTGGGAACTACAAGCCTACTCAGGACTTTTTGTATACACTTGTAGTTAGGAACTGCTAGTGTAGTTCAAAATTCTCAAACTAGACACACAGTTATCAACTGTGGGTTCGAGTAAACTAGACTCGCAGTTGGGAACTGCGGGTCCAATAGAAAATTTTATGACAAAATCTCATAGAGTGAACTCTCTTGTTGGGACTTAGAGAATTTTCGAAAAAAATTCTCTCAGTCCCAACCGTAGTTCCCACATGAAGGCTTGAATGAACTAGACCCGCATTTCCCAATTGCGAGCCAAGTATAAAGATCCCCGCAATTGGAAACTGTGAGTCGAGTTCGAGAATTTTAAACTAGATCCGCAGTTCCCAACTGCGAGTGTATACAGAAAAGTTCTAACTAGGCCCACAATTCCCAAATGTGGGCTCGAACAAGCTTAGAGCGCAGTTGAGATCTATGAGCTTTGCTGACGTTGTCAACTTTTGTCCATGTCTACAAATAGTTTTGCAACTGTTCTATTTCTGCAAATAGTTTGAAAAAGTGGCATAATTCGGGAAAAAATTCTAAACCCTCCAAGTAAGAAGTCTCATTACAACTCCAATAAAATACTTTGAAACAAAGTCAAAATCCAATTTTTTAGCTTAGAAAGCTCTCTACCACAAATCACTTATGAAGACATAAGCTTCTAAATTTTTTATTCTCTTCAAGCACATGGTCTTGATGCACTAATCTGAAAAATAATATTAACAACAAAATGAGCTAACACACAGAAGTAATTTAATAAACATACCAAATAGTCAACAATTAATAAAATACCGCATTAATAATTAAACATATTAATGCAAAAATATATAACAATGCAAGTATTAGATCAAGAATATCTAGATTTCCAATCCTCTTACTACTTATAAATGCAACAACAAATAAGGTTATTATACAAGCAGGCAATGTAGGATGCATAGTGCGGTACTTGTCTAATAATTTACGCATTCCATATTACTTAAATGATCATATACAAGTATTCTAGAATGCAAAGAAATTTAGGTACGCCCCCTCGCATGCGGCCAACACTTACTAGCCTGGTTGACAAAGGAACACTACTACAGGCGTGATAAGGACAACTTATTGCCCAATTTTCAACACATAGAGAGTGGACACATACGAACCCATAAGAGTTTACTTAAAATTCCGACTCATATACTTTTATATAAATGTGGACGCATGACACATGATAATAAATTATAAATATGATAATAACTCAAATAACCATCTCAATATTTAACGTTATAGGACTACTCATGTACATGCATCCCTACTTAACTACATAAAATGATGCATACTAATATAAATTAAATTGGTCATCCTCAATTATTACTAACAACAATATAAGTCAAATACGGATGCAACACCCACATATAACTATTGAGTTTTAACTGCGGAATAACTCACCAACGAGATACAAAAACAATAGAATCAAAAGCAAGAGAACAAAGAACAACCAAAATCAACACACAAGAACACACAAGATTTTTTCAAGGTTCACCCAATATAATGGCTACTTCCCCGCGCTGAGGCACTCCTGCGATTTTCACTAAAAATATGAAGAACAAGTTTACAAATCTATCAAGAACTCACCACCAAGGTATAGGGTTTCTCTCTATCTCCCTCTCTCTCAATGACGGCTGTTAGATCTTTATTTTCTTTTCTCATAACCCTAAAATCGTACACAATACAATATATATAGGTTTACACAACTTCTAATCTCAGCAGCTCATCAATCAGTGTCGTGATGGTCGATCGCAACACAGTGACGATCGATCGGTTAATGCCTTCAACTACACAGGGTCTAACAGAGAGTGAGTCGGTCGACTGCCCGATCGACTGGTCATTCCTTCAAGTCTTTAGGGTCCAACAGAGAGAGACACGGTCGAATGCAAGGTCAACCGTACATTTGTCTGTACGTGTGCAGTCGACTGCCCAAGTGCGGTCTACCGCAACTTGCCTGCAGCTGTTGGCTGCTCTGAACTGCTTGCTCCATCTTCAACTCTTCTTCTCGTCTGTCTTCTTCAATCTCATTATCGTGTATTTGGATCCACAAACCCTAACAATAAAAATATAAACACACTGACAGTAATTAATCTAAATTAATAGTTATGCATCATCACACCACATCACTTAAAATAGTCATAGAATATACACACAATATTACAACAGTACAATACAACAATACTTTTTTTTAAATCGTTAACGGTGGGTCAAAATCCCCCGCATTTCAGTAAAAAGAGTATAACGAAACATACAACCAAAAATGGACTATGAAGTTCCTGAACCCAATAGACTAGGTCATGAAACTCATTCTCCGCAAAAAAGAGATCTTTCCTTATACAAGAGAGTTCTATGCCAAAAATAATAATAACCAACAATCAAATAATACAACAAAACTTAATCCTACTTGTCCACCAATCCAGCCAAAGCAAATCCCAAACACCTACCTAATCTGACCAGAATAAGTCAAAATTGAGCCATTTTTTCTCATCCCCTAGATTGTCCACTATCCATTGTCATCACCAAATGAAACCACAACTACCGTCGCCCCCAACAGTAACACTAACGCCAACTCCAAGCCCAATGACACGAGAGAAATCCCAAGCATTCACCCAATATCACCTAAATAAGTCAAAATTGAGCTATTGTTCTCATCCCCTAGCTTGACCACCATCCGCCATCCACAACCACAGCTATCGTTGCCCCCAACGATAACACAAACGCCACCTCCAAGCCCAATGATATGAGAAAAACTCCATATACCCACCGAATATAACCTGAATATGTTAAAATTGAACCCTTTCTCTCATCCCCTAGCATGACCACCGTTCACTGTCACCCCTAACCGCAACAGCAATTACCGTTGCCCCCATCGGTAACACAAATGCCACCACCAAGCCCACTGACACGAGAGAAACTCCAGACACCCATCTAATCCGACCTGAATATGTCAAAATTGAACCATTTCTTTCATCACCTAGCTAGCTTGATCACCATTCACTGTCACCCCGAACCGCAACTGCAACTATCGTCGCCTCCAACGGTAAGACAAACGACACCTCGAAGTTCACTGACACGAGAGAAACCTCAGACACTCATCCAATCTGACATGAATATGTCAAAATTGAACAATTTCTTTCATCATCTAGCTTCACCACCGTTCACTGTCACCCCCTACCGCAACCGCAACTGCTGTCATCTCCAACAGTAACACAAACACCACCTCCAATCCCACTAACATGAGAGAAACCTTAGGCAGGCCAATCTGACTTAAATATATCAAAATTGAGTCATTTCTCTGAACTAGCTTATCCACCGTCGTCTCACAACAAGCAAATATTGGTTTTCTTTATTGGTGTATAATTTTGGTTGTCATTTGAATATGAGGGGAGATATTTAGGTGGGGAGGAGAGAAGGGAGGAGCCAACAGTCTCTTTCCCTTCCCGAATAAGCACTTAGTGGAGGATCCGGAGGGAGGAGGGGAGAGGAGGGGGGGTTTGGGAGCGGGTTAGGATCCAGAGGATGGATAAGGGTTAGGGTTGGGGTTGGAGGTTGGTTCAGGTTCGGATTTGAATGAGGGAGGAGGATGTTGGGGGTTTGGTTCGGGCTAGGTTGGGGGTCAGGAGGAGGGGGAGGAGGGAGGAGGGAGGAGGTCGGGTTGGGGCTGGGTTGGGGGTCGGGAGCAGGGGGAGGAGGAGGGGGGAGGGAAATTATGACTTTAACAATACAACAATACTTTATAAGCTACATTGTACAAGGTATAAGTATCCAATTACTTACAGTAGCAAAATAATGAATTGGTTATGGATTTTACAATTGACTCATCAAATTCAATCATAGATCTCTCCTATAATTTAAAGGCTAAATGTGATGAAACCTCATTCAAGTATTGCCGATTTTTAAAAAAACTAAACACAACTTTTTTTTTGTTGAAAAAGCCCCCATCACCTATGTTTTCAATACATTTTTTTTTAAAACCTTACCAACACATACCTTGAAAACATAGTTGAGTGAGGTTTTTAAAATAAAAAAAAAGTTGTGTGATTTTGTAAAAATCGATAATACTTGGGTGAGATTTTTTTTACATTTAGCCTTATATAAATCATAGATATCTTCTTCAAAATCTACAATTTAATAAAAATATACATAGATCAATAGGTAAACTTAGAAATTGATACGTTCTAGTATAAGAAATGATCAGAGAATATATATATATATATCTACCTTAACTAAATGATTTGTGGTCTTCCCCCTATTTTATTTTTATTTTATCTCTAATATTATAATGGGAGAGTTGGGGTTGTCATTTGTAGACATTCAACCATCTAATCTCAACCATTCATTTTTAAGTGGGAGTTATATTAACCATTCATTTACTTAAATGTTGTTAGTTATCATAATACCCTAGAAGTTTAAATTTATTTACGACATAATTATTTACAAAAAAGTGTCAACCATATAAAATAAAAGTTTGTGCCGCTAGGGGTAATTTGTTAAGAGTGTGATGAGTAAAAGGAGGTATCAGGTTCGAGAACAGATTATGTCTTATTATTGCATTGCACGTGTATATTACTAGTAATAATCTCTATCTCTATCTCTAATCTCTAATATTATAATTGGAGAAGGACTTAGTCTCATTTGTCAATCTATCAACCCGTGCAATGCACATAAATTTAATATATCCCCTATATCAACCCATAAAACCCATTAGATACCCGTGCAAATTAATTTCCCTCTCTCTATCTCAGAAAAAAAAACCCCTATTGTTCATATCTCCCCCTCTCCCTCAAACCCGACCCCCCCACCCCCTCTCTCTCAACGCCACTCTCCGCCGCCCGCTCCTCACGCGTGCGACCAACAGCATCCATCTCGCGCCGCCCGTTGCTTATCCTCTCTCTCTCCCTCGGAAACACGCACAGGCGCCCCTAATCACGTGCACGACCAACCACTCTCCGCCGCCTGCTCCTCACGCCAACCACCAACAACACCCACCTCGCGCCGCCCGTCGCTTACCCTCTCTCTCTCTCTCCCTTAGAACCACGCACAGGCGCCCCTAACCATGCGCACGACCAACCATAGCCTCCTCAGCAAGATGCCGAAAGAAAAAGAAGAATAAGGAGTGAGATCAAAAGATGGAGTTGAGAAATCTATAATAATCTCTTCGATTTTGTCTTCTCAAAATGGTAACCCATTTATCCCCTTTTTCGGGTTTTTAAATTTTTTCCCTGCATTATATATGGTTTATTTAATTCTTTTAAATCGGGTTGAAGCTGTTAGTATTGGGTAATTTTTTAATTGCATTTGGGAATGACAAATATTCTTTGGTTGTTATTTCTCAAGAAATGAGAAAGTTTTAATTGAGTAATTTTGGTTATATTTGGTATTGATCTATTTGCAAGATCATGCCCTTCATTTACTTTTGGCTATATTCAGAATTTGAGATTTCATTGTTATCGGCGATTACTGGAAAACACAAACCTTTCATGATCTTCATTATTCATAATATTATTTTTTGTAGGTTGCATTCATTTTCTGGGTTCATTCATATAGTTAGGTGTAGGGGTTGTTAGTTTTTAGTGGATACAATTACCACATATATCGTATCATCATCGACTGTTGTTGTTGTCATTATATCTATCTCTAATATTATAATAGAATAGTTGGGGTTGTTATTTGTAGACAACCAACTATCTAATCTCAACCATTTATTTTGAAGTGAGAGTTATATTAATCATTCATTTACTCAACTATTGTTAGTTACCATAATACCATATGATATGGATTGGATGACGTGGCCCCTCCTGGCCCACAGGATCCCCCTCAAAATTCGCACGCCTCTAGATCATCCAGATCTGCCATGTCAGCACTGGAAAACCGCCCGGGCCTCTGCCACGTCAGCCCGGAAATCGTCCGGGCCTTTGCCACGCCAGCCCTATACCGCCCGGGTTTCCACCGCTTCAACCCCACGGGCAACCGGGTCCAGACTCGGTTGGCATCTTTTATAAATACCAGACCCCTGCTCCTTTTCCAGGTAATCGATCTTTTCCCACTCAAAATCCTAGTTACCGTTGCTCTCTCTCTCAGTGACTGACTAGATCGTCGGAGGGTCTGCCACCGGAACCAACCCCGGTGTTCCGAGACCGTCTGCAGGTACACGAGACCTCGGATCCGAGCCCACCGACCCGAGCCGAGTATCCAGTCTCCACCTCACATACCACCTACCTCTGTACCGTTCGCCCGGCCGAGGGCCGCCTGCATAGGAGCTTCCTCCAATACAAATCGAGTAAGAACTCACACCTGGTGCATCCACACGGCTCCCAAAGACAAACTGCATCAGGTTGGTGCCATCTGTGGGAAACTCTCTATTTCAGACATCGGTCCGAGCTCAGCCACCAATGGTACCCCGTCAACCCGACCTCACATGGTGCCCAAAGCCACGAGAGCTGTTACCTCAGCGCGTCGGCAGGATGTGCCTCCACAGGGCGTCGGCGCCGATGCTCAAGCATCCAACAACCCGGGGGTCAGTCACAGACTCCAACCGGGTGCCTCCCGTCCGATCCCACCTGATCTGTAGGGGGTAATCCTAAACTGACAGGCTAGCCGCAGCAGGGGAGGGGCCACTTCCAACTCGGCCCCGAACCATCCAAAGCCTCCGTCCCAAGGACGAGGGCCGGCACTCAGTCGTGTCGGACGGCAACCTTTGGCTCAACCAAACCGGGCCAAGTGAGCCCCTGTCACTCACCAGGAGTTCCAGGACTTCCGGAAGGAAATCATGGGGGCCATCTGAGGGATCCCCATTGATGAGAACGTCCGCCGCTCTCACACACGGTCGGATGCCGAGGCCAGCATGTCTCGCCCCTCAACAATCCCACCGGAGTATGACGATGATATTTTGAAGCACCTTCAAGAAATGGAGGATCGCCTCGACCACTTTGGCAACAGCGGCCCAAGGACCGCTCAGGGGTATAGGCCGGTTTGACCTCCTTTCTCCACCCTCATCCTGCAGGCAGAGATACTCCAGAATTTCCGTCCACCTCAATTCAAGACCTATGACGGCGAGGGCGATCCTGCTGATCACATGGAGGGCTTCAAAACCCTCATGATGATTCACAGTGCATCGGATCCCCTCCTGTGCCGAGCCTTCCCCGTCACCCTTCGGGGTCCGGCTCGGGAATGGTTCTCCAAGCTCACCCCCGGCTCCATCTATTCTTTCGACCAGTTAGAGGGAAACTTCCTCGCCCACTTCGTAACCAGCCGAAAGGCCGAAAGAACAAGTGCGTCCCTACTTGGCCTCTGACAGAAGGAAGGGGAGTCACTCCGGGTGTTCGTCCGAAGGTTCACCGCCGAGGCAAGGTCGGTCTCCTCCCTCGACCCTGGGGTTGCCTCGGCAGCCTTCCGGCACAACGTCCGACACGGACAGCTGAAGACCTCCCTGGCAAAGAAGCTGCCGATAGACTTCCCCGACCTCCTCAACCGGGTCGAAAAGTACATCCGAGCTGAAGAGGCCCTGAATCCAGAGGACTAGAAAGAACTTTCTGGGAAGGGGAAGCGCAAGGTCGACGAGGTCGAGCGGTGAAGAAAGCTCCGAGAGACGGGGGCGCCGCGAAGAAGGTTCCGCCGATCCCCCGCTTCGAGAGGTACACTCCGCTAACACAGAACGTGTCGACAATCCTCTTAGCGATTGAAGACAGCGACCTCGTGCAGTACTCTCCTCGACCGTCCAACAACACCAGCAAGAAGAGGGATCAGCAGTTCTACTGCCGCTTCCACCGGGACAACGGGCACGGCACAGATCGTTGCTGCGCCCTAAAGGACGAAATCGAGGCCCTCATCCAACGAGGGTACCTCCGGGAATTCAAAAGAGAAGGCATCTGGGAACAGAGGGATACCAGAAACAGGAGGGATTCCCCTCCTCCTCGAGCACCCCGACAGCGACCCAAGTGGGATCCGGAGCCTGAGGAGCCCGAGGGTCAGACAATCTTGCATTGCGTCCACGGAGGGCCCATGGGAGGAGAATCCAATACTTTCCGCAAGGCATTCTTCCGGGATGTCAACACCATCCAGGGCCCTCTCTCCCCCCAAATCCAGCAACTCCCTGTTTCTTTTTTGGCGGAGGACCTGGAGGGAGTCCGGCTCCCTCACTGTGACGCACTTGTCATCAGCTTCAGCATGGCGAACTTTGAGGTCCGGCAAATCCTCGTGGACAATGGGAGCTCGGTCAACATTCTATTCCTGGGAGCATTCGAGAACTTGAAGCTCTCCCGTGAGAAGCTAAAGCCGGCCGGATACACCTTGCACGGGCTTGCACTGATTCTCCGGCATCCCCGTGACAATAGAAAGGATCGTCACCCTAGACATCATGGCAGGCACGACCCTGAACAGAAGGACCGAGTCCATGGACTTCATGGTTGTGAATGTCAAGGCAGCCTACAATGCCATACTCGGCCGTCCGGGGCTCTGCTCCCTCCAGGCGGTTCCCTCAGCCTACCACCAGAAAATGAAATTCCCTACTAACACTGGTGTCGGAGTTGTCCAAGGAAATCAAGAAGCAGTCCGTTCGTGCTACATGACGGCGATCGGGAGCGGTGTATTTCCCCTCGATGCTGCCAAGCTGGAGCCCGAAAGGACCCAGCTAGAACCAGAGCTGGCGGACGAGCTAGAAGATGTCTCGTTCGAGACAGGGGATGCATCGAAGCACTTCTGAGTAAGCTGCTCCCTCGTGCCCGACCTCAAGAATGCCCTAATCGGCTGCATTCGCCGCAATGTCGACCTCTTTGCACAAACTCAACGTGATCCCCGAGTCGAAACTAGTTGTCCAAAAGCGGCGCAAGTTCGTTCCGGAGCGACAGCAGGCAGTAAATGCGGAAGTGGACAAGCTCTTGTTCGCGCATTTCGTACAAGAGGTCAGCTACCCTGAGTGGCTGGCAAACGTCGTCTTGGTCAAGAAGGCGAGCGGGAGTTGGAGGATCTGCATAGATTTCACCGACCTCAATAAGGCATGTCCTAAGGATCCGTTCCCTCTCCCCAGTATTGATGCCCTGATCGATGCCACCTCGGGCCACGAGCTCTTATCCTTCATGGATGCCTTCTCGGGCTATAACCAGATCCGGATGTTTCCTTTCGATATTGCCAAGACGTCCTTCGTCACAGACCGGGGACTGTACTGCTACCGGTTCATGCCCTTCGGGCTGAAGAACGCCGGTGCCACCTACCAGAGGCTCGTCAACCGAGTATTCAAAGATCAAATCAGACGTAACATGGAGGTGTATGTCGACGACATGCTCGTCAAAAGTCAGCGAGGACAGGACCACATCGCCGACCTGGAAGAGGCCTTTGGGGTCCTTCGAACCCACAACATGAGGCTCAACCCGGCGAAGTGTGCCTTCGGCGTCTTCTCGGGGAAGTTCTTAGGGTTCATCGTCAGCCAGCGCGGCATCAAAGCGAACCCCAAAAAAATCCAGGCCATAATAGACATGGCCCCTCCTAGGAACGTCAAAGAAGTCCAGAGGCTAACGAGGAGACTGGCGGCCATTGGCTGTTTCCTCTCCAAGTCTAGAGAGAAGTCCATTCCATTCCTTCAAGGCGTTGCGCGGTACCGGAGGGTTCGAGTGGGGTACTCAGCAGCAAGAGACCTTCGCCCAGTTAAAGGAGTACCTCGCCAATCCTCCTCTCCTCAGCAAGCCCGAACTAGGGGAGCCACTCTGGCTCTACCTTTCCGCTTCGGAGAACGTGCTCAGCACCGTCCTCGTTCGAGAAGAGGAAGGGGTCCAAAAGCCCCTGTACTATGTAAGCAAGGTCATGCTCGATGCCGAGACCAGGTATTCCAGGATGGAGAAAGTAGCGTACGCCTTGGTCATGGCCGCGCGAAAGCTCCGTCCTTACTTTCAGGCGCATTTGGTCCAGGTACTCATGGATCAACTCCTGAAGGCCGTGCTCTATAAGCCCGAGAGCTCTGGTCGAATAGTCAAATGGTCGATCGAACTCAGCCAGTACGACATCGGCTATCAACCAAGAACGACCATCAAAGGGCAGGCCCTCGCCGAATTCATCACAGAATGCACCATCTCTGAGCAACCCGCGAGCAAGGAAGCCGACCAGACATGGGAAGTTTACGTCGATGGCTCCTCTTGCGAAGCAGGAAGTGGTGCGGGCATCATTCTCTGGGGTCCAGATGGTTTCCTCCTTCAATACTGTCTCCGCCTCAACTTCCCGACCTCTAACAACGAGGCTGAGTACGAGGCCATGATCGCCGGGCTCAACCTGGCTCACCAGGCCGGCGCCAGACAGATCAGGGCCTTTAGCGACTCTCAGCTGGTGGTCAACCAGATCACCGGGGAGTACGAAGCCCGTGACGATCGAATTATCAGGTACCTGACCGTGGTCCAATGCCTATTAACGTCCTTCGACGAATCGGCTGTCTTGAGGATCCCCCGGGAGCTGAACGCCCAGGCCGATGCCCTGTCAAAGTTGGCTTCCTCATTCTATGAAGGCCTCGACCGCACGGTCCTGATTGAAGTCCTGTTGAAGCCGAGTACAGACTTCTCGGAGGTTCTGTGCGTCGAAGACGGAGCCCCTCCCAACAACTGGACCACTCTTATCAAAAAATTTCTAGTCAAGGGAGAGCTCCCCGAAGACCGGGCTGAAGCGAGGCAGATTAGGGTCCGATCTGAAAGATTTGCGGTCATCAATGCCACCCTCTTCAAAAGGTCCTATACAACAACGGATGGCAGACCCTACCTCCGCTGCCTAACCCCAGACAAAGCCAAGTACTCCCTCAAGGAGCTGCACGAGGGGATCGGCGGATGCCACATGGGAAGCCATTCGCTAGCGTGGAAGGCATTAAATCACGGGTACTACTGGCCCACTATGCTGCAAGACGCCCTTGCCCTAGTCAAAAGGTGCGGCCCCTGTCAGCGGTTCTCCCCCGTGAAAAGGGCACCTCAGGCAAACCTCTGGTCAATGGCCAGTCCGACCCCCTTTGCAATGTGGGGGATGGATCTGGTGGGCTCATTTCCAAAAGCAACGGGCCAAAGAAAGTTCCTCATTGTGGCGATCGACTACTTCACTGAGTGGATCGAGGCTGAGCCATTAGCAACGATCACCGAGCGACAGACCCAGCAGTTTTTCTGGAAACACATCGTCTGTCGGTTCGGGATTCCGCAGGTGCTCATCACAGACAATGTGACTCAATTCGCAGGTAAGCATTTCTGCAAGTTCTACGAAGATCTCGGGATCCAGCAGTGCTTCTCCTCAGTATGCCACCCCCAGTCCAACGGTCAGGCCGAGAACGTGAACCGCCAAATCCTCGACGGCCTCAAGAAATAACTCGATAACTCTTCTAAGGGATTATGGGTCGACGAGTTACCAAGCGTTCTCTGGGCCCACCGGACAACAAAGAGAATCCCCATGGGAGAATCCCCTTTCAATCTGACATACGGCGCGGAGGCCATCATTCACTTGGAGATCGGGATCCCTTCACCCCGAATCATGGCTTTCGACGAGGCAGCTAACTCCAAACAGCTGCGAGCTGACCTGGACCTCATAGACGAGGTCAGGAAAAAAGTCTGCCATTAGAAGAAGCATCTACCAACAAAGGATTGAGAAGTTCTACAACAAGAAGGTGCGTCCCTCAGACATCAAACTCGGAGACCTCGTTCTCCGAAAACTGGCGATATCCAATCCCGGCCAGAAACAAAAATTAGCCCCAAACTGGGAGGGCCCTTACAGAGTATCGGGGGTTGTGCGCCCTGGGACGTACCGCCTGACCAACCCAGAGGGCAAGGACATCAAGAGGCCCTAGAATGCAGAGCACCTCATCAAGTTCCTAGGAGGAGATTAGCCTCCATCCCATGTAAATTATGAAGAATGTAATCGGCACGTCGTGCCTTGTTTTTGTAAAAATCAAGTATAATTTAAATATGCCAGCTTTCTTAAAACAAGTTTGTGGCTTCGTATTCTGCTATCAATAAAAGACGTCTCGAGCTCGGTGTTTGGATAGCATCGCGAGCCTGAAAAGCTTCTCTTACAAGCTTAGGGCTCGGCGCTCTGATAGCATCGCGGGCCTGAAAAGCTTCTTTTACAAGCTTAAGGCTCGGCGCTCGGATAGCAACGTGAGCCTGAAAAGCGCGATGCCTGAAAAGCTTCTTTTACAAGCTTAAGGCTCGGCGCTCGGATAGCAACGTGAGCCTGAAAAGCTTCTCTTACAAGCTTGGGGCTCGGCGCTCGGATAGCATCGCGGGCCTAAAAAGCTTCTCTTACAAGCTTGGGGCTCGGCGCTCGGATAGCATCGCGGGCCTGAAAAGCTTCTCTTACTAAATTGGGGCTCGGCGCTCGGATAGCATCGCGAGCTGGAAAAGCTTCTTTTACAAGCTTGGGGCTCGGCGCTCAGATAGCATCGCGAGCCAGAAAAGCTTCTCTTACACATCTCTCCTCAGAACAAGTTCGGGAGCTCAGCGTCGACCTCGAGCAAGGCGAAGGCTTTCTCCAAGGCCCACCGACCTTAATGCTCGGTAACGACCCTCAGCTACGCCTGCTACTGGCTTTCTTACCGGCGTGGGGGCTCGTACCTGTCCCTCGCATGGTTTGGGCTTCTTCAAGCCCATCAACCATAACACGAGGCGGCAACCACCAGCTACACCCGTGCCGTCTCTCCTGAGAACAAGTTCGGGAGCTCGGCGTCGACCTCGAGCAAGGCAGAGTCTTTCTCCAAGGCCCTCCGACCTTAACGCTCGGCGAAGACCCTCAGCTACGCCTGGTACTGGATTTCTCACCGGCGTGGGGGCTCGGTACCTGTCCCTCGCATGGTTTGGACTTCTTCAAGCCCATCAACCGTAGCACGAGGCGGCAACTGCCAGCTACACCCGTGCCGTCTCTCCTGAGAACAAGTTCGAGAGCTCAGCATCGACCTCGAGAAAGGCAGAGGCTTTCTCCAAGGCCCCCCAACCTTAACGCTCGGCGACGACCCTCAGTTATGCCTGCAACTGGCTTTCTCACTGGCGTGGGGGCTCGGCACCTGTCCCTCGCATGGTTTGGGCTTCTTCAATCCCATCAACCATAGCACGAGGCGGCAACCGCCAGTTACACCTGTGCCGTCTCTCCTGAGAACAAGTTCGGGAGCTCGGCGTCGACCTCGAGCAAGGCGGAGGCTTTCTCCAAGGCCCCCCGACCTTAACGCTCGGCGACGACCCTCAGCTATGCCTGCTACTGGCTTTCTCACCGGCGTGGGGGCTCGGCACCTGTCCCTCGTATGGTTTGGGCTTCTTCAAGCCTATCAACCATAGCACGAGGCGGCAACCACCAGCTACACCCGTGTCGTCTCTGCTGAGAACAAGTTCGGGAACTCGGTGTTGACCTCGAGCAAGGCGGAGGCTTTCTCCAAGGCCCCCCGACCTTAACGCTCGGCGATGATCCTCAGCTACGCCTGCTACTGGCTTTCTCACCGGCATGGGGGCTCGGCACCTGTCCCTCGCATGGTTTGGGCTTCTTCAAGCCCATCAACCTATGCGCGAGGCGGCAATCGCCAGCTACACCCGTGCCGTCTCTCCTGAGAACAAGTGCGGGAGCTCGTCGTCGACCTCGAGCAAGGCGGAGGATTTCTCCAAGGCCCGCCGACCTTAACGCTCGGCGACGACCCTCAACTACGCCTGCTACTGGCTTTCTCACCGGCATGGGGGCTCGGCACCTGTCTCTCGCATGGTTTGGGCTTCTTTAAGCCCATCAACCATAGCACGAGGTGGCAACCGCTAGCTACACCCGTGCCGTCTCCCCTGAGAATATGTTCGGGAGCTCAGCGTCGACCTCGAGCAAGGCGAAGGCTTTCTTCAAAGCCCCCCGACCTTAACGCTTGGCGACGACCCTCAGCTACGCCTGCTACTGGTTTTATCACCGGCATGGGGGCTCGACACCTGTCCCTCGCATGGTTTGGGCTTCTTCGAGCCCATCAACCTATGCGCGAGGCGGCAACCGCCAGCTACACTCGTGTTGTCTCTCTTGAGAACAAGTTCGAGAGCTACAACCATTTCTGTTTCAACAAAAATTTTATTAAGTTTTAGAGCGTCCCCCCTCGGCAGACGCCCCAAGCTTCGGGTCGGTTGTTTGACCCTCCTCTCGCCCGCGAACAACCTGGGGTTTACTGCTTTCACAAGCCTAAACCCCGAATTGTTCGAGGATGGCAGGAGTGCCGCCGATCCCCGGCTCTCCTCGTTCCGAGACCTTTCGTTGACCCTCCTCTCGCCCACGAACAACTCGGGGTTTACAGCTCTGTACGAGCCCAAAACCCTGAATTGTTCGAGGATGACAGGAACGCCACCAACCTCGGTTCTCTTCGAGCCTCCGAACCGATTGGTCGGTCCACCACTCACCAACGAACCCCCCAGGGTCCTCCGGCCCTCGAGGCCCGAACCCCAAATTGTTCGAGGGTGATTGGTGTGCCTCCAATCCGGAGACCTCGGAAAAAGATTATGTTCGGGGCGCCCGCCCTCAGCAGGCACCCAAAGTCAAGTGACTAATCAGCCACTCACTCCTTAAATAACCAGCTTGGGGTGAGTGGGGATTATATAGCCCCCTGAGGGGTGTAATTAATGCGTCTGGGAATGCGAAATGATGGAAGGCAAAACGTCGCCATAAATGTTCATGGGAAGGCGAAACATTGCCATTAATGACTTATCGACAAGCAATATGCCACTGCATATGCGTCTGTTGCACCAAGTCACCTCGGCGGCGACCCTTTGCAACAAACACGGCAACCACCGTCGGCGACCGAGACAATCAAAGTTCAGAGAATCAAATATTCTTATTATTACTCATTGCTTACAACTCAATGAAAGTCGGTACAAATACAAAGAACAACTTGCGGCTCACTCACACTCGGTTGGAAAACTCAAATTCGGCACTTCCTTCGGGGCTCCTCTCACGCTCGGCCGGACCGACCTGGGTAGAGACTCCTGTCACCGAGCTTCCTACGTCATCTGGCTGGGTTACTTCAAATAAAAACATCGGAGACCGCCCCGGCATGGAGTTGCTTGCCTCCTTGATCAGACCCGCGCCCAACACCAACTTCAATCTTTAGATCTCCAGCTCTTTCTCAATCATAGCCTTGCAAAGGAAAGACTCCGAGGCCGACCGCCCACTCGAGGCATCCGAGATGGACCAGTCTGTCTCGATTACCCACCAGTTCCGGTCGGCTATAGCTTTCTTCAGACGAGCCACCTCCAGACTGAGCTCCCTAGACTTGTTCGTAAAATAATTTACAGTGGCCACTCGATCACGAGCCTGTTTTCGCTAGTGAGCCAGAGCCACTTCCAATGCCTCCTTCCCGGCTTGGACCCGGGATACCTAGGTGGAAACCGGGCCGGCTCCCAAGGTCTCGTGCGTCTATCCAAGGACAAGAAACAAACAATCACAAGGAAAGCTAGAAAAATGCACAAGTCACAAAGCCTCGACCCAAAAAAGTATATTTCATTTCTTTCAAAAAATTGATACAAAAGCCGCGGTGACCAGTCTGCTCGAGGCATTTACATCAAAAAACAAAAAGAAAAAACTAGTCTATTCTTGAGGGGGGGCACCTCATCTTCGGTCTGGACGCCCCCCGCTTCGTCGCCCCCCAGGGTCGGCAGAAGGTTCGCCTCCCAACCATAGTAGAGATGGTCCACGCTCTGCTCGGGGTAGATCTGCTTGAAGTGTGCCTTGGCCTGCTCATACGCCTCGTCCTGCGCTATAATCAGAACTTCCGCCGAGGCCGCCTCCATCCTCTTCAGGGCCTTCCGCCCCTTCTCCGCCTCCTCCTCAATTCTCTCCTTGAGACGATCCACGTCCGCCTTGTGGATGTCGGAGAGCGAGGCTATCTGGGCCTCATGGACGGTCACCATAGTCTGAGCCTCTTTCAGATCGTCTGTAGCCTTGTTCAGCTCGCGGAGGTACTTCTCCGCGTTCCTCCTCTCGATGTAGATCTCCTTCTCCAAGCACTTTTGGAAGTGCTGACCATGGAGCATCGCCTGTCCGAGGGGGAAAAGATCAGAAAAATTCCACCAAGTTAAAACCAGGAAAAAAGGTGCCGAACTAACTCACCGAAATATGCGCTTGAGACTAGCGCATGAAGGCCTGCTCGGCCGTCTGCGACGCCAGCACCATGAAGTCACGCTCGGTGCCGGCCTTCGTGACGAACTCAACTGCCATAGGCCCGTCGAGGAGACTGTCCCCCTGCATGATCGACCAATCGAGGGCAAAGGGCCGCAGTCCCTGTTGGCCCACCATCTGCTCGGCGGTGGGGCATGGCAGGGAAAGCCTCTTCCCCGGGGCATCAACAGTTTTTTCCAAACTGCCCCCTGCATCTCGGGGCGCCCTCGGCGTGGGGGGTGGTGATGCTTCTTGGCCTTCTTTGCCTGAGAAGGCTCCTCGGCTACCGGGGCCGGTCCCTTGGTGGACCCCCCGGCCTGAGCGGCCAGCTTCTCTTGCTCCGCCTTCTTCTTCTTCTGCATATCTGCCCTCGTCTTCGCGACAACGGATAGCAAGGCTTGCCTATCGTCTACCTGTTCGGAAGTTATCTCTGCAAGAATGAAAAAAGAGGCTAAAGTTAACACGAAGGCAGAAAGATGAAAAATTCAGAACGAAACATACTAGGGTCGGCCGGGCTCAGTCCAGCCCGGGCGAGGTGTAGCTCGGTCACTCGAGGCCATGCAATACTGTGCCCCCTACTATCTTCTCCACTCGCTTCCACTCCTTTGCTGTCAAGTCACTTCGCTTCGGAGGTTTATGGTACGGCTTGAAGAAACTCCACTGGGTCGGTATTCCCCAAGCCTTCACTCCGCACCACAAAATACTTCTCTTTCCACCCTTTGATAGAATCCGGATGGCCGTGCATGATCTTCTTGTGCGGCCTGGGTGAGAAGTAGAAAATCCCTTCCTGATCTCCGAGCGAGCTGATCCCTAGGATGGCTCAGAAGTACGTCAACCTCGGCTTCACCCCCTTCTCTTGGCACCTCAGAATAAAACAGATCAAGTGCTTCCAAGAGTTCGGGCCGTACTGCATGGGGCATAGCTTCGCCCAATTCAAGACCTTCTTAACAAAGGGATGCAGAGGCAGCCTCAGGCCCGAGGCGAAGGCATCCTCAGCAAACATACAATAGCCCGGCACCAGGACCGTGGTGAGCCGAATGCCTGGGCTCGGGATGAAGACTTCGAACTTTCGCGGGATGAAATAAGAGACCCTCAGAATGTGGAGATAGTCCGCCCTCAAGATGCACGGGATGCTGTCCATCCGAATCTTCACCCGGCCGTCTTCACCTGGCATGGGAGGGATGGGGTCGATGTCCTTGATATCATCGGGATACGTCCGGATCGACCACAGATTTTTGAAGGAGACTGGGGGAAACTTGAGCCCCAGCCTGGGTGCATATTCATCTTGCGGAAGAGGACTGTCTAGGATAGTTAGCTTCCGCTTCTTCCGGCGAGGACGAGCCTTCCTCTCAGGAGACGGCGTCGACAGGGGTGGGATAGGTGGAAGGTCATCCCCGACCGACCTTCCCGTTGTGCCTTCACCAGCACCCACTTCAGTGTCCTCATCCTCATCATCAACAGTGCCCTCATCCTCCTCATCCTCATCATCGGTATCCGGATCCTCCTGATCCTCATCCTCCCCCTCCTCTTCGCCTTCGTCGCCCTGGTCCTCCTCGTCCTCTCCCTCCTCCTCTTCATCCTCGGTGCCCTGACCCTCCAGATTCTCCTCATCCTCTTCCTTCTGCTCTTCGCCCTTGCCTACAAGCTCCTTCCCCGGCCTTCGGGATCTCAGTGACGACACTATGAAGACTACGTCATCACTACTAGCTGACCCAAGGTATGTCAGGACCTCCTGCTTCACCTTATACTTGCTAAAAGACGAGGACGTCTCGGACTCCTTCGCGAAGCGGCCTGACGAGCTGGCCTCAGATCCGGACTGAACGCGCGACATTACAGAAAAGAGAATACTAACCTGAAGAGTTTACCGAACGATCACCGGAAAAAGTCGCCGACGGCAGGTAAAAACCCTGTTCTTGAAATAGTGGAGAGTGAGAGTAAAGAAATGAAGAAGAAAAAGTGAAGAGGGGGAGGAGATTTATAAGGAGAAAGCGACTCCTCGATTTCCGCAATTAAGATCTGGCCGTTGGATCTTAACCATCATAGATCTAACGGCCGCTAAAATCTGGAGACGCTTCGATCCTTGCGCTCCTGACGTCAGCAGTGAGCGTGGAATTATCCAAACTACCCCCCCAGGCCTTTCTTCCCTACACAACGCACTTTCTCGACAAGTCAATGAAGCTCGGGGCTCGGATGGCACCGCGAGCCACAATTCCTCTTCTATTCCATAGAAGGATCGACGCTCGGATGGCACCGCGAGCCACAATTCTTCTTCTATTCTACAGAAGGGTCGACGCTCGGATGGCATCGCGAGCCACAATTCCTCTTCTATTTTCACAGAAGGGTCGACGCTCGGATGGCACCGCGAGCCATAATTCTTCTTTTATTCTACAGAAGGGTCGACGCTCGGATAGCATCGTGAGCCACAATTCTGCTTCTATTTTTACAGAAGGGTCGACACTCGGATGGCATCGCAAGCCACAATTTCCCTTCTGTTCTTACAGAAGGGTCGACGCTCGGATGGCACCGCGAGCCACAATTCCCCTTCTCTTCCGCAGAAGGGTCGACGCTCGGATGGCATCGCGAGCCACAATTCATCTTCTATTCCACAGAAGGGTCGACGCTCGGATGGCACCGCGAGCCACAATTCTTCTTCTATTCCACAGAAGGGTCGACGCTCGGATGGCACCGCGAGCCACAATTCTTCTTCTATTCTACAGAAGGGTCGACGCTCGGTTGGCATCGCGATCCACAATTCCTCTTCTATTTTCACAGAAGGGTCGACGCTCGGATGGCACCGCGAGCCACAATTCTTCTTCTATTCTACAGAAGGGTCGACGCTCGGATGGCATTGCGAGCCACAATTCCGCTTCTATTTTTACAGAAGGGTCGACGCTCGGATGGCATCGCCAGCCACAATTCCCCTTCTATTCTTACAGAAGGGTCGACGCTCGGATGGCACTGCAAGCCACAATTCCCCTTCTCTTCCCCAGAAGGGTCGACGCTCGGATCGCACCGCGAACCATAATTCCTCTTCTACTTTTACGGAAGGGTCGACGCTCGGATGGCATCGCGAGCCAAAATTCCCCTTCTATTCTTATAGAAGGGTCGACGCTCGGATGGCACCGCGTGCCTCACCTCTATTTTTGATCATAAAGCTCGGATGCCATCGCGAGCCGCAACTACCCCTCTGTATTATTTAGGCAACTCGAAGCTCGAATGGTGTCGCGAGCCACAAAACAGCATCCCCCATTCACAGGGGCTCGGAGCTCGGATGACACCGCGGGCCCCAGATTCCTTCCTTATTTACAGGGGGCTCGGAGCTCGGATGACACCGCGAGCCCCAGAGTCTCCCTCTATCCCATAGCAGGGGGCTCGACTGCCGACCCCCGGAGCTCGACAAACCGAGCCCCGTCTCACCTAACCTCGGTGTCATCTCGCTCTTCCAACTAGTGAGAGGACCGTCTGCCGACCCCAGGCGCTCGACAGTGTCGACCAACGCCAGCCGTCAAGACTCCAAAAGCATTAAATACAATGAAATCATCCAGTTGCTACTACCAAGTGTAGGGGCTCGGACCTCGGATGTCACCGCGAGCCCCAGAAGCACTCCCCTATTCACAAGGGGCTCGGAGCTCGGATGACACCGCGAGCCCCTACCGCTCTCCTATATTCCCAGGAGGCTCGGAGCTCGGATGACACCGCGAGCCCCTACAGCCCTCCTCTATTCCCAGGAGGCTCGGAGCCCAGATGACACCACGAGCCCCTACAGCCCTCCTCTATTCCCAGGAGACTCGGAGCTCGGATGAAATTGCGAGCCCCAAAAATTCTTCTCAAGCGACGGGCTCGCCGACCGACCCTCTATGCTCGGCGAGCCGATCCCCAACCCTACAGGCATTGGCATCCCCTTGCTCTTCCAACTAGCGAGGGGTCGCCTGCCGACTCTCGTAGCTCGTCCATCGACCTTCTATGCTCGGCGAGCCGATCTCCAACCCAACAGGCGTTGGCATCCCCTCGCTCTTCCAACTAGTGAGGGGGTTGCCTGCCGACCCTCTAAGCTCGTCCATCGACCCTCTATACTCGGCGAGCCGATCTCCAGCCCAACAGGCATTGGTATCCCCTTACTCTTCCAACTAGTGAGAGGATCGTCCGCCGACCCCCGAGGTTCGTCTACCGACCAAGGGCTCGTTTGCCGACCCTAAGGCTCGGCAAGCGTCATTCCGACCCCTCTACACAGCATCCTGCGCAAAACTCCGACGAGGGATCCCTTCCTCCTAACCCCTGGCCTCTTCTGAAAGTATCAAATTCTACTTTCTCACCGCACCCTCCACCTTGCTCTTCCTACAGAGGCGAAGAACCACTCCTACACGGCTGGTTCACCCAGTCCTCCAGGAGTGTGGGGCTTGTGATATGGGTTGGATGACGTGGCCCCTCTTGGGCCACAGGATCCCCCTCAAAATGCGCGCACCTCTAGATCATCCAGATCTGCCACGTCAGCACTGGAAAACCGCCTGAGCCTCTACCACGTCAGCTCGAAAACCGCCCGGGCCCTTGCCACGTCAGCCTTATACCGCTCGGGTTTCCACCGCTTCAACCCCAAGGGCAACCGGGTCTAGACCCGGCCCCAAACGGGTCCAGACCCGGTTGGCATCTTCTATAAATACCAGACCCCTACTCCTTTTCCAGGTAATCGATCTTTTCCCACTCAAAACCCTAGTTACTGTTGCTCTCTCTCTCTCGGTGACTGACTAGATCGTCGAAGGGTCTGCCACCGGGACCAACCCCGGTGTTCCGAGACCGTCTGCAGGTACACGAGACCTCGGATCCGAGCCCTCTGACCCGAGCCGAGCATCCAGTCTCCACCTCACATACCACCTACCTCTGTACCGTTCGCTCGGCCAAGGGCCCCCTGCATAGGAGCTTCCTCCAATACAAATCGAGTAAGAACTCACACCTGGTGCATCCACATGCCTCCCAAAAACAAACCGCATCACCATCAAAGTTCAAATTTGTTTACGACATAATTATTTACAAAAATATCACTAACATAAAATAAAAGTTGATGCCACTAAGGGCAATTTGTAAAGAGTATTTGATGAGTGAATGGAGGTGAAAGGTTCGAGACCAAATTATGTCTTAGTATTTACTTTAAAAAGAAAAGAAAAAATATTAGGACGTGCATCACAGGTGCAGAATACTAGTAATATTATAATGGGAGAGTTGGGTTGTCATTTGTACATATTCAATCCCGTGCATCGCCCCTGCATAATTAATATAAAAGAGGTATCAGATTCGAGACCAAAGTAAAAAAAATTACGTTTAAAAATATATATTTATTAAGACGTGCATCGCACGTGTAAATTACTAGTTTTATTTTTATGTGACGGCATACAAAGGCGTCGATGGATAAATAAGAAGGAAACCCCAATTTCTTTTACACGCAACCCCTTCTCTATACTTCTATAAAAAAATCGTCTAACAATATATAAATTACTTAAAAATTCTAATATATATATAAATCTCTTTTCTTATTAACAAAGACTATCAAGTCAAAAACAATGTATACAATCTCTAATATTATAATGGAAGGGTTGGAGTTGTCATTTGTAAATAAACAAACCCATGTATCGTACGTGTATAACTATTATAAAGAAGATCTCAGGTTCAAATCCTGACCACGTCAGAATTTTTATCTTTAAAAAACTATATTTATTAAGATGTGCACCACACCACACGAGTAAATTATTAGTATAATTAATTATTAACAAAATCATTAATAAATATATTGGATTATTACATACTATTCTCATTAACAAAGGAAAGGCTATCATATCAAAATAAGGTATTAGGGTACGCAATATAATAATTAATATTAATAATAACATTAATAAATATTCTGGGATAATCACCAGGTTGGCAAGGATTCGTTCTGTCCTTGAAGATGCTGAGCGCAAGGCCTTCACTGGACTCTCTATTCGTCTTTGGCTCTGTGAACTCAAAGATATTGTCTATGATGCTGATGATGTTCTTGACAATTGCCGAATCCATGAACAGAAGCTTGCTAGGATGCAATTAGAGCATTCCTCATCGAACGCATTGATACAATGCTATTCCCCATTTCTCTTGTTCTTTCACAAAGTTTCTTTCCTTCACCAGATTGGTAGTAGGATTAGAGACATCAATGTTAGGCTTGAGAGGGTCAATAAAGACAAGTCTGACTTTGGTCTGGTGGCTTCGCATCGAGATGATCACATTAGTACTCGGCTCCAAAGTCCTGGAGTTGAACCAGTTGTTGTCGGGAAAGGGATTGAGAACGATACCAACAAGCTAGTTGGTATGCTGGTGGAAGAAGGCGGCCCATCGATCTCTATCATTGCTATTGTTGGCATGGGAGGTTTGGGGAAGACTACACTTGCACAAAAGATTTACAATGACAATACTATCAAAGATAAATTTCGCACGGGACTCCTGATTTGGGTGTGTGTATCAAAAGAGTATTCCGAAATCAATTTGATGAAAGAGATCATAAGATGTGCCGGAGGCTCTCATGGTGATGCCCAGACACCGGGGGAGCTCGAGCCAATACTCAGCCGCCTCATCAAGCAAAAAAAGTTTCTTCTCATCCTTGACGATGTTTGGAATGCACGAGTTTGGGAAAATTTGTTGTGGAAACCTTTTCATGGGGGTGCTGATGGTAGCCGAGTTGTTATCACTACGAGATACGAGCATGTCGCCAGGGAGATAGGTGCAAGACACCTCCACAAGGTTCAACAACTCACCATGGAGGAAAGTTGGTGGTTGTTGCAGAAGTTGGTGTTTCAAGCTGGGGAGGAGGGATTGGAGACGGTGAGGGATACCGGAATAAAAATTGTTCAAAAGTGTGGTGGTCTTCCACTCGCTCTCAAGACTATCGCTGGGGTTCTTAGGTCGAAAGAGAAGAGTAGATCAGAATGGGAGAGAGTCCTACAACACCCTGCATGGTCTCTAACCTATCTTCCTGACGGAGTCATGGAAGTGTTGTATTTAAGCTACGAAGATCTACCTTTCCATCTCAAACAATGTTTCGTCTTTTGTGGATTATTCCCAGAGGATTATGTGTTTACGAGGCACTATCTTATTCAGTTGTGGGTGGCAGAGGGGTTTGTAAAGGAGGAAGGAGGAGACATGATAATGGAGGATGTAGCAGGAGGTTACTACAAAGAATTACTTGGAAGGAGCCTTCTACATGCAGATCCTTCTTCTTACGACAATGCTGGGTGCAAAATGCATGATCTCCTTCGTTCCCTTGCTCAGTTCCTTGCCCAAGATGACAGCTTTCACGGTGATGCCAAAGGATTGGTTAATGTCGTCACCTCCTCTTCTTCCTCCACTTTGATCAAGCTACGCCACTTATCACTTTTCGATATGGAGCTGACATCGGTCCCGGAGGTTGTAATGGAGAAAACGTACTTGAGGACCTTGTTGTTCCGTGTGAAAGAGGTCCCACAAAATCTTTTCGAGAAACTAGTTTGCCTAAGAGTCTTGAACTTGTCATTTACAGCTTTGGAGAAGGTGCCGGAGTGTGTAGGGAAATTGATACACTTGAGGTATCTAGATCTCACTGGTACTTCTATTGAATCCCTACCAGAATCCATTAGGAGCCTTAGTAATCTTCAGTACCTAATCCTCCAAAATTGTGATCGTCTCCGAAACCTTCCAAAAGCAACCACCAAACTGTACAATATGAGATGTCTTGACCTTTTCGACACGCCAGTCAGTGGATTACCAGCTGGTGTTAGAAATCTGCAACATATGAACAGGCTCATGGGGTTTGTCGTCAATGAAAACACGGGCAACTGCATGTTGGAAGAGATTAGCTCTCTGTACCGGCTCAGGAAACTGCTCTTGGAGAAGTTGGAGAACACATTGATGAGGACGAAGAGCAGAGGGCCCGTTCTTATGGATAAGATATATCTTAGCAGTTTGGACTTGTGTTGTTCACCAATTAGAGCTGACGGGCAGCCATTTGGAGTGGAGGAGTCGAACAAGATTCAACAAGTGTTTGAGGAGGAGCTATTCCCTCCACCCCACCTTGAGAAATTTAAAATTAAAGGCTACTTTGGTCTCCAATATCCCAATTGGATGACTCTGAGGACCTCCATTGCCCTTTTTTTAAACTTAACAAGTTTGCGACTGCATGACTGTGTGAACTGCACTCAGCTTCCCATATTGGGTGTACTACCTAATTTGGATTATCTCGAGATCACAGGAGCAAATTCCGTAAAAATCATCGGGCCAGAGTTTACTAGTAGTACATCTGTGTCTTCCGTTTTATTCCCCAAATTGTTAGCGCTGTATTTAGAAAAGATGCCAATTTGGGAACAATGGATTTGGGATGTAGAAGATGGAGCAACGATAGTGCCTCGTCTCGAGTCACTGCAACTATGGAACTGTCCCAACCTGAAGTCTCTCCCTCAAGGCCTTATTCACCACGCCACTTCCTTGAGTACTCTACAATTTGAAGGAGTCAACATGCTGACTGCAGTTGAAAACTTTCATTCTGTCAAAGTTCTCCTTGTTTCAGAATTGGCCAACCTGCGTAAAGTTTCAAATCTTCCTTCCCTCCAAGAACTGATAATTTATGAATGCCCACTGCTGGAGGATATGGAAGGTTTGAATTCACTGCAGAGCCTCTTTCTGCAAGATTTAGTCATGGAGGATCTACCAGAGTGGCTCAAACTGCTATCCCCTGTGCCCCAACGTGTTCGTATCATCGTAAGTTGGACCGGAGGCGAGCTTCAAAAATGCCTCATTGGTGGTCCTGAATGGCCGAAGATTCAGAATTTCCCTAATGTGCATATTCAATCTTTTTTCGGGCCAGAGTTTGTGTTATACACGAAGAATCCTTTCACCTTCACCACTAACCTTTCTACTGGTGCCGGTGCAACTCTCAACACAAATACCGAATTGGCTGGTGTCAGTGAAAACCTCCAATTATAAGGTAAACATAAGTTCTCTCTCTCTCTCTCTCTCTCTCTCTCTCTCTCTCTCACACACACACACACACACACACACACTGACACACACACACACACACACACATTATTTTTAGTCAAAGAGTGGTATTACAGATGTGCTGGTCTTGCATTGCAGGTTATGTGATTCATCGTTATGTCTCTATCTCTCTTCCAGCGAGCTTGGTGTATGTTTTAGGTTGGTATACAACCTGACTTGTGATTCAATATATAGTTCAGTGAGAATTGTGGATTGATCTGTTACTACCATGTCTTCTCTGCAGTATTCAAATTCATGGTTCTTGCAGCATCTACAAGGTAATTAGTACTTCGTGGTAATCTAATCCTTATTTGATAGCTATAGCTAATTTATTTTCTTAAAAGATACTTGGCAAGAGTTACTGATTTATTTTATTAAAACAGAAACAAATTTGGATGGTTCTTTGAGTTTGAATGTTAGGATAATCAATTTCCACAAGAGTTACTGATTGTAACCATATTTTCAAGCCCTGCATTCTAATCCCATTCTATTTAGTCACAGGCCAAAAGCCAATTACTTTGCCACCAATTCTCTTGCCACGTGGCAGACTCTTGTTTTTCTTTTTTAATCCTTTTTGAAGGAAAAACTCTTGTTTTTTCTTCAATGCCAGGATTCATGATATAAGATAACCTATAAGATAAGATGAGAGCTGACTGAAAGTCTGAATTGAATGAGATAACCTCGGCAAGTCTGCAACTGCACCAATATTGATTAACTAAAAAGAAATCATATAGTTAAGGTTTCCATCAACTAGTAGATAGAGAGAAGAGAGAGAGAGCAATGGAGAAAGTGAAGGAGGAGGGGTTAGAGGAGAAGGAAGTGGGGTAGCTGTTCGTGTTATGTGGTCTGATACTTCTGGCCAAAACAGATGCAGGGTAAAAAAAAAAAATGAATGAAAAAATTAATAAATTTGAGATGTTTATTTATGACTAGTTATTTTTTGTTCACCATGTATTTCATTTCATAAGATTTGAGTTGTGTGTATTGTAGAATTTTCGCATGTTATGAGTTTGATTTGATTGATTTTTTTTTTTTATGTGAATGAGTTGATTTCTTATCATTATTGCTTAGTTAGGTTATCCCAGCAAAACGCTAGCTTCTATGAGGTTGCTGATATTTCTACATCATGTATTTGTCAGTTGTGGCTTTGTACATCCAGCTTGTTTTCGATCAACATAGTTGGGTATACAGACTGTTTTAATTTGTTTGTAATGGTGGTCAATGCAGTAGCCATGTGATTGATAATTAAGTCGATGCTACCACCAGTACGTATGGGTCTATGATTAGTTTGTTGGAATTAATTTTTGCAGTTTTCCGGGCCGGATTCCGGCGAGCTCCGGCCACCGGCGGCACCGGAAAATGAGTGGATTGCGATCCTCTCGTCGAGTACTATTCCGTAGTATACTCACTTGCCAAAAACGAATTCCGTATGAATGAGAAATGTTGATCCAAAGTTGGGTACTTGAAAGGTACCAACTTAACAAATGGATAGTCCTATATTGGAAATTGGAAAAGATTTATACTAGTATATATACTAGAAAACTGGACTAGAGGGCGTGGCTCGGGGGTTACCACTAACGTGTAGTGGAGAGAGGACTTAGCCAAAATGACAAACACACACGCGCGCGTGCCCGGCCCGGCCCCGGGTGCGGTTCGGTCTGGCTAAATTTTTTATTTTACTTTTTTGCCCAGACAGCCTCTTTCCCTACTGAACTGAAAAGGCTTTTCAAATTCAGTAACTGGGGCCATTACTCTGTAACAGCAGAGTAATGGCTCACCAGTTATGAATTTGAAGAGTCCCCATTACTCTGCTGTTACAGAGTAATGACAGCTACTGAACAGCCTCCAGACCAAACTATCCTCTATAAAACCAGACAGAGTTTTGCATACAGGCACAGAATTTTACATCTTCTTTCCTTCTTCCTCTCCTCTGTGTCAGAGTCAAGTGTTAACTGAGAGTACAACACAGACAGCAGTTCGTTGTCTCTAAAGCAAGGGTGCTGCATTCTTCAGAGAAGGTACAGTTGTATCCTGGGAAGCAATTTGCCGGTAACCGTCACACTACGGGGCAAATTCTGCTTTAAGGACAGAGATTTCATATCTCGACTCTGTATAAACTTTCTACTTACTGTTTTCTTCAATTGATTTTGATTTCTTCACAATTTCTGTTGGGATTTTTAGTATTTTATATTCAGGTTCTAACATAGTTTACAGCTTGTTCTCGACATAAATTTGCTTGTTAATTTGGTCATTTAAAAGCACTCATGTTATTGGCAATGATAGTACAAATACGAGCAGGCACTGTATGTCTAGTACAGATTTGAGTGACATGAGCACATTTGCAAATTTTCAAATTAGATAACTAAGAAGGAGCTCCTCCCTCACATTTTCAATCAAATTAACAATGCTATGAGGCTGCTGCTTATTTTCATTATACTTCTTACTCAGCATGGTAAAACTTCTGGTTGTTGCTAGCAGTAGCATAGAAAGATTTAGGAGATCCATATGCCTAACTAAGGGGGATACGTATGTGTGTGTGTTTTTCCCCAATGTAAACCGTTACTAGGTCCAGTTATTTGTCACTACTAGTTCTAGGGCTGCTCGCACTTGGCATTAATTCTTTAATCAATATAGTCACCCAAATTCGAGTTCGTTATTACATAGTGCAAGTAAACATAGATTAAATAATGTCAATTAAGTGCAAGTAGCATCAACAGGCAATTTCCTGATTGGTATTGGGTGTGGTAGATAATTGAGTGGCGGCTCGAATCCAAAGTCCCTGTATCGAGCCACTCTTTTCTCAAAAAAAAAAAAGAAGTGCAAGTAGCAAAAAAGATAAAAAGTTGCTGAACGATAAATTTTATTTTATTTTATTTTATTTTTTTTGAAAATAAAGTGACAACGATAAGTTTTATTGCAGTTCCATAGGACCGGTTTTGTTTTAAAATCAGATAAACAGATATATATGTGCCACGAGTTAGCATTAATGTTGACAAGTCTAAATCAGATGTCAATTTCAGAAGATATATAGTTTGAACTAGTTCATAGTCAATTTCCTTATCTATCTAACAAGCACCTAATATATGATGATGCTCAGCTCAACACATCCAATAATTGTATAATTTGCAACCGATCACCTAATTTAAGTTGGGCTAGTGTTTGTGTGAATCCCACGTGGAGGCACGTGACATCAAAGATCAGTTTCACTAATTTGTCATTTTTGTTGTAATGCACATACACTAGCAAACACACGGATCGAGTACTTAAACAGGGAAAATGCCAAGCAACAAAAATTGGTTGAATCCGACAAAGACGTCTGTCATAGTCGCATCAGATTGTTACGTCTCCTTAAATTCTATACCAACAATAATACTCCACCTAATAATCTATTTCTATTTCATGCTATATACAATCACCGTGAGTTTGTATTAATCCTGATTAGTTGACACCAGCTTATGACAAAATACTGTCTTATTAAAAATTAAAAGAGTATATAATAATAATGCTGAGAATCCTTCATCTTTTATTCCCTCTTGACGTGGTGTTACTCCCAATGAGAATCCTGTTCAAGATGTTCAAAATGTTGTTGTTGCTGCTGTTACAGTTGGTTCTGATGATTTGATTAATGATTCTTCTAATGTTGATGCTTATGCTGCTTTGGAGGATCCTTTGGATGCAGTTTTTACTGATATTAATGTTTTTTTTTTTGAAAATAAAAGTGACCGAAGTCACCGATCTCATTAATGATAAATTAACGGAATAACAACAAAAGATCTACAACATCAAGAACATCAAACCGTGCTCGTTGGCACTCATTACATAATATCTATTCGAAAATAACATCTATGAAAACAACAAAAAAGCATGCCCACCGGCAGCCCAAAAGGTGACCTTCAAACTTGATCGCAGGTATGTCGTCCCTGTACGTGCTGAAAGGTTGTAGTCTAGATACCTGCTGCACGGCCCCTCCCGCTCATTCTGTTCCATCGCCTCTGCTTCTTTTCCTTGACCCTGTATTTCCTGCCCAATCATGTATCAGGACCACAATTTTGCGCAGTAAAATATGAAATTGACATCTTATATTACGAAAGCATAGATCATTTATATCCCTCCAAAGAGCCCATAAGATCGCCCTAGAGGTGATATCCCAAAGAATCTTATGTTCCTTCCTAATATTGTTACTTCTCCACTCTCCCCAAAGGTCATGTAAGGTCTTTGGAATCTCAACCGTGTGAAAACCCAACCCAAATACTTCCCATACTAAAGCGGCTCTAGGGCACTGAATGAATATATGGTTAGTGTCCTCCTCCTCCCTATTACACTGTTGGCATGTAATGGCTATCATGATATTGCGCCTCCTAAGGTTAGCCTTGGTCAAAATCGCGTTGTGGAGAGCCAACCATGCAAATGCCTTGACCTTGCTCGGGACTTGTGATTTCCATATGATCCTTGCCTGATGAACTCTGATCCCCCCGTCGTTAAGCAAGTTGTACATGGACGATATAGTGAATGCCGCCGCTTTCCCTCTACTCCACTCCCTAATATCAGTGGCCTCTGTGCTTGGACGATCTGCCCCTATCAACAGTTCTTTAAGCTGTCCCAGTTGCGTCTGCCCTGTAGAAGAAAGGTTACCTCCATCTATCAGTCTCCACTGCCCGTTGACCCATAGGTCTTTTACAAGTTCGTCTCCCGAATCTACTTCGTTAGCCAGTTCTGGAAATAGGGACTGAAAAGTGTTACCCCCACACCATTTGTCCTCCCAAAATCTAGTGTTTTTCCCGTTTCCTATTTTGCACGATGTGTTAGAGTGAAAAGTTTCCCCCAGTTTTTCAATCCCTTTCCACAAAAAGGAAGTTTTGCCGTGTCTACTTCTTCCTCCAAATCTGAATATTTTCCTCCTTCTGTAACTCATGAATGAGTTATTCCACCACGCTTTTCTCTGTTTATGCAACTTCCACCACCATTTGGACAGAAGTGCCTTATTCATGTCTCTTAGGTTGACAATCCCCATTCCCCCATATTCTTTCTTCTTACAGACTCTTTCCCATTTCATAAGGTGGATCCCCTTACCATCTGATCCCCTTACCATCTCCACTTCCTTTCCAAAGGAATCGCCGCCTGCACCTATCAATTCTTTGAATAACCCAGTTTGGGACCTCGTAAATAGACATGATGTATGTAGGCAGGCTACTGAGTACTGAGTTGATGAGCGTGATCCTACCTCCCAGTGATAGAAACTTTCCTTTCCAACCTGCAAGTTTCTTCTCAATTTTCTCAATGAGAGGCTCCCAGTCTTCTTTTTTCAGTTTTCCCGGTCTAATAGGAGTCCCTAGGTAACGCATTGGATAATCTCCTTGTCTGCACCCTATTAAAGCTGAGGTTACCTCAATCGAATTTTCCTGGTAATCGCTCAACGCCACCACACAGCTCTTTTGTAGATTGACAGCAAGGCCCGACCAGTACTCGAAACACCTTAGAAGCATTCTGATAGCCATGATCTCTTCCACTTTGGACAACCCGAACAATAATGTGTCATCTGCATATTGCAGAATAGAAAGCGGAAGCGAGATTCCTTTCTCTTTGACCCCCTTTATTATACCTCTTTCTACTCCTCTTTTGTTCATCTCCGCCAGTCCATCGGCTATTATCGAGAAAATTAGCGGGGACAGAGGATCTCCCTGCCTGAGACCCCTCTTACATCTAATTTCCGACCCACTCTCTCCGTTAATTTGGATAAATAATTTTCCGTTCCTCACACACGTCTTCATCCATCTCTTCCACTTATCACCGAAACCTTTGAGGTGTAATGCTTCATCAATGCAGTCCCATTCCACCGTGTCGTAGGCCTTTTCGAAGTCCAGTTTCAGCAAAAATCCATCTATTTTATCTTTATTACCTCGGAAGACCACTTCGTGTGCAGACGCGATGCTATCCATAATATCCCTCCCTTTAACGAATCCGCTTTGAGAGTCCCCTATAATGTCCCCCAGGTGCGGGGAGAGTTTATTCGCCAGGACTTTGGTGATTATTTTGAACGATCAGTTAAGAAGACTAATGGGTCGAAGATCCGTAACCCTAAGCACCTCTGTCTTTTTCGGGATGAGCACAACGTTTGCGTAGTTAAGACGCTCAATCTGAGCCTCATGGCCGTGCAGTTCTTTGAAAATCTCTAGGAAGTCCAGTTTGATGATGTTCCAATAAAGTTTGTAGAAGAAGATAGAAAATCCATCGGGTCCCGGGGCCTTGTCCTGACCGAGGCTCTTAATTGCCTTCATAATTTCCTCTTCGCAGAAAGGACCCTCCAAGCTCTCAGACCCATCAATTCTCGAATCAATCCACATTTCTTGGTCAAGATCGCACCTAGTAACTCTTTTCTTCCCCAATAACTCTTTGAACGAGGAGTCTATATGATTTCTAATTATCGTACCGTCCTCAGTCCAAACATCCCCTATCATTAGTCCTCCTATATGATTCTGACGTCTTCGCCTGTTAGCCACCTTGTGAAAGAAGGCCATGTTCGCATCCCCCTCCCTGAGCCACTGAATCCTGGACCTCTGTTTCCAGTAGCATTCTTCCCTATCCCCAATTAGATGAAGTTCAGTTCTACACGATGCTAATTCTTGGAATTCGTCTTGTTGCAACAATCTATCTTCCTCCAAGGCCTCCAGTTCCTGGGCCCTTAGGACCAACCACTCCTTTCTTCTCTTGTTGTCCTCATTTTCTTTCCTCGCCCACAATCTAAGGCGTCTCCTAAGTCTTCTCAGTTTGAGAATCCAATTTGAGATCACATCCCCTGCATTTGTAGGTTCTGCCCAAGAGTTCTGAATTATGTTCCTCAGCTCCCTATTGAAAACCCAAGCTTTTTCGAATTTGAATTGTCGCGTATGACCTCTAGCCTCTCTTTCCCCTTCCAAGATAAGTGGAATATGGTCTGAAGTGGACCTCGGGCATGATTTCACCGCAGACCTTGGGAAAAGGTCATCCCAGTCCGTTGAGACCAAAATTCGGTCAAGCTTTGCTAATATCGGGATAGCCTGCATGTTGGACCATGTAAATTTTCTGTCGTTCCCCTGGATATCTATGAGATTCAGGTCGTAAATGGTCTGATTAAATCTTTGCCTATCTCTTTCATCCGGACCCCTCCCTCTATGTTCGCCTCTAAATCTTGAAATATTGAAGTCACCCCCGATAACCCATGGCCCCGTCCATGAGTTTCTGATAGCTCGAATTTCTACCCAAAATTCATCTATGTGGTTAGAGTTGCATGGACCGTATACCGACGTGACCATATGCTCCCACCCGTCCCTTTTGCGCCTAATCCTTATAGTAACCGAGAAGTTTCCCACCCTATCATCTACCAAATCAAAGTGTTTAGAATCTGCCCCTAAAGCAATCCCTCCTGACATGCCTATAGGTTTCTTGAATCGCCACACGAAATCCCTGAGTGATGACAGTGATGCAAAGTCTAAGTCATGAGGATCTACCATCTTAGTCTCAAGAAGCCCACAAATTTTTGGTTTGGTCCTAGAAATAGTGTCGTTAACCAATCTAGCCTTAATCTTCGAGCGCATCGTTGATAATCTTACTTCTCATACCACGACTATTATTATTGAAGATAAAGATTAAGGCTGCTCTTCCGGGTCCTATTCTTGGTGATCCACCTACTAATAATGAGTTACATTTGGAAGATTTGGAGGATGATTCTATCTCTAGTGCTATTACATCAATCTCGAATATGTCTGTCTTTCAGCAGAAATATGTTACCGGGGTTCTTCTTGCTCAGTCCATTCAAGCAAGCTCGAAGCACATGCTTGCCTCATAAAAGGTGTTATAGTTAATTGGTGACCTCTAATCCCAGACTATTATTATTATTATTATTATTATTATTATTATTATTATATATATAATCCCAAACACTCCCGATATGGGACAATTTTCCCACACCTCCTCCCTCTCTCTCGGTGGAGAAACTCGCAGGTGAAGCCCCAAGCGGGCCCCCCATATCCACATCATCACACACAGAGAGTACAACAACTCCCTTCACAAACGGGCGGGGCCCACGGCCTGACGTCAGCCACGTCATTCGAAGAAACAGCGGGCAACGCTGCATCTGCTGTTTCTTTTCCCGTGGGCCCCCCTATAGGAAATTCTATAGGGCAAGCTCTCAAAAAAAAAAAAAAAAAAAAATATATATATATATATATATATATATATATATATATATATATATATATGTTACACAGTCTTGGATCTATCTAGGGGTATATATATATATATATATATATATATATATATATATATATATTCTTAAACACGAGGTGTTACACAGTCTTGGATCTATCTAGGGGTTTAGGCTTTTTTGTTTCTCTTTTGAGGTTGGGATACATGCATGTATCCCTCTTGATACTTTCTTAGCATAGTCTTCTTGTTCCTTTCTTGCTATGTTCTCTCTGACTTTTTTGGTTCTTTATATTTTAGTTGGAGTTGTTCGAGTCTATCCTTCCATAAATTAAAATAATAATAATAATAATGAAAACGGAATATATTGAATTTTGAAGAAAAAAAGTCAAAAATATTGAATACTTCAATGAGTCAATAACAATAGTGCAGAGAGAGGGACAGATGTTGTGATTCTTGTGAAATGAGGTAAGAGAAAGGGGATACGTGGAATGCAGCAGGGAAAACATGTTCCAGTTCCACCATCTGTTGTCTAACTTTCCGTCAACCTTCCAGTGACCGATGGATTCCATCGGATTCTCTCACTATATAATTTTTTAAAAATATTTTTTAAAAATGTAAAATATAACTGCCATGTTTCATTAATTAAATGTTAACAAAATAATTACATCAACAAACTTAATTTAATTATACTTACTGTAATAGAAAACGGAAATATGATATGCTTTCTCCTCCCTGAGATGTTGTTGCTGCTCAAAGTTGTTGCTTTTGGAAGCAACGGAAAAATATGCTATGCTTTCTTCTCCTCCGCGTTTCATCCATCTATTCTATTGTCCCATTTATTACTCATTAATATATAACTCCCCCTCCCCCCAAAGATATTTATTTATTTATTCCCTCTATATCACATTCCTTTCTCTTCTTCTTCTTCTTCTTTCTGTGTCTTTATTTTACTGACCCAAAATCAAGATCAAGGTGGGTAGGTGTAGACTCACTCTCCCCTCTGCGAGTGCCCCAATCCAATCCAATCCAGAAAGAAAGAAAGAAAGAAAGAAAGAAAGTAATTAAGAGAAAACGAACGAACGATTCTTTCTTTATTTGTTGTAGTATAATTAGAAATAGAGAAGATGGGATCGTCATCTGGTCATGGTATTGGTAGCTATGATTACTCCTTCAAGATTCTCCTGATCGGCGACTCTGGAGTTGGCAAGAGCAGTCTTCTTCTCACTTTCATCTCTTCTCAACTCGACCACCAACTTGCTCCCACCATCGGTATACTTTTTTTCTCCCAATTATTTATTATTTCCACTTTTGGGTTATGAATTTTGGTAGCAGAATTCAGAACCATTATGAAGCTTGTCTTGTTTTAATTCCAAAAATAAAAATAAAAAAATGAAGCTTGTCTTGTTAGCTTCGAAATTTGCCGGCCCGGCTCCCTCATATCGTTCTTGATTATTTTTCTAATTAAATTATATATATTTCAGTTCAGGACTTAGATATAGTTTATCTTGTTTGAAGGATTAATATTTACTTTATCGATCTCGTATTCATGCCTAGGTGTGGATTTTAAAATCAAGCATCTTACTGTCGCTGGGAAGAAATTGAAGATTACAATATGGGACACTGGTAAATTGAAGATTACATAGATCATAATGCTCATCTTTTGCTTGGTAATAAAATCATGTTGTAACTGAATAATCATTCTGACATTTGAGATCTAGGGTCTATTGTTGTGCAAGTTCTCGTTGTTGTCGTCGTCGTCGATATTCTCGCAATTTATCTTTCACTAGTAAAAAATAATTTAAGTGTTCTTTTTATTGTTAATTAGAATATTGCACTTCTATATATGACACGATCGAGGAGGAGGATACTGTCTGTTGTCTAAAAATGTTACGTATTCTGTTGCCTCTGATGTATCCAACTTATAGTTGTTATGTTGGAGGCCTTTTCCATATTATTGCAGTTAAACTACCAGTATGTTGTGTATGCTGAAATTAATCCTATTTATATTTGGAAAAAAGTTCGAGAAGCTTCTTCTGAATATTAATTAATAAGTTGCTAGAATATGAAACTTAAATGTTAGATTAGGATGATTAGGATAATTGTTACTTGTTCCTTCACTATAAACGTTCAAATTAATCCTTCTTTTAAAACTTTATGCAAAATCTGGCAGCGATTTTTTGGTAACATAAGCTCTTGTACATGCCTTGCAGCTGGACAAGAAAGATTCAGAACATTGACTAGTTCCTACTACAGAGCCGCTCAAGGAATTATTCTAGGTATAATGTCAAATAATCTTGAAATGAATTTTGTAGTTAGCTAAAGGCAACTAGTACTTTTAACCTTTTAAGCCAATATTTTTTTTGCCAACCCCTCTTTGTACATTTCTGTTGTATTCTACTAAATGTATTCATTCTCAATAGGCAGGGCTGTATTTAAGATGTGTCTATAAGTAGAACAGTTGTACAGTTTTTTTTATATATTTATGATTTATGTCTATAAATTTTAATCATTACTCTCATTATTATGCAACAAAATTTGTATGGATCATTTGAAATTGTTTCCTTAACCTCGTCAAATTATTGTTTTCTTGTACTAATTTACAATATGGTGAATTAATTAGCATGTCTCATAATCATTATCAATTTGTTCTGAAAACCATTGATGTTTATCAAATCGGAAATGGCAACAATGAAAATTAAACTCAATCTGCATCGGTTTAAAGTTTAAACAATGTTCCTCATATCTGTTTTCATCTATGGTACTGGCGTACTGCTTCAATAAAATTGGTACGTTCTTGGAGTAATTTTGTTGGAACTTGTTAACTTTTAAGCTTCATTGAACACAGTGATAGCTGACTCTGATTTTTCTTTTTCCCCCTCACTCTAGTTTACGATGTGACAAGGAGAGAAACTTTTACAAACTTATCTGATGTATGGGCCAAAGAAATAGAACTTTACTCCACAAATCAGGACTGTGTCAAAATTCTTGTTGGAAATAAAGTTGACAAGGTACATTCTGTTTTTGTAATCATTCAATTTGTCAATAGTTACTTCCTTCATTCAATCTGTTGTGCAATTCACCTGTTTATATAATCATTCTAACACAATTTCTATATTTTTGGACATTGTAATTTTTAATTATACTAGATTTGCCCGTGGCCACGTGCCTACGGCATGTCTTCAGAACGATACAACATATGAAAAGTCTTGTAAACAGTAAATCAACAATTATGTAGCTGAAGTTTGAATAGTATGACAATAATTAGTTGTAAATAAAAGTCCATGTTTCCATTAGTATATAGTGAAAAATAATTATAAATTGGGGTATAAAAGTCCATGTTTCCATATATATATATATATATATATATATATAGAGAGAGAGAGAGAGAGAGAGAGAGAGAGATAATTAAATAAATAAATGAGTTGTTTTGGGGGGAGAATTTGAATCTGAGTTTTGGGGGGAAACTTTTGGGGGGAAAATGTGTTTTGTAAGGTTAGATGTGGGCCTTTGATTTTGGGGATCGAAGGAGAGCCACTTGATAGCTTTCTTTGTGTTTTATTATATAGATTTCCTAATGCCTTCTTTCGTTCTGCTCCTTAAACATCCATATCTTACAAAAACTAATAAACAATTTGGAAGGTTCCATGGAATTCTCCGATGAGGATGGGATTGATTGTCAAGACTAAGTCGACTGAACCTCCAACAGTCGACTGAGTTCACATAAGTCGACTGAAGCCTATCATCAGTCGACTGAATATGACTGCAACTACTGCAACAAAACTTTCGGTACAGTCGACTGATATCACACTACAGTCGACTGTACCCAATCCGTAACAACCCCCTAAAGATCTGCAGATGTGTAACTGCGTCAACAACTGATCTCCTGAAGAATAGGTCTGCAACTGCATCATCTTGTATCCCTAAAGGATAGGATCTATAACCAATAAGATCTGATTGGATTTGTAAAAACTCTATATATATCACTATGCATCACCGGTTTTAGGTGTGCAAGCCAATCCAAAAATCCACTTGGTATCAGAGCCTATCTGATCCTAAACCGAGCTTAACTTCTTCCAATCATGGCCACCCTTCAATCCGCTGCAACCAATATTGTATCCACAACACCATCTCCACTCCCACCAATCCAAGTTCACCATCTAATCTCCATTAAGCTCGACAACAACAACTATCTTCTCTGGCTCACCCAATTTCGACCTCTTCTAAAGGAGTACGACCTCGAAGGATACGTCGATGGGAGCTTCCCTTACCCCACACGTCTTCTCCCACAATTCACAGAGATTAATCCAGCTTATACCACCTGGAAGAAACAAGATCAAATTCTCCTAGGATGGTTATTATCATCCCTCTCCGAGTCAGTCATGGCTCAAGTAGTTGGCCTTAGCACGTCTCGAGATGTCTGGGAATCACTCCGCAAACACTTCTCTTCCCAATCTCAGTCCAGGGTCTTGTATCTCAAACGCGAATTACAAAATATGCGCAAGGGAAACAAGTCAATGGCTGAATATTACCTCCATGCGAAACAACTCGCTGACAATCTTGCCGCCTCTGGCAATGCTATCTCAAACACTGATCTCCAGCACATGATGCTAGGTGGTCTTGACTCATCCTATGATCCCATTGTAACGGTGCTTACTGCAACCGCAGCCGATCTCCATATGGATGACTTTTACTCAAACCTGTTAGCCTATGAGATGCGCTGGGAAGCTCAACATGCAACCTCCCCTCAGCCCATGGCAAACATTGCCCATCATGGCCCTTCGCGTCCTAACAATCGCTACAACAACTCTCGAGACAGGTTCGGCTCCCAAGGACAGAAGAATCGGCCTTTCAACAAAGCCCAAGGCCGCCCCCAACCAAATCGCAATCCCCAAGGACCATGCCAGCTCTGTGGCAGAAAGAACCACACTGCTATGGAATGTTGGTATCGTTTTGATCGCAATTTCACCGCTGCCGCTTCCTCCAACCCAACAGCTGCATATGTTGCTGCTCCTGGATCACTCCTTGATGGTAATTGGTGCCTAGATAGTGGTGCTACACACCACTTAACCCCTGATTTGAATAATCTTCACATCAAGACTCAATATGATGGCCCTGATCAAATCAAAGTTGGCAATGGTAATACACTTTCTATTAAACATGTTGGTAAATCATCCTTTTGCCTTAATAATCGAACTTTTCATTTCAATCAAATTTACCACGTACCATCTATCTCTACTAATCTATTATCTGTATCCAAATTCTGTATTGACAACAAAGTATTTTTTGAATTTCACCCATCCTCTTTTATTGTGGAGGATCAGGAAACGGGGACACCGCTGTTGCACGGCATGAATAGAGGATGATTGTATCACTTTGTCGACAAGCCAGCTAATTCTCTTTCTGCTTTTCAATCAGAGTCAGTTTCATTGTGGCATCACCGGCTTGACCATCCGATGCTAAAAATCGTCAATAAAATTATGTCAACCTACTCATTACCAGTAGAAAATAAATCCACATTGTTTTGTCATGCTTGTCGTGTTAGCAAGTCATAAATTGCCCTTTTTCATTGAGTTCCACAATTTATAAAGAACCATTACAACTAATTGTATCAGATTTGTGGGGCCCTGCTCCAATGCTTTCAAGAAATGGTTCTTGGTATTATTTACTATTAATGGATGCTTTCAGTAGATACACATGGGTCTATCCCCTATCTCACAAAAGTGATGCTTTTACTGTCTTCAAACAGTTTAAGTTACAAATTGAAAATCTCACTGGCAAGAAAATAAAATTTTTTCAAACCGACAATGGAACTGAGTTCAAGAAATTCACACCCTTTCTACTCCAAAGTGGTGTTCTCCATCGCTTTACATGTCCACACACCTCTGCTCAAAATGGGTTAGCAGAGAGATGCCATAGACATGTTGTTGAGTCTGGTCTCTCTCTCTTAAACCATGCATCAATGCCTTTAACATTTTGGGCTGATGCTTTTGTCACTAGTTGCTATCTCATAAATCGCCTACCATCCTCACCATTGAAAGGTCAAACTCCCCTTGAACTGTTTTTTGGTTCCCCACCTGACTACAATGCCTTAAAGTCCTTTGGGTGTCTCTGCTACCCATATCTCAGACCCTATGCATCAAATAAATTAGATAAAAGATCCTTTGACTGTGTCTTTCTTGGCTATTCTAGCACTCAAAAAGGGTACATATGCTATCATCGACCATCCCAAAGAATATACATCTCTCGTCACGTCGACTTTGAAGAAGACATCTTCCCCTATTCGGCAGTGCACAGCAACCCCACCAATGTAAGTACTACTTCTATATCCTCTGCACCCTTACAAACCACATCATTCTACCCACTCTACAAGCATCTCACATACCCCCCCTTATCAAATAACCCACCAAACATTAACCCACTTCAACCTCCCTCTCCCTGCACCCAACCGCCACCTACTACTCCACCATCTCCTACACAAGAACCCGTTCCCCAACATCATATGATTACTAGGGCAAAAGGTGGTATACGTAAACCTGTTAATAGATTATGTTTGCATGCCACTAAACACCCTTTGCAGGATGCAGAATTAGAGGAACCAACCTGCTTCACCCTGGCACAGAGCTATCCTCAATGGCGTAGTGCTATGGATGATGAGATCAATGCCCTATTACAGAATGGCACATGGACCCTCACCCCTGCTCAAAGAAATCAGAACATTGTGGGATGCAAATGGGTCTTTCGTATCAAATGAAAATCCGATGGCACTATTGACCGCTACAAAGCTCGCCTTGTTGCAAAAGGGTTTCATCAACAAGCAGGTATTGATTATGGTGAAACTTTCAGCCCCGTGATTAAACCCTGCACAATTAGGCTCGTCATTACCATTGCGCTAATGAACAAATGGGCACTCCGTTAATTAGATGTTCAAAATGCTTTCCTTCATGGCCATCTCACAGAAGAAGTTTACATGAAACAACCACCAGGGTATGTAGATTCAAGATTTCCAAAGTATGTTTGTCGCCTACGGAAGTCTCTCTATGGGCTCAAGCAAGCCGCTAGAGCTTGGTACTCGAGACTCACTGGGTATCTTTGCACTCTTGGTTTTGTCAGTTCCAAGGCCGACTCATCTCTGCTCATACGACAGAATGGTGACTCCACTCTCTTTATTTTAATATATGTTGATGACATTATTATCACAGGCACACCGGGAAACCATATCAACACACTCATCACCCAGCTCCAATCTACATTTGCAATCAAGGACCTGGGCCCATTAAGTTACTTTTTGGGTATCGAAGTCCTTCCCAATCGCAATGGCCTTTTCCTGTCTCAGCGCAAATACATTCTGGATCTGTTACTAAGCACTAAGTTCGATGGTGTCAAGCCTATCACCACACCCCTGGCAGCAAACAGTCAACTCTTAACATGATGGACCGACTCACAATGATCCTACTCAATATCGAAGTATTGTGGGATCTTTGCAATATCTATCTTTCACTAGACCTGACATTGCAGTCGCTGTCAACAAAGTATGTCAGTTCATGCATAACCCTCGGGATGTCCATTGGTCTGCTGTCAAGCGAATTCTTCGCTATCTCAAACACACCATCAATTATGGCTTGCAGTTGTCTACACCAACAACTACCACCGTTCATGCATATTCAGACTCGGACTGGGCAGGATGTCCTGATGATCGCAGATCTACAAGCGGCTATTGTATTTTCTTTGGTGGCAACCTCATCTCATGGAGTGCAAGGAAGCAAAAGACAGTCTCCGGATCAAGCACGGAAGCTGAATACAGAGGCGTCGCAATTGCAACCGCTGAAGTCCTGTGGATCCAATCTCTACTCAAAGAGCTTGGTTACTCAAAAGTGCCGCCGCCTACTCTTTGGTGTGATAACTTAGGGGCTACATATCTCACAGTAAATCCTATCTTCCATGCTCGCACAAAGCATATCGAAATCGATTACCACTTTGTCCGCGAACGTGTTGCTTCCAAACAACTCAATGTTCGATTCATTTCCACCAAAGATCAGCTAGCAGACATCTTCACCAAAGGTCTCAGCAGTAACAGGGTTCAGGACCTCAGGAACAAGTTGTCCATCCAAGCTTGGCCGTTCAACTTGCAGGGGAGTGTCAAGACTAAGTCGACTGAACCTCCAACAGTCGACTGAGTTCACATAAGTCGACTAAAGCCTATCATCAGTCGACTGAATATGACTGCAACTACTGCAACAAAACTTTCGGTACAGTCGACTGTACCCAATCCGTAACAACCCCCTAAAGATCTGCAGATGTGTAACTGCGTCAACAACTGATCTCTTGAAGAATAGGTCTGCAACTGCATCATCTTGTATCCCTAAAGGATAGGATCTGTAACCAATAAGATCTGATTGGATTTGTAAAAACTCTATATATATCACTATGCATCACCGGTTTTAGGTGTGCAAGCCAATCCAAAAATCCACTTTGATCAATCCTTGTGCTCAGCCTCTACTATCTTCCATATCTCGAAATTATTTAGTGTTCATTTCCAACTTAATGAATTAATATATACATAGGAAAGTAGCGGCAGCTCCAATTGGGATAGAATGAGATAACTGCTTAAGCCTGTTTGGGCATGTATAATGAAAGTCAATTGTACTGCATGGAGTTAAAGACTACGGGTAGATGATTGAGACACTTGAGAAGAACATGATAGGTACTAAATTGATTGAGGACAGAGGAAAATTGTAGCACAAATATCCGTTGTTAGTTGTTGTTTCAAATTGATTGAATTATTACAAATTTTCCTGGAAGCTCCTTCAACATTGTGTTCATCAGTTATTCATTGTCCTACTAAGTCATAACTCAAGTTCTTATCGACTGTGTTACTAGGGTATTAGCTAATTCTGTAATTTGGTAGTCTTTTATTTGGGGAGAGAGGTAGGAATATGGCCACACACTCACTAAAGAGAGAATCAACCAAAACCCTGATAGGTCTAGGGAGCATAATTTAGATTGTTGGAGATGCACACACAGATTCTCAGTTTTGAGATGCACACGTAGATTTTGGGTTCTTTTACTGCAATCATCTTTTTTATGTCTTATATTATTCGAAAGTTTGCAATCTGAATTCTCGAAGGCCTTTCCCTTTTTCTTACTATCTCGGTTAGTTTATTCTACATGTATCATATGTGATGCTTTTGTTTCAGCCTTTCTGGTCATTTCATCCATGTTTTTTTCATCAGGAAAATGAACGGGCAGTAACTAAAGAAGAGGGAATTGCGTTTGCACAAGAATATGGATGCATGTTCCTCGAATGCAGTGCAAAGACGACAACAAATGTTGAGAAATGTTTTGAAGAACTTGCATTAAAGGTACACTACTAAATGAGATAAATCAATATATAATGATTAAGTAATCGACTGTTATAAAATTTTATGATGAACACAGCATAGAAGATAGAATGAAATGAAACCTTGAAAACCTGGAGCTTCTCTCTCCTCTACCCCAAAAACCCAACACCAAACATGACACCTCCCTCCACCGTCCCCAGCTCCGCCATCCCATACACCACCCAAATCATCCACTTTCTTGCTCCTTCTTCCCCACCTTCACCCACATACTAATTTCTTCCTTTCAACCGTTCCCCTCTTCTAACCTCCACCTGCAACACCACTTCTTTCCTTTCATAACATCCTTTGTAACACCCTTGTGCCTTTTGTTACAATATCGAGCTTTCCAACTTCCTCTTTCAAAGAGCTGCCATGAGAGAGGCTCACGGGAGAGATCGAGGGAGGGCGAGGGCCTGGGTGCCTCGCGAGCACAGCAGTGACGAGGAGCATAGTCACAAATCCGGCGTTCGGGAATAATTCGGCAAGATTCAATATTCGGAATTCGGCAAAAATTCGAAAAATTCAGGAAAAAATCGGCATAAGTTCGGAAAGAAAGAAATACAAAATTTAATACATCTTAATAGTTAGTACCCATCACCAAAGCAAAAAAATGTTTATTAGTAGTGTGTGAATGTAGTCACTGTATATTGTATAAGATAAGAATCATTAAGCTTTACGATCATTTACTTGCTTTGATCATCAGTTTTATATGACATCATACTGCATACCACAAATTACACATACACCATAATTAGCTCTGAAAACACTGATATAGCATCACCTAGTTTTCAGTCTTGTTTTGTTTGGTAGCTACTTAACCTATGCACCAAACAACCAATTACAAGAGCGTTTTATAAGAGAATATCTTAGACTATTACAAATTAGAGGCATCAATTACAAAATAATTTCAAACTCAAGTTTCCAGGTTCATACCATACTTCAATCCTCACTTCCCTTGGTTCCATATCCTCTTAAAAATTGGATAGCAGCAAGTTCACACAACAAATGGTTCATTTTATTGATCAACAATTGCAATGAACATGGACATAGATGAAAATGATAGGAGATCGAGAATCATACCTTCTAGTGATTGAGCGAACGAAATTCTTTTGATTGCAATAGGGAAAGAGGAATCGTCGCTCCTTCTGATTTGGGGGAAAAAAATTGCCCGGCTAGGAAGAGAAAACATAAGGAAAGAGGAAAGCAAGACGCTATAAGGAAATAGGGTTGAATTCTTGAGTTGGGTTATTGAGTATTATTCGCGAATAATTCAGCAATTCGTGATTTTTGCGAATTATTTGCGCACTTCGCGAATAATTCGAGAACTAGTTCGGTTGAGGAAATATTCGCAAATTTGTCGAATTAAACCCGAACTTTGTGACTATGACGAGGAGCGGCGCCATCCACGCAGCAGACATGCCCACGACGACTATAGGGGAGAGGGGATGAGGGATGATCGTAAGGACAGATCGCCGGTAAGGAACCATGACGTGCGAAAGGAGACGGGGAAGTCGTCCCCTTTGGCGACCACCGTAACATCCCCTGTTCAGGGGAGATGGGGCAGTGGCCACCAACGACGTCAGAGATCGAGATCACCGACTAAGATAATGCCGAGAGCTTCACCAAGGCATAACACTCACATGAGAACATCTGCGACCCTTCACTACCAGCGTAACCTACAACATTAGACCTCTCCTATCACCTCACCGCCGCTTAGACGAAGCTACCTTGATATTGCGACTAATAGGACTCCAGTAAGGGAAACTTCGCCATCAAAGTTTTCTGAGGAACAACTACTGGCGGCGCTTAATGAACTTCATCGCAAGGGTAAGGAAATCTCCGGCGAGGAGGAAGATGGGGAAAAGTGGCAGGTCTACCATTCAAAGTCGGCCAAGAAGCATGAAATTCTAAAGGCCAAGAACGTGCAGGTGTCATGCACTTTGTGTGGTGATCAACATTGCAAGGAAGACTGTCCCATTGGCGTTTTTGTGTGATTCGAATGCAAACAGCCTGGGCACCGTGTTCACGACTGCGCAATTCGAGGAGGTTTATATAAATTACCCTCGAATCTGTGATTTTCTGCAACCCAAGATAACAAATTAAAATAAATAAGAACAGAGTTACCGGCCTATGGGGAAGTCGCGCGGAGCGCACTGCCCTAAGAGTTGATCCGCGGTCTTATGTGCAGACTTTTCGCAGATGCTCCTAGTGGTAAAACCCCCGGTATCACCGGCGTCTCGCTGTCGCACACAACGTCGAGAGATTGACCCGAACTTAGCCTTGCCCAGAACGGAAGAGAAAAGTAGAGTACCAGATTTGGCAGGGAAGAAGTGAAGGAGAGGAAGAGTTATGTGGGAAACAATTTTCAGTTATATTAAGGGAAGAGAAGATTAGAGTATATATGGGCTGATCCCACTCACAACGCACATCTCCCAACCGATGTGGGACTAAAAGCAAGGAAAGGAGGAGCTTGGTTTTGACCAAAAGGCCAACAATCCCCCCCCAAAACCAAGATCCGAAAAACAGAGATAACAAAAGAATAATGATGGAGAAGTTCTGGGCAAGAGTATACTATGCATAAATGAGATGGACTACAGCCTTGAATCTCACGTAGTGACTATTGTCTTTGTCTGAAGAAGTGCTTGATGGACTATGCCTTGAATCAGACTTCTTGACTCAGATTCAGAAAATAACACACATAGTATGCTAGAGGTTCTTGGGTCTATCGGGTGGCGCTTTTGAATGGCCATGCGCTCTTTTTCCATATTCATGAGAGTTGTCTGGGATCGCCCTGTCCCATAGTCGCGGCCTTCACGACCTCTCATATAGGTAAGTCCTCAAAGGGTTGGTGATCGGAGTCAACCCTACATAATAATGTTTGGACCTATTAAGAGTTTAGAACTCATCCTAACCAGATCACACCGGAACACTGTCACCATAGGGATGGGATATCATTGTACAACCTCGTACAGCCACCTGGGCATTAATTTATGAGAATTTAATCTCTGAGTCAGTGTTCCATAATAGTCACCTGAGTCCAGCTTGTTTCTACCCATTGAACCGGCTTCTTGGGATCTCCAGTCAGACTCGGTTGGGTTGCCACTGCTGGTGACTTACTTATGGGCTTAACCCATCCCCCTCGATGATTTTAGGATCAACGTCCTAGACAGACCCTTTGTTAAGTGGTCTGCAAGGTTCTTTTCTGACTTTATATAGTCAAGAACCACATATTTGCCTAATAGGCTCATGATTGACTTGAAGCGCAGCTGCAGGTGCCTGTTCATCTTAGCATTCACAGAATCATGCTTTAGTAGTTCTATAACAGATTTATTATCACAGTTTATGGAAATAGGAGGAACATGAATATTAGTAACAGGTATATGCATAATCAAATTTCTTAGCCATTCAGCTTCTGTACAAGTAGTATCCAAAGCTATCATTTCAGAATCCATAGTACTTCTAGCTATGATAATTTGTTTACATGAACCCCAGGAGATTGCAGCACTTCCTAAGGTAAAGACATATCCAGTTGTGGATTTCACATCATGTGAGTCTGTTACCCAGTCATGATTTAGAAGTATAATAGTCTAGAGGCTGCAGAAATAATACTGTAGCTACTCAATAAAGGTATCGCGGGTTCTAGACAATAGTTTAATGATTTTGCTAATCAACCTAAACAAATCTTTAGTCTATCAAGTTCTGATTAGCTTGGGTTAGCTATAGGAGTCGGTTCCCAGCTAGCGGTGGTCCGAAGACGCTTAAATACCGTGTCGCTTAGGGCTGTTTACACCCGGTTGACAGAAGGACCCTTTAAGCTTGTTCCTAAATTTATCTTTCCTTTTAAGACCTTTAGATTTCTTTTAAGGAATTTGCAAAATCAATAACTATTCCTTTATCTAAATATTCAAGGATACTAAGAAATATCTAGCACCACAGCTAATAAAAGTCTTGATATTGTTATGAAGGTAGTAATGCTATTCACAATATAACAATACACTTAATTATACTAGCAAATTGCAAGCTGATAAAACAAATGAACAGCGAGAAGTATTCAAGGCTTTGAGAATATTAAAGTGAATCTAATAACACAAATTTGGTGCCAACAAATTTTGTGATTTAACAATAAGTTAATCATGTAAGGATTTTAAAGCTATAGATATTCTACAATGTGGAAATCTATAGTGATGCAACAAAATTTAATTAAGTGTATCAACAAATGACGTTGACATGCAATTTTAAAAAAGATTCAGAAACAAGATGATACACCATACATGTACATCATTAAATAATTTATAAGATTTACAAGACCATTTGGTTTCCCCATTATCTCCAATAATCATAGGCCCTTCAACTTCAAATCTACTCAGAACTATACTAGAATGCAAAGTTGTAGTAAGGGGCCATCATACAAAAGCATAACTTGGCAACATAATCTAGTTTGTACTTGTAAGAATGTAACAAATTTCAATACCAACTTACAAATCTCTATGTTATAAAAGACAAGCAGAGATAATCAATCTAAATTGTTTTACTTTCAAATCCGAACTAATAGATGTTGTATATTTTTTTTTTTTTTATATATAATTAAGTGTGGAAAAGAATCAGGTTCGTACTAGTAATGATTCTACAAATTTAACCACGATATCAAAGTGGTCAATCATAAGCAAACAAATTACCAATACATATGTAACAGTAAGTTTATCTTTCATGTATTCATGCTTCAAGGTGCAGAATAGTAAAACTCATATAGCATGGAACCCCAAGAAAAACAACGGATAGGTCATCAGAATCCAGAACCAAAGAAAAGATAACATATTTGTACAATTTACATATAAAGGTTAAACAAAGCTCAATTTACAAAATATCTGTGTTGTATATAAACCAGTGCAGATATTATTTCAGTACCTTCACTCATATCCATCCTTGGAAAGTAAATGTAATTGCGTTTAGTTGACATAAGAAAAAGTAATAAAAATGGCTAGTTGTTAACGTAAGAAAATTTGCATTTAATTTATAAACAACATGCATACAATTGTGACCAATACAGTTTCTTAGTACACTATAGATCAAATTAGAGTTCTGCACCATCATTTTCAAACATGAAATTATCACTACAAATATAGCAGCAAGATGAAAATGGATAAACATACATGAGTTTAGAGATAATCATTCTGATATACTGCCTTACGAAGCAAATATAGCAACATTAGTTATAAATGCATTGCACAAACAAAAATAAACTTGTCTGTGCACAAGCCCGATCAAATATATCTGCAAACTTCTCTCCCTATAGGGCACCTTTAAAAGATGCATTAAACTGTTCTAGTAACCTCTTCCTCCTTTTTTTTTTTTTAAACTGTTCTAATAAGGTGCATCAACTATTTTAAACAAGGATTTTCAAGGCATCTATTACTCATTTAAGCCTCTAAATAATAAAATTATTTGGCATTGCATCTCTCATAATCTGCAACGTCTACTAATTCCCATTAGTCCTGATTTAGTCAACCAAAACATAAGAAGCTTCAGCCCTATCTGATCGGGTTGACAAATACCAAAGCAGATACACAAAATAAAACTTGGTATTGCAGAGTTTGACACCATTGCATTTTGAGCCTTCCTATTATGGTAAATTTACACGAAAAATTGTTGCTTGAGAAAGTTCAGAAATTCAGGCAGCGGCTTTCAACCATAGAATCTCCCAACAGGTTGATTATTGACAATTCAACATCATGTCAGGAGACTCTAACTGACGGATTTTACGAATTGGTCGAATCCTAGGACCATACCATTGAGAACATATCCCCGAAATACACCCCTATACCCACAAAAATTGGGGGAAGACATAAGTCTTGACCAGTCACAACTTGCATGGTGTGAAAACTTAAATGACCACATGACATATTTTTCATCCATAGCGAAGGAACCAGTAAGGGCAGGTTCTTTCCTCATACCACCTCCCATTCAATTTAATACCATACAGCAGAAGCGTTTATGATAGATGATCAAATGTGGTAACTTCCCAGTGCTATGATTTTGAAGTATTAATCTTCCAGTGGTAGTCTCAATCCTATAAAACAGGAGGGTCTAGATAGCCGATAGGCCACATAAAACTAAGTTGTTAGTATTATTCTTTGAAATGGATCCTAAAGAATAAGGATTCATGCACCCAAGTCTAGGCCTCTATGTATGGGATAAAGGCTTAGTAGCTGTCAAGATTTTAAATACCAGATACATGGATGGTCAGATGGCATCATAATGGATATTAGATATAGAGGATGTCTCGGGGACATTTAAAGAATATCGAGGTGCCATATTGGATGAAAATATATAACCTAAATGTGATTTAGATAACCTACGTATGTGTTATATATAAGAAATATAACCAAGATGGTGCAAACAATACTAGTTACAACCAAAATATATATAATTGCCTACATGAAATTAGAACACCCCAATACCGCTGGAGAGATGTTGCGATTTGCCAGAGAAGTCTCCAGGATTCACCTGGAGAAACTTTGTACAATCCCCTAGGAAAGAAAAGGACTTGAAGGGAGAAGAATTTCTAGACTATTTGCTTGTATTGTAGACTTTTGGTAATTTCAGGTTTGATTTGGATCACACCCAAATTCTAAAATCCAGAGTCCAGACCCAAATGTCTAATCATACTAACTAGCATTTCTTGATATTTAAACCTGTAACTTTGGAATTCACTTGGTGAATATTGTCTAAATACGCGACTTACTATGGAATTTGTATCACTCAGCTCTCTACACCATTATATCAGTTGAGGCATTCTATCTAACGACTAGTGGGCATTATCTGAAGAAAAGCCAAAAGCATTTAAAATAATGAGGCATTCTCTCAAACAGTTGGTGTGCATTCTCACCCAGCTCGATTTTGTAACCAAACGAAGAGATGGACGAATGAAAAATCAAACTATTTACTCACTCCCAACTTGGTCATTTAGAGTGATTGGCAAGTGACCCATAATAATGAACTTTGCCTAAATATTAAATCAATATCCAATCTAAAAGGAAAACTTGAAAAGCAAGAAGATGGGAAGTCACCACCTATGTTTGAGACCGATAGCCGAGCCGAGATTAAAAGGATTTCGTTTCCCATTTCTGTTGTTGAGCCATAGGTAAAAGGATTTAAGTAATGCAATCTTTGTATAATCTAAATTCAGAATCAACTCTTAGATTGTTATATAAATTACCCTCGAATCTGTGATTTTCTGCAACCCAAGATAACAAATTAAAATAAATAAGAACAGAGTTACCGGCCTATGGGGAAGTCGCGCGGAGCGCACTGCCCTAAGAGTTGATCCGCGGTCTTATGTGCAGACTTTTCGCAGATGCTCCTAGTGGTAAAACCCCCGGTATCACCGGCGTCTCGCTGTCGCACACAACGTCGAGAGATTGACCCGAACTTAGCCTTGCCCAGAACGGAAGAGAAAAGTAGAGTACCAGATTTGGCAGGGAAGAAGTGAAGGAGAGGAAGAGTTATGTGGGAAACAATTTTCAGTTATATTAAGGGAAGAGAAGATTAGAGTATATATGGGCTGATCCCACTCACAACGCACATCTCCCAACCGATGTGGGACTAAAAGCAAGGAAAGGAGGAGCTTGGTTTTGACCAAAAGGCCAACAGAAGTCACATTGGAACCAGGCAGAGGTGAAGCTAACTGCAAGGAAGCGAGAGAGGTGAAGCTAACTGCAAGGAAGCGAGAGAGGTGAAGCTAACTGCAAGGAAGCGAGAGAGGTGAAGCTAACTGCAAGGAAGCGAGAGTCTGTTCATGCGGTTGTTGCCGTCACTGGTAAGATGAGAGCTTCGAGGGTGTTAGGAATTGTGGCCTCAAATACACGTAGGTACGGGGTACTTGAAGTTGGAGAAGAAGATGAGAAGACAAAGAAGCAGGAGAAGACAAGCAGCAAGAAGAAGAAGAAAAGTCTGGAGGGTTGCGGTCGACCGACCCAGTCGACTAGGAGTTCTTCGAGTGTAGTCGTCCAACAGAGGAGGGGACAGTCGATCGGTCAGGGAGATGCGGTCGACCGGTCAGCCCTCGGGTTCTGGATCTGCACGTTGCGGTCGACCGGCTTGGGGTGCGGTCGACCGACACCAACGCTGAGTTGTTCTTTTGGGCTTACGGGATAAATGCCCAATTTGCTATATTTGTGTTTATCTTTTAGGATTTATTTGGGGGCTATATTTATGGCCGTAAACTCTAGGGTTTAGAATGCTGTGATCATTATTCAACTTCAAGAGAGATTGTGCCGAGTATTTCAAAGGTGAGAGAAAGAGAGATTGAGAGTTGTAATCTTTCTTGTAATCTTTGTATTTTTTGGGAATAAGAAGTATTGGTTATTTCTGCATATTGGTTGTGTTGTTGTGAGATCCATATATTGTGGTGGCTTGTTCTTGGTTCATCTATTTCTTCGGAGTTTCTATTGCTTGTGGTGCACTTCCGCTATTAGCACTACGAGTTGTAGGAGTAGATTTCTCCGACAGAGGGAAAGGTTGAAGACAACCTTGGGGATTATCAGGGCGGTTCAAGGGTGGCCGTCGACTGACGAGGTCATCACGGGACTAAGGTGCCTCTCGGACTCCTTCAACCGTAGGAGGTGGGAATTAAACAAAGTGAAAGATTTTTGGGTGGCCGAGTTTCCAACGAGCGAGGGGGTCGCCGGTCGCGGCTCTGGCTCATAAGGAGATCATCAAGATTGTAGGTGGTAGATACGGAATTGCCATCAAGCAATGGACAGGAAGCGAAGGCTCAAGTGAACAGGAAATGGTCACAAAAATGTGGATCACCTTAATGGGTTTTCCTATGCACTGTTGGGAGCTTGGAGGTTTTCAAGATCTTATCAGAAAGTTTGGGGTGGTTTCGGAGGTCGACGAGTTGACGGGGAAACGCAAGGGGGGTTGCGTGTGAATCCGGATAGGCTGCAATGGACTCCACAACATTCCGACGACCATTAAAGCAATGGTGGAGAACTTGTGTTTCTTGGTTGAGGTGAGCATCGAAGGTGAAGCAAAGCATCCGCCGACGGAGGTGGGGGGGGGGGGGAAATGGTCGTGAAACAACTGTTCAATGAAGGTCAGGGGAACAGTCACGAAGTTAGAGCGAGACAAAGGTCTGGGCGTGAGGAAGAAGATGACCGGTTCGCGATGTCTGAACTAGCGCTATCTTCAAACCTGGTTCAGCAACACAAATGCACTCCACTCATCTACAAAGGGAGCGAATCGGGAGGAGATCCAACGGGGGAAGAATTCTCCTTTGGGAAATTGAATCTGCTGCACAGGGGCGAGGGACCCACCATACAGCCACCTAGGCGAGGGGTTACAGTTGGCATCATGCAATTCGAGGGACTTGGGGGTGTGGGACAGGTACGACCATCTCATCATCATCTCCGCCATACCGCCTAGGTTCACATACGGAGGTGGAGTAGGGGCGTGGGGTACTGGATGCAGATCCTGTACCGGACAAACTTGACAGCGGTTTGGGTCTCGAGGGGGGGGTAGGGATGTTCATACTTTGGTTAAAACCGATTACCGAACCGAACCGAACCGAAATTTACCAATTTGGTTCGGTTTTCGGTTCGGTTTTGATCCAAACCGAAGTTTTTTTAGAGAGTTCGGTTCAGTTTTTGGTTGGAAGAACCGAAATTTTTTTTGACCAAAATAAATTATACCCCTAGGATCCATCTCAAACTAAGCTGCTATGCAAGTGCACTTCCAGCTAATAGTAGCATACCTGACTATGTGTGTGAAATCAAAATGAAATCAAAATACTACCAAGGCTATGTGTGAAATGTGAATCCTGATTTAGGGTGAATTATTTTAAGTGAAGAATAGATTATTACCATGTGAGCCACGCTGATGTGTAGCCTAATAAGACGGTGGTTCAATCTTCAACTTCTCAAATGGAGGACCAGCACCATTTTCATTCTGAGATAGTCTAAGGGATGAGAGCGAAAAGCATGAATATTTCTGACTCATCTCCAACTCTTCCGAGTCATAGTAGAAAATTAGTATGTACTAAAAATTTCGGTTAGTTCGGTTATTAACCGAACCGAACCAATAAAATTCGGTTCGGTTCAAACCAAATTTTAAGAGTTTCGGTTCGGATTTTGGTTTCAAATATACCAAACCGAAAATTTCGGTTCGGTTCGGTTTAGCACCGATGAACAGCCCTAGGGGGGGTGATGAACAGTTCGTCATTGGTTCAAAAAGAGGCGCCAAAATACACAGCTTCAAACGTCAGGCGGAGGTACAACAAGCTGTGAGGGGCTTAGACAGGGGATCTAGTTTCAATGAACATGTGGCCTTTGACAAGGGTGTCATTCTGAATGAACAGGTGGGACAAGGTTTGGACCCAAGTAGTGTTCAGTTGGGCCGGGATAAGGGAGGTATGGCTTTTATTAAGGATTTCGATGTGGGCCAAAGGTTTGGAGCCAAGTACGGTTTTGTTGGGCCGGCTAAGGGGGGATTGGCTCTTATTAAGGATTTCGAAGCTGATAAACCAATTGGGGGGAGGGGGGAGTGTACAAATCAACTTAATAATTGGATTATAAAAGAGGAAGTTGACAACGAGGAGGGGGGAAAGATCGAAGCAGTGGTGAAGCAAGAAATCGAGAAAAGGATTCAAAGAGAGGTTAAGAAGAGGGTGAAAGCAATGCTAGGAAGCTGGGCTACGGAGAAAAAAGGACAGTCATCGGGATCAGACTCTGAATCCCTGGGTTCAGAGGTGCCAGAGAGAGGGGAAGAGGCAGGAAATGATAGTGCTTTTGAGGAGACCCCAACGGTACAAGCTAGCACGAAGAAAAACAAAAAAAGAAGGAAAATACTAGGGAGGGCTTCAGACGGAGTGATAGATAGCGTTGATAGATAGCGTAGCAAGGGGGACAAACCGATGCCTGTGAAGGAAATTTACCAAAGGGTGGGAAAGCGAAAAAGCTACGAAAATCTGGCAGGTACAATTTCACCCATATCTATATTTAGTTCTATTCCTGATTTTTCTGTTAATTCAATTAGCAAGTGCTTACGGGATAAATATGCATGCATGTCACGATGCACACACAAACACAATTGAGGTCATTCGGGGTAGGGAAGTGGAAAATATTATTAAGGTACAGAGGGTGTTAAACGGCGAAGTGGAACAGGACTGTGTTTCACTTAACTTGATTGAGTTGGAACCAACTCATCAGGGGGAGGGGGAGGGGGAAGGGGAGGGGGAAGGGACAATCATTGTTAATGTTTAACGTTGTATTTTGGAATGTTAGGGGGCTTGGAAAAGCGGCCAAGCGTAGAATGGTGGGGGACGTAATTAGGAATAACACTATTGACGTGGTCTACCTGGAAGAGACAAAAGTGTCTCAACCGACAGACATGTTTCTCAGGGGTCTAAAACTTAATCACATTAACGAATGGCGGTTCAGGGACGCTATAGGAGCATCAGGGGGGATTATGGTCGGGGTCAATACCAGTAATTTCGACTTACTGGATGACTGGGTGGGTAATTTTACTGTATCAATTGTGATACAAAGGAGGTACAGTTGGCAACAGGTGATCATAGCAGTGTATGGGCCAAACGTTAGAAGCCAGAGACGGGATCTCTGGGAAGAACTATATAGCATTATGGCCAAGTGGAACTTGCTATGGATACTCGGAGGTGACTTTAATATCGTTAGACACTCACACGAAAGAAGCAGAGGGATGGGTAATGGTCGTGATAGCCTGAAGTTCAACAGGGTTATTTCCAATCTCATCCTCATGGAAATTCCCGTCAATAATCATAGCTGTACTTGGTCGAATCGGAGGACGAAACCTATTCTTGCTAAATTAGACAGGATTTTGGTTTCAACGGGCTGGGAAACTAAATTTCCATGGGCGATGGCACGCTCTTGCATTAGAAATACGTCAGATCATATACCAATAATCATTAGCACGGGCGAAGAGGGGAGGCGACATTACAAAAGCTTCCGCTTTGAAAAAATGTGGTTGACTAATAAGGAATGTCATGAGCTGGTTAAGAGCAGTTGGGAAGGTGAGATTAGACAGGTTGACCCGGTAACAAGGTTAGTTAGAAAATTGGGTAGACTTAGAAGAAGACTTAAGTCTTGGAATCGAGTAACATCTGGGAATGTACTTCATCGGAAGGAATCCACTTTGAAGGAGATTGAGGAACTGGAAATGATAGAGGAAGCGGATGGTCTGGATGGCAACCAATTCGGGAGGCTTACAATTTGTAGGCAGGAGATCCTCGAAATTTATAACAGGAAAGAAATTATGTGGCGTCAAAGGTCAAGGATTAATTGGCTTTCGGAAGGGGATGCTAACACTAAGTTCTTCCACAAAATTGCAAGCATGCGGCAAATGAACAATTTTATCCACTCCTTGGATATTGACGGAAATAGAAACTCGGAGGAGCGTCATTTACAAGTGCATATTCATGAGTATTTCAAAGAGATATTTAGGCAGAACAGGGAAAGCATGTGCGAGTCAGCGGAAAATCTTTGGGAACCACTTTTGCCAGCGGTATAGGGACGTGTAACAGCGCTGGAAGATCCATTCAGCATGGAGGAAGTCAAAATGGCAATTTGGGGAATGGGTCAAGATAAAGCCCCAGGACCAGATGGTTTTCCAATTTTCTTCTATAAGCAATTCTGGGAAATCCTGAAGAACGATATCATGGACATCATGAATGCCTTCTATGAGGGGACGTTGGACTTGGGAAGGTTGAACTATGCCAACGTCTATTTAATCCCTAAGAAGAAAGAGGCCACAGGGATAAGAGATTTTAGACCTATCAGTTTGATCAACTGCTCGGTTAAGATCATCACAAAAACCCCAGCTAACAGGCTGAGAACACTCATAGGGGATATCATAGAGGACTACCTGACAGGGTTTTTTGTGGGTAGGGACATTCTAGAGGGGGTGGCATTGGTACAGGAGGTGATCCAAGATTGTAAGAGACTTAACAAACCAGGGTTTATGCTTAAATTAGTCTTCAAGAAAGCCTATGACAAAGTAGAATGAAAATGCTTACTGGAGATTCTTAGTAGGCGAGGATTTGGGGATAAGTGGATCGGATGGATTGAGATATGGCTAAGCTCGGCAATGGTTATGATAATGGTAAATGGTAAACCGGATAAGGAGATTAGGTGTAGGCGGGGTCTTAGACAGGGAGACCCATTGTCACCACTACTTTTCACCAAGGTGGCAGACGGGCTACATAAGATGCTTCAGTCATTTAGAGAAAAAGGGCTTATTAATAGGTTGGGCATGAGGAGGGGGGTTTCAGCGGTGATGAACGAGCAATATGCTGACGACACACTCATTTTTTGAGAATGCGACATGGCGCAGGCAACACTTCTCAAGTGGGGGCTATATCTTTTCGAAGATTGGTCTGGGTTGAAAGTGAACTTCCATAAAAACACAATCACTATATTGGGAGAGACGGGGGAGGCGGGAGGGGCAGTTGCAAACATCTTCTGCACGTTTAAAGCATTGCCTATTAAATATTTGGGGCTTCCAATTGCGGCTGGGAAACCTAGAAGGGAAGATTGGAACGAGCTGATTGAGAGAATATCAATTAGGCTGGAGGGATGGAAGGGTAAGATGCTGTCGTTCGGAGGTAGGCTAGTGCTCCTCAACTTAGTGATTAGCACCATCCCTCTATATTTCTTATCATTCTTCGAGATTTCGGCCTGGGTGATAAAAAGAATTGACAGACTGAGAAGACGATTTCTCTGGCATGGGTCGGGTATTGATGGAAAAGGGTACTCGTTAATCAAATGGGGGGTGGTGTGTTGACAAAAAGAATTCAGTGGCTTGGGGGTAATGAATCTCTGACAAATGAATCAAGCACTACTCTATAAATGGTGGTGGAAGCTCAGAGTTAGGGCTAAAGCTAAATGGGCTATTCTAATAGAGAAAACGTATATCAGGAAAGGCTGCATGCACAAGAAACCGAAGAATATGGCGTCTATGTTCGGATTCTGGCGAGGGGTTGCCAGGACCAGGGACATATTTATGGCTGGGGCTACATTCGCTATTGGTAAGGGCAAATCTATTTGCTTCTGGAAAGACAAGTGGTGCGGACCGATTACTTTAAAGGGGAGATTTCCAGATATTTATAAAATGGCGACGGACAAAAACGATTGGATAGCTAGAAACTGGAGAAACGGTGGATGGAGGCCAAGAATTAAGGAGAGACTGAACACGGAAGCTAGAAGACAAAAGGAGGAGCTAATCCTATTCTTACAAGATTGGAAACCGACAGAAGAGGACATTGAAGACAAGGTCTCTGGGCCAGGAGGGAAGGGAGGTGGATTTTCAGTAAAAGCCACTTACGAATAGTTAAACGATGGGGGGTGCGGACACATGATCCGATTTGGAGGGTTAAAGCCCCACTAAAGGTCAAGATCTTCAACTGGCTAGCTAGTAGAAAAGTTATCCTGACTCGTGACAACTTGGCAAAGCGAAAGTGGCAGGGCCCGGGAATATGTGTGATGTGTTAAATGGATTGCGAAACAGTGGATCACCTTCTACTTCAGTGTCAGTATGCAAGGCACATATGGGGGGACCTTTTACTCCAAATGGGCATTAGGGGCCAGGGTCCGGAAACGATTAACGAGGTCTGGGGAGGGTGGAGGGATTCCAATGTACGTAAAGATCAAATAGTTATATGGGATATTGGGGTAGCACGATTTGTTGGGGTATTTGGTTAGAAAGGAACAATAGAACCTTCAAGCCAACTCACAAGCATATCATGCATCCACAGCTATGATTCAGTATTATTGCTAATATTGTATTCTGGTCCCAAACGGCAGGTGCTGAAGCAACAAAGAAGATTAAAAAGCTGTATGCAGACATCAATACCTCTACCAATAAAGCGGAGTCGGAGGAGGAAGGTGGGACAGAAGCGGGGGAGTGAATGACTAGTCGGAGTAGAGGAGTTTACTTTTGTTTTTAGGATGTTCCGATGATAGGAACTTTTTGTATCACCTGTAATTATTTCAGTTTTTGGAAAGCGGACAACATTGTACGGGATGGGTACCCTTTGTTTTGGGGTAGGAGAATGAGTATCATGGCCCACTGTTGGGATGCATGAATATCATCTTTCCTTTTTGGTTGTTTGTTTGATTAAAAACTCTTTAATGAAGCGCGGGGGGCCTAGTGCCCACCGTTTTCAATCAATTTTTTTAAAAAAAATGATATTTGGTTGCCTGGCGTGACCATGTCAAGCACATTTAAACACCTCAACCTTCTCAGTTATGAAACATATTTGAGCATAGATCACCTGAATGGTCTGGCGTGAATGGTCTGGGGTGACCAAGTCAAGCACATTTCAACACCACAACCTTCTCAGTTATGAAACATATTTGAACATAGATCTCCCATAACGGACACAAAGTATGTACATATTGCCTATTATTTACCCTAGATATGTGCTCTGTTAGATTTTATATTAGATATTATATTGAGAGATTAGCTTAGTCCCATATCGAATAATGTATTTGTTTAGTCTTCCCTTCTCTCCTATATATAGTAGATATATTGTACTCAGTTTATTCAATCAATAATCAATCAATAAAGTATTTCTTTCCATCCTTAATTCTATCATGGTATCAGAGCCTGAACTCCTATAGGGCCTATACTAATCTTGTCCTCGTCGTCGAGGTGGAGTGGTTCTTGTCTTCATCGGAATCACACCACCTCTCGACATCCCTTTTCCTCTCAATCAAATCTCAAAACCCTAATCTCCGGTGTCTTCTCTCCCCACTAATCAAATCAGCCGCCAAACCCTAACCCTAATCCACAACAACAACAATAGCGGCAACAAACAACATCAACTCCGTCGACAACAGCAGCAACCACCGACGACAACAATGCCAACTCAAACGCATCATCGACCTCCTACCCTCACCCTCGCCGTCAACACCTACCCCATGCTCATCGTCGTCACCGAAGCTCCTATCCCCGAACTCAACTCCTGACCCCAACTACCCGAATCCACCTCCCGTCGCCTTCCCATCTCCTCCCCTGTCGTCTACGTCATCTCCAGTACCCCTATCAAACACAACACCCAAAAACTCCAACAAAATCCTAGTCGCAATACCGAAGAACCCATCGTCGGCACCCTCATCGTCGAAAATTCACTACCTAAACCCATCTCCAAATCCCTCTGGCCGAGATTTGCTCCTCCACCTTGCCGCCATCGCATCAACCCGGGACCCTAGCCGCCCTCTTCTTCCTTCTTTCGTCAAACCCTAAATCCTAATCCCACTCCTAATACCCACAACCCGAAATCCAAACCATATTTACCCTATTTCGGATCCAAACCGACCCGAATCTAAACCCCATACTCGAAACCCGACCCGTTTCTCCAAACCAAACCCAAACCCATTTTCTGTTTAAAAAATCAAAAAAATCAAAAAAATAAATAAAAAAAATTTTAAAAAATTTTATAAAAATCTTACAGGTCTTTCAGCTTCTACAGTTTTCGTCAGCAAACTCACACTGAGTTTGAGAGGGAAAGATATCGATATCATCTCAGTTTCAGTCTCCCTCATCTCATCTTCTGTCGACATCCATTGTCTTCCGCATTCAGTTCTCAGTTCATGGGTAATTTTCAAGTCGGGAGTGAGATCCCATCAGGGACACTTCTCAATTAGGGGGTGAGATCCCAATAGTTTAGGATATATGGAGATCCCGCAACAGTTCGGGATATGAAGATCCAACAGTGCGCCACCAGTACTTCCTTCCACCACTACTTCCTTCCTCTGCTACTATTCTCAAGTTCAGGGTGAGATCCCAACACATGCACCATCGAGCGCCTTCCCTGCGCCATCTACTTGAGCGTCGTTCCTGCATCACAGTTTGTCGTCTCTACCACATGAACATCGTCAATATTTCAAACTCATATTGTTTGAACCAACTTGAGTTTGAGAGAGGGTGTTAGATATTATATTAGATATTATATTATGCGAGATATTAGTTTAGTTCCATATCGAATAATGTATTGGTTTAGTCTTCTCTTCTCTCCTATATATAGGAGACATATTGTACTCAGTTTATTCAATCAATAATCAATCAATAAAGTATTTCTTCCCATCCCTAATTCTATCATGCTCTTTTCGGCAACTATTTGCCACTATTATCTTCATTAATTTCAGAGTTGACTGAGTTCCTAGTATTATTTATATCTGCTTAATACTGTATAGTTGTTTTGTATATTTTTTGTGAATCCTAAAGTGAATGGTTTCCAATTTCACAGATTCTTGAAGTTCCTAGCTTATTGGAGGAAGGGTCGACAGTTGTGAAGAGGAACATATTGAAACAGAAGCAGGAATATCATTCAAGTTCAAGTAGTGGATGTTGTTCATAACTTCATACTGGAAGATTTTTTTTAAAAGAAAATGCAACTAGTAATTGCTGATCTTTCATTTGATCGATATATGATGACTTATAATGTAATCAAAGCATTCAGCTCTGATGATGATGTAAATGAGTTTGTATTTGTTTTTACTTATTCATATAATTGGTGTATTGATGTGTGCATGAGGTTGAGTGAGGAGTCAAAAAAAGGAAGTTAGTTTGTATCATATCATTCTAATTCACTTATATGTGTGTTCTATTTGATTGTTGTATAACCTTTTTTTTTCCTTAATGGTTATTCAAAAGTTTGTGTCACTAACAAAACATGTTTGCTTCATATGTTGCATTGTATTGCATTGAATTTTCTTTGCTTCATATGCATTGTATTGCATTGAATTTTCTTTGCTGTGCTGCTATCATACTCAAATATCTCTGCAGATATGATGTTATTTTTCCTTAAATGTTATTTATGTACAACGAAATCTATACCGACTCAAAATCATGTAAGATTTTGTGCTATATTTAACTAGGGCTCATGGCCAATTTGTGCATATAAAGGATCAAACATAGTTTGAATGACTTTCGCTGATGAGGTATTTATTTTACCTAGAAAGAAAGTATAAAAGATAAAAGAAATAACCACTGAGTTTTAGTTTAAATGGTAAGGGTTCCGGAGGGAAGACTTGTGTAGTCTATGTTCGCAAAACAAATTCCCTGTGACAATATAATCATTTTTCACAATATTTAAAGTCGTAAAAAGATTTCTGATATAAAATAGAAACTCAGATAAACTTTTAGTAATCTCTAATTGCTGATGTCAACCATGCGATCCCCTATCCCTTCCTCCCATAGACTCTCCTCTTCTACTTCCTACCCCAACCACAGAGCCTCCCGAAACCTCTCCCCAACCATGCCAAAACGTACCAGAGAAGAGAACGAAAGGCAACCAAGGCAAGGCGATCGGAGCAGAGTTAGGAGCTCAGTCAGAGAGTTTCACAGATCCCCTTCTCCTAGGGCCAGGAGGGAGCGCGAAGTCTTCGATGAAGCTAGAGTAAGACCCCTGCGCCAAGTACACCGCCGAGAAGAGGAGGAGAAGGCGAAGACGCCGAGGCCATACGACAGAGCCGATCGAACCAACCCGTCCAAAGACTGGAGCCACAGAAAGCTCGGCTCATATGCAGATGTGACCAGAGGGAAGCTTTTTGACGATGCAGCGCATAGAGCGCAGCGTCGATCTCCGTCTCCTGACTTAGAGCGCCGCACAACTAAAGAAGACGAAGACGGCGAGTGGGTTCTCGTAAAGCCAAGAAAGCAGAGACATGCCAAGAAATCAACCTCGTCGGAAAACTCGCGCATCGAAGGCCGCAAAAATTGCCACAAATGTGCTAAGCCTGGTCATTCTATTAGCAAATGCCAATCGGACTGGTTTTGTTACCTCTGCCGTAGCTCCGGCCATATCTCGACCAACTGTCCTCAGCGAGTTAAAGGCTCAAACTCCAACGCAAAAGCAATGAAGAAAGGGATTACTACTGTTTCTGAAGGGAGCAAAACTCAAGAAAGTTCGGTTGGTGATCGTCGTGTTATTCATGCGGCGATATCCCCGACACCGTTGATCGCAGATTTCGAGCGTCGCTTCAATAGGGGCATCCTCATCAAAGCACAGACTGGAGAGCCTACTCCAACAGACGTTTCCGACCTGCTACAAGCTGCTCTAGTGACAACGCCACCTCCGACGTGGGTTATCCAAGAAATTGCGATTAATACTTTTTATGCGTATTGTTCGGATGCCGCGCTAGCACAAGAGACGATCAGAGTAAAGGGGCTAGAGGGGAAAGACGCTCACGGATTAGAATTCTTCGTCACCTTTAAGTGGTGGACTCGCGAATTCGGCGCTATAAAAGCGGATAGTCTGCCCCCAGTGTGGATTCACCTTTACAATCTCCCCTTCCACTGCTGGGTTCGTTCGGGGTTTCAAAACGTGATTAGATCCTTCGGCATGCTCATCGACATTGATAGACAGACCATGACGCACTCGGCAAGAAAATTCGCAAGAATTAAGATTGGGGTTGCTAATAAGTCCGACATTCCATCTAAGATTATTACTGAGTTCGATCAACATCTCTACGAGGTAAGAGTCATCGTGGAGGTTCAGAAAATCGTCTCCTTTAGAGATCCAAACAATGGAGTCGACAAGGATTTCAATGGCTACGATACGTTGCCAGAGGTTGAAGACAACTCAGTGCCGTTGGATGCTAAGCATGGTCCACGCTGGTGCCCTGTGAATCGTCCAGATCAAAAGACTTCCTTCCCGTTGGATATTGAGCGGGAGTCCAAAGGCAAGTACAAAGGCACGGAGGACAAATCCCTACCGCCCATTATTCAAACTCAGTCAACCACTTTGAAACCCAGCTGTCATCGGGCCCCACAACAGTCTCTTCTTCTCCCATCAGCTAGCCTGGCACCTACTAGATGTGACATCTCCACTGTAGCTGAAGAAGTAACTTTCGGCGATGGGAAGTGTGACAGAGGAGTGAGGGTGAATCTTGAAGCGACAGCTGGTACAAAACTCAGCGGATTAACTGGCATTCTCAAACAAGCGACTGATATGGGCTTTTCTAACCAAATGGGCCTTGTCAACGAAGCGTGGATGAATTTCTCCAAAGAAGAAATCGAACAATCAGTCAAGTTGGCCCTATGCTCTCTGATCCAGTCCAAAGAGCTCAAGCATCACGGGCTCAGAACCAGGGAACAAGATAATTCACTCTCAAAAGATTTCGCCAGTCTGATAGGAGTAATTACCCCTATTCCGAATCAGATCAGTGACACTCCGAGTATTCAGCCGTCCCACTCGAACAAGATACAAAATATCTCAGCTACGGAATCAGAGGAGGGTATTATCGGAGCTCTAGACGGCATCCGAGAGGATAATCTCATCTCAGTCACCGAAACAGAGGACGACGACAAAGAAGTCAGAGGCAGTGTCAGAAGTTCGGCTACCAAAAAATACACAGAATATCAGAGAAAAGGGAAAAGACAGTTGGTCAGTAACATACAAACGGAGGAAAAAGCATCAGGCGAAGGTACCTCTCAATCTAACTGCTCTGTTCTTAATTCTTTATCAGACGAATCTCTTATTTACTTTGCTAGCTTGTATGGTCTAGCCATGGGTTCCACTTGGGCTGAACAATTAACTAACGTTGCAATCATTAGAGAGGATACCAAAATATTAGCTAACTAATCGCGGGGCCTTTTTGGTGGAGTACGTACCACACTTAGAGTAATAGTTTGTATTAATGGTATACATATTTTGGAACGTTAGGGGTATGCGCCAAAAATTAAAAAGACGCGCTATAGGGGTAACTTTGAGCAAGATCCGCCCTGTTATTTGCGGGTTACAAGAAACTAGAATAGAAAACCCATCTTTGGAGGATTTCATCACCCTTAGAGGAATGTCAGATTTTCACTGGTGTTTTAAACCGGCTAGGGGCTACTCGGGGGGTATTGCGGTGGGGGCTAGCTCTACCTACTTCGAAATCGTTGATAATTTCATCGGTGCGTTCACGGTCTCGATTAGAATCAGACGTAGACTACACAATTGGACCCAGACGGTTACCAGTGTCTACGGTCCGTATGACAGTAGATTGCGCCAACAGTTGTGGTCCGAACTTAGATTCATTAGCAACAAATGGGGTGGGCTGTGGATCATTGGAGGAGATTTCAATATTACTAGATTCCAGGATGAGCACAAAGGTAGAAGTCATAGTCATACTGAGCAAGACTCTTTCAACCGGACGATAGATGACCTAGATTTACTGGAATTAGAGATGACGGATAGGAAATTTACTTGGTCTAACATGCAGCGTAATTCTATTTTGGCCAAGCTAGACAGAGTTCTAGTATCCAACGAGTGGGAGGATGCCCACCCCTTTGCAAAAGTCAAATCGGCAATTCGATACACTTCGGATCATCTACCTTTAGTGATTGACTGCGGGCTTACTGGATGGAAAAAGCAATTCAGTTTCAAATTCGAGAAAGCATGGACCGTCTGCGAGGAAGCTAGGGAAGTCATCGCTGACTCGTGGATTTCTGGCACAACTCAGACTACAGCAGTAGGTGTTTGGGTAGAGAAGACAAGGAGGCTACGAAGGAGGTTAAAGTCATGGGCGAGACAAAAGACGCTAGATTTGCATCTTAGAAGAGAGGCGCTCGCGATCGGCATCGCCAACCTGGAAAGCGCACAAGAGGAGAGAGATCTCCATGAAGACGAGAAAGACGAGCTCGCCAATAATAGACTAGAGTTACAGAATATTTGCAGGATGGAGGAAATGTACTGGCAACAGAGATCGAGAATTCAATGGCTAAAAGAGGGAGACGCAAACACCAAATATTTCCATAAGGTCGCTAACGGTAGAAAAAGACAGAATCACATAACGGGAATATCAATTAACGGGGTCTGGACGGAAAATGAAGACCTGATCAAGGAGCACATAGATAGGCAGTTTCATGATCTCCTAGGACGTGATACAGCTAGCAGATGCGAGATGGCCCAGGATATGTGGAGCGGCTCCAGATTAGATGGAAGCAACGGCATCAAAACAAGTTTCACTGAATCCGAGGTGCTCGAGGCTATAAAGAAGTTGGGACAGGATAAAGCTCCAGGGCCAGACGGTTTTCCTATCTTTTTCTTTAACATCTATTGGGATATTATCAAAGGTGACCTGTTGAATATTTTCCACGAGCTAGATGAAGGCGTAGCTAATCTGGAGAGGTTAAATTATGCTACGATTGTTCTGGTCCCCAAGAAAAACGAGGTACACACTCACGAAGATCTTAGGCCAATAAGCCTGCTGAACGGAGCGTTCAAAATTATCACAAAGGTTTTGGCCCAAAGACTAGCGCCGCACCTGAACGAGATCATCGATCAATCGCAAAGCGGTTTCATTAGCGGAAGGGACATTATGGACAGCATAGCTTCTGCCCACGAAATTGTTTTCCGCGGTCACAAAGATAAAGAGGACGGTTTCATCCTTAACCTTGACTTTAGGAAAGCTTACGACTCGATATCTTGGGACTGCGTGGAGGAAGCCCTGACTCTTAAAGGGTTCGGTGATAAATGGAGATCTTGGATGAAAAAGTGTATTCGCGGTGGAAAATCTTCCGTCCAGGTCAATGGGTGGCGGGGAAGAGAGATCGCCTGTAAGAGAGGACTGCGGCAAGGGGACCCATTATCTTCCCTTCTCTTCGCAATAGTGGCAGACGGATTAGCGGAAATGATAAGAAGAGCAATGAATAACAACACTATCAAAGGAATCACACAGCCAATGTCAATTTTACAATACGCGGATGACACAATCATCTTCGGCAAAGCAACAGCGGAGGAAGCGATTGCCATTAAGACTGTGTTGGCTTGCTTTCAGGGATGGTCAGGCCTGCAGGTGAATCTTTCTAAGACTAGTATCGTGCCGATTCATGAGCAGTCCTCAGCATTGTGCAAGGATATTACGGAAATTCTAGGTTGCAGGGTCACCGAATATCCAATCAAATACCTGGGCACGCCAATTAAGCTGGGAGCTCTTCTAAAGGAGGACTGGAATTTCATTATCGCCAAAATCAAAAAAAAAGCTGGCTGGATGGCAGAGTAGGTTCCTTTCTCTTGGAGGAAGGATTATCTTACTTAACTCCGTTCTTAGTGCTATCCCGTTGTACCTGATGTCTATCTACGAGCTGCCAAAGTGGTTCATCAATAGGATAGATAAACTACGACGAAGATTCTTATGGAAAGGCACAGATGAGGGTAGTAAAGGTTTTCACCTGGTTAATTGGGGTAGAGTGTGCAAGCGGATGGAATTTGGAGGATTGGGTATCGTTAATCTTCACGATATGAACAAAGCCCTGCTCTGTAAGTGGTGGTGGAAGATGTCTAACAAGCACAAAGGTTGGTGGAGACACTCTTTCGACCTCTTCCGTAAGAGATGAAAATTTCGATTCGGAGGAAGAAGCCCCTCGGCAAAAGTTTCCGTTATCTGGAAGGGGATAGCTAAGGTAGGGTCTATCTTTCATTCTAATACCACTTGCAAAGTAGGCAACGGGAAATCCACCAGATTTTGGAAAGACAAATGGTGCGGTTCTACAACTCTTGAAAACCAATTCCCCCGAGCAGCTGAAGCTACTCAGAATCTAGATCTATCAGTGGCAGACGTTCGCAAGAAAGGGAAACTAAACTTCATAGTGTCACAAGACATCTCGGCAGAGAGCAGAGCGCAATTTGAAGAGCTGAACCAACGGATTATCCAAGAAGGCGGGCAGGCTAATAGTCTTAACGACGAAAGATGGTGGGACAGGGAAAACTCAAAAGTTTTCACGGTCTCATCCATGTACAAATGGATTAACGATGGAGGTACGAGATGCCAGGTTCAATCTGTCATTTGGGGGGCCAAAGTTTCATATAGAGTGAAAGTTTTCTGTTGGTTAGCACATCGTAACGCGATACTATCCAAAGTCAACCTTAAGAAGAGAAATATGCTAGTAGACGTTAGCTGCGAGATGTGCCTTGCTATTGAAGAAGACGTTGACCACATCCTATTTCGATGTCCAAAAGCGCGGCTTACTTGGGTTATAGTTTGTAGGGGTTTTGGGTGTAACGAGGTTCCTAATTCCACCATTGACATATGGGCTAACATTAGGTCGTTGAATATTAAACAAGATGATAGGAAAGCCTGGGACATAGCAACAGCAGCCACAATCTAGAACTTATGGCTAGAAAGAAATGATCTAATTTTTCGCAAGAAAGTTTTTACTTTTCATCACTCTATGAATAAAATTTTCCTCCTTATTTATGAATGGGCAGGTGCGCAGGATTCGGCTAAGAGGCCCAGGAACATTGAGGGAGAGTAGCAATTCAGATGGTTAGACGGGGTTGATTTGCGGGGAGTTGCCTCGGTTCCTTTATGTACTTTCATTCCTGCTGTTCTTCTATTTTGATGTCTAGACTAGCCTCGGTTGCTTTATGTACTTTCATTCCTGCTGGTCTTCTATTTTGATGTCTAGACTATGTTATTTTGGTTTATCGAGGCTGATTATGTCAGTATTCATGTAATATTGGTACTTTGTAATGCTCTGTTTCATTTATCCTCATTAATGAAACGATGATCTAGGTCATCCTTTTATCAAAAAAAAAAAAAAAAAAAAAAAAAAAAAAAAAAAAAAAAAAAAAAAAATCTCTAATTGCTCTAACTCACATTAATCCACAAAAGGAAATGATGCATATTTTTGGTTCCTAGCTATTAATCTCTACTACTATAATGGGAGAACACCTTAGTGTAATTTGTCCTCAACCCAAATATTTTCGAAAGTGGACCGGTTATGGACTAACTTTGATAAATATTTTCGAAAGTGGACCAGTTTGGTAAATATTTTTTGCAGTGGATCAGTTTGGAAATTATTTTCTTTTTACCCTTTTCATTATCCCTTCAATTTTTTTCCCGTGCACGTGTGCACGTGTATTATCCCTTCAATTTTTTCCACGTGCACGTGTGCACGTGTATGATACTAGTTAATTATAATGCGGTAACCCCTCTTAATCTCCATTTGAGTAGAGAACTAACATTCCCTTTGTGGCAAAAGACAATGAATCTAAATTTCAAAAAGTTAATTATAAATTATCATCCTATAAGTCTGTTACTAAATTTATAGTACTTTGTTTCTGTCTATATATATAACTCTTTTTTTGATAAAAGATGATCTCTGTCATCGTTTCATTAATGATAATTAACGAAATCAAGTAGTACAAATATAGATCCAAAACAGAGCCCGAGCCCCCAAAATACAACAACTGACTTCAACAGAAAATCGGGATCAAGAAGCAACAAAATACATCATAAAAGAAGATACAACATAAACATAAACTGAAGTCCAACATCTACTGTCTAAATATCCCATCTTTGCAATCCAGAATTTGGTGCTTCACTCCTCCTCGCTCAGCTTCAGCTTCTTCCTAGCTCCCACATAACTTGCCCAATCATGAATTAGAAGGAAAATCTTATGCATAGAGGTCGACAATCTATAATGAATATTTCGAAAGCACAAATCATTTCGGTCTAGCCACAAATTCCATAGGGTTGCCATTACTGCTATATCCCAAAGCCCGTTTGTCCTCTATCCTAATGAGGTTATCCCTCCAGCATCCCCACACCTGTGAGGTCGAGATGGGCCATCGTATACACCCGAAATCCCTACAGACTATTTCCCACGTCAGAACTGCCTTAGGGCATGTGAAAAAAAGGTGGTTAGTGTCCTCGTCTGCGTCTAAAAAATAATCGCATATGGCGTCAATTTGCATGTTTCTTTTCCTAAGATTGACTTTTGTTAGAACGGCGTCGATATGCACCAACCAGAAAAAAAACCTTTACTTTTAGGGGCGCTTGAGTACCCCAAATGACGTTCTCCTCTTTGCATCTAATCCCTCCATCGTTGAGCCATTTGTACATTGATGCCACTGAGAAGGTTTTTGATTCTTCGTTGCTCCACCATCTGTCGTCAACCTCGTTCGTTGTTTGACCCCCTTCCGCTTGTACAAGCCTATGAAGTTCTTCGAATTGACTGATGCTCACCTGTGTCAATCGATCTGCAACCGTCAAAGTTAGTTTCCCCCTTTTCCAAACGTCTGCCACTAAAACGTCGGGGTTGATTGCAGCCTCCGTGGCTTGCGGGAATAGGTTTCGAAGTGTTGTGTTCCCGCACCACTTATCCAACCAAAATCTAGTGCTTCTCCCATTTCCGATCCTACACCTTGTGTTGGTGTTAAAAATCTCCTCTTGTTTGGCCATCCCTTTCCATAACACTTCTAAACGCACTTCGCCTCCCAAAGCGGTATTTTTTTCTTTTACGAAATAGATCGAACGAGAAGGACCACCTTCATCTTCTTCGTTTGTAGATCTTCCACCACCACTTACTCAGTAGCGCTCGATTCATGTCATGAAGGCTAAGGATTCCAAGCCCTCCGAATTCTCTTCTCTTACACACTCTGCCCCACTTGACTAAGTGAATCCCTTTGTTGTCTTCGTTGGTACCCTTCCATAGGAATCGCCTCCTAATCCGATCTATCTTGTAAATCACCCATTTCGGCAGTTCATAGATCGACATGAGGTAAAGCGGAATTGCATTGATAACTGAATTGAGTAGGGTAATCCTTCCCCCTAAAGATAAATATCGACTTTTCCACCCTGACAATTTCTTCGCAATCTTCTCAATCCGGAGTGCCCAATCCTCTCTCAGCAATGGACCCGGCCTAATTGGCGCCCCTAAGTATTTGATCGGGAATTGTCCACTCTGGCATCCTAAAATTGCAGTGATAGAGTCTGTTGATAGTGACAACTGTTCACTAATTGGGATCACACAACTCTTCCGAAGGTTTACTTTTAGACCCGACCATCCTTGAAAACAATCCAATGCTGCTTTAATCGCTACGACTTCTCCTACCTGTGCCCTACCAAACAGGAGAGTGTCGTCCACGTACTGCAGAATAGTCATGGGCTGCGCTATTCCTCTGATCCCAATCCCCTTAATGACGCTTTTATCCTGCGCTCTCTTAATCATTTCAGCCAAACCATCCGCTATGATGGTGAATAACAATGATGACAACGGATCTCCTTGCCTGAGACCTCTTTTACATCGGATTTCCTTCCCATGCCATCCGTTATATAGATAACTCTTATCAAAACATTCTATATAGATCACTAAATACCCTAATTCTGTATATTCATTCCTTTCATTTTGTTTTCTTTTCTTTCTTTCTAAAGCAGTTCAAACCATCCTCCATGGCTAAAGCAGTGCTCGCTTTGATCGTGTCGTCGTGGTTTCCTTCTCAAAGGTAATTAAATCTAATTGAAATAGCGTAAATGTTGGAATTTTTTTAGAGGCTAAATTTTAAAAAACCCCACTAAACTTTTTTTATTTTAAAAAAACCGAACTCAACTATATTAACAAAAAATCCACATTGACGGAGTTAACTTCCGTTAGAGTTTATGTCACCTGCATTGCACTGATGCAATAGTTCAGTGATGTTTTTTTTAAACATATGATTAGTTAAGTGATATTTTTTTAAACACAAATGAAATATAAATGTGGTTTTTTGACATAAATCTTAACAGAAATCTAACTTCTTCAATGTGGATTTTTTGATAATATAGATGAGTACGATTTTTTAAAATAAAAAAGTTTAGTAGAATTTTTTTTAAATGACCAATACTTTAGTGGGTTTTTTTTTAAATTTAGCCTTTTTTTATATATATGATATTTGTGGATTTATCTGGATTTATCTGGTGGTTCTGAGCTCAATCTATCCGTCTTCTAATGACATCCATATTTTAAAACTCTGTAAATTTCGATTTTGTTTTGCTTTTCATGTACGCTTGGAAAGTTATTCTCCGGACATATTCCAGTTATCTATGGAATGTCTCTTTCTTACCATTATTTTGGGCGGAAACATATTATTTTATTTATAGAGGGTTACAAATGTTCTCCTTCCATATATCGAGGAGTCTGGAATTATTAGTGTCGGTTTTATGTTTTGCATACTGTGTTAGATAAGAAGACGATGAGATGATAGATGAATCTAGACGATCGGAGACGGAGTGAAAGCAAGGAAAAACAGTCAGCAGCAATAGCAACGGCAGGTTGCGATAGGTGGCATTATTCCACCTTTTCCTCAAAAAAAAAAGCAGCAGGTTGCGGTCGACCGTCCTGGGGTGCGGTCGACCACCCTACTATGCAGGAGTTCCCGATAGGGGGATGGTTGACCGACCTTGGGGTGCGTTCGACCGAACACGACGCTGATGGATTATTTGGGTCAGGTATTGGTGATTCGTGAGAAGTACAACTTGCTCTTCAAGTCAGATCATACGACTCTTATCGTAAGGTTATCTCTTCAGGAATATCCAAAGACTATTATATCAAGATATCTAGATCTCTATATATTGTTGTTAGTGGCCTCCATTAAGAGCCATAAAAGAGAGAATACTTCATTGAAAGAAAGATTGAGTGACTCTCTAATTGTAAACAATTAGTACTTGCTGGTGAGACTTGAGAGAGGGTCGTGGTGAGAATTGTAATATTCTTGTATCTTCTCTAGTTGAATAACGTATCGGATTTCTTCTCCCCCGGATTAAGGCGAAAGCCCCCAACAGGAACAAACTTGTGTGTACTTTGGTGTGTTTGGTATGATCTAGTATGTGCTTGATGATTTGTGTTGATTGCATCGAATAACTCAACAAGTCAGTAATTTCCCTAACAATTAGTACTTATAAAATTAGCGTTGATTCGTTTGATTATAATCCTCATTAATTCTTCATTCCCTTGAAAGTCTTAATCCTTATAAGATTCACACTAACTTGTGCATTTAAACCCTAGGTGATAGCATCCACAGTCGTGGTTTGCTAAAAAAATAGGTAAATGCATATTATACATATAGCAAAGTGAGTTTGCTGCAGTCGTAAATTGCTATAATATAGAAAAAAAATAAAAATAAAAATAAAAATAAAAAAAATCGGACGGATCTTCGAGATTTGTCCCACGAATTTTTTTTTTTTTTTTGATTTTTTAATAATTAAAAACATTTTTTTAGTGAATTTTTTTTTTAAAAAAATTGGTGGGCCTCTCCATAGACGATCTTCAAGATCCGTCCAAGGAGAGTTTGCCTTATTTGTGGTTTTTTTTCTTTTTCAGGAAATGTCGGACGGACTTTGAAGATCCGTCTGAGAATTAAAAAATAATTTTTCGGATCTTGAAGATTCGTCATGTATAATATACATAATTCCTACATCCGCTCTCATTTATAGCAATCTACTGTTGTAAATCATCAAAATATGCATAAATAGCAAATGACTGCAACGTTTTTTTAGCTAAAATATGCATAAGAGCATCCACAGTCGTTTGCTATTTATGCATATTATGCATATTTTAGTTAAAAAAGCGCTGCAGTCGTTTGCTATTTATGCATATTTTGACGATTTTGCGACAGTAGATTGCTATATATGAAAGCGGATATAGGAATTATGCATATTATACAGGACGGATCTTCATGCCGAAAACTTATTTTTTAATTCTCACACAGATCTTCAAAGTCCGTCTGACGTTTTCAGGGGAAAAAACCACAAATAAGGGAAACTCTCCTTGGACGAATCTTGAAGATCCGTTCGTGGAGGGGCCACCAACTTTTTTTTCACTAAAAAATTGTATTTAATTATTAAAAAAAAAATTAAAATATATTTAAAATTCGTGGGACGGATCTCGAAGATCCGTCCGCTCTTAATTTTAATTTTTTTTGCTATATTATAGCAATTTACGACTGCAGCAAACTCACTTTGCCATATATATATAATATGCATTTACCTATTTTAACAAATCACGACTGTAGATGCTCTAATATGCATAAATAGAAAACGACTGTGGATGCTCTTAGGTACAAACTCTACAATCTTCCAATCCTCCTCCACCTCATTCCAACTCACCTCCTCGTGGTCCGGCCGGCCGGCACCATGTGGGCCCGGCAGACTGCTCCCCGCCTCCCCCCCCCCCCAAAACTTCTTCTGCCTCACCGGCGACTGCGGCACTGGAAAAATGGACAATTGCGAGACAGGTACTCCCCGCAAGCCGGATCCAGCCCTGCCATTCACATTGACTTCAACACGTTGGACGGATACAAGAACAACGACAGATATGTCATCAGCCTCGCCTATGTACGGATATAAGCTGCCTGTCTCTATCGTTTCTCTTAGCGTCAAATGTCAATGCTTAATGCAAGGAGACTGAATGCACTGCGAGCAGGAAAGGAAAGGATGGGAAGACAGTGATCGGGTGCAAGGGTGAGTGTTTGCAGTTTGCAACAAAGGAGACATGTTGCACATTCAAGGAAGATCCGAAGGGTTGCAAGAGCTCCAATGTTACAGAGCTCTTTTCCGAAAGGCGTGCCCAGAAGCGTATACTTTGCCGTATGATGAAGATGATAGTATGGTTCAGTGTAGGTTTTTTTTACAGATTATACCATTACCTTCTGTCCTTAGAGAGTGAGAGTTTGAATGACTTTCCAGGTGGGATTTAATTTACTTTTTGAACATTGTAGTAGTAGCAACTTTATAAAACGAAATAATAACTGCAGAAGTAATTAAATTCCCTTAAGTTTTGAATAGGCCCACTGTGATGGGTTTGAGGGCCCATTTGGTGAATGCAATTTTACTCATGGACCATACTATGTGAATCGAGTACTCTATATTAAACTTGGTGGCCCTTTTGCAGCTTTAATGGATGTTGTCTGTACCTTACTGTTTATTACTCTTTTGTAATCTTCTTTCAGTTTTACAGCTTGTAAAATTATTGTATTATTGTCTGTACCTTACTGTTCTTTTTTTTATTAATATATTTTTTGATGGCTGGAGCCGTTTGGCTCTATCCGATATATCAAAAAAAAAAAAAAATAGATGTTGGTCCGAAGCTAGCGCAATCCTAAAAATCTCTGATCTCTAATGTTTTAATGAGAGTAGATAAAGTTGTCATTTATAAATCTATCAATACGTGTAATGTACTTGCATAAGTGCATAACTATTATAAATGAGATCTTAAGTTCAAGATAGAGTACATCTGAATTATTACTTTTAAAAAACTATATTTATTAAGATATGGATTACACGTGTAAATTACTATTAATAAATAACAAGACGGAAAAAAGTGTAATACAAATTGGAATTAGAAAGTAGGATCTATGTTTCATTTTTTATGTTTATGAATAAATTAGAGAGAGAGAAACATTATAATCTGCACGGGTTCTAGAACAACTTGGAGACGGACCAGTGATCCGTTATCGACTTATCGTCATATTATTATGGGAGATATGGAAGAAGACCTTTAACGACTCACATTAGAACCAAAGGAAAAGGATTAAAATCACTTCAACATTTTTTAGCTGGAGAATTCGGTATACATGTTGTATCAATTCATCACTAATCTGAGAATTGCACCTTTACAAAAACAACTAAAAAGTTTATCATTAATGAAACGATAACACGGTCACCTTTATTTTCTTAACAAAATAACCCAGAAAGTTGATATAAATATTGTACTAAGATCTCGAATGTTAAGGGAATTCTTTGATTACTAGCAATAGAACTTCCTAGAAAGTGGAAGAGTCACTAAATTTTTTTTATTAAAAAAAAAAAAAAAAAAAAAAAAAAAAAAAAAAACCATAGGGGCCAGAGCCCAGAGGTGCAATCAAATCAAATGTAGGGACAAGCATGAACTATGGTAGAATACACTTTCACGTGCACCGCATGTGCGGACAACAAGCACTCGTGAAGCAATGGCAGCTCGAGCTGGTATTGGGTCCTATCAGATTGAGTCCTTCACTATTCGGAACATGACTTGTGAGAAATTTTGTCCCGGTTTGGGCCCGGGTTCTTATTAAAAAAGCTACCCCTTGGATCCACTAGCGGAAAATAAATATTTGTACTTAAACTTTTTTGCACCCAATACCTTACAGTTCCAACAATTTTAACACTAAGGTAAATGAATAAAAATTATATTTACACATCAATTTTCAACAATTACTATATACATGTTATTCAAATTTGAAATTTGAATATTTCATATTTTTGAGGTATTTTTTTAAACTGGTCCGGGTCGGATCTATTTTGAACGGATCTGGACCACCGGAAGTGCATCAGATCTTATTTTAGGATCCGGACCAAGATCCGTATAGATTTGGACGGTTCGTGTCCAATGTCGGGTCCGGGTATGGGGTAAAAATAACAACTCTAATCGCAGCCACTCGTTTAGATGGGTGGTGGATTGTACACCTAATCTCCACTGTCCGGTGCTCACACTCCACTCATACCTTTCCCGCCTATCTACTTAAAAGCCGCAACAATCTTACTCAAAATACCATTAATCTTCGATGTTTAATTTATGAAATTTATTTTTTATTAGAGTACAATCCTCTAAAATCATCTTTTGTTGTGTTTATTGTTGACTGTTGGCACGTGCATAAATCACTTGGAGGGAAACTGAAAATTTATTTGTAAATTTCTCGACGAATGATATAAATTTACGAAGAATTAGTGTGACACATGTTTTTCTCCCAATAATTTTCCGAAGAATTAGTGTGACACATGTTCTTCTCCCAATAATTTTTCAAAAGAAAAATCGAACATCATAGCTTGTAAGAGAAATCTCTACTATTATTAAGCAAAGTTCTATTTTGACGGTTTTTTATTATCATGCCTCCCATATACATCAAGAGCTAAAAAATAATATAGGATTAATTCTGTCAAATTTTACCCTTGATCCCTCCACAATCAGAGGCTAGAAATGTAATTTTTACTTCACATTTACTTCAAACTCTCTAGAAAATCAAATCCGTCTCTAGCTCACCTCGCTAGCTCAAAAATCGAATTCGTCTCTTGCTCTCCCTCCAAACTGCATATATAGAAAATCGAATCCGACAAAACGTCTTGATCTTGACCGTTGGAACGCCGGCTCGCTCTCGATTAGGTTCGAGACGCAGCCAACCGTCCTAATCCCGCCGGAGACGCTGGATCTCGGCGGATCGAGGGAGGAGATAGAGAACGATGACGTTGACGATGACGTGGATGATGACGTGGGGAAGCAGATGCAGGGACGGAGTTCGCGGCAGTCGAGGTAGAGGAGGAAGAGGCAGTCACGGAGGCAGGAAGGGCAGATGCTGAGGCGGGGGTAGTAGGGGTGTTTTCGACATTTCCAGATGTCTTCTTCTTCGCTGAGATCTATTTTCGGCCGTTGATTGGAGGTACGTCATGAGTCTTAAAGTTTGGGTTTTATGTCGGGGGGGGGGGGGGGGTTTAGGGGAGGGAGGTTGTTGGAAGTTTTTATAGAATGGGGAACGATTAGTGAATGTTTTGATTAAGGTAATTAGGAAAGTTAATGGTGGGTAGGTGAAGTGAACTGAGATTTAGGGTTCGTTAGTTACGGAATTGATTTATGAGATTGCCACAGTGGTTCATTTTTTAGATATGTGTTTAGTTCTGTTGTTGTCCGCGTGGCAACTTTTTTGGTACAGAAGCAAACACTGTACTAGCTTGGAGTGAATTAAATATTGGGAAAATTAATCTGTGCTCACCTCTATCTCTACTATTTTAATGGGAGAGTTTGTCACCAAACAAACATGTGCATTGTAACAAAAGAAATACGTGCAATGCACATGTATAACTAATATAAAAGAGATTTTAGAGATGCTAAACAACGCCAGATTCTTTTTTTTAAAGGGTTTTTAATATGTATGTCCCTAACAAATATGTGAATATCACATGTACCCCTCACAAATGTGTATTTTCACATTTACCCCTAACAATGTGTACCCAACCTCTTAGTTATCCCTAAAGTTAAAACTACTTTAAAAATATAAAAATTTATGAAATATACAGCTATGTTTAATAGATTTTATGTAAAATAACTGAAATACCCTTCCTCTACTAGTTAAGCTTATTCTTCTTACTTTTATAAACCGAATCATCTATAAAACCAATTGAAACACATCAATCTTTCCCAATTTTTCTTCAATTTTCTTAATAAATTGACAAATTTACAGTACATCTTTATTATTTCATCTTCTTCATCATGTTTTTTAGCCAAATTCACTACTAATCTTATAAGTTTCAAATACATGTAGTTTAAGACAACTTTTAGGGGTAAATAAGAAATAAGTTCATATTGTTAGGGGTATATATGAAAATACACATTTTTGAAGGACATATATGATATTAGCATATTTGTTAGGGGCATACATGTTAAAAACCCTTTTTTAAAACACATATTTATAAAGACGTGCATCGCACGTGTAATTACTACATGATTAGTTATTTTAATGAGATAGTTTGTTCAAACACATTTTGTTTTTAACCAAATAAATAAATACGTGCATTATAATCCAATGAACACGTGCAATGTACTTGCATAACTAATAAGGCCTTAGTTCGAAGCCAGATAATGTCGAATTTTTATTATTAAAAATATATATATTTATAAAAACGTGCATCGTACAAATTACTCTTGATTTTTAATACAGAATAGTTATATTGTTTTAATATAATGTGTTTTTGATGGCTGGGGTTGTAAGACCCTATCCGATTCATCAAAAAAAAAAAAATACAGAATAGTTATACATACACTGGTCAACATATTTATTATGTTGTAAAATATTTGTATACGAAATTTGAATTCGTTTAAAGACTTCTTAGTCATGCACTGTATGTTAGTTGTTAAAATATGATCATTTTGCATCACTTAAAATATGATAATAAAAAGATGATATAATCAACTATATTCGCAGATTCCGGTCTGGATATAGTAGTATCCAATTTCTATCTTTGTAAAACAAAAAAAAAAACAAAAAAACTTGAATAGCGAAATTTAATTTTTCTTCAAAGTTTGTTAGATGTGATGTACTAATGTATATCCTTGGAGACAAGACTTTAATATGTAACCCTTGCCACAATTAATGTTCTTTTTCTTTCTATCTGTGCTACTATAATGGGAGAATGTCTTAGTGTAGTTTGTCCATCTATCAATCCGTGCAACGCATGTGCATAACTATTATAAATGAGATTTTAGATCAAATCCAGACTACGTGTGAATTTTATTTTTAAAAAAATATATTTATTAAGACGTGCATCGCACGTGTAAACTACTAGTTTTTTGATAATGATCGAAGCCCAAATGGTTTAGGAATTTTTTGTCGTACTGGCCCACTTTTTGAAAATATTTGGGGGGTTTGACCCACTTTCAAAAACAATTAGCAATCTGATCCAGTTTTGGACACGTCAGCATAAGTCGTTATTAGAAATAACAGCATACGCTATTTATATGTCGTTATTTCTAATAACGGCATCAATTTTTATTTTTTTTTGCATGTCGTTATTTGGAATAACGGCATCAGTATATTTCTCATACGAATGTGAATCTTCTGACTTGGAAAAAAAATCTAAGTGTTGAAACAATTTATAAATAATGTCGTTATCCCCAAGAACAATATTCGAATTACTGATGCCATTATTGAAAATAACGACATCAGTTAGAATGAAATGAATTGTTGCATTTGTTTGGAACAGCGGCAACAGTTTATTTTATTATAACTGATGCTATTATATCTAATAACGGCATCAGTAATCTGAATACCATTTTTGGGGATAACAACATTATTTATAAGCTGTTTCAACACTTAGATTTTTTTCCAAGTCAGAAGATTTATACTCATATGAGAAAAATACTGATACCGTTATTTGGAATAACGGCATGCTAAAAAAATGTAAAATGATGTCATTATTGAAAATAACGGCATAGGTTATGTCGTTATTTTCAATAATGACTTATGCTGACGTATCCAAAATTAGGCCGGATCGCTAATTGTTTTCGAAAGTGGACCAAGATCCCCAATTATTTTTAAAAAGTGGGTCAGTACAACAAATCTTTCATGGTTTAGGTGACAAGAAGTTTGCATTGCAATTTGCTAATATTTTTTAGGTGACTTCTTGTCACCTAACAATTATTTTAGGTGACTTCCTGTCACCTAACAATTATTTTTGAAGAAGTATGAAAAGGACAAATTTATAATTCGGAAGTTTTTGTTTCATACCTTTTGTTTGGCTTCTAATTGTTTGCATATGCAATGATACACTTTTAATTAGCTTGTTTGCTAACACAAAAAGAATTCATTTATGAAGGAAAATAAGTCATATCCAATACTTTTTCATTCCCAAATAGTAGGTGCTAGCATAAGTTTGTTAGGAAAATTTTGTGATATAGGAGTGTGACACAGGGAAAAAATGGTCTGGCCCATCCTAGACCACCCGATCTCCTTAAAAAGCATTCATCCCTGATCATTAGATCAACCTTAAGCCTCATGGACTTCTATTATACCCGGCCCACGGGCATGGGGGTCCAGACCCGACCCAAACGGATCCAGACCTGTTTGGCATGCCTATAAATATCAGGTCATCTTCCACCTTCAAAGGTAATCAATCTTTTCCCCCTCAAACCTTAGTTAATGTTACTATTCTCCAGTGACTAACTAGACCGTCGGAGGGCCTGCCACCGGGACCAACCACGGTGTTTCTAGGCCGAGTGCAGGTACACGAAACTCCTGGATCAGAGCTTCCAGATCCGAGCCGAGCCTCCACTACCAAGCCGAGCATCCGACCTCCGCCTCTATTCCCAATCGTTCCCCTTTTGCCGAGGGTCGGGCGTACCATCCAGTACCGTATCCTTCCACTAAACAAACAAATAGAATTCACACCTGGTGCATCTACACTTCCCAAAAACTAACTGCATCAAGGAGTATTTCAAGCCCCCATAATTTTAGCATCTTGTATTGCAGGTATATTTAGTAGTTCCTCCGTTTCAAAATACAAATCATTCTAAATTTTTACACGACTATTAAAAAAATTTATGATTGAATTAAAGTACTCTATAAAAATTTTGATGCTCATAAATTAGTCATTAATTGTACAATGTCATATTTGTCATCTTTTATAATTTTTTATTACTTCTTTTCAAAAAAAAAAAGAAAAAAAGACAATGGTAAAATTGAAAATTTCATAGAAAATTAATTTGTGGACATTTAAGAATGACACAACATTTTCTTGAAAATCTAAAGTGACTAATATTATGAAACAAAAAAAAGTATAAAATAACTTATATTTTGAAACGGATGGAGTATCCAAAAAAAATCTGTATAATATATCATTGTTGACCAGAATTTATTAGTGTTTAGAGTAATGTTAGACCTACTACCAAATTCACTACTTTAGGTGACACACTACTATTGGAGGTTTTTTAGAACCTACTTTACAATAACCTCCACTAATAGTATGTCACATAAGGTAGTAAATAAAAAGGTAGTGAATTTGATAGTGGGTACATCATTACTCTATTGTTTATTATATGGTTAATGCTATACCTACTACCAATTGAGTAATGCTTTAGTTACCACCAATTTTATTACCATTTTCTTCACTACCTTAGGTGGCATATTCCTATTGGAGAGTTTCCCCACCTACTCTATCTTCCCTTACCTATTGGAGTGTGTCACCTAAGGTAGTGAAGAGAAATGTAGTGAAATTGGTAGTGAATGTAGCGTTACTCCTACCAATTTTACCACATGTTCCTTTACTACCTTAAGTGGCACACTACTGAAACATCCACTAGTAGTGTGCCACTTAAGGTAGTGTAGTAAAGAAAAATATAGTAAAATTGGCAGTAGGTGTAGCATTACTCTTATTATATTCTACATTTTCTTCAATGTTGACATGAATTTATCTATATATTATAATGGAAGAGTTGGAGTTGTAATTTGTCAACAAACAAACCCGTGTTGCACGGGCAACTCCAACTCTCTCGTTTCATACTTAACTTTTTTAATTAACACGTGTGTTAAACGTGCAACTCCAACTCTCAATTTTATACATAAAATTTTTTAATTGACGCGTGCAACGTACATAAAGCAGATATTTTTTACTTAAAATTTTTAAATTAATATGTACGCCGCACGTTTACATTAGAGTTTTTACTTTAATTTTTTTATTAACACGGGCTTCGCACGTCACGCCCAACTTTTTCATGATACTCTTTATATACATATTACTAACAGCGTACTATATTATATTATTTTTAAAATATATATTTACTTTTAAACATCATAGTTTTTTTACTTTAATTTTTTTTTTAATTAACACATGTATCGCACGTGTATATTCCTAGTTAGTTGTGTCTATTATAATCTACATTTTTTTTTTGAAAAAATACACATCCATTAGCATTATTTGTGTTACATGCAGATCATGAAGGGGGTTTATTAAAGATTATAAAGTCCAGCCGAAATGAGAGAGAATCACGAAGCATGTCTAACATAAAATATTGTTTTCAGATATTAAATTTGGACTTACACATTTAATTATCACTATAAGGAAGTAACATTTATTTTATAACACGGATGTAGTTATATGACTCCAGCCAAATAAATAGTAATAAAAATAAGTAACTATAACGTTCAATTTTACGAGAGGTAAAAAAAAAGAAAACAAGAACTAAAAATACACGAAAATGAAAAGGACAACCACACAAAGGAGAGCTTTGCTGAGGCCAAAGGGCAATAAAAATACACAGTGATCTACCAAAACGCCTATAAAACTCCGAAATGGCTGAAGCAGAAGTGGCAACAGCAAAAGACGCAAACAAGAAGAACGATAGTCTCCCTAAAGAGCCACAGCCAGCACGACGACCGGTCCGCAACTAGCAACCAGCATCGACAATAGCTAGCTCAACACTGCAGACCTCCAGAGATGATGGAATGTAACACCCCGTGTTAAAATATATATATATATATATATATATATATATATATATATATATATATAATATTGAAAAAGGTAAAAAGTGGTCGTTGGTTGTTATATATAAATTGATGGCATATATGAAGAGGATTTGTGTGTTGAAGGTGGGGGCCTCACGGGATTGATAGCACACGCCAAGAAGGTTGTGGAATTTTTTTTCCAAACTGCCTCACTTTTTGAAAGTTTTTTTTTAAACTGCCCTAATTTTTTTTTCAATTCCCAAACTATCCCACTCGGTCTTTGAAAGACCGAGTTTAGTTAAAACTAATTCGGTTTTTTAAAGATCGAGTGTTAGTCTTGGATTTTTCGAATTCTAACACTCAGTCTTTGAAAAACCGAGTTATCTTTAATTAAACTCGGTCTTTCAAAGACCGAGTGTGTCATTTTAGTAAATACTTTAAAAATTGGGTCAGTTTGATAAATACTTTCAAAAAGTGGGTCATTTTGGTAACAAGTTCAAGGAAAGAGTGGTGGCTTTTGGAAAGCATCAAGGACAAATCGAATTAATGAATTACTATACAGAGAAAGGAGAAGGTTTCATATATACATCCAACATGAGAAATGATGCGGTGGTCCATTGAGCTAAAATTTACGACCAACGAGAGTGGGTAAGACATTAACTTGTTTTTAACAACTAACAACCAACAGTTTAAAATTTGTTTGTCTACTAGGGTGGAAGCTCTCCACTTTTTCCCAAAAAAACAGTTAACAACCAAGAACTTGATGAACTATAAATTTAACATTGTGCTAAGATATGAGAAATGAGAGTGTCCATCTGATGTTGCTACAATGCAAGTGAGAGATATCAAGAAAACTGCATCAAAATGCATATGCGCCCTATTTATATTTTGTGTATCCTTTTTTTGTTGTTGAAAGTGTACATTTCTACAGTTTCTGTTGATTACCCTACACATTAATTTATAGAAACAATAGTAGAATTGGCAAGGCAAAACTCAAAATTGACATGAAATTATTACTGACATATATGTTCAAAATTTAGACCTAATATTCAAATTAAACATGAGATTTCTGCCTTAATTGCAGAGAGACTTTGCATTTACCACAGCATTCTCAGATCCATGCTAAATATTTTTTGCTAATCAGATCTATGGTAAATAGAGCTCTGATACATGATACACGAAGCCCATGTGTTGGTCTCATCTAATAAGAGACCCACATAAATCTATGGTCTGTTTAACACTCCCCATCTCCCCATCTTAGCTGAAATAATATCTTCTTTGTTCCAAGTGCAGCTAGAAACCTCATTGATACGAAATAATACCATACCCCCCTAAAACTGATATTGGATCAAGTTGAGGCCAGGTTGAGACAATGCTACTATCTTTTTTGTTCAAGCATGCTACTATGTATTAAGATCAATTAACCAACCGATATTGGATCAAGTTGAGGCCAGGTTGAGCCTGAAGCCCGAGAAGATGAGGGTCGACATGTGCTAAGCGAGTACGGTAACATGTCAGTGCTTGTGTTTTGTTCAAAAGATAGCAGCTTCTTCAGATTCAGCAATCTTAGTCTTCTTCACAAGTATGATCTTTTATCTGCTGTTTCCACCCACTGCGCGCTGAATCCATGTTAGTCTGTGCAGATGAATCTGAGTCTGGATAAGAGCTGTGACTACATCATCAATTGGAGAGAGATCGATCTAACTTGGCTTTCTTCGCAGGTGCTATACTATACGATCTGTCAATGAATGCATGTAAGAGAAAAAACTATCAAGAAGCTAGAGAACAACTTTTTTTGGCAAAAAGTTCTTTTATTCGGTTCATTCCAAACTACCCAGAATAATTCCATCATAGCCAAGTCGCCAGCTAGCCTTAGAGCATCCACAGTGGTGTTTCTCATTTGCCAAAAAATGGCTGCTACAGTAATAGCAAATAGAAGCAATCGCTGCAATGGTCGTTTGCTATATTTTTGCCAAAAAATTGAGAAACGGTATATGATATACCGTCTGTCGTTTTGAAATTAAATTTAAAATGTTAATTACTTATTAACTATTAAACTAAATTAATTAAATTAATTAATTAATATAATAATAACTAAACTTACTTACAACTACTTTAACCTTAATTAACTACTAATACCTACTGACTAAACCTACTTTTTGACTTTTATACTTTTTGGTTGGACGGGGAATCATTCCCCGTCTGACCATTTTTTCTTTTCTTTTCTTTTTTTTTTTTCCGGCCAATCACCTCCATTCATTTAAAAAATAATAATAATAATAAATAAAAAACATCCCTCAGATGGGATATCATATCCCGTTTGATTGAGACGGGATATGATCTCCCGTTTGAGAGGTGTTTTTTTAATAAAAATTTAATAAAAATAGATCAGACGGGATATGATATCCCGTCCTCTATAATTTGAGAATCGCTATTCTGTTTCTCAAATATGAGAAACGAATATAGATCGTTTGCTAAAAAATGGCAATATGAGAAATCATTGCAGCGCTTGCTTTCTCAAAAAATAGCAAATTGAGAAATTTAGAAAACCACTGTGGATGCTCTTAGCCGTTCTTTTCTCGAACTTGTTACCAAAATGACCCACTTTTTGAAAGTATTTACCAACCTGACCCACTTTTGAAAGTATTTACCAAAATAACAAACTCGGTCTTTGAAAGACCAAGTTTAGTTGAAAATAACTCGGTTTTTCAAAGACCGAGTGTTAGAATTCGAAAAATTCAAGATTAACACTCGGTCTTTGAAAAACCGAGTTAGTTTTAACTAAACTCGGTCTTTCAAAGACCGAGTGGGACGGTTTGGGAATTAAAAAAAAAGCAGGGCAGTTTGAGAAAAACTTTCATAAAGTGGGGCAGTTTGGGAAAAAGTTCGTAGGTTGTGTATGTGCTGTTGAATTGGCTTTGACGAAGTCAAAAGACCACGGTGACGTGGCATAGCTTGGGGGGCTTGCCTTTATGCTCTCGGATGAGAGAGAGTATGGGGAATGGTAAGTGATTATAATCCCACATCTGGAATAGAGATGAATATAATAATATATAAATAACCAAGCTTATGATCAAGAGTCACCTAATCGGTTAACCACCATTTGAAAGGCAGCCTGTGGTGGGCAGCTATACTACATAGTATCTAATTTGTCTTCTAAATTGTATAAATTGTCTGAGCTAGGGACAGGAGCGTGACATGGGATCCCTGGAAACATCCAAACCGAAAAAACAAGGAAAATTCCAATTAGGGAATATCAGAAGTCCATATATGGATCTCACATGAACACAACCAATATGTGGAGCCCAAAACAAACTCTCAGTCTAGGGTCGGTCGACTGCACCCCCAGGTCAGTCGACCACAACCCTCCAGAATACTTCTTCTACTTCGCTGCTTGTCTTCTCTTGCTTCTTTGTCTCCTCCTCTTCTTCTCCAACTTCAAGTACCCCGTGCCTACGTGTATTTGAGGCCACAATTCCTAACAGTCAGGCCAAAAGACAGATTTGACATAAAGGCCTAGTGAAAGCGCACTGTAAAAAGAGATGATTGATGTCTTCGAGACTATGATGACACAATGAACAAAACTGACCTATAGCCAGGTTCCTCTTATTGAGAACCTTAACAGTTATTGTTAATAGCTAGCCAAGACAGAATTTTAGCCTTCAACGGAGCACAATAGCTCCAAATGCAATTCGCGAAAGGGGAGTTGACACCTCTGTGGTTGATGAAGTTATAAAAGGATTTAACAGAAAAAGAACCATAGCTGGTCCAACCCCAAATGAAATCTTCTTTGGGTTGGCAAGCATAACTATTTAAGAGAGAAATAAGGTGCAGAAAATCCGGCACAAGAGAGGGAGGGAGGACGCAAGAGAAAGGAATATTCCAATCCCTGATGTTGTTAAGGGACGTAAGGTAGTCCGACACAATGGCAGCCGGATTAAAAAGAGCAATTAAAAAGAGAGCCGGATAAGTTGATGCCAGTTTCTGATTGCCTATCCATAGGTCACTTCAGAACTTAGTCTTAGAACCATCAGCACAAACATGTAAGATACTGTAACGAAAGCGATCAACTACCCTCTACACTCTTTTTCAGAACGAGGATGCTCTATAATGAAGTAACATAAACATTATAAATGTTTGGTTGAATGTAATTAATAAATATGCATACGGTGACATGGTCCATATGTTGAGTTGTGGACCCTGTCATATTTAATACTGTTTGTTTGTTTGTTTGTTTGTTTTTTCAGGGAAATTTAATACTGTTTGTTATACCCGACCTAATCTGGTATGTGCCAAATTAGAAAGGAACTGAATCCTATATACATTAGAGAAGTCATTAATTTTCACTCTACCAAAAACAAATAAATTTATAGACGTTCTAATCGATTTTTAAAATATCTTTCCCGTTGTTTTTTTTTTGACGAGTAAAAGGTAGGATTAGCCTACCTCAAAATATATATTACTAATAAAAGGTGTTTAAGCAGCTATTACAAAAATAATCTGAGTGGAGGTTACAAAAGATAAGGACCGAGTCTCAGATGGGTCTAAGTTTGAGATAGCATGTAGTTGTGCCGTAGAGAGGGCAGCGGACTACTGTCGTACTCCTCTACTAGACACAACAGCATGATCTCATCCCCCTTCTCCATCCAAACAGCAGTACTCGTAATATTCCTCCAAACAGATAGTCAAAACAGAAAAGCCTAGTTACATCAGAGCAGTATAAAATAGTCAGTCCAAAAGATCAACAAAACCTAAAACATCCACATATAGCTAAAACAGATCACAGCACTCAACGGTTAGGTCGAACAGCTCCCCACATCACTATCCAACCGATCAGCCCTAAAGAGTGCCTGCTTTAACAAGGCATCTTGTACTCCTGCAGCATCCAATTCATCCATCAGCTTTGCCTTCTTCCTCCCGCTGTCCATTCCATCTATCCAAGAACAAAAAGAGAAAATGGCATTAGTAATAATGTCTTTTGCTTGCACAGCCTTTGAAGTAAAAATGCGTTGGTTTCTAGCAAGCCACAAATTCCAGCAAACTGAGATAGTTAAAAGATGCCAAGTGAGTCGGTTATTATGATTTCCAAAACACCATGTCGTGAAACACTCATGCATATGATGGGACATATTGTGGATACTAAGCATATCAGTGAAGTGTTTCCAGGTTGCGGCAGCAATTGGGCATTCAAAAAATATATGGAAGGTCGATTCGACAGGACATGCACAAGCTGTGCATGTAGTGTCGCCCGACCATCCCTTAGAGTGAAAAAATTCCTTCGAGTTGAGCTTGTTCCAACTCAGCAGCCATATGAACACCTTGCATTTGAGCGGGGCAGACGAGGACCAAGTTGCAGTGTAGTAAGGGGAACGGAGGCCAGCCATGATGAAGAAGTTATAAGCCGATTTGACAGTATAAGAAGAGGAAGTAGTCAGTCTCCAGGATGGTTGGTCTTCAGAAGTTGAGGGCTGGAAATCCACAAGCAGCTCTAGCAGGCGCCTTTTGTCCTCTCGCATTGAGTCAGTAAGTACATAGTTTAGTCTCGGCTGCCAAGTCCATAAGCCATCTGACCAAGATCCCTGTGATATAATGTCAGCTTCAGAGTTCCATGCCGCTGCAGTAAGGGTTGGAAATAGGGAAGACACACTGGCTCCATGGATCCATTTGGACGTCCAAAAATTGATGAGCGTACCTTTACCAAGGCTCCATGTGATGTTACAAAGGAATTGGTCTTTTAGCGGATAAATTCCCTTCCAGAAGCTAGAGGCAGTAGAAGGACATATGAATTGGTTTGAATCACTGTGTTGATAAAGGCTTCGGAGAGTTTGGCTTGGGAGGGAATCTGATGCCAGCAAATTCCACCACCACTTCATGAGGGGAGCTTCATTAAAGACCTTTAGGTCAAGGATCCCCAGGCCTCCTTGCATTTTCGGTTGACAGATTCGTGCCCACTGCGCACTAGCAATGCCTCTGATATTAGCATCTGAACCACACCAGAAGAATCTACTGCGGAGCTGATCAATTCTCCTAATGACCCAAAGGGGTAACTTAAAGAAAGAGGCATAATAAACCGGCAGGGCACTAAGCACAGAATTTATAAGAACCAACCTGCCCCCTCTAGAGAGCATTTTACCCTTCCACAATGATAGTTGTCTCTGGATCTTAAGGAGCAGTGGTTGCCAGTATTGTTTGCTGAGCTTATTAGAAAAGAGAGGCATATCAAGATATTTAAGGGGCAACTTCTCCTCTTTGCATCCAAGAATAGCTGAGAAGGCTTGGAGTTTCATTTTGGATCGTCCAAAATAAACTAAGGACGATTTATCAAAATTGATAGCAAGACCAGATATATTAGCAAATAGTTGCAGGGCTAATTTAAGGTTAATGACCTCATCCTCATCGCCTTTGCAAAAAAGCAATGTATCATCCGCAAACTGCAACACGGACAGGTTGGCAATTGCGCCTCTGACTGGCAGTGGGGAGAAGATTTCATTTCAGCGACCACAATTGAGCATTTGAGCTAGTACATCCACAACCAAGATGAAGAGCATTGGTGAGAGTGGATCGCCCTGTTTCAAACCTCTCTTGGAGTTAATATAACGACCTCCTTCACCATTTATGAGGATAGATGATTTTGCAGTCTTCAATATCATAAGAATCCATCTGCACCAGGACTGACCAAAACCTCTAGCGACTAGGAGCTGTACAAGAAAATCCCAATTGACTGTGTCGAATGCCTTAGCAAAATCAATTTTGAAAAGAAGAGTGTCGGAGTGCCGCCTACTGCATAAATTGATAGCCTCATGTGCAACAACAAAATAGTCTATCGTGGATTTACCTTTCAAGAAAGCACTTTGGGAAGAAGAGACAAGAGTGTGTAATATCGGGGAAAGCCGGTTTGCCAGCAATTTGGTGAAAATCTTAAGGGAGCAGTTGAGCAAACTGATTGGTCTGAATTCAGAGACAGAGTTGGCCCCCTCACACTTGGGGATGAGGATGATGTTACAATAGTTCAACCTAGATACATCACATTCACCTCTCTGGATCGCAAGGAGCATACTAAGTAGATCTTCTTTGATAATATCCCAGAAAGTGTGGTAGAAGCTCATAGAAAAGCCATCAGGCTCCGGAGCTTTATCACTGCTCATGCCAAAAACCGCTGTCTTGATCTCATCCATAGTGAAAGGTGCTTCCAAATGAGCAAGATCTTGTAGCCTATGGGGATAAAGTGAGTTCCAATCAATTTGAAAATCAGAGACAGTTGTTGTACCACAGATTGATGAGAAGTGCTGTTCAAAAGCTGCTCTAATTTGGAGCGGGGCCGTTACTAGAGTACCATCTATAACCAGACTGTGGATAAAGTTTCTTCGTCGACGGCCGTTTGCAATGCAGTGGAAGAAGCGCGTGTTTGCATCTCCTTCCTTGATCCATTGCACTCTCGAGCGCTGCCTCCAGTAGATCGCCTCAGCTTTGATAATCTCTTGGAGCTCCGTCTGTACAGACTTCATTTGCTCAATAGCGCTTGATGAAATTTCAGCCTCAATTTTCAGCTTGAGAAGTTTATCTTGCAATTCCTTTTTAACTCGTGTAATATTTCCAAAGTTATCATTTCTCCATAATTTGATCCTTCTTTTAAGAAGCGAAAGTTTAGTTGCAAAAATCTCAACCTGATTCCCTTTGCACCTGAAGGAATGCCACCATTCTTTAACAGCCGGTGTGAAAGATGGATTGAGTAGCCAAGCTTTTTCAAATTTGAAATAGTTCACCCTTTTAGGGATAACTTGATCATCAAGAACAATGGGACAATGATCAGAGGCTATTCTCGGGAGCGAATACTGGATGCAGTTCGAAAACAGGACGTCCCACTTCGCTGAAATTAGTGCTCTGTCCAAGCGAGCCATAGTCGGAGCTTCTCTTTGGTTAGTCCATGTAAATTTCCTCCCTGAGAGGGGTAAATCAATCAACTCCAAGTCTTGAATGAAGCTGCAAAAAGCTTTCATGTCTCTGTTCGAGCCTCGGCCCTTGGACCTTTCTTCATCTGTCATAGTAACATTAAAATCACCGCACAACACCCAAGCATCTTTCAGGAGTCCCCTGCGCTGTTTGATTTCAAAAAAACAGAGTTCGCGATCATCAAGCTCTCCCATTGTTATTCTCCCTAGTATTTGATCTAAAGGAAAATGGGAATGTAGAAAAATAATCTGTGGGCTTACATATGTAACTAAATGTATAATTGCTATTCTAAAGTCTAACCCAAATTAAAGTGATCTAATCAAGATTAAGTAATGGGTTAAAAATATATAATTTAAAGTGTGATATAACACGTGTAGAGACCGTAAAGTAAATTTCTCATTTTGTGATTGGCAAAATTGGAAATCAACAATTATCAATTAAGGTTATGGTCCCCTATATATACGCATCTTCTTGTTCCATCTGTAATCCCATCAACAGAAGAATAGAGACAAAACCTCTCATAGAAGTGCGTATCATATAGGAAGATCCAAACCCTCTGCGCAATCTCCATCAATGATTTCAGGTTAGTGCTTCCACTTTTAATGTTTTTCTTCTTTTGTTAGCAAAGATCTATAGTTTCATGATTTAAGATTTTATATTAAAGCACTTTTACAACATGATTAAGATCTAGATTCATAGAAACATGTTTTAGGTTGTTATTAATGTTTTATGCATGTTCTTAAGTGTATATAAAATTTCATCAAAGAAAACTTAAACAACAACCTCGACAGGACTTTCAGTTTCATAAGTAAAACAATAGATAAATGTCATAAAAACAAAGAAATCGTGTAAACCCTACACATGATTAAAGAGATTAGTATTTTTCTTGTGCAATGCACGTTTTGATACGAGTTGGATGATTTTTACGTGTGATCTACGTGTTAAGAAATAGTTTTGAAGTTGGACGAGCGTTGCACGTAATTAGGAAAAAATATTTTGAAGAAAATGCTACGATTTGTGTGTTATGCACGTGTTCATAAATAGAATTGGAGTGTACGTGCAGCATATGTATTTGCTTGGTGTTAACAAAACATTGAAAATTTGTTTTGCATGTTTAAATATGCAAAATTTTGTTTGTTTGTTTTTGTTGTATTTAATGGAAGAGTTAGAGTTACACGTGCAACACACATGGTTGTGTATTGACAAATTACAACTCAAACTCTTTCATTATATATAGAGAGAAGAGATGTATGTTTTGCACTACGTCTGAGATAAATATATCATGTTTACTTGAATTGCAGTTAATTCTGACTCTATAGTTAATGAGTAATGCTACACCCATTACCAATCTTACTACCATTCTATTCATTATCTTAGGCGACACACTTCTATTGAAGAGTTCCCTCACCTAATTTCTCTTTCCCAACTTATTGGAGCATACCACCTAAATAGTGATAAAAAAAAATAATAAAATTGGTAGTGGATGTAGAATTACTCATACTTATCCATCTAAAAGTACTCAATTAACTTTTACTCTGACACATTCAATGCACATAAATTATCTTAATAACTTATGGCTCCTGAGAACCATATTTACTGCCTCCATCGACTATGTTCATTTGACTCAAAACTATGAAATTATCACAATTTATCTTATTTTATCAGTAAAAAGTAAATAGTAGAAAACTTGTGTGTTGCATCATAGATTCATAATATATGCCTAACTTTTAAGCAACTCCATGAGATGTGCGCTACAGTCCTCCGGCCATAGTAGACGACGAACTTGGGGATTTTGCACTGTCGTTAATTATTCAAAAAGTCTATGCTAGTTCAATCACATTGTACGTGCATACAAATTTATTTCTTTAGACAAATCGCTTACTTACGCTCTTGAAGTTATAATAAAATTGAAACATTAATATACATACAATGGGTAAGAATTTTAAAACGAACAAAGAGCAAAAAAGAAAAATCAAATTGTTGGAAGAAGCACCACCACCACAACAAGACTGCCGCTAAAATATGATCACCTCAACAATTTACGTACACACAATCATTTCCCATGCAAATACAACAAGTGATAGAAGGCAACAACCCAAATTCCTAACAACATAAACACCAACATAAGTAAAATAAAATAAAATATTAAAAAAAAAAAAAAAAGAGGACCTCTCAATCCACTTTAATTATTTCCAACGGTTGCTTCCGTAACCACATCAGTAGTCAGCGGTGGGGAGCTGCTCGTGAGTAGGGGTTGTGATAAAGAAGAGGTCATAGACAATGGCAGCAAGCCCACCACCAATCAACGGCCCGGCCCAGTACACCCATTGGGACGACCAGTCCCAGCTCACCAACGACGGCCCAAACGACACAGCCGGGTTCATCGAGGCCCCAGTGAAGGCCCCGCCAGCCAAAATGTTGGCACCCACAATGAAACCGATCGCAATAGGTGCAATTGTGCCCAAGCTGCCCTTCTTAGGGTCGATCGCGGTTGCGTAAACTGTGTACACCAAACCGAATGTCATCACGATTTCGAAGACTAGTCCATTCCAGACCGACACACCGGCTAGTGCGAAGGAGCCGGTGGCAAGGCCACCGGTCGAGAACTTTAGGAGGAGGCAAGCCACTGTTGAGCCGACAAGCTGGGCAACGATGTAGAGGAGGCCACGGAAGAGGCTGATGTTGCCACCAATAAATGCGCCGAAAGTGACGGCAGGGTTGACGTGGCCACCGGAGATGTTGGCACCGACTGAGACGGCGACAAAGAGTCCAAAACCGTGGGCGATGGCCGCCGCGATTAGGCCAGCTGGGGTTGTTGCCCCGTCATCAGTTAGCTTACCTATAAAAACATATATTTATTTATTAGTGAGTACTGAGTTTGTTAGATTTACTACAAGCTAGAATTCTTTCCTAAAAAGTTTGACATGAACAAGGCCTAATCTCTAGCCGTTTCACTAGCTCAAAATGGAGATAATTTTCCCCAAAATAAGCCTCATTTTCAAACTATATTTCATTGGAGAATCTTCAGAATACTATTTTTATGCATGGTTTCTTTTTTGCCACATCAGTAAATATCGCATTTGTCAACTACGACTTCTACTTTCATAAAACCGCAGATGAAACTGTAGCTTCTTCTCAATATTTTTTTACAAATATGTAGATCAAGATGAACGATACGGATCTTCCAATAAAGAGAAAAGATACAAATACATACTAAAGGCCATGCCAGAGCCTTGGCCGGCGAAGACGAAGATGAGGGTGGAGATGAACTCAGCCAGTGCTGCCTTGAGTGCTCCTGGGTGAAGTGCCTCCCGGTGGGTCCCAATTTCTATTCTTGAGATCGGCATCTCTCTCTCTCTCTAACTTCTCTCACTAGACTCTCTATCTCTCTCTCTCTCTCTTTCTCACTAAGTTTGTGAGTTGTGACCTACTTTTCACTTGCGAGCTCTTATATAGCAACAAGAAACGAAGAGATGACCGGCTACACTGGGTTCCCCGGTTGCAAAATGATTGGAGCGAGTAGGTAATGCAAGGAAAGTGTCGACAATTATTTAATTAAAAAAACGAAAAGTTTGATAAATATTAAAGCCTTTTGAAATTGAATAATTGGATATAAGTTACAGCTCAGCAGAGGACCCGAACGGCTGGGAGTGCGCCACGTGTACTGGCACAATTGGAAACATGCATCATGCACCCTCGATCCGAATCCCTGACACTTGTACTGATGTTGACTGGTGGTAGTAGCCAATGATTTATTGCCACGTCAGATAGTATTGCTGTTTGGTGTTTGGGGTTGGGGTTTGGTACAGCTGTCACTTAGGATCTTAGAAGACGAGTATTAACTATTAAGAAACTAATTAAGTTTGGTTTTATATGGATACAATAATAGTAAATTGTGTGTGTATAGTTCTAGGGTTTGTATTAGTTAATTTAGTTGAAAGGTGATTTTAATTAGTAAATGCGAGGGCAAGTTGAAGCCGACTATTGATGTCAATCAACCGACCATCGAGACCACGCACAAAGTAGTTTATATTCATGTCCCTTTCATAATAGAGGCGTACATTAAAACAATAGAACAATAGAACGATATAGTTATACCGAAGCTGCCTTCAATAAACGAAAATCAATTTTTAATAATAATTAAATGATGCACAAGAAACGTGCACATGTTATATCTTTCGGCGAGGAAAAAAAATGAATCTCTAATCTCTAATATCTAATATTATAATTAACTAGTAATTTACACGTGCGATGCACGTTTCAATAATTTCGAAAAATAAAAATAAAATCTCTGATGTAGGAAAGATTTGAACTGAAAACCTCCTTTATATTAGCTATGTACGTATGTTGTACATATTGGTAAAATGACAAAATGACAAATGACCCTAAGGCCTTCTCCCATTATAATATTAGAGATATTATAATATTAGTGTCATTTGTCATTTTGTTATTCTACCAACATATGCAATACGCGTGCATAACTAATATGAAACAGGTTTCCGATGGAAATCCTCCATACATAGAGTTTTTATTTTTATTTTTTACAATTATTAAAACGTAGGTCTAAATTACTAGTTTCATATAATTAAACAAGTTGGTTATACCGTTTACAGTCGCTTCTGAAAGTAGAATGCATGCGCATTCTAAAATATTTAGTCTGATTTTCCTGAAATTCGAGCAGATTATATAAAGCTTATTCATCTGCCTCGTGAACTGCTAATTTACAGGAAATCATAAAAATTCTGGTATATAAATTGTGATTTTGAGTTTTTTTTTTTTTTTTTTTCTTTTCACGCTACAAGATTGAAAATAAAGGCCTCAAATATTCTTTGTAGTATTTGCCACTTGTGATATATTTGATGAAAATTTACTTAAAATTTCAAAAAAATGAAGATATTGTTTAACTGATAATATTTTTTAACGAAAATATATGGAGTACAACCAACATGGTTTATTAATGAATATTAACAAAAAAAAAAATCAATAGTTGTTGCCGCTGAATCTGGTGTAGGGGCAATAAATAAGATTTGTAGATTTGCAGGAACTCGAACGGACAGAATCCTACTTCTTCCTTGGTGACAAGTTGACTCCTGGGTGCTCCCTTGGTACCTACACAAACGTTCGAAACACCGGGATGGATCATGGCGACGAACCCTCCGACACTCTTGTCAATACACAGAACAAGGTAAAGGGAAAGGTGTCAAGTGCACAAAAAGTGATCACCTGTGACAGTAGGAGGTAGGGGGTATTTATAGTCGCCATAGGGATATGCTTGGGATAAGATCGAGTCCCTACTTTCTGGTGTGACTGGACAGAAGCGGTTGTAACCACCTCCAACGGATAAGAACGAACCAGGATCTTCTCCTATCCTGTTTGAACTCGTTCTTAACGGGTTTGGACCCGTTCTCAGCTGAACGGATCCGTTCGAGGGTTGGCGGGTCCAAGAGGAGAGACCCGGTTCTCAATTCGAACCCGTTCGTAGGCGTAATTACCATCTTATCCCTGTGACTTTAAGATTTGTGTCCACTTTGAACGGTTTCGATTTAATCCTGTTTTTAGCGATATCAATAATAATGAACAATGTGCCTCATGAAAAATTTACAGGACTAGAAGTAAAACATAACTTTCCCACTAATATAGAATGATAGGAACAATAATAAGAACATAAACATATAAAAAGTACAAATATAACATAAGAGATCCCTTTAACAAAGTTCCTCGAGGCTGAGAACTCCAAACGGTGAAGATTGTTAACTAATTTGGTAACACGATTTTTGATTGAGATGTCCATGATATTAGGATGACTAGGGAGGGTTCCATGAGAGCATATTCACATGGCATAGGTATCCATGCTCTCCAATCTTGCTTAATTTTGCTCATTAGATGAGTATTTACTAAGGAAAAAAAAAAGGAGCATGCCTCACATCACATGTGAATCAAATCCTCACCAAATCCATTTGAAAACAAGTGATACATGTACATAATTTCCACCCAAAAAAGGAGTAAATAAATAGACTTCAAAATTGAAGTAATGAAATTGAGTACTTTTTTTTCTTCTTTTCAAATCGACATTTGCATTCGCAACTATACATGTATATATATATGCTGGGAGCAAACTTATTTATGTGAGATAAAATTTTCAAAAAAAAATTTGGGATAAGAAGATGACATCGTCATCGGTTTTTTAGTCAAAAATTAACGAAACAGAGTAATACATATTATAAACCTTGATATCTAAGTCCAAACATAAATCAAAGCGAGAAATACAACTATAGAATGTATAGCATAAATGAAGATACAAATACTAAGAAGACGGTAAACACCGAAGAGATCTCGATCCCTTTTATCTTGTTCTGTTATCCTGTTCTGATCTACTCTTCTTCCTCCATCCGGAGTCTCTTTTTAGTACCTGCCTGACCGGAGTCTCTTTTTAACACCGAAGAGATCTCAAAATTTTCAAATTGACATATCTCTTATTAACGCTGTTGTTTCTTACCAATACGTGTTAACTCTTAGTTTGGTGTGCACAAAACGTGTCCAGAAAAAATAATAAGTATAAATTAAGTTGTTCAGATTTTCAGGTTAAAATAATATCAATAAAAGATTCAAAAGAGATGCATGAATAAGCAAAGAAGAAAAGCAATAAAGAAAATAAACGAAGAATGAAAGCAATAAAGAAAGATTGCAAGATCAAGCAAAAGAAGAAGTTATTCAAAAGAGCACATGTTGATTAGTGTCCAAGAAAGCTATCTAGACCAGTTGTTGATATTCCTTATTTGTGAGATTTTATCTGTATTTGATTGATTGATGATTGATTAGTATATGGTAAGAATATAAACTGGATTCGTTATGAACAACACGATAACGGTCGACTGCACCTCACATCGGTCGACCGCATCGCAGACGAGTGCACTTCACAGCAATATAGTGAAGCAGTCGACCATTCATCTCTCGACTTTTCGTCAGAGAGATGAATGGTCGACTGCATCTAAATTGCGGTCGACCGTACTTTTTGTTGTTCACTCTTTTGGAATGTATCGTTTCTAATTTTGATAGATACACTTCCTCGTCTACATAATTGGACGAACCCACTAAGTATTCTTCACCTTTTACTTCTGAGAAAATTTTTCTAAACTAATTTTTTAACATTCAATCCGAGTGTGTGATAACTATTTGTATTCTTCAGTCAGAATCATTGAGGATCTTGAATTCTTTTCTTTTCTTCCTCTTCGGTGAGATTGACGGGACTTGTGTTAGAAGTCTTGTGGGTGTAATAGATCTCTCGACCTGAATCCAAGAATCACTGGACAAGGGTTTGAGTATAGTGGAACGCTTGTGACGAAGAATTGCTCCAATTAGGTAGTGTGGACGTAGACCAAGAGGTCGAACCACGTTATATCGCTGCATCACTTGTGCTATATATGTGTGTTTGCTCTTCTTATCTATTTTCATTTACGCAGCACTTTACTTTAATTTTTTTAAATTCCTCACAGAGGCTCTATTCACCCACTCCAGCTAAGGTGATTTACAATACGCTCCATGCTGGTTTCTGTATGTGGGCATATCAACATTTCACTTCATTTATGAACCACTAGTCCTAATATAAGCAAAACAGTTTCAACATTGAATTCTAAATTGCTAACCATGAGATAATTGTGGGAGATAAAAATAAATAGTAAGAATATGTGACACTTTCTCATGCAATCGAGCTGGGATCTTTCTTGGTGAAGAAGAGTCCAAACACATGACATGGCAAATTGAGATATCGAAAGCAATAGATGATTGTTGAATTAATTGTACATGAAATTAAATATTTTTTCAAGACACGTAAAGAGATACGTTGCCTTTAAGAAATGTTTCGTCTCACCAGGATGTCACTAATCAAGGGATATGCGAAAATTCATCTCAGGATACAAAGGAGATGTTCGATTCAATCGGTGACTCGAATAACCGAATCAGAGACACTCAGAAAATTTGTACTGACGATGCTATAACTTGAACTGAACTCGTATCTTACAATTTGGGTAATAAATAGGAGAAGGAAGCCTTCTTACGATTGGACATGTCCAATCGTGAATTGTTACCTTCTTGAATGGACATTTCCATTCACTTGAAGAGATGAACCTCTTCGTTGGGATGTGTCCGATCGTATGGAGCTGTTTAGTAACGTTACGGCGACATTCGTCGGGACCGACAACTCGAATCACAAGACGATCACATTTAAAATATGCACTTTATGAAAAAATATCTAACAGATTCACTACAACAAAATGATTTTACACCGGCGACTTTACTTCGGCGTTTTGGTAGAAACGCCCGTGTAGAGCCCAGGCCATAAACGGGGTATAATCCACCCCTTCCAGTCCGGTGTTTCGTAAAAACGCCGGGGTAGAGCTGGAAAATTATATCCCTTTCTTACGAACCCAGACCCTGGTCCCCTCGATCTGTCTCTCTCTCACTCAATCACTAATTTTTCCTCTCACTTGCGCGCGATCAAGAACCCAAGCCTCCCGGCCGTCGTCGTTGTTGTGCGTAATACAAACTAACCAACAATCACACGAGAGAAACAGCGAGAAAAACAGAAAAGCAAGCAACACAAGAACACAAGAATTTACGTGGTTCGGCAAAACGATGCCTACATCCACAAGGGGCGGTTGGGGTTTCTTTACTATGATTTCCAATGGGCAAACAAAGCCTTTACAAGAGATGACGGCTTCAAAATCCGAATAAGGTGTTTCAATTTACAAAACCCTAACGGGTGTATTTATAGGGAAACTATTGGGCCTTTCGAATTGGGCCGAATCTGGATCCAAAACCCGCCGACAATCGACTAGTCTTCATACCAGTCGACTGATTCCTTCTGGACGGTCGATTGACTCCCACGTACAGTCGACTGCTGCTGCTGTATACTCAGTCTTCGAAAACTCCTCTCTGGACAGTCGACTGTCCCATACCACCAGTCGACTGAAGCTCTGAAACTTTCAACACTGCAGATACCAAATACCAGAATCGAGCCATTATCCTACAATCTCCACCTTGGCGAGATCTTCCAAGTCAAGTATCCAACAATCTCCACCTTGGTGAAATCTTCCAAGTAGCCCAAGCAATCTCCACAAATACTTCAAAACAACTGCTCATCACCAAATGTAACAAACGAACCCAAACTCCACCTTAGTATGATATCACATACTAAACAAACCAATAGCAAAGTACTATCCCAAACGCCCATGCCAAATTATCAAACATGCAAAATATTAGCCAGGTTCATGCAATGCTTGAACTTGGCTGCCCCAACAACTTTGGTCAACATATCAGCAGGATTATCAGCTGTTCCAATCTTCACCAAATGAATATCACCATCCTTTATCAAATCACGCACAAAATGATAACGGACATCAATATGTTTGGTCCTGGAATGATGAACTTGGTTCTTCGCTAAATGAATAGCACTCTGACTGTCACAGTGTACCTCCACCTTCTCCTGATGAATTCCCAAGCTCTTCAAAAGTCCATGTATCCAAATGGCTTCCTTCATGGCCTCAGCAACCGCCATGTATTCAGCCTCAGTAGTAGACAACGCTACAGTGGACTGCAAATTTGACCTCCAACTTATAGGTGCTCTAGCCATAGTAAACAAATAGCCTATAGTAGACCGCCTCTTATCTAGATCACCTGCATAGTCAGAATCAACATACCCAACCAATAACCTGCTAATATTGTCATCCCTTTCAAATTTCAAACCCACATCTGTGGTGCCACTTATGTACCTCAAAATCCATTTAGCTGCTTGCCAATGCTCTTTGCCTGGATCATGCATATATCGACTAACCATACTCACCGCCTGAGAGATGTCTGGTCGAGTACAAACCATGGCATACATCAAACTGCCAACCACACTAGTGTAAGGTACATTCGCCATATACTGTCTCTCTTCATCTGTACTTGGAGACTGAGAAGCACTAATTCTGAAATGACTGGCTAAGGGTGTACTGACTGGTTTAGTTTTCTCATCTATACCAAACCGTTTCAGCACCTTCAAAAGATATTGCTTCTGTGTCAAACTTACTATGCCCTTTGCCCTGTCTCTAGCTATCTCCATCCCAAGTATCTTCTTGGCTTCACCAAGATCCTTCATCTCGAATTCAGAACTCAACTGATTCTTCAAATTTTGAATCTCCTTAGCATTTTTAGAGGCAATCAACATGTCATCCACATATAATAACAGATATATAAAAGAACCATTCTGCAACTTCCTGAAGTAGACACAATGATCATACTCACTTCTGGAATATCCCTGCACTTTCATAAACTGGTCAAACCTCAAATACCACTGCCTTGGAGATTGCTTCAACCCATAGAGAGACTTCTTCAACCTGCAAACACAATTTTCCTTCCCAGCTGTCTTAAACTCATCTGGCTGCAACATATAAATTTCTTCATCTAGATCCCCATGTAAGAACGCAGTCTTCACATCCATCTGTGTCAATTCAAGATCAAACTGTGCTACCAAAGCTAACAAAATCCGAATAGAAGGATGCTTCACAACCGGAGAGAACACTTCATTATAGTCAATTCCTTCCTTTTGAGCATACCCCTTTGCAACTAGTCTAGCCTTGAACCGAACACTGCCTTTTGGACCTTCTTTCTTCGTATACACCCACTTGCAACCAATTGCTTTCTTCCCCTTTGGTAGTTGCACTAGATCCCAAGTCTTATTCTTATGAAGAGAGTTCATCTCTTCATCCATAGCAACTTTCCAATCTGCATTTTCTGAACTTCTAGTGGCTTCTTTGAAGTTGGAGGGAACTCCATCATCCACAATGGGAAGAGCAAATGCAACTGTATCTGTAAAACGAGACGGTCGTTTGATATCTCTTCTTTGCCTTCTTACTGCAATTGATTCTACCTGCTGGATAGGAACTTCTTCATCATTCTCAGTATCAACCACATCATCTTCATCTTGGACAGGAACAGGATTTTCAACTGACAACTTTTCTAACTCCACCTGTTGGAGAACTCTCCTACCAGTCGACTGGTTATTGCCAACAGTCGACTGTCCCGAGCTCCCGCTCTTCTGCTGTTCTAGACCACCAGTCGACTGCTCCTGTACATCAGTCAACTGACCCGAGCTTCTGCTACTCACCTGTTGAAGAACTGTCCCACTCTTCTGCTGCTCACCAGTCGACTGTCCTATATCACCGGTCGACTGTCCCGAGCTAATCATGCTGGTCTCATCAAAAGTCACATCTCTGCTGATTACTAACTTCTTCTGTTCTGGACACCACAACCTGTAACCTTTGACACCAGTACTAAAACCAACAAATATAGCCTTTTTGGCTCTTGCATCAAGTTTAGTTTCAGTTACATGAAAATAAGCAGGACAACCAAATATATGCAAAAAACTATAATCAGATGCAGGTTTACCACTCCATACCTCAATAGGCGTCTTGCCTTCAAGTGCTGCTGATGGTAAACGGTTGACAATGTGGCTTGCATATATAACAGCTTCTGCCCAAAATGTCTTCTTCAATCCAGACTGTGCTAACATACATCTCACCTTCTCAAGTAAGGTTCTGTTCATCCTTTCTGCAACCCCATTTTGCTGTGGAGTCTTCCTAACTGTGAAGTGCCTTTGGATCCCTTCATCTTCACACAATTTCAGAAACGGATCGTTCTTGTATTCCCCTCCATTATCTGACCTCAGAACCTTAATCTTCCTACCAGTCTGATTTTCAACTTTCTTCTTCCAACTTGTGAACAATGTCAAAACTTCATCTTTGTGCTTCATGGTATATACCCAAACTCGTCTGGAGTAATCATCAACAAAAGTAACAAACCAGTGTCTACCACTCATAGAAGGTGTCTGAGTAGGGCCCCAAACATCTGTGTGCACATAATCGAGGATACCCTTTGTCTGATGTACAGCTGTACCAAATTTCACTCTAGTTTGCTTACCCAAAACACAATGTTCACAAAATTCCAACTTGCACCCTTTAGCATCTTTAAGCAACCCTTGCTTCACAAGCCCCTGCAAGGCCCTTTCTCCTGCATGCCCGAGTCGCATATGCCACAACCTAGTAGAGTCGGAAACAACCTGTTTAGGCCTTTCAGTTACACTGGCAGCCTGACCCAAATATGTTTTTCCCTGCAAGAAAAACAAGTTCCTTTTTCTTTGCCCTTTCATCACCACGAGTGATCCGCTAGTCACCTTCAGAATGCCACCTTCACTAGCAAATTTCAATCCACTGGCCTCCAAAGCACCAAGTGAAATCAAATTCTTTTTCAAATCTGGAACATACCATACATCTGAAAGCTCCCTAATAAGACCATCGTGCATTAGCAATTCAATCTTCCCGATTCCTACCTTCTTACAAGGTGCATCATTTCCCATCAAAACTACACCACCATCCATATACTCCAAAGAAGTAAACCACTCCTTTTTTCAAGACATATGATAGGAGGCTGCTGTATCAAGAAACCATACTTCTTGATAAAGTGAGGGACTAGAAGTAAGTGCAAAAGAAAAATCCTCGCCACTTTCTAAATTATCAACAGTCACATTTGCAGTCGAATTTCCCTTATTTCGTAGCTTTGGACAATCCTTTTTCCAATGCCCCCTTTCATGACAGAAAGCACATTCATCTTTGGCCGGTATTTTCCTGTCCTTCGAAACTCCTCTCGATTTGGAACGAGATTTGTTTCCCTTTTTCCCAGATTTGGACTCAGATCTGGTCTCAGTCCTGCCCCTTACAATCAAAGCTTCAGAAGTTTCTCTATCAACCATTTTATCCCTTCTCCTAGTTTCATTATTCAACAAAGCATTTGCAACATCTTCATATTTCACAGTATCTTTTCCATATAATAAAGTAGTTGCTAAATGATCATAACTTTCAGGTAATGAATTCAACAGAATTAGGGCTTTATCTTCATCCTTAATTTGCTCATCCAAATTTAACAAATCAGCCAACAATTTATTAAATGATTCAACATGAGCATTCATAGACATACCTTCCGTATAGGTGAAGCGAAAAGTCTCTTCTTCAAATACAGTCGATTCTCCAAACTTTTCCTCATGTATTTGTCTTCGAGTTTCTTCCACAACACCGCAGCAATGGTATCCCTCATCAAATCATACTTCTGAGCCTTCTCAATAAAGAGCCGAATAGTCCCACACGCAACTCGATTCAACTTCTTCCAATCTGCTTCGGACATATCCTTAGGTTTTTCTTTCTCCAAAGCAACATCTTGTTCTTGTTGAACAAGAACATCCAACACCTCACATTGCCACATCCCGAAATTGTTTGTCCCATCAAATTTTTCAACTTCAAATTTTGCGTTGTGAATCGTTGTTCTGGACGAACTTGATCTCACAACATCCTTGGTTGCATCTGCATCACCCGCCATCTCCCTCTAGGTCGAACCAACAGCTCTGATACCACTTGTTGTGCGTAATACAAACTAACCAACAATCACACGAGAGAAACAGCGAGAAAAACAGAAAAGCAAGCAACACAAGAACACAAGAATTTACGTGGTTCGGCAAAACGATGCCTACATCCACAAGGGGCGGTTGGGGTTTCTTTACTATGATCTCCAATGGGCAAACAAAGCCTTTACAAGAGATGACGGCTTCAAAATCCGAATAAGGTGTTTCAATTTACAAAACCCTAACGGGTGTATTTATAGGGAAACTATTGGGCCTTTCGAATTGGGCCGAATCTGGATCCAAAACCCGCCGACAGTCGACTAGTCTTCATACCAGTCGACTGATTCCTTCTGGACGGTCGATTGACTCCCACGTACAGTCGACTGCTGCTGCTGTATACTCAGTCTTCGAAAACTCCTCTCTGGACAGTCGACTGTCCCATACCACCAGTCGACTGAAGCTCTGAAACTTTCGAACACTGCAGATACCAAATACCAGAATCGAGCCATTATCCTACAGTCGTCCTCCACCATCGTCGCCCTCCGCCCTCCGTCGCCGTGTCCCCCCTCCCCACGTCGCCGTGTCCCCCCTCCCCACGTCGCCTAGCCCTCTCTCTCACAAACCCTAGCCCCATTCACAAATCCACGCTCTGACTACGCCCCGAACCTTCCTACCCCGTCTCTCTTAGAAACCCTAGCCCCCCCCCCCCCCACGTTGTCGTTTCAGTCGCTCTCGCCATTCCAGCGCCGTCTCTCCGATGATCATCATCTTCCTCCATCTTGCAAACCCTAGGTATGAATTTGAGAATTTGGGAATTTGTTAATTTGTGAAGTAGAGAATTTGTTAGTTTGTGAAGTATAGAATTTGAGATTTGGGAAAGTAGAGAATTTCAGAATTTGAGAAGGTGTTAATTTGTGAAGTATAGAATTTGGAAATTTGTTAATTTGAGAATATGAGAATTGTTTGCTAGTAGCTATTTGTGAAGTATCTAAGTACTGTTTTGTGAGAGTATTTTCTGTGCATGGTGGGCATTTTCCATGATTTGGTTGGTGTTCCTGTGATAATCAACATGATGTGCACATTAATACTCCATGAGCTAAAAAATTATGAATTGGTAATTACATTCTGGGTTGTTGAAAGAGATGGTGTCGTGGTTATATAGAATGGTGTGGGCATTTGTGGTTATATTGCTTGGTTTGAGGAGTTGGAGCTAGATGGAACGGATTGGTTGCATTTGTGGCCATTAGCTGATATTATGAATTGGTAATATCCTGAGGAATACTCGGGTTTTAAATTTGCCATAGGAATTTGCTAACAATAGTCTTGTACTTTTGACCACATTTATTGTATGATGTGTTCTGTTAAATTATAATTAGAGATATTCCTCTATCTGCCGAAGTTGGGAGGACACTACATATTTTCTACCTTATCTAGATAGTATTAACTTCCATAACTTAAACAGTTACAATCCTCAACTAGTTGCAGTTATTATTAAATGAATCTCTGTATTTGGATGTGTATTTATTTCATATCTTTTTTGTTTTCCCACATTGAGATGCCTTCTGAGTATGGCTATACCTAAAACTATAAATACTCTAAAACAAAATGTCTATAACTATATATAGGTTCTTTGACCTCAAATCACTGAATGAATTATATTTACACAATAATAGTATTCTCTTTAATTCCAACACTTGTGACTTTCTGATTTTTGTTAGTTGATCTTTAATCATGGAACCTATGACAAACCCCCACTTACAACCTCTTGATTTTGTCACCTACAATAAATAGTTTTCCATTGCAATATGTATTCTTGTTCTGTTTTGGGGGGGTACAGTACACATCCATGTTGGCTTAATTGGGTATTTAATTTTGATTTCCATTTTTCTGATTTTAGATCATTTAATTTTTATTAGCCTTATAGGAATACATCCCATGATTATACTCTCGATGTTAGCTACAGAATTCTGACTGAAAAGTGAATAGTTACTATTTTTTTGAAACTTTTTTATGTCCCCATTTTATAAAATTACCACTACTGTGTTTGTGTGCTATATGTACATTCAAAATCCTTTGAAAACTAAATGAAAATAGTAATGTTTGCTTCAAGGTATGCTTTATGGCTGGTTGGAGCTACATACTTTTTGCTAAGTCTCCCATCACTCGGGTTATAAGCTTCACTTGGGAGTTTATTGTCACAGCTTCGAAGGTGTGGTACATGCTGGGTTTGATGCATTTTGTGGGATATGTTAAAAATTTTAAGATTGCAATGGGCCTATCTATATGGTATGCTTTGTTCATTATATCTTGACAGCATTATTTATTACTTAGGAATATTTGATACAAAGATTGCATGGGAGCTTTCAGAAAGCTTAGTTGGTTTTCCGACTATCTGTGTGTGCACTTTATCTATTGTGTTTGTTTTGTTCGGATACTCTCAAATAAATCTTCTTGTGTTTCTTTCACTAATATTTGCTAAAATGCACACTATGATTTTTTTGAGGAGTGACTAGTGATGGAAATTTTTTAATCTAAACTTCATATACAATTGTATGATGATGTCTAGATGAGTATCAGTTTCTAAGATTTCGAGTATCAGTTTCTAAGATATTGTTCATGCTTTTCTAGATGAGTATCAGTTTCTTATTGGTTTTAAGTGATGATGAGATGAGATGGATAATGTTCATGCTTGTCTAGATGGTTGTAAGTGATGATAAGATGAGTATTGTTAACTAGTGATGAAATAATCTTGTTTGAACTTATGTTGTGATTTTAATTGACAGTTATTTCACGAGTATTATAAAAGTATAAGTTTCATTTAAGTTAGTACAAATTTTGCCTGCATTTGGGAGTGAAAGTATTCTTTTTTGCTCTTTGTTTGAATACGGAGATGAGATGGGTCATGTATCTGAAGTTGCACACTATGATTTTTTGAGAAGCGACTAGTGATGGAAATTTTTTATCTAAACTTTATATACAATTATATCACGATGTCTAAATGGGAGTTTTAAATGGGAGTTTTGGTGATCCAACAAACATGTACCCGCATACTTTCAAATGGCATTTTCTTTAGAAAGTCGGTCTCCAAAGAATCGATCTATGACTAGAATCTCCAATTAAAGCCCAATCAAAATTTGTCATCCGGGATCTAAAATCTTCTTTGAGCCATAAACATCATGATTTAGTTGGGATGAAGAAATAATAGACAAACATATATGTTTAGATACTGGAAATTTTCATTTTCTTTTACTGTTAAAGAAGCTGAATTCATGCATGTGATTGTCATCTTAGCATGATTTTTTTACCAAAATGGGTTAACTGTCAACTAAGGATGCTGTATATATACCAAAATCCTCCAAATTTGTACAAGAATTGGGCTGAACAAACATTGTACAGGTTTCTTTTGGAGCCACAAACATCAGTGATTTAGTTGAGATGAAGAATTAATAGACAAACATATATGCTTAGATACTGGAAATTTTCATTTTCTTTTACTGTTAAAGAAGTTGAATTCATGCATCTAATTGTCATCTTAGCATGATTTTTTTACCAAAATGGGTTAACTGTCAACTAAGGATGCTGTATATATACCAAAATCCTCCAAATCTGTACAAGAATTGGGCTGAACAAACCTTGTGCAGGTTTCTTTTGGAGCCACAAACATCAATGATTTAGTTGGGATGAAGAATTAATAGACAAACATATATGCTTAGATACTGGAAATTTTCATTTTCTTTTACTGTTAAAGAAGCTGAATTCATGTATCTGATTGTCATCTTAGCATGATTTTTTTACCAAAATGGGTTGACTCTCATCTAAGGATGCTAGCTGTATACCAAAATCCTCCAAATATGTACAAGGATTGGGCTGAACAAACCTTGTGCAGATTTCTTTTGGAGCCACAAACATCATGATTTAGTTGGAATGAAGAATTAATAGACAAACATGCTTAGATACTGGAAATTTTCATTTTCTTTCACTGTTAAAGATACTGGATATTAGCCATCTAATTGTCATCTTAGCATGCTTTTTTTTACCAAAATGGGTTAACTGTCATCAATCTAATTTTCTTTTTTTTTCTTCAATTTTTTTTAATTAAAAAAAATTTTAAAAATATAGCTACACCGACGTTTTTACAAGCGCCGGTGTAGCTTTCAGCAAAAAATTGAGAGCCTTTACCGGCGGTTTAAGAAGGCCGGTGTAGGTAATGGCCGAAAACAGCACTACCAAACGGAAACACACATTCCCCGGCGTTTTTGCGACCGGCGGTCGTAAAAAACGCCGATGAATGTCCCTAAGCTACAGCGACACGCGATTCAGCGACACTTGCACCGGCGATTTATAAAATGCCGGTGGTATCTACAGCGGGGTTTATAAACGCCGGTAAATGTGCAAAAAAACACCGTTAAAGCCCGTGCGTTTTGTAGTGATTGCTGGAATTGAGTATACATTCAAAACACTCCTCCTGTTAAAAACATTGTCTTATGGCCCAGCAGTTAAAGTTTTGAATTCACAAGGGGTTGGGGGTTCAATTCCTACATTCCATAAAATATATATATATATATATATATATATATATCTCTATGACTGGGCCGGGCCTTAGGTCTTATGAAAAGAAAAAAAACGAGATTCTTTTTTTAATTTTTTGAACTGTCAAATTTCAAATGTTTTTTTCCAATTAATAATGTGATTGTTTCAAGAGATAAATAGGATTTATGTTATAATCGTTTCAAGAATTAAAGGATCTTCATTATGTAGCTGTTTTTTCATTAAATGCTTACAGTATTTATTCCTAGTATCCCATTTACTAAAATGAAAGTTTTAAAATGTGTGTTGACGATGAGAGCTACGCCGCCGGTAGAGGAGAGGAGGAAGGTAGGGCGGTTTGGGGATGATGCTGGAGCCGGACGAATCTGGTTTCGGGCCCGGTTGGGTGACGGGACGAGAGGAGGTTTGGAGGTAGAGATGGAGAGGCGAGGGTTGCGGGTGGAAATGAGGCAGCAGTTGAGGGTGGTTAGGGTTGCAGGGCTACGAAATTGGAGAGGGTAGGTTGAGGAGGTGGAGAGGTGCGGGCAGTGAAGATGAGACGGAGGGGTTACGGTTGTCGGTTTGAGGGGAGCTCTGCAGGAAAAGATGACGTCATTCTGTAACGCCCCTGCCCCTAGCTCAGACAATTTATACAATTTATAAGACAAATTAGATACTATGGATTTTTTGAAATTTGAAATTTAAATTACATTTGGGGGGTGTGGAGGGAAAGATTTGGATGATTTTTTTATTCAATAATGATTTGGATCATTTTTGAATTTCAATTTAGATGTTTGAAATTCAAAACATATTTGAAGAGTGGGAAGAGAAAATTAGGTGGAAATTAGAATTTCAAATAAGTTTTTTGAAAATCAAAATATGTTTGGGGAGTTTGGGCTTGTCTGTGGATTCTCTAAATTGAGCTATCACGGCAGGGATGTTCGTTGACGGGGGAGATCGTCCGGAGCGTCGGCCTATCCGGTTGAGAACTATAGCTATTGTTGAGAACCGAATTTGACGCAATCGGAAGATTGCGTCGCTGTAGGGTTGGATTGGCGGTACGATGACAACATCGTTGGGAGAGGAGGAAGCATGCTGACAAGAAATGGTAGATGTTGTTGTTGCCAAGGTGAGAGAGGGGTAGAGAGAAATTTTGATGGAATTCGAATTTTAAATTGGATTTTTTTTAAAAATTCAAATTACATCTAATAGGAATGGGTGAGAGAACATGCTGATGCTTCCGTCTACAGGTTTAGTTAAGGAATAGACTAGTTATTGTTTTATACTTAGCTATGTAATTGTTATTTATTATTCTATTTTATAATAATAGATGAATTTTAGTTGTAATATTTATTTTGTTAATTATTTATTAATGAAATATCATTTTTTTTTCTATAAAAAAAAAAAATGTGTGTTCACTTCGTCTCCTTTCAATTAATCCTATCTCTAATATTATAATGGGAGAAGGGTTTAGTGTCATTTGTAAATATTTGTCATTTTGTCAACACGTGCAGCGCACGTGTTGGTAGTTTTTTTTGTCCTTTTCATTCCCCTTCCTATTTTTTTCACGTGCAACGCACGTGTATAATACTAGATTTTTTTTTTTTTTCTTTTCATTCCTTTCTCTCCATTTTCTCCATGTGCAACGCACGTGTATAATACTAGTATATATAAACTGAAGTGGTTCTAATGGATTAGGCGGTGCCTATTTACGAACCCCAACTGGTTCTATATTCGCTCTCTTTCATAGGATTAAAAACAAAACAAAACAAAAAAAAAACTTAGTATGATGACTACATAACCTTAAATAATTACATTCCGTTACGTGTCAATAAGACAGCTCAAAATTATCTGCACATATGTTGAAATTATATAGCCTAAGTGAATATGAACTAGTTGAAGATTGATCGCTGAAATTAGATGTATTTTTCAGTTTCTAGAAATTACTGTTACGTGAATGAACAATATTATTTATATCGATGATTCTGATATCATAATATCTATGCGTATGAAATGATACGGATAGTTTTGGGTGGAAATGTGAAATAGGATTGGTTCGGATGTAAATGTGATGGTTTGGTCCGGTCGAGTCATGATCCCTATCCACATAAGAAAAAGAGGGTCCACCATGCAAATCATAGTTTGAGTATCCACAATGGTATTTCTCAAATATGAGAATATGGCAAAATAGCATATAGCAAAAATAGTAATTTGCTGCAGCCATGATTTACTATAATTTAATAAAGAAATATAAAAAAATGAGCTCCGATGTCCTTTTTTTTTATACACATAACGTTTAAGTTAATTAACTAATGATTAAATATTAAAATAGGTAATTAAATATTATAATATATACAATCAACCTAATTAATACATGACTAACCTAAGTTTAAATGGCCTAAAGCTTACAAATAGGCTGGACGGGACGGGATATGTTGTCCCAGTCCTGGCCAAGCAATTTTTGGCTTCAAACGGGACATGTCTCGTTTGACGATTTGTCGAATTTTTTTTCCCAGACGGTACAACATGTACTGTCTGATCATTAAAAAAAAGGGTCAGACGAAACAAAGGGACGGACCCCTATAATTCGTTTGATCCCATTAAAAAAAAACAAAGGGACGGACCCCTATAATTTGAGAATCGCCAATTCGTTTCTGAAATATGAGAAGGAACTGTAGCGTTTTGTCATAATATGGCAAAATAGAAAACGAATGCAGACATACGTTTCTGATAATATGGAAATATGCCAAATATAGCAAACGATTGTGGATGCTCTTATAATCTGAATTTTTTCCCAAACTATCTCACTTTTTGAAAGTTTTTCCCAAACTGCCTTGCTTTTTAAAAATTTCCAAAACGTCCTACTCGCTTTTTGAAAAAGCGAGTTTAAGTAAAATCCCATCGCTTTTTCAGAAAGCGAGTCTTAGGCTTTGCTTTTGTACTTGCCTACACTCGCTTTCTCAAAAAGCGAGGGGATTTATCCCACACCCGCTTTTTGAAAAAGTGAGTTTAGGTGAATTGATCAAACACAGTAAGGAGATCTGTAAATTTTGAGATAGAATTGATCTTCTGGTAGTTGAATTCAACCCGAGCGAGGAATTTAAAAGACTTGGAAATGCTAATCACCAACACAGGAAATAAACTAAGGTCATGAAGAAATTAGTACTAAGGATAGCTTTATGGGGGTGGCAAAGGCACAGAAATATGATCATCTTTGGCAATAATAATGGATGTGAATAGGAACTGAAGGAATTGGTAACAAGTCTGATACTGAATTTGTGTGAGCACTTCTGAGCACATCAGAAGAACGAAGTGAATTTGATGAACCCTTTGGTACGACGTTGGTGGTTGAAGAGGTTTCAGAAGCGATACATCTGGAAGGTTTAGCCAAAGAGGAATTTTGGAGATTCTTTAGACAATGTGCCTTTGGAGACGAGAACCCTGCAAATTATCCAGGTTTGGAGTTTGTTGGCAAATGTAACACCTCGAATTTGTAAAATACCGAAAATGTCTGTTTTTATATATTTTGAGTGGTGAAAATTATTTTGGTGTAATTTAATTAAATATTGATATTAGTATGAATATTTGTGGTAGATTGGTATTATTGTTATATTAGAGTTAAGAGTTGAGATTTTGTGTGAGGAAATATAGTTTATTTTATTTTATCGTTATGGGGGATTATTATAAGCTAATTTTAATGTGTTTCGTATTGTTGGTATTATTATAGAAAAGAGTTGGGGGTTTAATTGTAATATTTTTTTATGTGGAGGGTTTATAGGTAAATATACCTTATTCTTATTATTATTATATACATTATTTTTTAAAAACCCTCCCCATTTTCTTTCTTTCCTTCTTTCTTCTCCCTTCCCGTTCCCTTCTCCCGATCCATACCGAAACCCATTCGGCCCCTTCTCTCTCCCTCCCAAATCCACTCAAATCCTTCATGATTTTCAAATTAATTCCATAGGATGGCTAATTGAAGGGTTCTCTACAACCTGGTGGCATCGGATTTTCGAAAGGATTCCGAAAAGGTATACCCTATTTTATTTATTCGTATAAAATTAAGTGTGGTTAGTTTTATCGAGTATGATTATTATGGTAGAGAGATTTAGAGAGGTTGGAAGTAGTAGATTGGAGGAATTGGTAGATGGTTAAAGAAATTGTAAGTTGTTGATAAATTAGGATTTTGGATTTGTAATATATATATATATATATATATATATATATATATATATATATATATATATATATATAAGAATTATCTCTGTATGGTGGTAAAAATTTTAGTGAGCCATTAGAATAAAATGGGGAGTTGTGATTTTGGCATAAACTCGAATTATGGAGTTTATGAAATCGGGTAGAAAACTCGATCCAAATAATTGTAGAAAATGCATATGAGGGTGTAGAGTATTATGAAAGGATTAATATAAATTTAGGATGATTTTTATAGGCTTAAGCTCAATAAAGTTGAGTGAGATAAGCTATGGGTGAAAAGTGCACGCCGGGTGTTCAATGAAATGCCCGAGCGAGATTTAAGTGAGAATTTGATGGGTTCGGAGGTGTAGTTGAGTCTCGTTATTATTATTAATCCTAATATGTGAGCTTAGGAAAAAGAGGATTAAAGAAATTAGAAAATATGAATTTTTCTTATTAGAAAGCCTCCGATCAATAAGGGAATGTTTGTATTGGGACCCAAATTCGAAATCCGTTGATGTAGCTCGGCTACTTAGGTCATTCGTAACGTGTGGGTGAAGACGGATTCGAGTTTGGAGGTTTGTAGGCCGAGTTTTGAGTTTTAAGCTAATCGGTCCTATAATTTCCTATTTAGGTGGAAAAAGTCGAACTTCGACTGGCTACAGGACGGACGTGGGACATCGTTTGCTCGATCCGTCAGGTGAGTATGTTGTATTTATAAATATTTTATATTGTGGCCGAATTTCGTGGCTTTGTGATGTATTTCGTAGAAGTTATATTAAAAACTGATTTTGAATAAAAATATGGATTTTTAAGAGTCCGAAACTGAGTTTTTGGGATATTTGAGGAAATTAACTATTTTGAGTATACAAAACCTATATTATGGATTAATGTGACGTGTTGAAATATAAAAATTAAATATATTAAATCGTTTATGCATATTTTTATCTCGTGCATGTTTTGTGCATGTTTTTGGGGTATATAGGCCAATATAGGCAATTGGGTATATGCGGAGCCTGGTGTATGGGCTAGCATGCTATGGATGGATGTTATAAGATGTAATTAGACGAAATTAGTGATTGTGATCATGTTTTGAAAATTCGTGTAATTATAGTGCCCGCTTTGTGCATGTTTTGGGGCATATAAGCCCTTATAGGTGATTTTACTTATATGAAACATGATGTATGAGCTAGTATGCTATAATTAGATATTATAAGATTTAATTAGAGGAAATAAGTGGTTTTGGCCCCTTATGATGGGAAACCCGCACGTGTGGTGTTTAATTGTAATATATATATATAGATGATTATGATGTGTGATGCAATAATTGATGAAATTAAATAAGTGGGTGCATGTTTACATTCTAATCATGTTCGAAGACAAGTAATGGGTAATCATATGATGTTATTATGTGGTGAAGTATATTTTAATATGCTTACGATACGGAATAACACCTTATAATTCTTTTATTAATGATATAACTTGGCGTATGTCTATATGTGATTTAAGAAAGTAGTAAATATCATGGTACCCTTAATGTGGATTGTTATGGCAAAATAATTATCTTGGCGCATTAATATTATGTAATAATATGATACAATGAGTTATGTGTTGAATAACAGGGTATATGCATAGTGTGGTATAATGATATGAAGATAAAAGATCAGCTGGTACGTGCTAATAAAATGAGGTATTAATTTTCGTGATTAAAGTCAAGGTTGTGGCAATTATTGAATTCAAAAGTGAAATGCGTGTGTTGATAAAGTAAGCTGAAAAGATGAAATGATTAATGCTTATAACAGATGGCTTTGTTGACCAGTACCTACAGCAATCCTGGGGGTTTGGGCTAGACCTCCTAACGCCCAAGGACCGGCTTGGGAATAGTGGACCCAAACTATGTTTGGGGTAAGTGATTTTTATCGCCCAAGCTATCGGCTTGAGGCCCGGTTTCCCTCGATGACAGCCGTCGCGAGGAAGAACCCAGCTTACCTGGGGCAATGTTTTTCCCTCCTGGCTATTGGCTGGGAGGAAGTACCCAGTTTACCTGGGGCGATGTGTTTTTCCCTCGATGACAGCCGTCGCGAGGAAGAACCCAGTTTACCTGGGGCGATGTGTTTTTCCTCGATGACAGCCGTCGCGAGGAAGAACCCAGTTTACCTGGGGCGATGTTTTTCCCTCTTGGCTTCGGCTGGGAGGAAGTACCCAAGTTCTACTTGGGGCGATGTTTTTCCCTCGCTAGTTCGGCTAGGAGGAAGACGTAGCCTCGGACGAGTAAGACTCTGTGTGAGCATCGGGCCGCGTGTTTACTGGGCTATCGGCTTTCAGTATGTTGGGATACTGTGGCTCATTGGTCGACAAACTAATAAAATAATTAAGTGTAAATAAAATGTGAAAGTACAGAAAGTGGATAGTAAAATGTGAATTGTGTGTGGAAAAGAAAGTGAATAGTAAATTGTGAATTGTGCGTGGAAAAGAAAGTGGATAGTGAAATGTGAACTATGTATGGGAAAGAAAGTTGTTGTGAATGAAGTAAATGTGAAAGTGAACGTGTTATGAGTTAGTGTATGAAAAGAAATGATAAATGTAGCATGTGATTAATTTAAGATGAAAGTAATAAAAGAGATGTGTTCTTATGAATAATACGAAGTAATGGTATTATGTGTGTGATCATTAAAGTAAAATACAGTTGATGTGAGTTGTACCTTGGAATTGTGTCAAGGAACTACCTGCCCGCTATTTCTGTGGAAATGGTGGGAACTACCTGCCTTGGCATAATTCGCGGGGTGAGTTGTTGTAATAGTGGTAATGAATGATGGAAATGAGAAATAAAGTAAAGTGAAGATGATAAGTGATTGAAGTAAATTAATAACCAAACTATCGGCTTGAGATGTGATGTGATATTACCCAAACTGTGTGTTTGATGTACAGTGATTATTACCCAAGCTATCGGCTATGAGATGTGATATGTTGTGGCCCCAGATTGTGTTTGGGGATTAAGTGAAAATCATAATAAGATATATTACTTATAAGAATGAGAATTTCTAAAGTGGTATAATGAGATGGAAATGAGCCATAAAGCATGTTCTTGAGGTAATAAGTATATGTATTCGATCAATAATGTGTTAATGATGGGATGAGGTGTAAGAGCATTGCAATAAGCAATTAGATGTTATATTTGTGTTATAAGACTTGAACGAATGTGGTATTAAGAGAGTATAAGCAATTGTAAGAAATGATACTGGATATGGCATAATAAAGTAAATACCCGTATTATGGGATTGGTTATGAAACCGGTTATTAAGAGAGTATGTGTATTGTGAATTGTAATAACATACAAATGGTTATAATGCTATTATGACGATACTTGTGGAAGAATGAATATTGGGTTAGAGTAGTTAAATTGATAAGTAATGGATGATATGTGTATTCGTATTGCGGATGTAAAATAAGAATATATGTATACGAGGTTGATGTGAAGTAAATTATGAAATGTGGGAAGTTATGGATAATTAAATAATTGAATGCAGGATTGGCAAAGTATTTGATATATCATTGTATTGACGATGTTGTTGTGTTCAGGATTCAGGTTGCATTATCTTAATTTGGTATTCGTAAGTTTAAATTATTTTCCTTATACTATTTTAATTTGTCATTAGATTAATAACTATACTCACACCAGAAATGGTTAACCCCTTAGTGTTTGGGGGGTTAGGGGAGTCTGAGGAGTACCCTAGATCCCCCCACTGTTGCAGGTTCTCATCAGTGCAGAGGTGAGGCGTGGATTGGTAGGATAAATTTTTATTTTAAAATTTTGTACTATTTAGTTATAGGAATAGTAAAATTTATGATCTAAATTGTATTATGGGTGTATAAGCATGTATATGACGATGATGAGTATAGTGTGAGGTGGTATGGTATGTTTGTGACCCGTACCCATCTCGTTGTGGAGTACCGGGCTCTGTGGTAGGTTTTACAAGGATTTTTCTAAAATTTTACCTCGTTTTTCAAAGAAATTTATAGTTTTAATTGATATTTGATAATCTGTTATGAGTTTGGCCCCCAGAGTATTATATTATATTGCCTGTATGTTTCTGCTCATTTTGGCCTGGGGAGCCCGTGAATTGATTGGGTGTATTGTGAGCTACGGAATTTTGAGCAGAATTCCGTAAGCTTTTTGTGTTTCGGGGCAAAATTTACAGGGGATACTCTGCCAAAATTTTTCCTGAAATATAACTTTCTTAGTTTATGATTAAAGTGATATAGAAATTGAAAGAATTGAATTTAGAGACTTAGTTTTCAAAAAAAAAATTTTGGGGTGTTACAGCAAGCAAATGGCTGAGAAGTACGGTGGTTTCAACTAGACTCGCTTTTTCAGAAAGCGAGTTTAGGTGAAACCACCTCGCTTTCTCAGAAAGCGACTGTGGAGTTTATAGTTTTCTAGATATCAGCTTGATCGCTGGAAAACTAACTACTCCACAGTCGCTTTCTGAGAAAGCGAAGTGATTTCACCTAGACTCTCTTTCTCAAAAAGCGAGTCTTAGGGGTGCTCATTCAGGCTCAACACTCGCTTTCTCAGAAAGCGATGAGCAAAATACTAGACTTGTATTCTTAAAAAGCGAGTGTAGGCTGAAAAAAGGATATCTTCAATTTTGCTTACAATACTCTTCAACCAAATCATACATAACCAATTCTCAACACACAACAATCGCACTCATACATAACAAATGGCGATTAACGTTTCTTCAAAATTAAACTCATACAAACTAGTACAAAGTTCAAATTACAAAGTACATAACCAATTACTCATCTAATTTCGAGCGTGGGGCATAAAAAATCCAATCGACCTTCGCTTTTTCAAAATGCGAGTGGGGGATAAATCCCTTCGCTTTTTGAGAAAACGAGTGTAAGCAGATGCAAAAGCAAAGTCTAAAACTCGCTTTTTGAAAAAGCGATGGAATTTTATCCAAACTCGCTTTTTCAAAAAGCGAGTAGGACGTTATGGACATTTTTTAAAAAAAAGAGGACAGTCTGGAAAAAACTTTCAAAAAATGGGATAGTTTGGGGAAAAATTAGGGGTGGGCATCGGTCGGTATCCGACCTAATATGGATCATCCATCACCGATCCAAAGAAGATCGGTTTTTTAATTTTCTCATCCGCAACCAATCCGAACTTTAATTGGATTGGTTTCCATCCAAGCCGATTAAGCCCGGTTTGGATTGAATTGGATGGTCGGTTTGGCGTGCTATTTTTCACCTTCAACATCATTCATAATTTTATTGAAATTTAAAAGATTAACTTCAATCAAACTTAAGAAACAAATTGTTATTTGTTATTCAGAAATGAATTTAAAATTAAGATTCATAAGTTGTTCATAATTTTTGCACTAATTGTTTGAGTTATGACGTTTAAATGGGTGAGAAACTACTTTTTCACTTGCATACTTTTGTAATCTTAGTTTATTATTATAAAAGAAATATTAAATAACCATAGCTAATTGAATTTCAGGTACAATAAAAAAAAGATTTAGATTACAATTTCTACTTGACTTGATTAAAGTAACTACTAAATGTTACATCAACTTCATGTTTCTATTAAGTTGGGCCACACTGTAAATGAAGCATTTCTCAATAACATAACACACTAGATTATGGAAAATCAAAACATAGGTAGAACAATTACTTGGTTTGTATTAAAGAAATTAAAGAAGACTGTTTGTATCTCCAAGAAAATGAGAAATGACTATTTTTATATTCAAGAAATTAAAAGAGGTACGGTCGGTTCGGTTTCATCGGTTATTTGAAAGTCCCATCCAACAACCGAACCGGTCCAGCTGGTTATTGAAGATCAAGATCCGAACCAATTCAAACCTCCAATTGGTTCGGTTAAAAACCGGTCGGTTCGGATTGGATTGGTTCGAATTGGTCGGTTCGGATAATAGTTATCCACCCCTAGGAAAAATTCCTTATAATCTACTATTCGGATATTCCGGCTCGGTCCAGCATGTAAGGTGCGTTACAGGCTGTACCTATACCCTCCAACCTGATTGGTTGGTTTGAAATTTAATGCACAAATTCTAAGAGGTGGTCCACGTACAGCTCTGGGAATCACGTGGTTTGCCACTTGTTGTAACACTCATCTAATGTCTTATCCACATTTGACATTCCACACCAATATGATGTGTTATTGTGAAAGGAAAATAAATACTACACATAACTTGAAAAATCATATATAGTTTCATTGTGCATGTGTGTGATACTGAGAGCATCCACAATGGTGTTTCTCATCTTTTAGAAAATGACAGTTCCGATAATAAAAAATAGTAAAATTATCCTCAGTAGTTGTTTTTTATAATTTTGCTAAAATTTAAGAAAAATGAGACATGTTGTTTCGTCTGTATTTTTTTTACGTTTAATTAATTAGTAATTAGAAATTAAAATAGATTAATTAAATAAATTATATAATATAATATAACCTAAACCTAATAATTACTACCTAAACAACACTTTGGCCCTAATCTAATTGAGCACAAATGTTGGACGAGACATGTTGTCCCGTCCCAAGCATTTTTGCTTGAAACGAGACAACATGTCTTGTTTCGGCATTTTTTTTATTTTTTGAATTTTTTTTCAGACGGTATATGTTGTATCGTCCGATCAATTTATAAATTTTTTTTAAAAAAATGTCAGACGAAACATGTTGTCTCGTCTCTTATAATTTGAGAATCGCAATTTCGTTTTTCAAAATGAAAAACGATTGTAGCTACTTTGCCAAAATATGGCAAAATAGCAAACGACTGCAGTGTCTCGTTTGCTAAAAAATGAGAAATTGGCAAATATAGCAAACAACTGTGGATGCTCTGAGAGCCGTGATATGCTTCTACTTATTGCTGTTACAACTCTTTACTTCATAGTCGAATTCGCATGAAAAAACACAACACCATAGAATATATGTATATATCTAGTATAATGAAACTAGGGTTGTCATTTGTAGACAATATGTAATTTACAGACATTTAACATTTTAATTTCAACAATTTATTTTTAAGTGGAAGTTATATTTACTATTCATTTACTCAACTATTGTTAATTACCATAATATTCTCAAAGTCCAAATTTATTTACGACATAATTATTTACAAAAGTGTCACTTATATAAAAAAAAAGTTTGTGCCATTATGGGTAATTTGTAAAGAGTATGCGATGAGTAAAAAGATTTATCAGGTTCGATGCCAGATTACGTCTTATTATTTACTATATAGTTTTTTTTAATTAAAATATGAATCACACGCATGGACAGAGCTTATTGAACCCCCCCCCCCCCCCCCCTCCCCCTCCCCCCTTTCTCTCTCTCTCCCAAAATTTTTTTTTTCAAAACTCCCTTCATACTATTGAAAAACCCCCAAAAATATTATGATTTTCCCCTCCAAAAAATTAAATTTTATGGTCCCCCCCCCCCCCCCCCCCCCCCCCCGCAAATTTATGAAAAACCCCTTATATATATCTATATATAGCCAAAAGATTTTTTCTTGGCCCTCCGGGCAAAATTGTTCTGGCTTCACTCCTAATCACACATGCAAATTATTTGTTATACTAATAGGAGAGAGGGTGTCTACCCCTCGAGGGTGTCTAACCATTCTCTCCTTCATTTATTTTGAAATATAGAAACGAGAGCGCACGTGCAAACTAAATACTTCATTTATTAGTATTATTACTATATATTAAGCTAATTAGTCTACTCCACTCTCCTTCCTCTATTTTGAAATTGAGAAAGGGGAACAAGAGTATGAATCTCATTTAAACTAAAGCATGCATTATGCACGTTTCCATAAAATAAAGAAATAAAAAATAAAAAAACCCTAAACCCTCACCAATCACGATTTCATCCTCTCCCACTTTCAAAATCCTCCACAACCGTTGCCTCCCACGCTGCCCCCTCACACGCCACGCACCCTCCTCTCCTCCAACATGCCTCCCATGCTTCCTCCTCGTCTTCGACGCTGCCCCCACCCACGTGGCCCTCCCTAAACCTAGACTCCCCTCCGACGTTGTCGCTTCCTGTTACAATATTTTGATTACAAAAATAAAACTAACTTCGAGAATTTTATTCTCTTTGTTAAATGTTTGGTTACAAAATATTTGCAATAAAAAAAAGTATGATTTAGAGGAACAAAATCAGAGAAGGAGGAGAAGAAGAAAAACCAATAAAATTAAAAGGAAAATGAAAATAACAAAAATAAACTGATTTGTGTCGAGACTTGTGTATCACACAATATCCTTAAAATATATTCGCCTCATCCGGATGGTGGAGTTTGCTAAGGTGTCTGTCTCCAGGATGCAACGGCAATAGTGTTGACGTACCATGCCACTCTCTCGAACTGAACAGAGCTTGAAATCTATCACTGAACGACCAAATAGTAGAAAAACATGACAGAGGGGGAGAGAAGAGTTTCTGGTATCAAGAGGGGAGAAGATGCCTCTATTTATAGGGTCAGGGTGAATAATGTAACAACAGACATCTCCTTGAATGTACTGACTGTAACGGTAGACAAAAGCTTGAATGCACCATTATAACGGTCGACAAATCCATTTCTGCAGTTCAAAACATGAATAAATGGCAGACAGATCCGTTTATGCATTCATTTCGACCGTTACAGATCGGGAAAAAAACCTGTAGCAAAAAATTGGCTCTGCACTGGGTGGGCTCACGTCGATCCAGCATTCATGTTTGCCGGACGTGCAGGCAGGCACACACAAGCCGCATGTAATCCAGTCTGAGATTTGCACCCTCCCCCCTCCCTATGTGCGCGAGAGAAAGAACCTCTTAGTTTGCTATCTTACAATGTCAAGGAAGAGGTTATTATATATCCTTTTCTAATGCCTTTGATTTTTCCGATGTGGGACTAGAATCCCTTAACTCATTTTCAGAAATCAAATGTCTCACTTTGGGATACAATATCACATTCACCCGATAACCGTTTTGAGCAAATAAATATACAATTTTGATCTACTCACGAAGAAGAACACAGATCCATCAAGATATCTCACTAATTCATGGAGGATCTTACTCAAAAATATTGCTCAAAGCTGGTTCGTAAAGGATGTATAAAATACCAATTTTCTAATATTCCCCACTAGAATGAAATTGATGACCACAGTCATGATTGACCGACACGACAGACTTGGTGATAAAATTCAGCGGTTGAAACCTGCATAGGATAGATAGTTGTTACCCTTTGAACATTCTCTTATGAAAATATGTTTACTTTACTAACTAAACTGTAGATGTGATGTTCTTAAAGTGTTCGGTCATTTGTGTAAACGATGACATATCTCACACAGGAATTTTTCTAATGCATTTCAGTTCTCACTGTTATGTTTTTTTTGCCATGAACATACGCCTGGTTCTGCAAGAGTTTAACGGGAATATTGCCCTACATTATTCCCTTGGAAGCGGCTTTTCTTCCCTCTCACATAGGTGATATCTTAGTTAAGAGTAACCCGCATTACTCTATTCAGATTTTCGACGCATAAGAATTATTAAAAGTCTAGCTTAACCTCTTACCTTACATGCATCACTATTTCATCATTGGAATGGACATGGAAAAATCTCCACAATGATCCAACATGGTCTTCACAATTTAGTTGTCCGTTTGAACCTAGAACTTAGGACCCTCAGTCATCTCGGTTGGGTGTCCATTGTATCGACGTATTCTATCATGGGCTTTAGTCTCATTCGCCTTGATGACTTATCAGCTAACTCTCTGTTTAATCCTTTGGTTAGTGGATCCGCAATATTATCTTTTGACTTTACATAGTCCACAGAGATAATCTCAATAGAGCGTATATTTAATGGTATTATATCTTCGACGAATATGTATGGATTTACCATTATAAGTATTGCATTGTACTCTAAAAATTGCAGATTGACTATCTGAATCTATGCATATTGGAGACACGGGCTTTGTCCACATTGGAATATCGTCAAAAAAGTGGCGTAACCATTCTGCCTCTTCCCCACATTTTTCCAGTGCGATAAATTCAGATTTCATCGTGGATTTAGCGATCACTGTTTATTTTGAGGATTTCCAAGAAACTGTTGCACCACCTAGTGTAAACACATAGCCACTAGTAAATTTTGAATTATCACTAAATATCCAATTCGCATCACTGTATCATTCAAATACAACCGGATATCTTGTATAATGCAGTTCATAGTTAGAGTAAAATGCAAATACTTCAGTACTCTTGTAATTGCTTGCAAATGCTCGCTTCTAGGATTAGTTGTATATCTACTTAGTTTACTCACTGCAAAGGCTATGTCTGGTCTTGTACAACTCATTAAGTACATTAGACTGCCTATGATTCTAGAGTATTCTACTTGAAAATACTCTCACCTTTATTCTTGGATAAATGTAAAGTATATCTATTAGAGTTCTAGCAATTTCAGAATTATCTTTATCAAAACTTTCAAGAATATTATCAATATAATGTGACTGGCTTAAAAAAAAACTCGTCTGATGTTCTTGTGATTTTAATTTCCAATATAACATCGGCTAGTCTCATGTCTTTTATGTCAAACCTTGAGTTCAACATATTTTTAGTAGATTCAATTATCTTATCATTGATTTCAATAATAAGCATGTCATCTTCATACAAACATATTATGACATATCCACTTTCAGTGTTTTTGACATATACGCATTTGTCACATTCATTGATCTTAAAACCATTCGTCATCATGACATTGTCAAATTTCTCATGTCATTACTTCGGTGCTTGTTTTAAGCAATATAACGACTTCACCAATTTACAAACTTTCTTTTCTGGAACTGGAGCTGAAAAACCCTCAGATTACTCTATGTAGATTTCTTCATCTAAATCTCTATTAAGAAAATATGTTTTCAAATCCATTTGATGTACTTCAAGATTGCGTAAGGCTACTAATGCAAGTACCATCCTAATGGAGTTTATTCTCGTTACAGGAAAATATGTATCAAAATAGTCAAGACCTTCCTTTTGTCTATAACCTCTAATTACAAGCCTTGCCTTGTATTTATCAACTGATCCATCAGGTTCCATTTTTCTCTTAAAAATCTACTTGGAACCTAAAGGTTTACTACCTGGTGGAAGATCCAATAGTTCCCAAGTATGATTTTGTAAGATAGAATCAATTTCGCTCTTAATGACTTCTTTCCATAAATGACCATTACTAGAGCTCACCGCTTCTTTGAAAGTTTGGGTTTCACCTTCAAGCATAAAAGTCAAGAAATCTGGACCAAAGAAAATTTCGGTTCTTGTTCTTTTACTGTGTTAAGGTTCCTCCTCAACTTCTTCATCTTGGTTTTCACTATCTTCACTTATAGTCTCATTTATTCGTTTGGAAGAACTTGGTTCTTCCCTAGGTTTACATGGAAATACATCTTCAAAAGGCGATGTATTTTTAGACTCCATTATCGTGTTCTTTGGTATCTCAGAGATATCAAATTTGTACACCAAGAACCGATAAGCACTACTATTATGTGCATAGCTAATGAAAATGCAATCAACCATTTTTGGTCTTATTTTAATTTTCTTAGGTGGAGATACTGCCACCTTGGCAAGACATCCTCACATTCTCAAGTAATAGTAGGATGGTTTTTTTACTTTCCATAATTCATATGGAGTTTTCTTTTCTTTCTTTTTGGGTACCTTATTTAAAATGTAGTTAGCTGAAAGAATAGCTTCTTCCCACACGTTTGGTGGCAAAGCATAACTTATTAATATTCCATTCATCATTTCCTTTAAGGTACAATTCTGTTGCTCAGCAACACCGTTGGACCGAGGAGAATAAGTCGTTGTGGTTTCATGTATAATCTCATGCTCAGCACAAATTTCATCAAATGAAGATTCATACTCTCCACCTTGATCACTTCTTAGTGCCGTAATTTTTTTGTTGAGTTGATTCTCAACTTCTTTTTTATAGAGAACAAAATTTTCTATTACTTCGTTCTTACTTTTAAGCAAATACACATAACAATATTTTGTGCTATCATCAATAAATCTAATAAAATATTTATTACCACCTCTTGCTTGTCATTTTTAGATCACAAATGTCACTGAGAATTAAATCAAGAGGTTCAGTATTTCTTTTAACACTTTTAAAGGATGATCTTGTTAGTTTTGTTGACTCTTAGTTTGGTGTGCACAAAACGTGCTCATTAATACTAATATGTTTAAATTTAGTTGTTCAGATCTTCAAGATCAAATAATATCAGCAAGAGATCCAAGATAGATTCAAGAATATTCAAACAAGGAAAGCAATAAAGAAAGATTGCAAATACAAGCAAAAGAGGAAGTTATTCAAAAAGAGCTCATGATTAATTGGTCTACAAGCAAAAGAGGAAGATATCAAGACCTAAATTTTTCCTTCTATTTTCATGAGATTTTAATTGTATAAGATTGATTAAAGATGAATTAGTTTATGGTAAAATATGGTGGATTAGGAATATACAGCGCAATACCGGTCGACCGTACTTCATGACCGGTCGACACGGTCGACCACATCGTAGTCGACCGCAACCTTGAGTTGCTTGAGAAGCGGTCGACCTTTTACCTCTCTACTTTACGTCAGAGAGCTGAACGGTCGACCGCACCAATATGAAGGTCGACCGCACTTTGCGCTGTGTTTATTCTTGGAAAGTATCGTTTCTATTTTTGATCGATACACTTCCTGGTTTATAAATATTGGATGAATCCACCATGTATTTTTACTCTATTACTTTCGATAATCAATCCGAGTGTGAGCGATAATTTTTCTGTATTCTTTAGTCAGGATCATTAAACTATCTTGAGTTTTGGTTTTTCTTTCTTTTCCACTTCGGTGAGATTGACGAGACTTGTATTGGAAGTCCTGTGCGTGTAATAAGTCTCTCGACCTGAATTCGAGAATCACTGTACAAAGGGTTTTGAGTATAGTGGAACGCTTGTGGTGGAGAATTGCTACAAGTGGGTGGTGTGGACGTAGACCTGGGGGTCGAACCACGTTATATCCCTGCTTCATCTGTGTTTGCTGCTCTTAACTCTTTTATTTACTTTGCACTTATTTTATTAATTTTTTTCATTCCGCACAATCACCTTATTCACCCCCCTAGGGTGATTTACAGTGGTATCAGAGCGAGGTGCTTATCAAAAAGCTTCAAAGCTTAAGCAAAAGGTCCAATGGCCGAAATTCCTCCTTCCAAAAATTTGTACTCATCGGAGCTTTTCGTCTCCAATGGGACAAGTCTTACACGCTCACCATTTTTGATGTAAAATGCTATAATGTCTGAAAAGTTCGTATGTCTCATTTTTTATAGATGCTCGGAGAAAAAGTATGGAATGTGTGTATCAATAAAATAGAAATTTCAGTCAGTGACGGGAAGACATCCTTCACAAAAGCAGAGTTGGTCCTCAAGAAAGCAAATTCCAAAGCCATGATGGCTCTCTATGCAAGGTTGAATAACGAAGAACTAATGCGATGCGGGCGTAACTGCAAAATAGCATACGAGATCTGGAACAACATGCTGAAGCGGCATGAAGGAACCGCTTCTGAGGTAAGAGCTAAAGTTAATTTATGTTTCTATAAGTTTGATGTGTTTCATATGTTGTCAGGGGAAAATGTGGATCAAATGCTCGCCCGCTTCGATATCATTGCCCACGAACTTGAGAGCTTAGGTAAGGGGTTAGATGATGACCGAAAGGTCGGAAAGCTCATAAGCTGTCTCATGCCAGAATGGAATGTAAAGGCCGCTGCTATGAGGGAGACTATTGACGAGAAGGGATTCGACTGCTACACATTTCAAGGAAAGCTGAAGACATACGAGATGGAAATGTCGAAAACAAGAAGATACGGACAAAACATCGAGATTGAGCCAAAGACCGAAGAAAAGACCATTGCACTAAAAGCAAAAAAATACCGACCATCAAAAGCAGATTCAGATCGTGAAGAGTCGGACGAGGACATTGCTCTATTGACAAATAGGGCTGCAAACGAGTCGAGTTTCGTGAGGCTCGAGCTCGGCTCGTTAAGCAATCGAGCTCGGTTTCAAGCTCGAGCTCGGCTCGAGCTCGTTTCGAGCCGAGCTTTGACCGAGTTCGAGCCAAGTACTCGCGAGCTTAGCCTAATAATCACAAAATGCCCAATCTCGAGCTCGGCTCGTTAAGCTTTCGAGCTTGAGCTCGGCTCGAGCTCGTCTCGAGTCCAGCTTTGGTCGAGCTCGAGCCAAGTAGCTCGGATCATTTGCAGCCCTATTGACAAAACAATTTCGTAAGTACCTCAAACATAAGAAATATGGTAGGTACCAAAGAGAAAGGGAGAAGGATAAAGAAGATGTGTGTTATAAGTGCAAGAAGTCTGGACACATTCGTACAAATTGTCACGTCTCACAAGACAAGAATAGGGACTACTACCGCTCAAACCCAAGTCTGAAAAAGAAGGTGCTAAAGGCAACATGGTTAGATTCCGATTCAAGTGAGGGAGAGCAAGGCTATGATGACGTCGGCTTCATGGCTATTGGGCATGGTGAGGTGCAATCACCATCTCAAGAAGAGGTAATCGAAGAACCCACTTATAATGAACTAGTAGACATGTGTAATGGTTTGAAAGACTATGCTAAGAAATTAAGTCGTTAACTTAGGTAATATAAACAAATTTCAAATGATACCCATGACTCTTTTATTACAAAAAATCAAAAACTGAAAAATAAGAATGCCTTGATCTTGGAAAAATTCGAGTCATTTGGAAAAGATCATGATGTATTGCTAGAGGAAAATGAAATCCTAAAACAACAAATTCGAGAATCTTTAGCAACGCATGATAATCACTTAAGAGAAATTCATAAGAAATCTTTTTATATCGCCAAACTCACAGATGATTGAAAAGAATGTAAAAAGAAATTTGATGAGGTAGTGGAAGGATGTAATGAAGCTCTTGAACAAAATAGGATTCTTGATGCTACAGTAGACACTCTTCGTTGGAACACAAACGACGATGAGATGACAAGGAAAAGATTATGTAAAAGAGTAACTGAGCTCGAAAAATTATTGAAAAATATGAAGGGCCCAGTTACCTTATTAGAAAAAATTCAAGATCTTATCATGATAATCGAGGGCTTGGTTACGAAGAGTCAATACACCATTAAAAATGTAAATCATCATGTCATACACAATTGCACAATCTCCAACATAATCATAAACCCCCAAAGTTATGCAAGTGTGCATGACTCAAGAGATAGTCGTATCACATGTTATTACTGTTGTAGATTAGGACATATCTCATATAACTGCTCATTGAAAAGGACTACTAATTTTTTTTGGGTAAGAAAGAATATTAATGCAAGATCAAAACCCACTTGGACTCCTACAAAACTCAATGTAGTTAGTTCGATGCTCTCAACTTAGGAGATCGACGCCTTGATAGAAGACGCTCAAGCGGCTCAGCAAGTTACACTAACGACAAGCATCTCTATCAAGGAAAAAGGAGAAGGATCTTGGTCCTTCAGATAAGTATAGCATCGGGTAAAATCTATACCAGACTGAAATTATATTAAATATGCATCTGCTGAATTAGTTCTGAAATACATGAAATGTGCGAACTTTAACATAAAATCACTATTTAAATGATCGGTTGATCGACCGGTCGACCGTACATGTCATTTGTTCTTAATCAGTCGAGACTAGACCGGTCGACCGAACGGTCGATCGTCCACCCCTCTGTCACTAATCATTAATTTAAAACCTTCTATTTCGTGTTGAGCGGTCGACCGTATACGAAAACCGGTCGACCGACCTTGTCGGCTGTCTCACTTTTTCTTCTCCAATATAAATATCCCCTTCTCCTCTAAACCCCTCAAACTTCCGAAAACCCTAGCCTCCATCTTCAAACCCATCATTGAAATCATCTACTTCTCAAATTTTTCGAAAAATCTCTTGCGTGCTTCCTTTGTCTCTTGCTACTATGGCATCCTCCTCTCACAAATCAAAGGGCAAGAAGGCCGTAGCTTCCAAATCCGTCACTAGAGAGGGTATTTATCTTTCACAATTCTCATTGTGCTGATCTTTACTTTTCTGAACTTGCTAATGTCCCCGTTGTTGCAAATCGGGTTATAAATCCACCATCCTTGGGAGAGCAATTCTCGGTTATGGTTAGGATCCTTAGAGAATTTGGTTGGGAAAACTATATTGCCACTCCTAGCACCCATTCCGAATCTTTGATCCGCCAATTCTATGCTAATCTTGATGGTCTTCAAGATGGTGACCTCACTCTCTCCTCTATCATCCTTGGGAGGAGAGTGAAAATCACTCCCAAATATCTTCAAGGGAGATACGAACTTCTTGAAGGGGAATTCGATGCCTATCATCTTGATTTTAAAACCCTTGAGTATAAACCGGGTCACAACGAACATACTGTTAAATCCATGATTGTCCAACACGAATTCTCTCATCTCCCTCATCCAGCTCCTACCAATTTTACCGATACCGCTCGTGTTCTTAATAAAATTGTTAATGCTGATATTTGGCCCAAGAAAAATGATAAATAAAAAATTAGGGTCGATCAATCATTCATCATCTTTCTTATTCTTGGAGAGTATAAATTTGACCTTGCTACGTTCATCATTCGTACAATAAATCATGCTACCTCCAAGAATCATGGTCTTCCCTTTAGCTCACTTATCTTCAACCTTGCCATTGATTCCCGTATTGAGGTCGGGAATTACTTGCTTAGTAAAAGTCCTATGCCCATACTCCCTCAACAAATGGGCATTGATGTTCCAATCAATCAGCGGGCTCGTCGTCGCCAAGTCCAACAACAAGCAAGGCAAGCACAACAAGCACTTCAAGCTCCTTCCTCCTCACATCGCAAAAATGCCTCCTCTTCCTCATCATCATTTGTGACTTATGAGCAGTTTGCTGCTCATCAAATGCAAGTTTATTGCTACTATGTAAACACACTTGAATACCTGCAAGGAAAGGAGGATTGGGAAATTCTTCCTCCTCCTAATGGTGAGGATGGTGAAGAAGAAGAAGAAGAAGAAGAAGAAGGAGATGATGATGAGTAGATCAAACTGTAATTGCAAATGTATTATCTTAATGAATGCATGAAATTTGATGACATAGAGTTCCATCTAGTTGTGTATGCTGTGTATCCATTTTTTAATTTTGGTTTGCGGTCGACCGTACGGTCGACCGGTCCGCCTTCTGTGATCTGTTGTGTTTTTTTGACAAAGGGGTGCGGTCGACCGGTATGCTATCGGGAAATTTTTTTACTCATCTCTTTTGCGGTCGACCGTACGGTCTACCAGTCTCCTCTCTGGTCTTCGATAAAAACTCTTTTTAAAACCATTTTTTTTACTCTTGAAATTCAATTTTTTATTATATTTGTATGGGGAGGATCTCAAATATATGATATTATGAAGAGCTCTCACTGTATAGCAAAGAGTCTCGCCATCAACGGAATCATATAAGAAGATTCTCTTCCCCTCGTTTTCAGTAACATTTCGTTCTTTTCAAACTCTATCCCTCCTGTCTATTTTGATTAATGAGTTTTTTTAACGTACTTTCACTAGAATATTTTTTTTAACATGCTTTCACTTTTCTTTTACTTAAATCCCTCTTGGTGTGTTCCAAAACGGGGGAGAATTTTTTGGAATGTTTTCAAATAAAGTCTAAAGTATTCATGACATGTTTTCATAAAATGTTTTCAAATACTTTGCAATGATTCTATGAATATTCTAATCTACAAATATGGTTTCAAAAGTTTTACACTAATCATATATGTTGTAGTTCAGTATAACATGTGACATTGAATTAATGGGGAGTATTTACATCTCTCTTAAAGGCTCTTACTTATGAAAATCTGTGTAACATGATATACTACACTCAGGAAAGTATTTATGTGCCCTATTATAATTTTCAAACATTTCAGCATGTTTTGTTCACACCAAAGGGGGAGATTGTGGATTCTTAGTTTGGTGTGCACAAAATATGCTCATTAATACTAATAAGTTTAAAGTTAGTTGTTCAGATCTTCAGGATCAAATAATATCAGCAAGAGATCCAAAAGAGATTCAAGAATATTCAAACAAGGAAAGCAACAAAGAAAGATTGTAAATACAAACAAAAGAGGAAGTTATTCAAAAAGAGCTCATGATTAATTGGCCTACAAGCAAAAAAGGACGATATCAAGACCTGAATTTTTCCTTCTATTTTCGTGAGATTTTAATTGTATAGAATTGATTAAAGATTGATTAGTTTATGGTATGAAAACAGGGTTGATTTGGAATATACGGCGCGATACCGGTCGACCGTACTTCATGACCGGTCGACCGCATCGTCGTCGACCGCAACCTTGAGTTGCTTGAGAAGCGGCCGACCTTTCACCCCTCTACTTTATGTCAGAGAGCAGAACGGTCAACCGCACCAATATGACGGTCGATCGCACTTTGCGCTGTGTATATTCTTGGAAAGTATCGTTTCTATTTTTGATCGGTACACTTCTTGGTCTATAAATATTGGGCGAATCCACCATGTATTTTTACTCTATTACTTCCGATAAAATTCTTCTGAACTAATCTTTCGATAATCAATCCGAGTGTGAGCGATAATTTTTATGTATTCTTCAGTTAGGATCATTAAATGATCTTGAGTTTTGGTTTTTCTTTCTTTTCTACTTCGGTGAGATTGATGGGACTTGTATTGGAAGTCCTATGGGTGTAATAGGTCTCTCATCCTGAATCCGATAATCACTGTACAAAGGGTTTTGAGTATAGTGGAACGCTTGTGGCGGAGAATTGCTACAAGTAGGTGGTGTGGACGTAGACCTGGGGGCAAACCACGTTATATTACTGCGTCATCTGTGTTTGCTGTTTTTAACTCTTTTATTTACTTTGCACTTTATTTTATTATTTTTTTAATTCTGCACAATCACCCTATTCACCCCCCTAGGGTGATTTACAAGTTTTGCCTTAACAGAAGTTTTACACTTATGTTTGGAATCAATATGATTCAAGTTAATTAATCTACGCAAAATATCATAATTAACATGCCATAATCTACCATGCTATAAATTGGAAGACTCAAGCATATAAGTAGAAGAGCTAGCTTTATCGATATTTTTGACCATGGTCATAATATTGAGTTTAAACATTCCACCACTCATGTGTTCTCTACCAACATACATTCCACTTTTCGACAAATAAATTTGTTTGCCTCAAACACTAAATGAAATCCAAAATTATTAAGCAACAAATCAAATACCAAGTTCTTACGGATTTCAGGAATATATGCAACATTGTTCAGAGTCAATTCCTTCCCAGAAATTATTTTCAAGATCAGCTTGCCTTGGCCCTTAATTTCTGAAGTGGCCGAGATCCCCATAAACATCTTCTCCTCATTCTGTAATAGTTCGAAAGTGGAGAACATACTTCTGTTGGAGCACATGTGTCAAGTAGCTCCAGTGTCAATCCACTATTCATTGGGATTTGAACCCATCAAGTTCACCTCCGAGACCACAACAGAAAGGTCGACTAACCGGTTGAACTTCTCAGGTTTTTTTCCTATGGGAGACTGAGACAGGTACAACGGCTGACATTGACACTCGTGCCACAGCAACAGTCGGCACTTGTACTGCATCAGCAGTCTGTACTTTGACCGTTTTAGCCACAACAACATTCTCCGATGAAGTTGTCATTTTGAATCTGAAAAGAGACAACACGAGTGTAAATTTTCAGAATATAAAAGAAAACAAAAGGAGTGCCTCAAAATTCAAGGAAATAAAAGTCAAGAAAATGAAAATCTGTTTTAAGTTTGTTACAATATTTTGATTACAAAAATAAAACTAACTTCGAGAATTTTATTCTCTTTGTTACAAGTTTGGTTACAAAATATTTGTAATAAAAGCAAGTATGATTTAGAGGCACAAAATCAGAGGAGGAGAAGAAGAAAAACCAATAAAATTAAAAGGAAAATGAAAATAACAAAAATAAACCGATTTGTGACGAGGTTTGTGTATCACACAATCTCCTTAAAACAGATTCGTCTTTTCTGGGTGTTAGAGTTTTCTGAGGTGTCTGTCTCCCAGGATGCAACGACAATAGAGTATTTACATAGGCACTACAGCACTCTCTCGAACTGAACAGAGCTTGAAATCTGTCACTGAACGACCAGACAGTAGAAGAACAGGACAGAGGGGGAGAGAAGTGTTTCTTGTTTTTCAAAGGGAAGAAGAGGCCTCTATTTATAGGGCCAGGGTGAAGAATGAAACAGCAGACAAAAACTTGAATGCACCATTGTTACGGCCGACAAAACCATTTCTGCATTCATTTCGGCCATTATAGATCGGAAAAATAAAATTGTAGCAAAAAAGTGGCTCTGCACGGGGTGAGTTCACGTTGGTCCGGCATTCGTGTCCGCAGGCAGTGCGGGCTCACACAAGCCACATGTGATTAATTCGGTCCAAGATTTACACCCCTCTCCCTGCACTCCCGAGAGAGAGCTTCTTGGCTTGCTATCTTACAAAGCCAAATGGAGGTTATTATATATCATCTTCTAATTCTTTTGCTTTTTCTGATGTGGGGAAAAAATCTCTTGACTTATTTTTCAGAAATCAACTGCCTCACTTTGGGAGACAAAATCTCATTCACCCGATAACCGTTTTAAGCAAATAAAAATACAATTTTGATCTACTCACGAAGGAGAACACAAATCTATCAAGATTTCGTTTCTCACTAATTCATGGAGGATCTTACTCAAAAAATTGTTCAAAATTGGTTCGTAAATGGTGTATAAAATACCCATTTTCTAACACTTCCAACGCACTGTGCCGCCTTCTTCGCCGTTTCTGAACCACCGCATTCATCAAGGCAGTATTTCCGATGAAATTGGGGAAAAGTATGGGTTAAAGATGGGGATAATTGCAGTGTCAGATTCAATAATGGGATTTGGTAAGATTTCTTCTACTTTTCCCTTTTTTCATATTGCCCCATGCATATTTAAATAGGAGACACTTGAAAACCTAGAAATCTGGTACTTAATTTCTAAACTTGTGCTTTGCTCATAAACTGTTCGACTAAATGCCTATTTAGCACGCAAGGTGTTTGTGAAAATATTTTTTAGAAATTGTGCGTAACTAAATCAATTGTATCTATGAGTAGTGTATATACAAATTTCTAAAACCATAATTTACCACCTGATTTCATTTTCAATTTCTAATTTGTGTTCTCAAAATCTCGAAATTTGAGTTTGGAGAATAGTACGGGTTGAAGATGGGGATGACTGCAGTGTCGGATCCAAGAGTGAGATTTGGTAAGCAGTAAAGTGGCGGAGGGCATAGTGAGGCGAACGAAGATGTGGTGGGGGATGTTGGAAAGGGAGATGTCGTGGTGATTAAGGACAACGAAGACGTGGGAGAGGAAGGAGGAGTTGAGGACAACGTCAGAGAGAGTACGGATTTTGCGGGGGGGGGGGGGGGGGGGGGAGGTGAGGTGGGCAAGGATGTGGATGTTGCTGATCAGAATGTACACAAAGGCCAGACTGTGCGCGTATTTTTTATGGTAAATTTTACTAAACTATACCTTTGAAGAGATAGTTTCTTCCAATTCTCTCACACTTTTTTAGAGTTCGATATAATTTTATGAGTCACTCAAAATTATTTTAATCTGTGCAATTTGCACAGGGTTACATTAGTATCTAAGTAGAGCTGCAATCGAGCCGAGCCGAGTCGAATACCTTCAGGCTCGAGCTCGGCTCGTTTACGAAACGAGCTTAATTTTGAGCTCGAGCTCGGTTCGAGCCGAGCTTTGACCTTATTCGAGCCGAATAGCTCGCGAGCTTAGCCTAAAAATAAAAAAATAAAAAAAACTCGAGCTCGGCTCATTTACGAAACGAGCTCGGCTCGAGCCGAGCTTTGACCGAGCTCAAGCCGAATAGCTCGCGAATCGCTCGATTCGTTTGCAGCCCTATATCTAAGTAATTGACACTCTGTGAAACCATAAGGAAGATATCATTTCAGTTTTTTATTTTTATTTTTATTTATTTATTTATTTATTTTGTGGAACGCAATTGGTTTTTAAGATGACTTGCAGATCTAGGTCTTTTACTAGCAAACCATGGTAAAGCTCTCAGAAGGCAGACTTTTCTAAAACTAGGTTCTGGGTAATGAGACATAGACTCCTTATTTGTTTTATTGAAATTCAGGTTACAAAAGAAATCAAAATGAAGACCGAACTATAAAAATCAAATAAGTAAAGCTACATAAGCTACATGTACTCGAAGTGTTACAAAGTAGAATGAAATAAATTGTGTCAATATCTAAATTTTTGTTACATTGTAGTACCGAGATTGGATTCTTGTGCAGCATGTACATCTGAGTAGAAGGTTGGAATGCCATTGTTATATTCTAATAAGTACACAGTTATAATTATTCCCTTTCGATTTCTGATATGGGAATACGAAGTTTGTGAGTATAATATTGTTGTATTTACATATACAATATCTTAATTATTGAAACAGATATACAGTCACGCAATCTCAATAATAGATTCCTTATCATGATGCACAAATTTTTCTCCTCTATTCATGTTTGGGCAGGTCAGGTTGGGGCAAAGAAGAGAATTCGGATGGAGGAGTAAATTGATTATGCAAACTTGGATTGGGAAGATGAGCGTCTCTGTCTTCTAAGTTATTGTATCTTCATTTATGCACTTTAGATTAGAGTTTGTATTTTTCGCTTTAACTGATGTAAGATCTAGATTAGTAGATGTGTAATATGAACTACTTTATTTCATTAATTTTTCATTAATGGAGTGATGGCAATGCCATCTTTTCATTAAAATAATAATAAAAAAAAAATCTTAAGTTGCCACTTCTGGATTGAATTACTTAATTATGTAGGTCTTCTAACACTTTATGTATGTAAATGAAGTATTAAAAAGGAGAATGATTCATATCACTTCTATTAATTATTTCATACAAACCAATAATTACAAAGTTGTTTCAGGAATAGGCCAAGACTTGATCCGGATGGGATCCTAAGAAAAAGTTGGGTGCATTATGGCTTCAAAGAATGATTAAGACAAGGTAATGCAAGAGGAACTAGTCTGCAGAACACCCTGATTCCGTCAGAGATGTAGTCATGGAAGTGTTGGGCTAACTTTCTGAACTTGCATCAGTAAGTGGCTACTACATGTAATGCACCGCGTCTTTCTAAAACTTGAAATAAGAGAATCATCTATTCCTTCAATGCATAGTAATTGTCTTAACTTGGGATGACCAACAGCAGTTTAAAAAAACGCACAGAGCGCATGCCTGAAATCGCATGTCCACATAACCATGTATACTCCTCTCAGATGACGAAACGAGTCCAAGTATTTTTTCCATACATGAAAATTCAATCCCCTGCCTTCCAACACTTCTAAATCATACAAGTATAACACTACAGAGATCATATTCAAGTCCAATAAATTTTTTGAAGGCGATTTAAGAAAGATATGAAAAGTGATTCTCCCCTAAAAAATTAAAAACAAATGAAGAGAGATTCCATTCTGAATCATCAAACAGCCCCTGTTACAATAAAATTTATTACTAATTCTCCAACAAGTTTTCTCCAAAAGAATTCTCTTACATGATTAAGAGAGGAAGAGAAGAGAAAATTATTGCTGGACTTGCAATCAAAGATATATTAAATACAGTTTCGATCATACAATATGCAAATGATACCTTAATGTTCGGCGCTGCTAAGGAGGAGAAAATCATGGCAGTAGCTATTGCTCTGCAGTGTTTTGAGTCTTGGGCAGAGTTGAGAGTGGACCTTAGCAAGAGTTGCGTTATTCCGTTTGGCGATAATCTATCCACCTCTATCGAGGTCATCAGGAACTATCTGGGTTGCGAGAGAGGAGATTTTCCACTGAAGTATCTAAGTACCCCCATTAGGCTAGAGGTGATGCGAAGAGAGAATTGGCAACCGTTGATGGAAATTGTGGAAAGAGATTGAGAGGATGGAAGGGACGGTTTCTCTCATTTGGTGGTAGAATCACACTAATTAACTCGATTCTTAGCAGTCTACCAACGTACCTTATGTCAATTTATAAACTTCTGAAATGGGTTATCGATAAAATTGACAAATGTAGGAGAAGTTTCTTGTGGAAGTGAGCAAATGAGGCCGGTAAAGGCTATCATCTGGTTAAGTGAGGTAGGGTGTTCAAGAGAAAAGAGTTCGGGGGATTAGGTATCCTGAACCGGAAGACATGAATAAACCATTACTGAGTAAGTGGTGGTGAAAAATGAGAAGGCAACGTAACAATTGGTGGTGCAAATCTTTTACAGTTTATCCAGAAAGAAAGAAGTTTAGGTATGGAGGCAGAAGTGAGCATAGTAAGGCTTCACATCTATGGAAAAAGGTGGCTAAAGTGCGAGAGATGTTCCATGCTAATATAAGATGTAGGATTGGCAACGGAAAAGATACTAGATTCTGAAAGGATAAATGGTGTAGGAATAATACTCTTTAATCTTTATTCTAGGTGGCTGCTGGAGATGCAATGAACATTGACTTGCTAGTCGTAGAAGTATGGCGAAATGATACACTTATGATTCAAATTAGTGAACAGTCTTCACAGGAAAGTATACATCAACTTCAGAAATTAAACGAATACATCAGGACGGAGGGGCGGTACAATAACGGCACTGATGATGAGAGGTGCTGGAGTTTGGATTCCCATGATAAATTTACAATTGCAACATTGTACAAGTGGCTAAACGACGGAGGGGTTAGTTGTAAGGAAGCCATTACAATTTGGAAGACCAATGCACCAATAAAAGTGAATGTGTTCTTTTAGTTGGTGGTGAACGATGCAATTTTATCAAAAGTAAATCTACGCAAACGAAATCTGTAGTTAGGCATTAGGTGCTAAAAATGTTCAAATGGTGAAGAGGATACTAATCACATCTTATTCATTTGTCCTAAGGCTAAGCTAGCTCGGGAGGTTATGTGTCATGGTTTTGGGATTTGAGAATATCTGAGTTCTACAGCTGGAATCTGGGGTCACTGTAGAGTGAGCATAGTCAAGAAGGAGAATGTAGTAGCATGAGATATCATTGTTGCTGCTACGTTATGTGGTCTGTGGCTAGAACGAAACGAGTCATGTTTTCGGAATAAGAACAGATTTCCAGTAATGATGTATACGATTTCCACTCTCATTCAAGCATGGACAGGTCAGGCAGGGGCGAAGAAAAGAATACGCATGGAGGAGTAGGACCCGATAGGAGTGTTAGGAATTAAAGGATCTTGCTGAGTCTTTGATACAATCAACACAAACCACCAAGCAAAACTAAATCGCACCAATCACACAAAGCACACAAAGATTGTCCCGGTTGGGGCTTTCGCCATAATCCGGGGGAGAAAGAACAGAGATATTATTTCAACTAGAGAAGATACAAGAATATTACATTTTTCACCACGACCCTTTCTCAAGCCTAACTGGAACTTGGTTGCTACTTACAATGGAGAAAATCTCTCACCCTTTCATATGAAGTACTCTCTTCTTCTATTTGGCACTCAATAGAATCATGTCGTTCTAGGAGCCGTTTACATTGTATTTATAGATCTAGAGAAACCCTAGTTTGATACACTTGATATATTAACCATCTGATTACTACTAAAGAGATAATCCTACATTGGGAGCAATACGATCTAACTTGAAGACGAAGTTGGGCTTCTCACAAATCTCCAAGACCCGACCCAAATAACCCATCAATGCTGCGGTCGGTCGACCGTACACAACATTCGGTCGACCGTTCCCCTCTCGGGAATCCTGTGCTATCGGAGCGGTCTACCGACCCCAAGTGTGGTCGACCGCAACTCCGCCTATTTGCTTCTGCTGACTGTTTTCCTTCTTCTTCGATGCCTCGCTTCGATCCATTTTACCACTTCATCGTCTTCTTCATCGGACATGTGTATGCAAGACATACAAACCCATCAATCTTCACATTGTATTGCATACACATGAATCTATACCTGTGTGATTTAAAACTCTTCTAGACCTTTCTTCTCCACTTTGTAAACAACACGTTTCTGTGGCTTCTTCTGCAAGTTGAACAAATCACCACCTGTTTTCCTCCAGATGTATGCCTCCTTCAAGGGCACACTAATTATGGAGGTGCCATCCTCCACACGAACTCCACCTACATCAAGGCTCTCTCCACCTTCCAATGGTATTCGAACGTTGCAATCTCGATTCGGTAATTCTAGTGACGGCTTACTAGATGGTGCTTTAGGAATAATGAGCTTTCATACATTCGGCCGAGTTTTCCTGCTCCCACAAAGCTAGTAGAGGTTGTGCCAACCCTGCCTAATTTCCCTCTTACTCTTCATTACCTTACGACAACTATCCCAAATTGTCAAAACTCCACCTTGAGTTGTGTAGCTGCAGCCACGAGCATCAAGAGTCCCCGAGGATATTAGATTCTGGTGTATCGAAGGAATATGCATGACATCTTCTAGATTGAACCCTTTACCATCTGGCATCTCCAATTCAATTGTTCCCTCACCCACTGCTTCACAAATCTCACCACTTTCCATCTCACACTACGTCCTGTTGACGACCCGTAAGTAGAAAACATCTCTCTCTTGGAGCAAATATGAGAAGAACTTCTCGAATCAAGATACCAACTTGAATCCACATCTGAAGAACTTGAAACAAGAAGATATAGGTCTTCAAGCCTAACTGGTTTACCTGAATCAGTTGCGCTGACTATAAAGGCTTGTTCCCCTTCTTTAGTAGCGCTCTTCTGACTCAACAACTTACGACAGTCTCTCTGTAATGCCCAACTCCTCTATAATAATGGCAACGAATCTTACCCTTGTGTGTCGCATCCCTTCTAATTGAAGTATCACCATCCATTGCAAAACACCCTGTAGAAATAGACCCTCCTTTATGAGTCTCCTTTTTTAGTTCATCTTCCTTTGGACCTTGAATTAATCACCCCGACTATTGTAAGTGTCTCCTTGGATGACTTCCCGTGTAGCATGGTAGTTATCAAGTGAACATAAGAAGTTGGCAGTGAATAAATTAAGTTGAAAGCATTATTCTCTTCGCTAACATCATTAACATTAATCGTCTTCTATTAAGATATTACCTTATTGAACTCCACAATGTGATCTTGAAGATGGGTACCTTCCTTCATTGAGAACCTAAACAGCTTTCTCTTTCAATACATCTGATCTAACAACGACGACCCCGAGTTGTAAGATTTTAGTCTCTCCCATAGACTCGCCGCACTTGTCTCCTCAAGAATATTACACTTGACTTCGTCCGCCAATTGCAACCGGATTCAACTCAAGGCCTTCAAACAAATCTCATCCCACTTCTTCTGATTCATGTCAGTTGGCTTCTTCTCTTCTAGGCCAAAGTGCAAGTCCTTCTGAACCAAAACATCATACGTGTCCACCTTCCATAGATTGAAGTTGATCTTACCGTCAAATTGCTTGATCTTCGTCTTTTGATTTGCCATCTCCTCCAAGGAACTCGAACAAACCCACGAACCAGATTACTCTGATACCACTTGTTAGGAATTTGAGGATCTTGTTGAGTCTTTGACACAATCAACACAAATCACCAAGCAAAACTAGATCGCACCAATCACACAAAGCACACACGGATTGTCCCGATTGGGGCTTTTGCCTTAACCCGGGGGAGGAAGAACCGAAATATTATTTCAACTAGAGAAGATACAAGAATATTACAATTCTCACCATGACCATCTCTCAAGTCTAACTGGAACTTGGTTGCTGCTTACAATGGAGAACCTCTCTCACCCTCTCATATGAAGTACTCTCTTCTTCTATTCGGCACTCAATAGAATCATGTCGTTCTAAAAGCCGTTTACATTGTATTTATAGATCTAGAGAGATCCTAATTTGATACACTTGATACATTAACCATCCGATAATTACTACTGAAGAGATAACTTTGCATTGGGAGTCATACAATCTGACTTAAAGACGAAGTTGGGCTTCTCACGAATCTCCAAGACCCGACCTAAATAACCCATCAAAGCCACGGTCGGTCAACCGTACACAACAGTCGGTCGACCGCAACTCCACCTGTTTGCTTCTGCTGACTGTTTTTCTTTTTCTTCGATGCCTCGCTTCGATCCATCTCAACACTTCATCGTCTTCTTCATTAGACATGTCTATGCAAGACATACAAACCCAGCAAGTAGGAGTTGTGATCTCTGTATTGTAGACTATTGATGTACATAGATCTGTATCAGTGTATTCTGTGCAATATATGTTGCAGTAGTTGATTTTGTGTTTCCGAAAATTGCTTGATTGCCAAGCAATAGGAATTGTAATTTGTTCTACTTTGTTTCGTTAATTTATCGTTAATGAAGCGGTGACGTGGTCATCTTTATTCTGTTAAAAAAAAGAAGAAGAAGAATTCTCCAACAAAACCATCAGGTCTTTCCTGGGAGGGCAATGCAGTCAATAACACTAGTAAGGAACAGATTGACATAATGATACGAAACATAACAATCGGCACACTTCTAACTGTAACAACTTCAACAAAATATGCACCGAACCAAACAAGTATTTTGATACCAAACAATGTCCAACATAGAGAATTTTTTCCCAAATTGACCCTTTTTGTAAAAGTATTGCCACAAACGACCTGTTTTTTTTTTATTTCCACAAACGCCCTACTCGCTTTTTGAGAAAGCGGGTTTGGTACAAACCCTCGCGCTTTTTCAAAAAGCGAGTCTTGGGTTTCAGAAAATTGGAAACCTGAGACTCGCTTTTGGAAAAAGCGGGATGGTTTGTACCAAACTCGCTTTTTCCAAAAGCGAGTCTTGGGCTTCTTTGCAGACCAACACTCGCTTTTTGAAAAAGCGGGGGTAATTATACCACACTCGCTTTTTCAAAAAGCGAGTGTCGATTGGGACTTAAACCCCCGCCCCCAAAACAGATCTCACTTCTTCTCTCTATTCTTTCTCTTCCTCTTCGTTCGCGAAACCCTAACCCATCTCTCATCTCAAATTCGTCAAAATACCCTCATATTTTGTTGAATTACCCACAAAATTGCTTTGGACAACTTAAACCCATCTTCCGTTAGAGGTTTAATTTGTTGGAATTTGGGTATACTTCAAAAGGGAAGCAACTTTATTGTGAAGGTATGTTGTTTATTTCCCCATTATTTTGTTAATTTAAATAGGTTTTCTTTATGGGTTGATAATAACTCGATTATTGGTATAAATTAACGTAGGTATGGATTTGGAGATTCCTATTTGGTTATATTTTGGTGGTGAAATAATTCGTGATCCAAAGATTGGTTGTTCTTATAGTCATTTAGAACCGGAAATAGTTTGGGTACCCCGTACCATTACATTTGAAGAACTAGTTGGGAAAATCTATGAAGTTACTAATTGGGATAGGAATGAATGGAATGTGAAAATTTTAGCTCGATACTCAGCAGGAAGAGGAGATGGTCAGTATTTTATGACAGTGCCCGTACCTACTGATAATGCGCTGAAGTCATTGATTGCTAGGACATTTGATCCCAATTGTGCTTGGTCTGTATTAGAGTTATATATTCAGCAAATTCGAGTTGTGAATACTCAGCCACATGATATCCCCAGTGCAAGCTTCATACGGGTAGTACCTACACAGGAGTCGAGGCCTACCCCCGATCAATCATCACAACCAAATCCGATATCCTCACAAGAAAACACCTTCGCCCATGCTCCAATTCCGGATTCTGTAAATGTTGAGCCGCCACGCCAACCTAGCCCGGTTCCTGACTCTGTTCCAAATAACAGCATGTTTGAACTCTTTGAAAATGCAGTCTGTAACAACAGCTTATTAGAAGATGATGAAGAAGATGAAGAAACAGACGATGAAGATGTTGATAGTGGTGACACTGATGACGTAGACGATGATGAAGATGTTGACGGTGGTGCAGATGTAAATCCCACGAACAACAGTTCTAATGAAGCTAGAGGTACTTATAGCTACGGCAATGTTGACGGTAATGTTACTGAGGAAATGGCTGAAGGTGCTAGAGTAAACCTAGTTCCACAAGAGTCGTCTGGTTCGTCCAATGTAGACGAATTGTACGTTGGACAGGAGTTTATAAGTAAGAAGTCGATTCAACAGGCAGTGAAGTTGTATTCTATCAAAAAACATCGTGAATTTGTAACTTTGAAATCTACACCGTCACTGTACACTGTTAAATGCAAAATGGCACATAGAAAACGTACCATTGAGGAGATCGTGCAAGGGCCCCCCGGAGTAAGTGATGTTGGCTGCCCTTGGAGATTACGAGCGATGGTTCCAAAAGGCGGGACGAATTTTGTGGTGAAGAAGATAGTTGGGCCACACACTTGTACGAATCCAACGCTCAATCAAGATCACCTTAAAATTGATTACAATATTGTTTGTAATCTGATTGTTGATGTGGTGAAAAAAGATACCGCTTTATCGCCGAGGTCAATTATTGAGATTGTTAAAATACAATATAATTACCAGATTTCCTATAAGAAAGCTTGGCGAGCAAAACAAAAAGCGATCGAGAGGTTGTATGGTACTTTCGAAGAAGCATACACAAAGCTGCCTGCTCTACTCACAGCAATTCAAGCTGCAAATACAGGAACCGTTGTTCACTGGGATAAGTATCCGTCTGGTCCTGACGAGGAAATATTCAAGGGTGTATTCTGGGCATTTGGTCCTTCAATTGAAGGTTTCAAGTCCTGCAGACCGGTGATCAGTGTTGACGGAACTCACTTGTACGGTAAGTACAAGGGTTGCTTGCTAATTGCTGTTTCCCCAGACGCGAATGATTGTTTATTTCCGTTTGCATTTGCATTGGTTGATGGAGAGAGTATAAATACGTGGACATGGTTCATGAGTTGCATCCGACATTATGTCACCGATCGCACTGAGTTGTGTGTTATTTCCGATCGTCACGCTGGTATAATGCATGCTATGGAGTTACAAAATGGAGCTTGGAACGAACCAAGTGGGTATCACCGTTATTGTATGCGCCATTTTGCTACAAATTTCTTTACTAAATTTGGTAGTAAGGCATTGCGTAATAAGGCGAAAATAATAGCGTGTGAACACCAACCCAAGAAGTTCATGGCCAAACTTGCTGAGCTTGAGAACGTAAATGTGGAAGCGGCTAATTGGTTAAAAGAGAAGCCGGTTGAGAAATGGGCACTTTATGCAGATGAAGGTCGCAGATACGGAATAATGACTACGAACTTGTCAGAAGTGTTCAACTCAGTCTTGAAAGGAGTCCGTAGTTTGCCAGTGACAGCGATTGTTGAGACGATCTTCGAACGTCTGAACAATTATTTTACTACTCGCCGACAAGAAGCAACTCAACTTTTATCCGAAGGGAGGATTTTTTCTCGAAAAGTACATGAAAAGCTTGATAGTCGCCGTGAGAGAGCTAATGGACATGGGGTGACAATGTTCCATCATCAACCAGGAATTTTTTCCGTGAGAACGGGTATACGCATGGTGGGTGGAGAAAGGAAGGGTGGGAACTTGCACACTGTGAATTTGGGAACGAAGACGTGCACATGTATGAAATTTCATCTATACCATATCCCATGTTCTCATGTACTGGCGGCTTGTGCATATCGTGCAATAGATCACAAGCATCTCGTTGATAAATTTTACACCGTTGCTTCATTAGCACAAACATACGGTCCAGTGTTTCAGCCTATACTAGATCCAGCATATTGGCCTATTATTAATGGACCAAAACTAGTACCCGATGCCACTTTGCGACGTAAAAGGAAGGGCAGGCCTAGAACTACCAGATTCCGCAATGACATGGATGTGAGAGATAGGTCAAGTCGTGGTACGGGGATGAGATGTTCAAAGTGTGGTTTACAAGGACACAATAAGCGACGATGCACTAATAGTGGAACTCAGCAAACTTAGATATTGTGTGCTTGTAATTATTAACTTGTACTTTGTTTTTGTACTGTATTATGTTGACGCTAGCGATGATGTTTTATTGTGTTTGATTCGTTATTTTTGTTGTCAATGTTCGTTTGTGTTTGTTACTGTGTGAATTAAAATCCCTTAAAAGTAAAAAACATCAATATAGGCAAAGACTCGCTTTCTCAGAAAGCGAGTCTGGTGTTGAACAGCGCGCTTTCTGAGAAAGCGTGTCTTCGCTCTGTAGAAAACCAGAGAATCAAAATTCTCTGGTTTAACAGTCGCGTTTCCAAAGCCCGTGGGTGAAAGTACTAGACTCGCGTTCTGAGAAAGCGAGTCTTGGATCTGTTTCTTTAAAAAGTTACAGAACGAAGACTCGCTTTCTCAGAAAGCGAGTCTGGTGTTGAACAGCGCGCTTTCTCAGAAAGCGTGTCTTCGCTCTGTAGAAAACCAGAGAATCAAAATTCTCTGGTTTAACAGTCGCGTTTCCAAAGCCCGTGGGTGAAAGTACTAGACTCGCGTTCTGAGAAAGCGAGTCTTGGATCTGTTTCTTTAAAAAGTTACAGAACGAAGACTCGCTTTCTTAGAAAGCGAGTCTGGTGTTAAACAGCGCGCTTTCTGAGAAAGCGTGTCTTCGCTCTGTAGAAAACCAGAGAATCAAAATTCTCTGGTTTAACAGTCGCGTTTTCAAAGACCGTGGGTGAAAGTACTAGACTCGCTTTCTGAGAAAGCGAGTCTTGGATCTGTAACTTTTTAAAGAATCAGATCCAAGACTCGCTTTCTCAGAAAGCGGGGTCATTTAAGCCAGACTCGCTTTCTGAGAAAGCGAGTCTAGCTCTGTATGTTGTGGCAGGTTGAAGTCAATAACAACTCCACCATCTCGGTGATATAATTACACGACAACATCAACCAAGAACACCACAATCCACCATCATCCCCACCATCATCCCCACCATCATCTCCACCATCAATATCACCACCAAAATCAGTTTTAATCAATCTATATTCTCAACAACAACACGCAAACAAAAACAAAATAGATTTTAGCAACAAAACAAAACAAGAAGAAAACTAAAACAATCAAGAACACACTACGCACACACCCCATTCTAAAATTCGAATTTCATTCAAAGAACTATACAAAAGTTATTTACAATATTTGAGTAAACAAAATACAACATTCAACTCCAAACATCAATATCACGGATCCGGTGTAAAAATCACATTTCGTTTTCTTTGTCTCTTCGCTCGGGGCTCTGGAGTCAACTGTGTCAAACCCTCTAATGGGTCGCCCTCCTCTACTTGCTCCTCCTCCTCTACTTGCTCCTCCTCTGCTTCTTCAACAACGGTACGACGCGGTGGTTTACTTGCGACTTTCTTGAATCGTCTTTGGCGTGTATTAGTCCGATGTGCGGGAGTGTTTAAGATTGCATCCAAGGTCGCCCCCTCCCCCACAGCATCGGCCTGAGCTCGACAGGATGTCAGCATTTCGCGTGCGAAGTCCTTCACCGCATCGGCCACGTTGCTACTCAATACCGCTGCACATTTCCTGCCCATACTCCAAGTCTGGGCCATCTACAAAATATAATATATTGTTTTTTGTAGTTAGAGTTCAAAAAAAATAAAAGACTTATAAATTTCGATAAAACTTACAATCGTGCGAAGAGCCGACGCCTTCGGTTGAAACATCGGCAAATGCATGGAGTGCACATCTACCGGTTCTGCCGCCGGTCGACGTATAGGCATCACCACACCGGCTGGAGTCGGTCCTGTCGGAGAGATGTACCGCCTTGTCATCCTCCGATACGCCCTGCAGTACATCTGGACCTCCTCTTCGGTCGAATCATCTGTCAATTTATCTTTAAATTTTTCCTTCAACCACTTCAGACGAATTTGTTTCCCAACTACTGCACCTGTCTCCACTTGGACGCCTAGGTATTCTTCTACTAAGTATGCCGCGTTGAAGTCCATGGAACCGGTCACCGCCTGCCCATCTACCGGGAGGCCTGTGATGACTGAAACGTCCTGCAACGTAACAGTCATCTCCCCAGCTGTCAAGTGGAAACTGTGGGTCTCAGGACGCCATCTCTCCAGGAGTGCTGTCAGTAGAGGCCGATCGCACTTGATGCCGCTCATCAGTGCGATGCCATATAGGCCGCAATCCCGTAGTATTTGGTGAATCCGTGGGTGCATAGGGAGAGGATGCCCCCCACGGAAGGTACACTCTTTCGAATCCCCCTCCCACACATCTCTGGAGCGATGGTGCGACTGACAAGTTAGAAGACTGGGGTCGAGTGGACCTGGACCAACAAGCGGAACCGTAGATGAAGGAGGGGCAGGCGACGAAGTACCAGGCACATTTTGGTTTGTTGGGACCTGCAAAACACCAGTTACGTCAGCAAATAAATATAACAATCAATTTTATGACAGTGAAACAAATCGAATGCAAAAAAAAATATAACTTACATTAGTTTGTTCGTTGCCACCACGTCGACTACCACCACCACCACGTCCACCACCACGTCCACTACGTGGTGGTTGGCCAAAAGAGACACGTGGTCCATCCCCACGATTGACTCTACTACTACTGCCAGCCTCCGCACGTCCCTTATTCCGTGCCATTTATTCAAAAAAAAGAGTATCCTACAATGATGAACGAGCAATCATTATTAACAGTACCAAAATTATTGTAGCAATTTAAATAAACACGGAAGCAAAAGAGACAGCTGACAAATTATCCTAATCTATAGGTGGATATATTATCCTAATTTTACTCAAAACATCTACAACTGACAAATACAACTCACATATCCTAAATTCAAATAGTTGGTCTGTGAATTACAGTAAAAATATAATTAGAATTGCAGTAAATTTCTCCTCATTACAAATCCCAACTATATACTTATAATTGCAGTAAATTTATACTGATCACAAATCCCAAAGTCACAACTCTCAAATACAACTCACAAAAACAACTCACATATGCACAAATCTACAATTCTTTTTTAAAGTAAAATCAAAAATTGAATTCTAGAATCGTTCAAATCCCAAATTACACTTTCACAAAATCACATATGCACAATTGTACTTTTACTCACATATGCACATATGCACAAATACTACTCGCATACGCACAATTACACTTTTACTCACAAATCCCCAAATTTTACACACATTACAGACAAATCGTTCAAATCAAAGATATAGAGTTATATATTCAGGAAATCGTTCACAAATTCTACACACACCACCACATATTACACACAATATATATACAACATTAGCAAATATTGAGTTCTAGAAATATACCTCAAGCTTCACGCAAGAATTTAACCACCGCAAACACCACAAACCACCGCAATCACCACCGAATCGCGAGCGTCACCGACCTCAAACCCTTCTTCTTCAATCGACCAAAATCACCCAAAATTTCGAAAATAAAACTCAAGCACAACGTGAGAAACTAGATGGGGATGAGAAAGCGAAGATTTTAGGAGCTAACTGACGGCTAATTTGATGAAATAGGCAAGAAATCGCAGGTTTCGAGCGATGGGTTAGGGTTTGAAAAGGCGAGTCTTGAGGAGATGGAGAAGAAGTGAGATCTGTTTTGGGGGCGGGGGTTTAAGTCCCAATCGACACTCGCTTTTTGAAAAAGCGAGTGTGGTATAATTACCCCCGCTTTTTCAAAAAGCGAGTGTTGGTCTGCAAAGAAGCCCAAGACTCGCTTTTGGAAAAAGCGAGTTTGGTACAAACCATCCCGCTTTTTCCAAAAGCGAGTCTCAGGTTTCCAATTTTCTGAAACCCAAGACTCGCTTTTTGAAAAAGCGCGAGGGTTTGTACCAAACACGCTTTCTCAAAAAGCGAGTAGGGCGTTTGTGGAAATAAAAAAAAAAAGAGGTCGTTTGAGGCAATACTTTTGCAAAAAGGGTCAATTTGGGAAAAAATTCCAACATAGAAGTGTTCATCCTTTATAAATCATGCTGAGCAACTTTTATTAATTATCTAAGGATGGCGGAAGCTCCATTTAATCTACCAATATCAAACAAAATCCCTATACTCCTCGGGCTTCAACAAAACACAAAAAGTTCATGTGAATGCAAAACGAATTCAATTTTTAACCTAAAAATTATAACTTTCAGAGCCAAATGTTCTCTCACACTGGATCAAGTTGTAGAAATCCAGGATTTATGAAGCTACCATCTTCAATACTCAGGACTGCAACCTCAGGGACCCAGGAAGGTCCTGTGTTGTGGAAACGGACCCTTTCCTACAAAGTTGGCAGATGAATCATTGGATTTGCCAAAAGTGAAAAATATATAGCTGTCATCAGTAAAAACAATAATACAGAAGGTGGAAATCACTATGAAAAATGATGATTGTTTTTTTTTTTTTTTTTTTTTAGGGAAATGGTAAAATAAGACCACCTTGTTTCATTAATAAGAAGTTAATAAAACAACCTTGGCATACCGGGAGAAAACAACAGTACAAAACAAAAGTACAATGCAGGAAGAAAATGAAGTAAAACAAACATACACCCCCAACAAACCCTGGGGGGTGGGTCTAACTACTCCAACATCAAGCAACCAGAGAGAACAGTAGGTTGAAACAAAAAACAAGCTGGTATAAGCACTGTCCTGACTGGTGAAGCCACTCCTCAGTCCTGCGTCGGCCCGATCTCTACCTCCTCATCGTCAAACTTCTCCACCTGGAATACTCTGGCTATCCTTCCTCTTGCCCCCGTGGCCGCAGCTGTAGCCCAAAAAGAGATAAGATGCATGATATGAGTCAGGTTACCAGAAATACTATTACATGAAGCACGAAAATAAAAATTATTTCTGTCAGGCCATAACACCCATGTTGTAGTCGCTATTGCGATGTACCACGCATCCTTCATATCATGGCGAATCGTTGCGAATTTAGGGCCAATTCACAAATCCTCATATACGCAGGGGTAGTCGCCTGTTCCTAGGGCTCGGAGTACCTCAACCATAGTTGTCTTACTTCTTGGACAGTGAATGAAAATGTGATTTAGATCTTCCACATGTACGTCGCAGAAACCACAGTTGGTCGCCACCTGTGGTTGTCTTTTGGCAAGATTTTGTCTAGTAAGGATAGCATTATTGAGCACAAGCCATAAGAAAACTTTGACTTTAAGGAGAGTTTTCACCTTTCACAATACCTGTGCCCAGCTGGGTCTGCATCCTCGAAAGTGGATCGAATGATAGAAAAATGATGATTGTTCCCCCCCTTCTATAGGCTGTTCTCAGTTTTTAGCGGAGTTGGAGGTGGCTCCATGTTGAACGGATATATAAGCTTCCCAATAAGGTTTTCTCCCTAGTAGACTAAGACAACTAGGTTTCATGGCTAAAACGATTAATCTCTTGGATTCCAAGCTGAAATTCCAGTAGTAAGAAAGATTAGGCAAAATTTTAATGGAGTGTTCCTCAACATGGAATATTAATGTAGTCCACTTCCCATACCAACTCAAAGAAAAGAGATTAAATAATACAATGAGGATTATGACACAAAATCCTATATATGTACAAGATTTATCTTGGATATTTGATTCCATTTGACCGTGCCTGTTTACCGTATTTCAAGCTCCATCTAGCTGTTTACCGACTCCTTTGTCTCGGTCAGAGTTGGGTGCAATTTCAAGCTCCATTCAAAAGAGAGAAGACATGCGAGAGAACATGTACGAAGAAGTTGCAGGTAATGAGGTTGAAGAAGAGCCGTTTCTTATTCTTTTTCATAATAAATAAAAGATAGTATAACCATGCGCAATATTGTACAGGCATACTTTATTTTTAAAAAATGTATGTAGGAAGATTATTCTTAAAATTAAAATGGTAACCAAAAGTTGAAACGTAATCGACAATTCTCCTAAAATTTTGATTTACTCACATGTACATATTTTTTTTCCATCTACATACATCATGTAATATTATAAGATTTTTAAATACCAAAAACATCAAGCATTTTAACATTCAACAATTCCATAAATTGTTCAAATTATATAACTAAAACTAAAATTATATATCTCTAATCTCCAATACTATAATGCGAGAGTTGGGGTTATGTAATTTGTAGACAAACAACCATCTAATCTCAACCACTCATTTTTAAGTGAGAGTTATAGTAATCATTCATTTACTCAAATGTTGTTAGTTACCATAACACCTTCAAAGTTTAATTTTATTTACGACATAATTATTTACAAAAGTGTCATTTATATAAAATAAAAATTGGTAAGGGGTAATTTGCAAAGAGTATGGTAAGAGTTTGAAATGGGTAAAGAGATGTCTTAGGTTCGAGGTCAGACTACGTCGTATTCTTTATTTTTTTTAAATACAAATATTAGAATGTGCATTGCACGTGCAAATTTCTATATTGTATAGATATTCACTAATATAGCTAAACTAAATTATCTAACTATAATATGACTAATATAGATATATAATTCTATATCTTCTTACTCAAATAATGAAAATATATAACTAATTTTGTTCAAATTTTCATCTCGGTAGTCTAACAAACATAGCTGACTACAAAATGTTGAGGGTAAATATAAAAATTACTAATATAAAAAATTGAGCATGCATGTTCAATTTTGTTGGATGTAGTTTATCAACATTAAGTATAATTGTTCTATTCCAATTTAAAGAATAACAACTGTATCATTATCACAGGAAAATTTTGAAAACCTTAATAGCAATCACGGTCACCACTCAATACCATGTTGTCGTTCTGGTCTACATAGTTTGTTAATCTCTTCACTTTGACTAACTCAATGAAACTCCAAACATCGTCCATTAGCCCTCCACGCCCAAAGCTGCAAACTCATTAAATCAAAGAACCCAAGCAACCACATTTCATTGAGGCATTTCACTAAACACCATATGTGAAACACAAATTCCATAGGGGAATATCATCATTCCAGTCTCACTCTCTCGACTCTTGTAAACTAATCCTCTATTCTCCTATATCATCACCAATATATAAGCAGCAACACTCCACCCTGCCCCCACTCGTCGCCTATCCTCCGGCTTCCGCCGCCGCCCCGGCCGTGCCACCGCCTTCTCTATCATTGCCCTCAGCCTCTCCTCCTTCACTTGGCTCTCCCTCATCTCCTCCTTAACTTCCTTCACCCTTTAATCCCGCAAAACCGCTGCCATTCCATCCACCATCTTGCCCCCGTCAAATTTGTTGCCTCCTATGTCGTCATATCCCCTCATTCCGCCACGTCATCTCTGCATTGCCGGCTCCTCCCACCTTTGGCCCTACCGCCTCCACTTTCTCATCTTTTAGTACTGCCCCTCCCAAATGAGGTCATGACTCGACAACCCTCTCACATCCTTAAGTGAAATGGATCTGTGAGAGCGACGATGTGATGTGGCATGCGTACGGAGGCGGAATGCAGCGTGGGGAGAGGAGGGGGGGGGGAGGAATGGGGGATTTTGATTTTGAAAGTAGGAGGAGAATAGATCGTGGCTGGTAATGTAGGCTCTGAGTTTACGAGGGTCCGAGGCTAACACCCAAAATGGGGCCCCAATATAGAATTTGTTTTTTCAAAAAAAAATGAAAAAAAAAATTGAATTTTTTTTTCTACAATTCTTAAAAACCGATATATATGAAGAAATGGATAAAGATTTAGGGGTTTGAGAAAAAAAATCCATACAGACCCAAACTCAACTAAAATAAGCAGGGCCAAATATTAATTTTAAAAACAAAAGTCAACAAAATTAAATTTGGGGTCCCCTAAAAATACGTACAAATAAATACAAGGGAATTTTTTTGGGGCCCTACAAATTCATAAAATTCGGGGGCCTGAGGCGGCCGCCTTACCCGCCTTAAGACAGGGACAACTCTGGATGGCTGGCTTGGAGGGGTTGGGGGTTTTTTATTTTTATTTTTATTTTATTTTGAAAACATGCATATGACACGTATTAATAGCTGATAATTCATAATTTTGCTTTCATTTCTCTATTTCAACATAAAGGAAGGAGATAGGGGGTAGACACACACTCTCTCTCCCATCTCTCTCTCCTATAGTTGTTACTTTGACCCGATAACCGGACTTGATCCGGGCTTGGCATTGGACCGGAACCGACATGATCTATATGGGTCCGGGTCCTAAAATAAGACCTGATGCACTTTCGGGTCCGGGCTCGGGTCCATTCAAAATAGACCCAACCTGGACCCGGACCTAGACCCTTTAAAAATACCCCCAAAAATATGGAATTTGAATAATAGGTTATATGGATATATATGTAAATAGTAATTGTTGAAGATAGATGTGTAAATATAATATTTATTCATGTACTTAAGTGTAAAACTTGTTGAAACCATAGGGTATCGGATGTAAAAATATTTACGTGCAAATATTTATTCTCCGCTGGTCCGGATCCGGGTAATGGAGAACCTGATACCAGCTCTGTTCTCTACTATTAATATAATATATCTCTACTACTATAATGTGAGAAGGCCTTAATGTAATTTGTCCATATCTCAACCCGTGTGACGCACGTTAAATTAAACTCTACAATATAAACCAATCAAATACGTACAGTACACGTTCAAATTTATTACCCTCTGCCTATCTCTCAAAAAAACCAAAAATCCTACCCTCTTCATCTCCCTATCTCTCAAAAAAATATGAATGTCAGTCTATTATTTTACATGTTCCGTACGTGCTTCTCATTATAATATAGATAAATAGAATATAAAAAAATATTGTTCAGACGTGCATTTCACGTGTATTTACTGGTAGATATAATAATGAGCTTTGTAGGCCCTACAGTGAGTATAAATCGGGTTGTTGGGTCAAACCCGACTATTGACGGCGGCCATAATGGATTCGCGCCCGCAGGTTTGACTGGAGTGAGGGTTTTTGCTGGGGAGTCTGCGAAGTAGGCCAATTAAGAAGCACCACTGGCAAGTGGGGCCTGCATAAGTAGAAAAAGAACAGTGTAAATTAGTAGGTGTTTGCTTAAATGATAGTTTCTTTCAGATAAGGCCGTTAGAGCATCCACAGTGGTTTGCTAAATACTCAAAAATTAGAAATCCATTTAGAAAAGTGACGTGCAGTGGTTCGCTAAAAACTCAAAAATTAGAATAGGAATGTACAGTACTTTGCTAAAGTTAGGAGGCTGGATGGACGATTGCTAAATATAGAAGACGGATTAACATAATCCGTCTGAGCATTGAGACGGAGGAAGATCATCCGTCTCAATTCGATAATTAAAAAAAAATTGTTTTAAACGGATGAAGTTGTTCCGTCCATTCTTAATTTGTTATTAAAAAAGCAATAGAAGGATGACCTTCATCCTTCTTCACATTTTTTTTTGACTTTATTTAAAAAAAAAAAAATCAAAAGCAATAGAAGGATGACCTTCATCCTTCTTCACAATTTTTTTAAAAAAACACAAGGAATAGACGGATGACCTTCATCCTTCTTCACACTTTTTTTTTTACTTTATTTAAAAAAAACAAAAATCAAAAGCAATAGAAGGATGACCTTCATCTTTCTTCACAATTTTTTTTTAAAAACAAAATGAATAGACGGATGACCTTCATCCTTCTTCACAATTTTTTTTTGCTTAGTTATTAGACGGATGAACAAGATCCGTTTCATACTATGCTTTTTTAAAATTTAGCAATAACGACTGCAGCGACATTCGTTAAAAGCTAAATTTTCATTTCTAAAGTTAGAATAGGTTTAGCAAACCACTGTGGATGCTCTTAAGTGTGTGTTTGGTTGCCCCTAGAATTATCTCACAGTTGTAAGATTACCATAGAGAAAAAAGAAATTTGTAAAATTAAGTTTTAAAAAGATGGTTTGGTTAGATTTAGAGTCTGTTTTTTTTTTCCTCTTATAAGAGGTGACCTCTTATAAGAGATTTACAGTAAGAGCCTCAATTTATAGTAAGAGCCTCTTTTTAAGGTGTTCTTTTATATAAAATTAACCTCTTATAAGAGATTTTTATTTTTTTTCACCTCTTACAAGAGCCTTTTCTCTACTTTTAGACATTTTTGCCCTTACTATATAATCCGTCTTAACTATTGTTCATCTTTTTCAAGGAGTATTGTTCTCCATGGTTGATCTTGTTTTGATTGAACAAAGCTGTAGATCATAATGAGAGCTGATGCCAAGTTGATCTAATAGTTGTAGAAGCAGCTCAAATTATATATATTTTTTAATTGAATAGAAATATAGAATGATGTTGGTTGGTTTGAAAGTGTGAATTAGTTAATTTATAGATTTGTCATCTTTGCATTATATTGTGAATGAAATAGCTAAGAGGCATTTCTAAAATTTTAAGTACCATACAGTTTTATGAGTCTCAAAATTATTTTAGTCTGTGTAATTTGCACATGCAGGGTAACACTATTGATCCTGTATTCAGCTTATTTGGCGACAATTGGATTGGAATATTTGTGTACATACACGTAGCTGTCGAATCTCTGTCCATCGAGTTTGAATGAATGCATGATTTTTGAACTGTTGTTTTGGTTAGTACGAATTGTTTGATATATAGTGATTGTTGATAGTGTTCGGTGTTACGACAAGAGCAAAGATATATTGATGCTTATGAATGAATGCATGATTTTTTGAAATTGTTAATTTTTCTTTCAGATGAATTGGTAGTTTTTGATATTTATACTGTTGGTAGAGTTTGATGTTATATAAAGCCAAGGATAAGCTTATGTTTATTACCTGATTATGATAAACTCCGGTAACCTGAAAAATAAGATATTTTTGGTTTGTTTATGTAATATTGGTGGATATTATTTAATTGTTACTTTGGAATTGATGATGTTTATCAATGAATTATTATTTGTAAAGAAGTATGATTTGATAGCATTTGAGATTCAAATTGTTGATAGACGTTTATGAATGAATGCATGTTTTTTAAATCTGTTATTTATCTCTAATCTGAATCGGTAGCTTTTGAGCTTAATTTAGGGGTAATGTAGTCTTTTTAAGTGATAGAAGACTTTTAAGATTTTGAAAGAGGCTAGTAGAAGTCTTTTAGGCTTATAAGAGATTTTGAAAAAAATGTCTTATAAGAGGTAAAAAAAGAACACTAAAAAAATTCTTGTAAGAGGTAGACCACCTCTTACAAAAGGTAAATCACTTATAAGAGGAGAAAAAGAACACTACCTTAGATTTACTGTTGTAACTGAAATAACTTTCTATGAAAGATTATGCTTGTATGGTTTTTAAAAACACTATGACGAAAGTAATTTAAAATACTTTTTAACTTTTAATTTTATTTAAAATTAATATCAATTAATTAGGATTCAAACTAATTAAATTAAATTGATTTTAATTAAATTTTAAAAAATGAAACAAAAAAAAACTCAGAGAACAAAAAAAAATACTAAAAATACGGAACCCAAAAAAAAAAAAAAACCTGAACGTGAGTTCAAAATCAAAAATCTTACAGTGACAATAAACTGTCGTAATAACTACTATGTAAACCAACATACAAATTTAAACTCATTTGAACAAGAACATTCCTCTTAACAATACAATAATTATAATTGTAGAACTACCAAGAAAATGAAGAGGCACATTCGGCCCGAGTAGAATATAATTGTTAATAAGCCCGACCGGTCCACATAAGAACATCCTTAAAGTTTAGGCCCACTAAAAGTTAAAAACCCAAACTCTACCTCCATAACCCGAAAAGGGAAACAAAAACCGAAACGCAGAGAAGCCCTAATCCTCATTACCACTACAGAATAGAAACCCTATATAAACAAACCAGTGAGCGCGCAGATAACAGCAAAACCTCGAATCAGCGCAGTCATTCCAATTTCCGATCAATCAAGAACCCCGCCCCCCCAATCAATGGCTGTTCCGGCTCGCGGCAACGGCGAGGAGGAGGAAGAGAACGAGCCTCTCTTCGAAGAGGCGGAGGGAGGAGGCGGAGAAGATGAGGAGTGGGCCGATCTCGACGACTCCGACGTGCCTCCCAACCTCCGCGGCCTCATCGCCGCTTGCATTCGCGGTGATCTCGGTGCACTCCGGACCGAGCTCGGTATCGTTCATTTCTTGATCTAATATGAAACCCTAGAGCTTTCTTGATTTGTGTTCTTCTTTTAGAATTTCTGATATTAAGAAATCAAGAATTGGGATTAATGGTGATTAGGATGACGTGATAGGGTGAATGGAAGATGGAATTGGAGAGTATTTAGTAATGTTATGAGAAATATGTAAAGAAATGTGTAATTTGTGATTGGGTGAATTACAAGAAGTTAACCTAAAGTTTGGACCAACTAGGATAAATTACGCTAATATGTATTTAATCTGCATGCATGCTATAGAATTCGTGCATTGAAGAAACCCTAGGCCTTGCTTGATTTGTGTTCTTGTTTTGAATTTTTTTAAATCTTGGTTCTTGTTGTGTGTAACATGTCTTCATTTTTTGTAAAATTGCATCGGTGGCGGGGTAAGGAGCTGTAGTTACTAGTTGTGATTAGGATGATGTTATAGGGGAAGAAAAGTGGGATTAGAGAGTTTTAGATGTAGTATGAGGAGTAAGCAAAGAAATTGACACATTTATAGTCAATAAGTTGCTAAAAGTTAACCTATATTTTGGACCGAATACAACGAACTACCGGCATTTTACTTAATATGAATTTGAAATGTGGGTAAGCTTCGCAGGAATTTCATGCCATAATGCGTGTGGAGTCCTAGGCCCTTCTTGGAAACAAATTTAAGATAACCAAAGTTATCTTAAGGTTGGAAGTATAAGGTATGCTAATTTTGGTTCTCCTACCTTTACCTCTGACTTAAAGTTATCTTTGAACTTGGTGTTTGGGAAGAAACAAAGAGCTCCGAATCAAAAAAAAAATTAAATAAAGGTGGTGTTTACGTAACTGCACTAGTGCAGTTATTTCAAATTTTTGTGTGAGATAACTGCAGTTATCTTAACTATAAAATGAGTCTCAAATAGGTCAAAGTTAGGATAACTAGAGTTTTGTAAAGTTATTTGAGGAAACTCCAGGTATCCTAACCTAACTTTGTTCCTAAATGTAGCGTTATTAGTTATTACTCATGGTTCAAGCGGTTGCAAAATTAATTGTTTTCCTGTATTGGAACAAAATTGGATTGCTCTGTGCATGGGTAAGGAACATCCAGAGCACTTGATTTTTCTTTTGTACACATATATTGCTAAATTGCTAATATATTATGGGGAAAGGATTCATTTGGTTGAACACTTTAGGGAATAAATGAGGCTCCCACTGTGCTCATGCCTTGGAAATCAGTGACAATTATTATGCATACAGGGAATAAATGGAGCTATCATCATGAGAGAATATTGCTTTTAATCTATTACGTGTCTTGGCATAAAAAAACATGATCAATGGTGTGGATCATCTCCATCTAGAGTCCCACTGAGTGATTACAATAACTTTACATGAGGAAATTTCATTCTATCGGTACGGGGCTATCTTCTCTCTCTTTCTCCCTCCAAATATGTAATATATATAATATATATAAAATAAAGAGCATGGCGACCAAAAGATTGAACTCAATAATTTTGGGCTTTACTGCCACTAAAGAAAGAAAAATGCTAACATTGTTTTTAAAAATAAATAATCACAGAAATCTATATTGCAGAAATTAGGAATATTTCAAAAGTATGGGCAATTTGAGAAAGAAATTGAAAAGGATGGATATGGTTTTTACTTTTTATAAAGATTTATATCCACACAACATGTTATTCATTGTACAATAACTACTCAGGAACTACAATGAACTATAATGTTTAACCACTGTTTTATATCTCTTTCATATCGTCTGATATCTCGGACATGACCTCATCTCGGCAACTTTACCGAGACGAGAACCTATAATTTAGAAAAAAAACTTATGTTGGAACTATTTTCCCAAGATCTTGACCAAGATGGGCAAATATTGCCCGATAAGTTACAACCATATATTTCATTATTTCGGCTTCTTTTATTCTTTGGATTAGGATATGAAATCAAGCAGATTTCCAGACCCATATGGGTCATACCTGTATTTTTGGAATCTATATTTTTTCTGATTCATGTAAAATTCAAGTAAGTGTAGCTATATCACATCCTCTCATATATTTCTATTACGTTGTAGGAACATTTTTTCTGCTTGATTCATGTCTTTACTTGTATTATACAATATTTCCTATCATAGGTGACATCTAGAACATCTAATTATGTATACTAGTTTATGTCAATGTGAGAATTGAGGACTAGTAGACACATGTTGCCTACCGTTTAAGGACTCACTAGGATAGAGAAAAAGGAAAGGATGACAGTCATAGGTTGAATAGAAACTGGTAGAGGTTTAAAGAGAAACTTATAGAGTTAGTCAGAGATGGAGAGACTTATAGAGCATAACGAGGGAGAGGTTGGATGGAGTTAGGATTTGAAATGAAGCTTCGTCACAACGGATGGAGTTAGGATTTGAAATGAAGCTTCGTCACAACTTTTTTTTTGTCAGGTTTGTTTGGTGGTCTGACTCTTGCATTCTTCGTAACAGAAAATTATTCCATGCCCACGGTCTATCCTTCCTCCCTTCGACGACTGCTGAAAACTTCCGAATACTAGGGTAAAAGGCAAGGAGCTCAAGCTAAAAAAAGCTAGAGCAGGTTGAAGGCCTCCTTCTATTAGTCTTTTGCAATTTTGAGATTTGTTTATGCTCTACAAGTTTTTGGGTATGATTTTTAAGGATCCCGCACAAATCTTTGGATTAAATTTAGATTAGGATATAGGAATTCAGGTTCCACTGCTAACCTTAACTGAACATGTATTAATTAAAAGCATAGGGTTGACTTCCTGTTGGTTCGATTGTGATAATCTCTTTTTGACTTCCATAATGGGAAATGAGATGACGAGTATCTGGTATTTCTTTAATTTATAAATATTGTTCCTTAATTTATGGTTCAGCTTCTCACTATTTATTCATTTGCAGATAACCACGATGGCACTATTGATGATCCAGTTGAAGATGGAGATACTGTTCTGCATTTGTGCTGTCTTTATGGACATCTTCCATGCGTTCAGGTTGGAGATCAATTATCTACTCGTTTTTGTGATTTTTTAATCATAAGATTGCTATGACAGTTATGTTTTTTGATTCTTTTAGTCATAAGGTTGCTAAGACAGCTATATATTTTTCTCAGTTCTTGTTAGATAGAGGAGCTAGCCTAGAGTCTAAGGATGAGGAAGGGGCACTTCCACTTCACGATGCTTGTGCAGGAGGTACTACCTGCCGCTGTGGTCAAGCTAACCTTAATCTGTCCCTACAAAAGTTGATCTTTTGAAACAAAAACGACATTGTCTCTTTCTGAATGTTTGCAGGATTTACTGAAATTGTTCGAGTTATAATCAACTCGGCTCATAATGCTGATTTTGTAAGGCAAATGCTAGATACCACTGATGCTGAAGGTGACACAGTAAGGCTGCATGAAAGCTCAAATACCCTACCCATTTCTCTTTCTTTTTAATTTTTATGGGATTAATCCTTTTATCAATAACTCTCTGTCTTCATATGCATCCAGCCTCTCCATCATGCAGCCAGAGGAGAACATTTGGATGTTGTGAATTTGCTTCTTTCAGCTGGAGCCTCACCTAAGACCATAAACATTTATGAAAAGGTTCATAATAATCTTTCATCTTTGATAGTGTTGAATGGATTGTTAAGGTTCTTTTGTAAAATGCTAAATTTCACTTTTCTGATTATAATTGGTTCTTTAACAGACTCCAGCTGAGCTTGCTGAACCAAATACAGAAGTCCGAAGGGCATTAGATGCAGCTGCATCCAGTAATACAGCTTCCAACAAATAGAAATTCTGTGACTGGATGTGAGAACCTTTTTTTTCCTGGTGAGGAGTGGCCAACAATTCTAGTTCATTGAAGCTTATTATATGATTGGCCTTGATTAGATCAAGTTTATAGTTGATTGAGATTAAGTGATCGAGCAAGTAAACATTAAGTCATATGAGTTACATTTTGTGCATATAGCATTACCCAAGACTTGTGCTTGATCTGACCGAGTCTGTTGGAATATAGAGTAGATATATTCATTTTATTCTGCCTATTTTTCTTGTTACAAATGTTCCATGATAGTTGCAATGCTTGATTTATTTTTGCTTCCTCTTTATCCGCAGAACTAACGTTTCTGATCAATGTGATTCCTTCTTTCCCTCTGCGTTCTTTTTCAAAATGCAAGTACATAGTTATCAAATGGGCAAGGAAAAATGGGGCTTACTAAATTTATCTTCTTATAATGCTTTATTTACAGTGCTTAGATATTATATAATAATATTATTTTTGCCTTTTGAAGAAAATGCATGTATCACATTTATTAATGCTGTTTCATTTGAACTATATCAGCAAATTCTGACACTGAAAAGTTTAGACCAGGAAATGAGTTAAGACTCATCTCAATAAGTGTATACTCATCAGGTGACTGGGTAGTGATCGACAGGTTGAAGAATACAGTTATCTAGTATGGACACAGACATGGTACAAGACAATTTATATTAGGTAGGAGATAGGAATGGGGGAATGATAACATGAGAACAAACTTTACATACACATATATTCAACAGATATTTGAACTATCATGAACGCTTGTATGTGCTATAACATAACCAAACTTATGCCGCAACTTTTTGTAACATAGTAGCCACTTATAATAATTTATTACACAATAAAAATACAAGTTATAATAAAATGAGAGTAAAAATATATTTCAACGCTTGTATGTGCTATAACATAACCAAACTTATGCCGCAACTTTTTGTAACATAGGTAACATAGTAGCCACTTATAATAATTTATTACACAATAAAAATACAAGTTGTAATAAAATGAGAGTAAAAATATATTTCAATTGCTAAGAATATAATTCAAAAGTTTGGATAATGTTTCCAAGAAATGTAATTGTCCAACTTAATATCTATTGTAATATTTTGTACTTGTATGATGGAGTATCTAATAGCCTATGAAGTGTTAATTTCTCATGCATGCATCCCTCGATTACTGCTCTTTCATAGAAGTGTCCACACGATATAGCTTACCTTGGACTTTAGAAGTAAAATCTCTGACAAACCAAAGAAATCAATCATACAAACAAGGGTTAGCAAAAGTGGTTTGGAACAGACTCACCCAAAAAATAGACAGTCAGACATATGGACATGGGCACAAATCACATTGTACAATGCAGACAGACATATGGATCATTCTAAAACATGCATCATAAGCCCCGTGCCCCCAAAATTTCAGATATATTGTTATTATCCGTGTTTCAGTGCAGTACTAGCAAACGTGTACTCATATTCTTATGCTTGTGTATTATCATGTAGTAGTAATAATAAATGTGTATTTGCCTACGCTTGTGCTTTGTAGTCGTACTAGTAAGTGTTCTTCTTTCAAGTTAATTTCTACATAGTTGGGTGCAATCCCATGTAATGGATTCAACTATTTTTGTAGCATCCTGTGCCAGTTTAAAGATCTTTTCCTCTCAGTGATTTCAATATTTGTCTTGCGATAGGCTTTTTCCCGTCCCTTAAATCTTTTATTCGAAGTCACTTGGCATTATTATAATTATTATATGTTATTATATATATGTATATAATTAAATATGTTTATTATAATAAATTATTTCATATGATTATATAATATACAATTATTATAATATATTATTATTTTATATATACTATTTTATATATACTATTATTATATTATATTATTATTATATATATTATTATTTTATATATACTATTTTACATATACTATTTTATATATACTATTATTATATTATATTATTATTATATATACTTTTATTATATTATATTATTATTATATATTATATTATATTATATTATATTATATTATTATTTCATATATACTATTTTATATATACTATTATAATAATCTATTATTATTATAATATATATTATTATTATTGTATATTACTATTATATATTATTATATTTATTATTATTTAATTTATTATTATTATAATAAATTGTTTAATATATAATTTGAATATATTATTATTACATATATATTATTATAATTATTATATATTATTATACTAGGTTTGCCCGTTGACACGTGCCTACGGCACGTCTTCGGAACGGTGCACCTTGTTTGATCATATAAAATAGTTTTGGAGGTCCAACAAATTAATTGAAGTAGCAAACATATTATATGAGAAACATTTGGGGGTCCAGCAAAAAATATATTATATGATTTTTTTTTTTTTTGAATAATTTTTAAAGTTTTTAATTTTTAATTTTTTTTATTTTTTAATGTTTTATTTTTTAAAAATTTTAAAATTTTTAATTTTCTTAATTTTTTGAATAGAAGAGGGAGGGAGAGAGACAAAAAAAATAATTAAATAAATATCGGAATTGTTTTGGGTGGGAAATTTGAATTTGAGTTTTGAAATGAAACTTTTGGGGGGAAAATATGTTTTGTAAGGTTAGATCTGGACCTTTGATTTTTAAGAGGATTGAAGAAGAACCACTTGATAGCTTTCTTTGTGTTTTATTATATAGATATATGTATATTATTAATTATGTTTATTATAATAAAATTTATAATAAAATATTTTATATTATTATATATCAGTATGTATGTATATGTATACAACATTTATGTATCAGAGTATATATACTGTATACAGTATATACATACAACCAAACCTATTATTTAATTTATTATTATTATAATAAATTGTTTAATATATAATTTGAATATATTATTATTACATATATATTATTATAATTATTATATATTATTATGTATATGTATATTATTAATTATGTTTAATATAATAAAATATTTTATATTATTACATATCTGTATGTATGTATATGTATACAACATTTATGTATCAGAGTATATATACTGTATACAGTATATACATACAACCAAACCTATACATACATTATACTCTCATTTTTAAAAAACTGTTTTCATAAAAAATGATTACCAAACAGTTTTTACACTCTCATTTTTAGAAAACTGTTTTCAGAAAACTGTTTTCAGAAAACTGTTTTCAAAACAACAAACCAAACGCAACCTTAGTTACTCGTTATAAGAATAGAGGATGAGAATTGGTACTTATAGAAACCAATTAGTTGCTCAATATTATTTTAATAGACTTTATAGATTTTCTATGTTTTGCATCATTTTGATAAGAACTATTAGCTATTTTCTAAGTTTAGCTAGTTTTGTTTAGGCTTCTTGCTTTGTTTCGTTGTTGCTCTCAATTGTCCATGAATTCCATCTGGCTGACCTCAATTACATTGACTTTATAGATTTTCTATGTTTTGCATCATTTTGATAATAACTATTAGCTATTTTCTAAGTTTAGCTAGTTTTGTTAAGGCTTCTTGCTTTGTTTCGTTGTTGCTCTCAATTGTCCATGAATTCCATCTGGCTGACCTCAATTACATGGATAAATATTTCATTGATTATTACAACTTGGGGAGCCTTGTTGAAGACAGTAGAATCGTGAATTGATGACTGCAAACTAGTTGGAAGTAGATTTTTTATGCTCGCTGAGATAACCTGTAATATAAAAAAAAAAGTTAGCCCTTAATAAATATGGCTTATGTAAGTAGCATTGACATCAGAATACTTTAATCCAGTCTAGGTACTAGTTAGATTTTATCTATAATCAAGATGGGAAAGCTTATAGGCTAATAGCTATAGCAGTAGATGGAAAACTTGAATTGGTGAGTGACATTATTATGTTTAATTTGATGGAAAGATGTCGAAAAAATGAGCATTTCTGATAGACTACTTGCTATTATGTATTGTATCTTTATTTGCTCTAGTGTTTTGAGTGTTAGATTTCTTTATAATAATAGATGTAGGATGTAGTATTGGAAGAGTTTGGTTCATAGTTATGAAAGATGTAGTTATCTCTAATCTCTAATCTAATCTAATATTATAATGGAAGAGTTGAAGTTGTCGTTTGTAAATCTACTAACTTACGTGTATCGCACGTGCATAACCAATATAAAAATAGATCTCAGGTTCGAGGCCAGACTAGGTAAGAGTTTTTTACTTCTAAACATATAAAGGATGTCTCAGCCTCACTAAAAGTTTTTACTTTTAAATAAAGGTATTCATTAAGACGTGAATAACATGTGTAAATTACTATAATCTCTAATCTCTAATATATATATATATATATATATATATATATATATATATATATATAAATCTCTAATCTCTAATTGGAGAAGGCCTTAGTGTCATTTGTAAATCGACCAACACATGCAACGCACGTGCATAACTATTATAAAAGAGGTCTTAGGTTCAAACCCAGACTACGTCTGAATTTTTACTTTAAAAAAACTATATTTATTAAGACATGCATCGCACGTGTAAATTACTAGTAATATTATAATGGGACGTGCATAACTAATATACATAACTAATATTAACGTGTAAATTTCTAAGTGGTATTTCATGGGTTTTGCTTGGTTGTCAATGGAATAAATAAATACATGATATATACATGTATTCAAGTTCAGACAGGAGGTAGTTCAAATTTCTCTGTCACTACTGTTTCCTTATTGACTTTGTAATCTGATCAATTTTTTTTTTTTTTTTTTTTTTGGTCCTTAATTTGGGCTACTTTGCTAATGTTATCTAGCTCAAATCTGATGCTTGGTTCAGTGATAGTCGGGTTTTTTGGACTTCCTTTGCTTCACCATTGAGGGATCATACTTTTCATATTAAAATCTACTGGGTATTTCTAAATTCCTGTATTTGATGGATGAAGAACCACTTCAATATCTGCTTTAACGAAGAAAATATATCGAGATTGTTATAGCCTTGATTTGAATTTTGAAGTACTTGTTCTTAAAATCCATTTGATATGTCTGGAATATATAGCATTATCTGTTAACTTCTTGTATCTGACTTTTGTTTCTCGCAGAGTATAAGTATATCAGAGATTTGGCTGAGTGTACATGTTGTCTGTACAGTATCAAAGATGGTCTTAAATGGAAATCTTATGTCAAATATCTTTCCTGCATCTAAAATGTTGCTCATTTGGTAGTCTCTAGTTTTTATGTGAAAAAACTAGTGGATGGAATGAATAACAGTGCAGATAAACACACTCACGAAGTAGAGTGTCAGAAACTCAATTGATCAGTGAATGCAATGTGAGGTGGAGAGTAGGATAAGTAGTTGTTAAAGGAGTAGAGGAGATTATAGATTTGAATTTATTGGTGGGAGTTGGTATGGAGTCATTGTCTTTAAGCTTAAAATTAGTGGATGGGATGAATAACAGTGCAAAATTTTAAGCTTAAAATTGGGGAATTAATTCTGTTTTTTATTCATTTAAGGGTTGACCATTGGCTAGAGTTACGTTTATATTAGTATGTTACTTTGCTTCTTGAGGTTTATTGACTTGTACGATAAGAATCCGTCTCTTATGTATATAATGTATGTTGAATATGTGCTTCTGTATAAAAATACTATTGTATACGTATAATAAATCAATTTATACATCTATTTTCATTAACTTGTAGTTGTGATCAACTTAAAAACTCATTGACTCTAGTTTTAGCTGGAAACTATTTTCGTAATCAATCATATTCTTCATGACGAAGGTATCTGAATTTAAGGAACTTGTGGAATGATGACTATTCTTCGAATTCTAGATGGTCAATAGTGTTTTTTTTCTTTTTTCTTCCTTTTCCTCTTCCAAAATTATAATCTCAACTATGAATTAAGGAGATGGTGTTTGTGGGGGGGTTTAAGTATCAAAAAGGAATTTTTGAACAATCTTCTACTGCTACTAATCAAGTCTTTGAAAATCGAACGGGGAAGAGATGGCCGGGTCCGGTTCTTTTAGATCCAACCCGATTTAGTTTTAAGGAGGTACACCCTAATTTGACACTTAAATACTACATAATTAAAATATTGATATATTGGTTCCGGCTTGGTTGTTTTTGTTCAAAATTTTTGGTTTAATTTCTGTAAAATCAGATCAATACTTTAGCATCTACTTCCGGTTGAACCGGTTTAATTTCTGTAAAGTCAGCCCGGTTTAATTTCATAGTCAATGACCTCTATATCAACTAAATTCCTCTTTCACAATTATCACTGCAAAATGCTAGACATACATTATCACATTATCTCTTTTCTTTTGTAAGCAACAATTTCTTCTAAAATTGTCTTTTTCCATCAAATTGTCTTCTAAAATTGTCTTTTTCAATTTCTTCTAAAATTGTCTTATATAAGCAACTTTGTGAGACCAATATAGAGGGACATGTTGTATAGGTTAAGGATCAGCGGCCCGTTACTTGAGACGGTGGGTGATGCTTGTGGGTGGAGGGACGCTAATTTACAACGTCAACATAGGGACATATGGGGGATTGGGGTAGCAGCTATCTGTTGGGGGATATGGTTTGAAAAGAATAATAGGATTTTCAGACCTACACACAATCACATCATGCATCAGCAACTGTTATTTAAGATTATTGCTAATATCAAATTATGGTCTCAAAAAGCAGGTGCAACTCTACAAAGAAAATCAAGGAGATGTAAGCAAATATCAGTGATTCAACCTACGAAGCTGAATAAGAGGAAAGGGAAGGGACACTGGGAGGGGAGTGATCAACAGGTGTTGTTCAGGACCCGGGGTTGTGTGGACTGGTCCCACCTTTTTCAAACTTTTTGGTATCATCTGTAATTTTTTTTTTTTTTTGGGTGAAGGGGCTATCTTGTATATGATGGGTTCTCTTTTTTGACTGGTAATGAGTCTCATAGACCAACTATTGGGATACATGAGCATCATTACCTTTTGTTTGATTGTTTGTTTGATGAAAAGCTTTTTAATGAAACGCGGGGCGGGGGGGGGGGGGGGGGGGGGGGGAGGAGGGAGGGGTTCACCCACGGTTTACAATAAAAAAAAGATACAACTCATGGCACTTGAAAATAACCATTTAGGTGGTTTAGAAAAATAGATTTTATCCACTAAGAAAATTTAACAGAAGAGTGACTTATTTTTCGTGACAACCCAACAAACAATTATCATAATTGTCAATGTCCTGATTCACGGTCTTCATTGTAAATTGTTCTTTCACTTTTCTTATAAAGTAAACATAATCAGCTTTGTAATTTTGTGGTAAATGTTATGCATATAGTTGGAATGAATCAAAGAAATCATTAAAATATCTCAAACTTATGGGTAGAGTGAAAGGTGGGGAAGTAACATGGCTGTCATGAATATTAACAAAACAAAGTGGTGCCCCATACATCATACCAAAGCCTAGGCTTGACTAGTCTACTACTCCACAAGTGTAATTAACACATAGTGATGAAAGCATATATAAATAATTAACAAGAATTAGCAAGATTTTAGAAGAATATATTTAATAAGCAAGCAAAGATTAGAAGCCACAAATCTCAACACAACACACTCACACCAACTAACCAAGAGCCAATGCAATGCATGATATGCTTTGCTTGCACCACCCCCCTCAAGTTAAGGCGACTCTGTGCTGTCTTGAGTAGCTACTTTCGTGGCTGTCACAACCAAACCCTAATCACAACAACACACACCAAATCAAATATCATTTCCTCACTCTAAGAATCTTTCTCTTAATCCTACTTTGCTTCTAATTAACCTCTCCATTGACGTCCAACATCTAAGAGTTTACTTTGTGAGCCATATCTGTATTTATTTGTGTTTATATCTGTTCCGTTCCCAAAGGAATAGTGATACTGTAAACACCCATCAACATTTCATCAAATCTCTTGTAAACTCGCTCAACGCTACTATTATTAGACCACCATATCTATCTATTAAAAAGGAGCTGCTAGAGTGCGGATTTTGATGCAAGAGATGAGGGTAGAGTTGCTTATTACAGTACCATCACCACTGCTAGTCTACTACTAATAGTCTGTTTCCCCAACCGGCCCCAACTATCTTTAGTACTCAAGTAGTTGGAGTGGGTCTAAAAAAAAATCTTACATTAAATCAAAACTAGATAATAATTTATTTATTTTTTCAAATTTTTTTTTAGAAAAGCCATGAAAAAAGCAAGATGCGGAGTCGCGCATTATCCGTGGTTCCAGGCTTGCACCCCAATAATCTCTTCACCGATTCTCATCTCTTAGTTTGCTTCCATTACATCCAACCCTCAAATTAAAATACATTTATCTTATCAAATATAAATATATATATATATGTCATATCTCATCAATTGGGTCTAAAAAAACTACCATCTTTTTAACTAATAAAAAAGTGCAAGCAATTGAGCTGCTAATAAGTGAACCCACACAACTAAACAAAGTCGATCAAATTAGTTTGTGGTTGTATTTAGTTTTGTATTCCACTCTTCACTCCTCTCCTTCTATTATATTTATTTATATCATTCCAAAAAAACTCGTTTGTCTTATAAATTAGTGGGCGGACTAATTTACGTTTTACGGACAAAGGACGGCTTCAATTTTGACTCCCTAAATTTAATCCACTGTTGTATATAAATTTGACGCCTCTCCGCCACTCTCTCCTTCACCCTCCATCTCATTCCCCTTCTTTCTTCTCTTCTCTAAACAACAACGATATTCACTACTACTTGTGTTTGACCAACCATCATCATCTGTTTATGTCTTCATCTGCTCGCCCTATGGAAGCTCCTGAACAAGTCATGGGCTCCCATAGCAGCAGCAGCACGGGCGAGTGCCCATCATACCCTTCCCGTTCCCGTTCCCCGCCGCCTCCTCCTCCTCCTCCTCCTCCTCCTCTTAGTACAGCCACTACTACCACCCCTACTCCCACGGCCGTGGCCTTGTTCAAACGCAAGCGAACCAAGCGCCTACGTGCATCCCCCACCAATTTCCCCTCCTCCTCCTCCACCTCCTCCCTCGAACAACAACTCCCTAGCGCCACAGAAGTCACCACCACCACCACCACTGAAGAGGAGGAGGAGGAAGACATGGCACACTGCCTAATCCTCTTAGCGCAAGGCCGGCCCCTGCAATCCCCGCCACCTAGCGGGACTACCCAGACACCACCGGTGGTCACGCCAACCGAGAAATTTACCAGCCGGAAATTCACTGAGACGGTCACGACAGCTGGCGGTAAGGCCGGATTTTACGTCTACGAATGCAAGACCTGCAGCAAGTGCTTAGTTATCCATCTCCTTGTTCTCCGAAATATAAAGATCCATTAAGGGGCCGGGTTTCAAAAAAATTTTTATATTCTCCTTTGACAAGGCTAACCTAGTGAGGTCGACAATGTCATCCTACATTTCTCTCGGGATTTCATACGCACCAATATTAAAGGAAAGACCAGTGGCAAGTACAGTACGGTCGAGACATTGCTTGCTCACATTTGGATAAAGATAATCATGGTTTGTGGGCTAAAGGCTAGAGAACGCACGGTGATGAGAGTTTTCGAGAATGGAAGACAAAAGCTACGAGTGCCTAGAGAATATTTCGGCAACTTGGTTCTAAAGCAGGGCACTAGTAACTCGAAGTCAGGTTTTGGTTCAAGTGGCAATTGATCCTCTAACCTTGACTTCACCACGGCTTCCGCCACAAGAACTCCTCCACCATTTCCACCCACCCAAACACAAGGTCTTCGGCAACTGCCATCACCGACGGCATCGGTGTACCCTAACCTACCAGTAAGTGCAGGGAAATGGACAAGTATCTTCTCCAGCCATTGAAGGATCTTACTGTTTGTAGGGGTTGGAGCAGCAAATGCATAGAGCATTGGAACATAATAGTCGATCAGGAGCAAATTGATCAAAGATGGTCAAAGGGATTGCATTTGGCTGGGAATTAGAGTTTCCCTTTCCTAGGATGTTAGAGCTCTGGATTTGCACTTCCATTAAGTCTTCTTGTTTTTTTTTTTTTTTTTTTTTTTGGGAATAAATAAGGTAGGTCGATCGATCTTCTTGTTACAATTGCAAGTCTTAGGATGAGTGTACAAGTATGATGACAGAGATCGAGTAGTATATATAGAGGTGAGGATTGTCTTTTTTTTTACTTGGATTAAGGTTAACCTTGTCAAAGGAGAATATAAAATTTTGTTTGAAACCCCTTAATGGATCTTCATTTTTTAGAGAACAAGGAGATGGATAACTAAGGTGAGAGTGCACGAATGCTTGATTTGCGGTGCAGAGTTTTCGTCGGGTCAGGCACTAGGCGGCCACATGAGGCGACACCGCCCGATAATCCAAGCCGGACACGAGTCACAACACGTCAAGAAAAAGAATAGTCATGTACTGGCGAGTAGTAGAAACAATCTTCAAAACATGATCAGTCACAACAACAGCAATGTGCTCACATTGGATCTGAACTTGCCGGCACCATCCGAAGAATTGAATTCAGCGACAACATCCGAAGCGTTCCGGTCGATGGTTTTCTCGACTGCGTTGGTTGACTGTCATTACTGAGCTATGTTAGTTAGCTTAGCAAGCTAGCTCTAGCTGCTGGGGGGTACATTATTTTTTATTTTAATTTAATCTAATTTGTACATACAATTTGATTATTTCTTTGTTAATGGGGGGATTCATTCATGTGAATTAACATCTGTACCATTTATTATTATTTGACTTATAATATGAACAAAAACAAATCAAGTAATTATTCATTGATTAATGAGAATTGAAAATTGATGATTCTTTTGATATTCTTTGTGTACTGGGCAATATAGAAGAGCGTACTCAGACGGGAGCTCGTGGTTTCCCGATGCAAGTTGCAAGTTTGTAAATTATATGTTTATATGTTTCACGTTACAAGTTTACATTATGTTTGACTCGATATGTTTCACGTTATATGTTTGCACGTATCTCGATACAAGATACAAATTGATATGTTTTTTCCAAGTACGTGATCTATAAAATTCACCACTAGGCCTAAACGCAACTGATTGTACGTAGCAACCATGTAGTAAAAAGATGGATACATGAAGTGCTACCTAGATAGATTAATAAAAGACATAAGATTAACACGTGCACTTGCATGATCTAATTACACATACATGTTCATGTTAATTAACTTGATATTTGTTTACTTGATTACTTGTTTACATGTATGCCACTAGCTTGTTCCATAATGCCTTGTTCATAATCATGTTTACATATTTCATTTTTCCTATTTCATGACTCTCGATCCCTTGCTCTTTTTTCTGTTTTTCTTTTGTTTGTTTTGTACCTGTCTCTTTAGCTTGTACCACTTGCGCCCCGTGACTTGTATTAAAGGGCGTCTTCTTGTTTTTTTTTTTTTTTTTTTTTTTATAATAATGTACTTGCAGGTCCGGATGGAGAGTTACCAGGTGTTGCTGATCAAGTGTTTTAGTTTTGTTTATTTTTCATGTTGCTTTAGTTCATGTTTTATTTCATGCTACTCTGTATTGTATTTTGGGCTTGTTTGACCCGTAACTACTTGTATTTCCCAGTTGTTGGTTATATTACGGACTATGTCATGAATTTTCATTATCATATTGTGATTTTACATGCCTGCGTGGTTTACCTTGGACTACTCGATTACTCTTTCATAGAAGTGCCCACGCCATATAGCTTACCTTGGACTATAGAAGTTAAATCTCTGAAATCAATTAATCATACAAACAAGGGTTAGCAAAAGTGGTTTGGAACAGACTCCTCACCCAAAAATAGACAGACAGACATATGGACATGAGCACAAATCACATTGTACAATGCAGACAGACACATGGATCATTCTAAAACTTGCATCACAAGCGTCGTGCCCCCAAAATTTCCAGATATATTGTTATTATCCGTGTTTCAGTGCAGTACTAGCAAACGTGTACTCATATTCTTATGCTTGTGTATTATCGTGTAGTAGTAATAATAAATGTGTATTTGCCTACGCTTGTGCTTTGTAGTGGTACTAGTAAGTGTTGTTCTGTCAAGTTAATTTCTACATAGTTGGGTGCAATCCCATGTAATGGATTCAACTATTTTTGTAGCATCCTGTGCCAGTTTAAAGATCTTTTCCTCTCAGTGATTTCAATATTTGTCTTGCGATAGGCTTTTTCCCGTCCCTTAATCTTTTATTCGGAGTCACATTCAGAACCTCTTTCTAGCTAGCGGGCCTAAAATCACTCAATTTGATGATGACATTAAACTCTTGTGTCCAATTAATTGTTGTAGATATATCAGCTTGCCACATATAGAACCATTCCTATTCCTGAATCTGAAAGGAAAATGGAAATTCTTCAAGTTTACTTCAGATCTGCAATTTTGATGTCTGTTCAAGAGTAAAGATGCTTACAATAGAATTAGTTCCACATTAACATGTAACTTTTGAACTAGGGGCTTGTCTTCACAAGAATTTTTTTTTTCTTCTGAAGGAGGCTTAGTAAAACCTGTGGTCTCTTTCAATTCCACTCATTGGCTTAGTGTGCTTGATGAATTTGTTTCTTCATTCCCTTGAGTACCATCTATTAGAATAATTCTAGAATAGTAGAATTTGTTTCTTCATTCCCTTGAGTACCATCTTTTAGAATAATTCTAGAATAGATATTAACACTGAATCTTTTTTATGTTAGTTTGGCTGAAGTCGTCTGACTTCATCCCTTTTATCAAAAAATTCTAGAATAGATATATTTTGGAGGATGTAAATTGAGCGCAAACTGCTTGATCTTAAGAAATCGAGTGCCTATGTGGTATGAACTCTCCCGTACCTAGTGAGAGGCCTTGGCTCCAAACCCCCCCCCCCCCCCCCCCCCCCCCCCCCCCATATACAGTAACTATGGGGGCCAAAAATGGGTCCATTTTATATCCTCAAATGCCTATGTGCGATAACCAAAAAAAGGTTTGATCGGAGCTAACGAAGGAGGGAAAGAGATCCATCTAGACAATTGGGGGAGGATATGCAAATGGACAGAGTTCGGAGGATTGGGAATCATTAATCTTAGAGACATGAACCTGGCCCTTCTGAGCAAGCGGTGGTGGAAGTTGGCTAAACGCCTTAAAAATTGGTGGTGTAAGTCTCTAACTAATTACAGGACTAGGAGAAAATTCAAATTTGGGGGTAAAGGCATCCATAGTAGAAAATCTTTCTTTTGGAAAGGGGTTTACAAGACGGGCGATGTTTATCACAACAACACTCTTTGTAGGGTTAAAGATGGCAGGAACACAAGATTTTGGAAAGACAAGTGGTGTGGCAACAATTCGTTTATGGGGCTTTTTCCCGCAGCGGCAGAGGTAGTTCTGAACAGGGATACACTGGTAGCTGACGTTTGGAGGAACAATAAATTGAGATTACAAGTCAAAGACACCCTTGACTTTGAAGCTATCGATCAATTACAAAAGGTCAATAATTTCATTCGTATAGAAGGAAATTACACCCACCAAGAGGAAGACGAGAGATGGTGGACGCTGGAGGCAAACTGTAAGTTCTCGGTCTCCCATTATACAAAAGGCTGAATGATGGTGGCATTAGAAACGAGATTACGGACGTTATTTGGAGTATCAATGTTCCTTCAAGAGTGAAAGTCTTCCTTTGGTTGGTGGAGAATGATGCAATTCTCTCCAGGGTTAATTTGAGGAAGAGGAGAATCATGGACAATGTGATATGTAGTACATGTATGTCCTACGATGAAGATACGAACCACATTTTATTCAATTGTCATAGAGCTAGTTGGGTCTGGGGGGAAGTGGGTGGTACCAGTGGCGTAGCCAGGATTTCAATTTAGGGGGCGCGACAGTTACTATTAAAAAAAATTATAATAAACACATTTGCAAGCCTCAAAATATCATATATTACTATCAAATGTCACAAACTATTACAATCACTAAATAGCATTTTTCTTTAGCAATAAAACCCTTCGAGATTTCATATTCTAAAAATATTGAATGATATCTTCATTGTCAATGGCATCCAATACATCTCTTTCAATATATGCAACTAAACAATCATTCATCATCACATCTCCCAATCGGTTTCATAATGAAGTCTTGATGATTTTCATTGCAGAAAACACTCTCTCTACTGTTGTGGTTGCAACGGGTAATAGTAATGCCATTAAAATAAACTAGTAGTTAAACCTTCTCTATTTCCAACTTCAATCATCAGTCTACCTCAAAGTAATTAAGTGCATCAAGCATTAGATGTTCATCTCATAAGTATATGCATAGAAAGAGTAAAGACTAATGGTTAGAATTAGTTACCCACTTTGTGTTTGTTGTTTGATCTATTTCTTACTCCTCTCAAACTCCTCTCAGGTCTCCTTTGAATTTGCGATGAGATTTGTAAGTTGAATTCAAAAGAGGAAAAGAAAAAGAGAATGAAGGTGAATCATAATAGTATATGTTTGTACAAATAACCAGATTGGGCATTGAACAATGTGATGTACAAATTTAATGTAGCGCCTTGAACCTGGGTTTTGTCCAAATATCATGAAAATTTGTGAAAATATTGCTCACATATATAAGATACGCATATAAAAATTCAACTCTAAACTTCATGTGTTTAAATATAAAAAATTTCGGAAATTAGCTCAAAATTGGGACAGAAATTAACGCTATAATTTGTACCCATTTGGGTTCTAATTTGATTACATATCATACTAATTCAGTCCATTCTCAAACAAATCAGTATCACTGAAATAGAAATTAGCAATCTAATTATCCTATCATATATGAATTCACAAAATTTCAGAACATGAACCCTAATTATCAAAATGTACAAATTTTTTTACTTACAATAGGATTTGGAATCGATCGACTCCTCGCTCTCTCTCTCTCCTGACCTCCTCTACAAACCCAACTAATCACTTCTGGATTTTAATCCCTCTTACAAATTCATTATGAAGTGGGTTTGGGTTCAAGTGGAAGAAGAAAGAGTAAAGTAAATCGGTAAATGACAAAATGGGTTGGGAATTTTACACATAAATTCCGTAATAAATTTCTTTTTACTAAAATTTTTTTTTTTTTTGAAATTTTTTTAAAATTTCAGGGGGCGCAGCTGCACCCCCTGGGCATGGGGCAGCTACGCCCCTGGGTGGTACGTTCGGGGTCTCGCATTATCCAGGGTCCAGTGCTGAGGTTTGGGGGTCATTTAGATCCAACAGGATTAGAAAAGAGGTCAGATTAGATTGGGAACTGGCGGTGGCGTCTGTTTTGTGGAACTTATGGCTAGACCGTAATGATTTCTGTTTCAATAGCGTTCGTCATTCTCTCCCATCGTTGATGCAAAAAATTCACTTATGTTGTTATGAATGGACAGGGCTCAACAGATCCAGGAAGAAGATGCGCTTCGGAGAGGAGGAAGAGTAGACAGCAAGTAGGGGGACTTGAGGCGTCTGGGAGTGGAAAACCGGCTTTTGGTCTGATGTAATAGACGTTTTATTATTTTGATGTTTTGCTCGTTGTTCGGGTTGTTTAGCCCAAATTAGATGTTATTTAGTGTTATTCGCCTTCGGACTTTACATGTACTCTCTATTTCTGTTTCGTTAATTTTTCTTTAATGAAGCGATGACTTAAGTCATCTTTTAATAAAATAAAAAAAAAGGTTTGATCTTTATTGAGTCTTCGTGCATGTCATTTCATCATCATAATAATGATGATGAACTCCTTTTATCAAAACAGATTTTATGTGAACATGTTGGAATTATCAATATGGTTCATTGATTTTGGTCTATGTGTCAGTTACTCATGTGATCTCAAGAATTTACTCATGTTATAGAAACCTTAACACCTCCTCTAGCTTAGGCTTTTAGTAGAGAGGCTTAGCCTACAGTTTCAAATCATCTTGCAAGCATACCTGCCCACATGTGAGGGCTCATTGAAAAGGTGCACTGGCACTTCAGACATTGCACTTGAACTTTGCATGCACTCATCTTCGTGGAGCGTGAGTCACGGCTGAGTTGCGAATGCAAACTTTTTTCATTGAATGGGAATTCCATTTAGATCCCTTTTGGTTCCAATTCGTTATGAATAGGTGCTACTATCTAGATGTTACCTAAAGAATGTACTGATTTTGATCCATTATCAGTGAATGAACTGCACCAATCAATAAACATCTCCAGTATTATTGAAGGTGTTGCTGCTGATTTTGGTGTGAGAGCAAACAGACAGAATTTGTTGATTCTTGAGAAAACGAACAAAGCAAACCTGTTGACCTTCACCAATGTGTTGACTGGATTCTTGCCGTCTTGCCGCTGCCAATGACCTGCAAAAAGTGCGAAACACCGGGGTGGATCCCGGCGACCCACACTCCGACACTCTTGTCAGCAATCTGAATGATTATAAAAGAGCTTTAATTGGAAAAGTATTGATTACCTGGTAATCAGTGGGGGAGGGGTGGGGAGGGGTATTTATAGTCGCCTTTAGGGATCCATTTCAAGATCAGAACATATCTCTACTTTCCGGTGTGAATGGATAGAAGCGGTTAAGAACACTTCTTAGGGAAATTATGAATCTGAATTCTTTTTATCCTTCTGAACTGGTTTATAACGGGTTGGGACCCGTACCCAGTAAGACAGATCCGTTTATGGGTTATTGGGCTTTGAAGAAAAACCCAGTTCCCATTTCAGACCCGTTTGTAGGTTAAATTACCGTTTTACCCCTGAGCTTTAAGATTCGTGTCCGATTTGAACGGTCCCGATTTAATCCCATTTTTAGCCATATCACGAGCCCCCCACTCCTGGAGACTGAGTTCTACAGTCTTGAAGGAGTAGTTTTGTTTCTAATAGCGTACAGAATTTTATCGGTGTTTTTAAGGGAGTTTGGATCTTGCTCGAGGTGTAATGGTGTTATTCTGAGCTTGTAAAATGCCCAAAAATATCCTCAGAATTTTCTGAATTTTTTGTGATTTTTCCAGATTTTTCAGAATTTTTCCTATCTTTTTTGAATTTTTTTATTCATTTTCCGAATTAAATAATCAATTATCGAAAATATTAATTAATTATTCTAATTTAATAATTATATTTTTCAGAATTTTAAATTTTTTTCTGAATTAATAATTATTTTTTTGAATTTTTTTATTATTTTTTTTTTCGATTTTTAAATATTTTCGGATTTTTTTGAATTATAAATTCAATTAAATAAATAAATAAATTAAATTAAATAATACCTGGACACGTGGCGCATTTATGGACATTGATCATGATCCGGTGGCGCGCATCGCAATGCAAATCATTTTCTGGACACGTGGCGCGTTTCAGAGCGTCGATTGTGTTGTGGCGCGAATGTTGAAATGATCGGGCAGCTTGTGTAGCTCGGCAGCATTTTTCTCCACATGTGGAGGTTGGTGCCCTGGTAGCTCGGCGGCCATCCTCGGATCTGCCGAACAATAGAGGTGACGCCACGTGGCGATGCCACGTGGCTCTTTTTTTTGGCTCTGTTTCTTCTTTCTTTCTTTCTTTTGCTCTGTTTTTTCCCGCCCTTTGCCCTTCTTTCTTCTCCTGCTCTCTCTCGTCTCCATCCCTTGTCTCCTTCTCCACCCTCTTCTCCATGCGCCGTGTAGCTCACGCAGGGTCGAGGTGAGCTCCGGATTTCAGAACTGAGCTACGTGGCTCCATCTGGATGGTTGATCACGATCATGGCGCGAATCACAAGGCAAGAGGCCCAGATCACGAGAAAACGTGATCTTATCGTTTTGTGGAGACGTGGCGAAATCTGCATCATCCATCAGCCATTAGCACGAACAGCTGGACGATCTGACGGTCCATGGAGCTCGGGAATATTTTTTCCCAATACTGAGGTCGGTGCCCCTGTAGCTCAGCGTTGTAGCCCGGTAGCTTGATGCTGTGGCTCGGGGGCATCTTTCCCCGAAGGGGCACCTCGGTAGCTCGGTGTAGCTGTATTGCGATCAACTTTCTTAGTTCTACCGAGGTCTGATCGGGGCGTGTGACCTCTCGTTTCGAAGCTAACTCGAAGATCCACAACTTCTCTTTAGGATTGGGCTGAAGAGTCACCCTTCTTCATGGTCAAACTAGCCCCACAATGTTCTTGTCTTCATGAAGTTGAGGAGTGTTTTTGTCTTGAGAATTTTCGAAGAGGAGCTCCACTCCGAGGAGCGAAGAAGATGGGCCAGGAAGATCCTCGTAAGAGCCATGGGAAGATCCATTCTTGGAAGTGAGTGCAAGGAGTAACTCCTGGGAAGAGTTCTAGTTCGGAGCCCATTGAGAGGAAGAGCACTCATGAGGCAAACGGAGTGAAGAACATCACAAGGCTCTAGGAGAGAGAAATTCGTGAGACGAATTTGAGGAATAACTCTAGGGGAGAGTTTTGGGCTCCAAATTTGCTTAGAAGAGGTCCACTTTGGAGGTGAGCGAAGCGAAGAGCTTGGCTCTAGGAGAAAGCCATTTGGGAGACGAGTTTGAGGAGCAACTCTAGGAGAGAGTTGTGAGCTTTGAACTCGTTGAGAAGAGGTCCGCTTTGGAGGCGAGCGGAGCGAATAGCTTAACTCTAGGAAAGAGCCATTTGGAAGGTGAGTGTGAGGAGGAACTCTAGGGGAGAGTTGTGCTCCGAACTCGTTTAGAAGAGGTCCGCTTTGGAGGTGAGCAGAGCGAAGAGCTTGGCTCTAGGACAGAGCCATTTGGGAGACGAGTTTGATGAGCAACTCTAAAAGAGAGTTGTGAGCTCCGAACTCGTTGAGAAGAGGTTCGCTTTGGAGACAAGCGGAGCAAAGATCTTGGGTCTAGGAGAGAGCCATTTGGGAGACGAATTTGAGGAGCAACTCTAGAAGAGAGTTGTGAGCTCCGAACTCGTTGAGAAGAAGCCCGCTTTGGAGGCGACCGGAGCGAAGAGCTTGGCTCTAGGAGAGAGCCATTTGGGAGACAAGTTTAAGGAGCAACTCTAGAAGAGAGTTGTGAGCTCCAAACTCGTTGAGAAGAGGCCCGCTTTGGAGGCGAGCGGAGCGAAGAGCTTGGATGTAGGAGAGAGCCATTTGGTAGACAAGTTTGAGGAGCAACTCTAGGGGAGAGTTGTGAGCTCCGAACTTGTTGTTTAAGTAAGATCCAACGGTTGTGGGAGCAGTTCCGAATGGCGAACCACTTCTTACCCGCTTATGAGCGAGTAATTTGAAGCGGAATCGAGCCAAGTGTTGGACTCTGAACTCGTCGTTTAAGAGAAATTCAACGGTTGTGAGAGCAGTTCCGAATGACGAACCACTTCTTACCCGCTTATGAGAGAGTAATTTGAAGCGGAATCGAGCCAAGTGTTTGACTCCGAACTCGTTGTTTGAGGGGGTTAACGAGGTGTAGGAGCAATTCCGAATGGCGAACCACTTCTTACCCGCTTATGAGCAAGTAATTTGAAGCAGAATCGAGCCAAGTGTTGGACTCCGAACTTGTTGTTAGAGCTTAGTAATTAAGTTGTGGGAGCAGCCATGTAGGAGAAGCTGGACTCTGAACTCACCATTTAATGAGTCGTAGATGTGACTCGAAGAGATAGAGATGAAGCAAGAGCAATAATTTTTAATGAAAAAATGTAAATTTTTATTGAGATAAACTAAGCAGCCGCTTCAATAGGGCGAGCCATTATTACATGCAATTGGCCGGGTTACAAGCATCGGCCTTATTGAAAATCAAGATCCTACTTCTACGATAAGGTGAAGACCTCTTTGGAGGAGCTGGGTTCTCCCTCCATTGGACCTCCTTGGATGAGGTGGAAGACGGCCCCAGGTTCTGAGTCTTGAAGCTCGGCAAGCCTTTCTGTTCGTTTGTAGGCTCCTCAGGGGGGAAGCTCGGCCCCATCTTTTTGGACGAACTTGGTCAGGTGTCCCCGCTGTATGAGTTCTTTGATCTCCTCCTTGAGAGCCCGACAATCATTCGTGTCGTGGCCGTGGTCCCTGTAACAGCGGCACCACTTATCCTTGTTCCTCTTCTTGCCAGGTGTATTCATTCTAGGGGGAGCGCGGAGTAGCCCTTCCTTGTCAACCTCCATAAGAACTTCTGATATATTAACAATGAGGGGGGTGAACTTCTCAAAACGAGGAGTCGGGCAGCGCTGGCCATTGCCGTCCTTCTGGGATTTTTGGGACCCATATTCGCTCGTATTCTTCTGTTTGTTTCCTGTAACTCCTGTTTTCCCCGTATTTATATTTTTATACTGTATTTTGTTCCATTGTACTCTGTTATCAATTTGAAATCCAGTATTTTGTTTCTATTCGAATAAAATCGTTATTTTTGTCGCGACTCAATCTTTGGTCCTTTTATCGAATTCATTTATGTGCAGTTTGTGTCGTTCTTCATTAAGAAATGGCTATTTCTTGTCAATCTTCTATTTATTCCCCATTTTATTACATTTTGACCAATTCTCCTATTGGATCCTATTTGAAACGGATACCATAAAACCCAAAACCGGAAACCCTATACTATATAAACCCTAACCCTAACCTTAACCCCCATATACTGTGCAGCCCCAAAACCCCCGCCGCTAACCCATTCCTCCTTCCTCCGCTCTTCTCGCACGCCAAAACCATTTCCCATCTCCGAACGTCTCCCCCATCATCACCTTCGTCCCTCCATCACCTCCACCTTCGACTACCACATCGCCTTCACCCACCATCGTCCTCCGTCGCCTCCTCCATCTTCGCCATCGACCCAAACTCACACCGCCATTAACTGAGCTCTCGACCCCCATTGCCACTGCACCTTCCCTCGCCCTCTCAACCTCATCGCCTTGCCGTCGCCTCCTCAATCCATCCTCCGTTGCGTCGCCACACACCGCCGAACCCAATCCCCAAACTCCTCCCCTGTTCGAACCACGAATAGAGCCGCGCGCGTCGCCCTCCACATTCGTCGCCGCCTTTCCGTGGCCGTCGCAGCCACGCCGTCGCGTCACCACAATCACAAAGCCACCGTCGAAGTCCCCCCCCCCCCCGCCGACATTGCGCCTCTCTCTCGTGCTGTGTTTCACGAAGAAGAGAACGAAGAAGAACAGCGGATTGGCGGGATTTAGTCTCAGCCATCAGATCGCTTCAAGATCCGTGCGATCGAGATCGCTGTTCCGTGTTGTGCCCACAGCGAATTCCGCTCGCTGTTCCGCTGTTCGGCCAGATCCGCTGTGCGGAAGCGATCCCATTGGCGCAGCTCGCTGTCCCGTGTTCTTGGCACAGCGAATCCTAGGACGATGTTTGTTGTTCGGCCGATCCGGTGTGTGGGGATTTTGCTCTTCTATTGGATCTTCGCACGTGCTTCACACGTGCTTTTGGGAGACTTCGCCTGGGATTTTTCGATCCAATTTTCTTCAACAAGTGGATCTAATCGTCGTCAATTAAGGCAAGTATCTCTTGTACGATTTTATTTGTTCCAGTACAAGCACCCATTGAAAATACTACAAATAGTTAGAAATTGTAACTCATCCTTGTTGTCGTTGTTGATCAATATTAAAACCTCTGAAATTTCATAATTCTAAGAGTCACAATAATTTTGTTGTATTAAATTATAATTACTTGGATTCATCTTATCCCTTGAACATATGGACATATGAGATTAAGGAGCCCTTGATTTGGAGACACATGTTACATTTTGTGTTTGATGATCCTGCAACCATTTGACTTGAAAAATAATTATTACTTGCTGTTTTGACGACTATTATCCTGTATTTATATCACACATTAACGTAGACGCCTAATAACAAAATTTCATGAAACCCATGCTAGTAAGATATTCCCTCATGTTGCTGTCCTGAAAATTATTTTGCTGTTTCGACCCCTTTAACATTAGATTCTGAACTCGAACCCTGAATAAAAAATGTAGCCCTGGATGTCTAGATGTCGAGAGCTTGCGAAATCTTCGAATTTAGAGTTACGGTCTAGGAGTTATTACAGTTTTACTGCAGCTGTGTCGGTAGACGCAGATTCGTAAAACTGCTGCACACCTTTACTTTACGAATTAATTTAACTAAGTTAACAGCAAGCGTTTGACTTGAAATTTTATATATAGTTGCTGGACACCCTATAGGACATCCCCAATTTTTCTTAGAATTAATTAACATTATTTCAATACTATTTTATATGTATAAATACAATAAACAAATTCTGCCTGAACAAATGTAATAAGCCGGGGTTAAGGGAAAGACCATAGTCATGGACAAAATAGGTAAGTGTACTTGGAAGGAGGCCCGTGCTTCCCAGTACTCGGTTCATGAACTTGTTGCATGTGATGTATTCATGGAGTCAGTTACTTGGCTCATGAACCTGTTGTATTCATGGAACCACTGTGTGGTCCTTGAACCTGTTAGTATTTACGAACTTGCTTCGTGAACCTGTTATTTAAATTCGTATTCATGAACCGTGCCTGCTTGATACCTGATACTTGAAACCTGAGTACGTTGCCCTATAAAATCCACTACTAGGTCTAAACGTAACTGATTTGACTGTAGCAACCATGTAGTAAAAAATGGATGCATGAAGTGCTACCTAGATAGTAATAACTACAAGACTTGAACTTGAAACTTGAACATGACACCTGTTACTTGATACATGATGATACGATACATGAAACTTGATACGTGAAACCTAACACATGAAACATGATACTTGATGTTAGTTACCCCTATAGGTTCACCTGTCATATGTTTTTCCATTAGCAGTTGTTAACTAGTCTGTTTACTAGGATGTCCCTCTTGCTAGCTAGTTCTTAGATTCCCACTACTTGTTGTATCCCTATTACATTCTTGATTCCAATTTCTGTTCCCCATACTTGTACTTGTTTTCACTATTTGTGGCCCTAGCTTGCACTAAGGGCATCTTCTCTTGTTTTTCCCTGTTTTCTCTTTTTATATTTATTAAGCAGACTTTGGGACAAGCTACCTGCTGGAATTGGCGAGCAGATATTTCAGGTTTCGCTTGGAGCAAGGACTTGTTTAAATAATTGTTTTCCTTAAGTTATTTATTTCTTCTGCTGTATAAAACTTGTAACGGGCTTACGTTCCCGAATTTTTACTTTTGATCCAGACTTGAAAATTATGTGGACATTATTATTTGTTGTTTTCTGTTGCTTAATGAATTATTCATGCAGGCTTGATTGTACATACATATTATTATATTCTTGTTGTGATGCTGAGTTGATCCTACAGCTTATGAATGATGTTAAGATCATTCGCTGGGCTTCGTCACACACTCGTATTCCGTATTTTGGGAAGCGGGGCGTGACAATCCCGGAAGATGATTTTTCAAGAGTAGGGGGGTTGAGAGCCTTTTCCATCCGAATGTACTTCTCCACCGTAAGTAGGAGTTCTGAGAAGTCTCGAGGAGGTTTCTTGGCAAGGGACGCCTTGAGGCGAACGTTAGTGACGTTGCGCTCTAATGCGGCTGAGGCTACTGATTGGTTAAGGGAGGGAATGGACCGGGCTTCGGTAGTGAAGCATCAAACGTAATCCCTTAGGCATTCACCCTTTTCTTGGTTGAGAGTCACCAAAGATACACTTGCTTCCTCGGCCCTGCGGCTACTCACGAAATGATTAAGAAAGAGCCCTTCGAACTGATCGAATGAGAAGATGGAGGCCGGAGTGAGTCGAGAGTACCATTCTCTCGCAGGCCCCTTCAACGTGGCAGGGAAGATCTTGCAGAGGAGGGTGTCTGAAGCATGGTGGATCATCATGAGAGTTTTGAAACTCTCTATATGATCCGCGAGGTCTGACTCTCCGGTATACGACTCGAAGTGAGGCGGCTTGAAGTTCTCTTGGATGGGAGCCTCCATGATGGTACGGGAGAATGGAGGTCTGCTCGGGCGGAGGTTTATCACCCGTTTCTCTTCTTCCCTGTCAATTCGGCCGAGGCACCTCTCCATCTCGTGGAGACGGTGGTAGACTGAGTCTTCTCTTTGATCATATCTTGCCGAGCCCCGGGACTTATCTTCGTACGAGGGTAGACTGGGGCTGCGGCGATGATAGCTTGGAGATGGACGAGGACTGGGAGTGTGAAGGCGGTTGCTCCTAGTTGGCTCATGAGTAGGTGACCTCTGGTCGTTCTTTGGGGCGATATTGAGGGCCCGTAAGACTGTCGCTTGGAAGTCTTGAAGATCTACCCTTGTGACTAGTGCCTCTCTAGCTTGGCGGTCCCTATGTGTGGCTCGGCTTACTAGAGAATGAGTTTTTCGCCGATGACGCTGAGGGGACTCTCTTCGCCTTTTCGGGGGAGGGGATCTTCTAGTCCTCGGTCGGCGGGGGGTCCGGACTCTTGAGGCTCCTGGGTGCTCCAGTTGATGGACTCCCCCAATGGCTTGCCATCCATTCAGGCAAGTTCTGAGGTCGACCCCCTTTTGACGGTCGGCAATCACTTGACAAAGATCCCGCTCGGAAAGGCTCTGAGAAGCCATAGATTCAACTGAAGGATTGGGACCCGCGATATGGTCATGAGGAGGATGTTGCTTCGGACGACTCCGACAAGAGCCCCCCGAGACCTTGGATGGGCCTGTTGAGGAGAAGCACCTTGATCTGAAGGAGGGGGAGGAGGAAGAGAAGTGGTTTTTCGGCTGGAGACCGCTGTCTCCCCCTTCTGTTTTGGATGCATGGCTTGAAACTAGTCTCACTGATGAAGTTAGGTCAGGTTGCTTTTTCGTTCCTACAGACGGCGCCAATTTGTTGCTGCTGATTTTGGTGTGGGAGGAAACAGATAGAATTTGTGGATTCTTGAGAAAACGAACAAGGCAAACATGTTGACCAGTTGACCTTCACCAATGTGTTGACTGGATTCTTGCCGCTGCCGTTGACCTACAAAAAGTGCGAAACACCGGGGTGGATCTCGGCGACGCATCCTCCGACGCTCTTGTCAGTAATCTGAATGATTATAAAAGCTTTAATTGGAAAAGTATTGATTACCTGGTAATAGTAGGGGGAGAGGGGTATTTATAGTCGCCTTTAGGAATCTGTTTCAAGATAAGAACATATCTCTACTTCCCGGTGTGAATGGATAGAAGCGGTTAAGATCACTTCTTAGGGATAATTATGAATCTGAATTCTTTTATCCTTCTGAACTGGTTTGTAACGGGTTGGGACCTGTACCCAGTAAGACAGATCCGTTTATAGGTTATTGGGCTTTGAAGAAAAATCCAGTTTCCATTTCAGGCCTGTTTGTAGGTGAAATTACTGTTTTACCCCTGAGCTTTAAGATTCGTGCCCGATTTGAACGGTCCCGATTTAATCCCATTTTTAGCCATATCAGAAGGGATACTAATAACTGAAAAGTTGAGCTCTTAGATCTGAATGGATACTATCCGAATCCCTCCATCCACTACGAAAGACTGATTCATGCCTGCATATCCCTTGACATTGAAAAGTCTTACCGGTAGGTGATGATAGATGGGAGTCATTGGTAGAGCCAAGCGTGCAAGCCAACAGACCAGATGAATTTCTTTACCTATGTGGCCATCTTTTTAGCAGTTAATTCAATATTATTTTAATAGACTTTATAGATTTTCTATGTTTTGCAACATTTTGATAAGAACTATTAGCTATTTTCTATGTTTAGCTAGTTTTGTTAAGGCTTCTTGCTTTGTTTTGTTGTTGTTGCTGCTCTCAATTGTCCATGAATTCCATCTGGCTGACCTCAATTACATGGATAAATATTTCATTGATTATTACAACTTGGGGAGCCTTGTTGAAGACAGTAGAATCGTGAATTGATGACTGCAAACTAGTTGGAAGTAGATTTTTTATGCTCGCTGAGATAACCTGTAATATAAAAAAAAAAGTTAGCCCTTAATAAATATGGCTTATGTAAGTAGCATTGACATCAGAATACTTTAATCCTGTCTAGGTACTAATTAGATTTTATCTATTTTCAAGATGGGAAGGCTTATAGGCTAATAGCTATAGCAGTAGGCGGAAAACTTGAATTGGTGAGTGACATTATTATGTTTAATTTGATGGAAAGAAGTCGAAAAAAATGAGCATTTCTGATAGACTACTTGCTATTATGTATTATGTATTGTATCTTTATTTGCTTTAGTGTTTTGAGAGTTAGATTTCTTTAAAATAATAGATGTAGGATGTAGTATTGAAAGAGTCTTGTTTGGTTCATAGTTATGATAGATGTAGTTATCTTTAATCTCTAATTTAATCTAATAATGTAATGGGAGAGTTGGAGTTGTCGTTTGTAAATCTACCAACTTACGTGTATCGCACGTGCATAACTAATATAAAAATATATCTCAGGTTCGAGGCCAGACTAGATAAGAGTTTTTTACTTCTAAACATATAAAGGATGTCTTAGCCTAACTAAAAGTTTTTACTTTTAAATAAATGTATTTATTAAGACGTGAATAGCATGTGTAAATTACTATAATCTCTAATCTGTGTGTGTGTGTATATATATATATATATATATATATATATATATATAAAATAAATGAGCAATTGATTATGTGGCATGCATGTGATACATTGAACAACTAATCCTTTTAAAGATTGTCCAATCACATGTATGCCACATCATCAATTGCTTATTTAATAAATGAGCAAGTTGCTCATACCCCTTTTTCCCATATATATATATATATATATATATATATATATATATATATATATATATATATATAATGGGAGAAGGCCTTAGTGTCATTTGTAAATCGACCAACGCTTGCAATGCACATGTATAACTATTATAAAAGAGGTCTTAGGTTCAAACCAGACTACGTCTGAATTTTTACTTTAAAAAAACTATATTTATTAAGACGTGCATCGCACGTGTAAATTACTAGTAATATTATAATGGGACGTGCATAACTAATATACTTAACTAATATTAACGTGTAAATTTCTAAGGGTATTTCATGGGTTTTGCTTGGCTGTCAATGGAATAAATAAATACATGATATATACATGTATTCAAGTTCAGACAGGAGGTAGTTCAAATTTCTCTTTGTCACTACTGTTTCCTTATTGACCTTGTAATCTGATCAAATTTTATTTTTTGGTCCTTATTTTGGGGTACTTTGTTAATGTTATCTAGTTCAAATCTGATGCTTGGTTCAGAGATAGTCGGTTTTTTTGGACTTCCATAGCTTCACCATTGAGGGATCATACTTTTCATTTTTAAATCTACTAGGTATTTCTTAATTCCTGTATTTGATGGATGAAGGACCACTTCAATATCTGCTTTAGCTAAGAAAATATATCGAGATTGTTATAGCCTTGATTTGAATTTTGAAGTACTTGTTCTTAAAATCCATTTGATATGTCTGGAATATATAGCATTATCTGTTAACTTCTTGTATCTGACTTTTGTTTCTCGTAGAGTATATCAGAGATTTGGCTGAGTGTACATGTTGTCTGTACAGTATCAAAGATTGTCTTAAATGGAAATCTTAAGTCAAATATCTTTCCTGCATCTAAAATGTTGCTCATTTGCTAGTCTCTAGTTTTTATGTGAAAAAACTAGTGGATGGAATGAATAACAGTGCAGATAAACACACTCACGAAGTAGAGTGTCAGAAACTCAATTGATGAGTGAATGCAGTGTGAGGTGGGGAGTAAGATAAGTAGTTGTTAAAGGAGTAGAAGAGATTATAGATTTGAATTTATTGGTGGGAGTTGGTATGGAGTCATTGTCTTTTTAGAGTGATGAGCATCACTTGCTGCTCTTTCTTTATTACAACTCACAAGTGTAGCAGCTGCTGCTTGTATTAGTATTAGTATTCTATCCCCTTCTTCTAACTTCCATTTGGTAGCAACTTTTCAACTATACAACAGCAACAGCAACAAAAGCACATCACTACCTGCCACTCCCCAAAGCTCTTTTGTTAAACTGAGAGCAATTCAAACTGCTTTTGCAAAATTTTAAGCTTAAAACTGGGGAATTAATTCTGTTTTTTATTCATTTAAGGGTTGACCATTGGCTAGAGTTACGTTTATATTAGTATGTTACTTTGCTTCTTGATGTTTATTGACTTGTACGATAAGAATCCGTCTCTTATGTATATAATGTATGTTGAATATGTGCGCTTCTGTATACAAATACTATTGTATACGTATAATAAATCAATTTATACATCTATTTTCATTGACTTGTAGTTGTGATCAACCTAAAAACTCATTGACTCTAGTTTTAGCTAGAAACTATTTTCGTAATCAATCAATGTTCTTTATGATGATTCATAAAGGTATCTGAAATTAAGGAACTTGTGGAATGATGATTATTCTTCAAATTCTAGATGGTCATTAGTGTTTTTTTTCTTTTTTCTTCTTTTTCCTCTTCCAAAATTATAATCTCAACTATGAATTAAGGAGATGGTGTTTTGTTTTGTGACCATTATGGTTGTAGGAAAAGATCCACCCACGTGGCAAGAGATGCATGGGTGGTGCTCTCACTCCAAGCCATGAAAAAGCAACCAAAAGAAAGGAACAAAGTAACAAGAAAAGGAGCGGCATATATTGGAGCATTACTTATTAGGAGAAGTTTAGTTGGAATTTGGAAACGGCCGGGTTTGGGGGGGTTTAAGTATCAAAAAGGAATTTTTGAACTATCTTCTACTCGAGAGAGAAATATTACACATACATGAGATTCTATTCCAAAGAACTTGTCTTTCAGTAATTGTTGGTTCTTACCCATTTGTCTTTTAGTGATTAATGGACCCACCAACTACTAAAAGACAAGCTCCATGTAAATTTGGGGTAGAATCTCCTGTATGCATAGCTAGGGGCGGCCCTAGGATTTTAGGGGCTTGAAGCAAACTCTCAAAAAGAGGCCACACATATACCCAAAAAAAAACGATTCATGTATTAGAAAAAAGTATACATGAGAAATCATGGATTTTAGGGGCCTGAAGTTAATATAAATTTTTTTAGGAGAGCAAACTTTCAAAAAAGAGCTCCACATATACCAAAAAAAAAAAACGATTCATGTATTAGAAAATAAAAATAAAAAAGTATACATTATAAATCATATATTTTAGAGGTTTGAAGCTAATATAATTTTTTTTGAGGCCTGTAACTAATATAAAATCATGAAAAAAATAAAACGATTCATGAATTTTAGGGGCCTGAAGCTAATATAATTTTTTTTCTTCTTGAAAACAGGAGACCCTTTTTTGGGGATTTGGGGACCTGATGCAACTGCATCGGTTGCATATGGTCAGGACCGGTGCGTAGCATTTCTCCCACTGCTACTAATCAAGTCTTTGAAAATCGAACGGGAGAGATGGCCGGGTCCGGTTCTTTTAGATCCAACCCGATTTAGTTTTAAGGAGGTACACCCTAATTTGACACTTAAATACTACATAATTAAAATATTGATATATTGGTTCCGGCGTGGTTGTTTTTGTTCAAAATTTTTTGGTTTAATTTCTGTAAAATCAGATCAATACTTTAGTATCTACTTCCGGTTGAACCTGGTATTGACAGCAAGTCAGTCCGGTTTTTAGAACAGTGCTACCAATACAATACTAGTAAGTTATTAGTATAAAGCTGGTGGTTTTTTGGGTGGATTTGTTGTCCGTGTTTGCTTGTGCTTCGGACTAATCCACGAATCTTGCCTTCACAAGAATCACAACGGTTCAAGTGCCTTTGTGTGTTTTGTTTGTTTGGATACCTACACTTTTGCTGGCGTGATTGCTCCTCAACTCTCTCTCTCTAAATTCTTTCTCTCTCCTCACTCTCTCTCTCTCCCCTCAAGTCATTAGACTAATGTAGACGTGAGATGGTGGGCGAAATATTCTATGGGGATTGCCGCCCTCGACGCCACTCTCTTCACTCTTCTACTTTCCTACTCTTTAACAACTCTTTAATTATCTTAGTAGGAGCAACGGTTACACTGTTTTTTATGTAACTTTGCAAGCTAAGTTCAAGCTCCACCCCACCTTTCATAGTCAATGACCTCTAAATCAACTAAACTCCTCTTTCACAATTATCACCCGCAAAATGCTAGACATACCTGAGTTTTATATGAGTTTTTATCTCAAATATACATTATAAATACATTGGGGTCCACTTCTTATTAAAAGACAAGATTTTAATTGTCTTTTAGCGAGAAGCGAGCCTCAATACATTTATGATGTATGTTTGAAATAAAAACTCATGTATATGTAATCATCGTCGTTATCACCTTATCTCTTTTCTTTTTGTTAGTCCATAGTTTCTTTTGTGTACTATTGATAAGATACAACTCATGGCACTTGAAAATAATGTGCAAGAAGTTATCATCATCCACCATTTGGATGGTTTAGAAAAATAGATTTTATCCACTTAGAAAATTTAACAGAAGAATGACTAATTTTTCGTGACAAACCAACAAACAATTATCATAATTGTCAATGTCCTAATTCACAGTCTTCATTGTAAATTGTTCTTTCACTTTTCTTATAAAGTAAACATAATCGCTTTGTAATTTTTTGGAAAATGTTATGCATGTAGTTGGAATGAATCAAAGAAATCATCAAAATATCTCAAACTTATGGGTAGAGTGAAAGTTGGGGAAGTAACATGGCTGCCATGAGTATTAATAAAACAAAGTGGTGCCCCATACATCATACCAAAGCCTAGGCTTGACTAGTCTACTACTCTACAAGTGTAATTAACACATAGTGATAAAGCATATATAAATCTATATAATAAATTACAAAGAAAGCTATCAAGTGGCTCTCATTCAATCTTCCCTAAAACCAATGGTCTAGATTGATTCTTCCAAAACATATTTTCCGCTCAAAATTTTAAACTCCAAAATTAAATTTTTCCCCCCAAAACTAAAAAACTCATTATTTTATTACTATCTCTCTCTTCTCTCTTCTCCCTTCACTTTTTCATATATTTTTTTCTCTCTCTCCCATTCTTTCTTTATTTACTTAAAAATTTAGATTTTAAGATTTCAGTTTGTAAAATTTTTAGAATTTTTATGTTGTTTTTATTGCACATATTATATTGAAAATAGCAAATATCTCTCCAACAGTTAAATTTTATTATTTTCCATCCTTAAAGTTCTAAGAAGTTGGATTTTACACCCTCATTTATAATTATTTTTCAATATATACAAATAGAAACATGGACTTTTATTTACAACTAATTATTGTCATACTATTTAAACTTGAACTACATAATTGTTGTTTTACTGTTTACATGACTTTTCGTGTGTTGTATCGTTTCGAAGACGTGTCGTAGGCACTTGCTCACGTGCAAATCTAGTAATTAACAAGAAGCAAGATTTTAGAAGAATATATATTTAATAAGCAAGCAAAGATTAGAAGCCACAAATCTCAACACAACACACACAACAACCAACCAAGAGCCAATGCAATGCATGATATGCTTTGCTTGCACCACCCCCCTCAATTTAAGGCGACTCTCATGTGCTGTCACAACCAAATTAACCCTAATCACAACACACACACACCAAATCAAATATCATTTCCTCACTCTAAGAATCTTTCTCTTAATCCTACTTTGCTTCTAATTAACCTCTCCATTGACGTCCAACATCTAAGAAGTAAACACTACCAAAGTCTTATTTTCTTTGCATAATTAATTAGTTAATTAATTAATTAATTACCAAATCCAACCCAGTTGTGCACTGCATTATCCACAATGGCAAGCTAGCTAACTTGCTTTTAATTTAATCGAACATGATTATCAAAAGTCAGTCATTATCTTTCTCGTTTAATCACCACTGGTTCGGTTCTAGAGATTCAAATGATTAGGGTTAAATTATTTTTATTCCTTTCAAACAACCCACTCCAGTTGACTTCCTAATCCCAGTTGACTTCTTAGTGCTACTCACTAACTAATCACTCAATCTGATAAGAGTTTACTTTGTGAGCCATATCCGTATTTATTTGTGTTTATATCTGTTCCGTTCCCAAGGGAATAGTGATACTGTAAACACCCATCAACATTTCATCAAATCTCTTGTAAACTCGCTCAACGCTATTATCATTAGACCACCAAATCTATCTATTAAAAAAAAGCTAGAGTGCGGATTTTGATGCAAGAGATGCGGGTAGAGTTGCTTATAGCATCTGTAGTCGTTTGCCATATACCCAAAATTTTCTAAATTTGGAGAAAAAAAAATTCTGTAGTCGTTGGCCAAATACCCAAAAATTGGATTTGGTCGCTACAGTAGTCGGCTATATTTGGCAATTGAAATGACAATTACCAAAATATAGCTGACGAAAGATGATTTACCGTCTCTTTGATCGGACGAAAGATTATCTTCTGTCACTTTTTTTTTTATCGGACGAAAGATGAAGTGCCGTCCCAAAAAATTTATAAAAAAAAAATAGTGTTGGACTGTAGATAATCCACCGTCCTAACAATTTTGCTAAAGACAAAAGTGTTGGGACGGTAGATTAATCACTTTTGGAGCTTTATTTTTGTCCTTAGAGCATCTGTAGTCGTTATCTATATATCGATAATATCGATATATAGCTTAAAAAGTAGCTGCAGTCGTTTGCTATATATCGATATTATCGATAAATCGCTACAGTCGATTGCTATATATGAGAGACGAAATAGCTTTATCGATAAGTCAGCGACGGTGGTCGAAGAGCCGTCCCAGACGTGCAAAATACTGTTCTAGGCGTCGGACGGCACTCGATATGCCGTCCGTTTCAAACATTCCGTACTCAGCCTTTAATAAACTGAAGATAATTAGGGTGGATATGTAATTATTAGCTACTATTAAGTATATATAGTATAGATATGTAATTATTTAGCTATTAAGTATAGCTATTAACTGATGTTGACAGGTGCTTAGTGTCGGACGGCACTTCATGTGCCGTCCTAGACATGTGCTGACATTTTTTTTTTTTTTTATCAAAACGTTTTCTTTTTTTTTAAGTGTGAGTTATTTTAAGTGTGAGTTGGAATCCGCTGCAGTTTTTTTTATTTTTTTTTTTTTTTTAAATGGACGGCACTTCATGTGCCGTCCGACGATTCCGCGCCACATTTTGCTCATTCGCCCCCTCCGACGGCACATCAAATACCGTCGCTTAATATTAAAGGATTGATTGCTATAATATAGCTTTCGACGAGTGCAGCGGAATCTAAATTTCTATTTCTATATATCGATATATGGATAATTTAAACTTTAACGACTACAGATGCTCTTATAAGCGGGAAATCAGCCCAAAAAAAAAAAAATTTAAAAATTTGACCAAATTTTAACTTTCAACCACTACAATGCACTCAAATTTTTTATTTCCATTTGCCAAATACCCAAAAAATGAATCACAACGGACTACATACAGATGCTCTTACACCATCACCACTACTAGTCTACTACTAATAGTCTGTTTCCCCAACCGGCCCCAACTATCTTTAGTACTCAAGTAGTTGGAGTGGGTCTAAAAAAAATCTAACATTAAATCAAAACTAGATAATAATTTATTTATTTTTCAATTTTTTTTTTTAGAAAAGCCATGAAAAAAGCAAGATGCGGAGTCGCGCATTATCCGTGGTTCCAGGCTTGCACCCCAATAATCTCTTCACCGATTCTCATCTCTTAGGGTCTGTTTGGTTGGAGGGGAATGGAGGGGAGGGGAGGGGAGGGGAAGGGATTTTTAATAGTGTTCTTGTTTGGTTCAATTTTTAGGAGGGGAGGGGAGGGAAATGGGGGGGTGCAACACCCCTCCTGAGCCAATTTTGGCTCCCCTCCAAAAGTGGGGGGATTTGGAGGGGAGAGAAAATAGGGGTAATATTTTAAAGTGGCTAGACTAAAATGCCCCTAAATCCTAAATCTCTCTTTCTCCCTACTGGCAACGACATTTGATTAGCTGGATAGAGTTCAGAAGAATATTATAACATTGTACAGCATATTAGGTTCAGATTCCAACTCAATATCATAACATTGTACAGCATATTAGGTTCACTATATATAAACTGCTCCATTTAGGCTATGTTTGGAAAACTAACTCACCACAGAAATTTGTTTCTTCTCTGACACCAAAGAAACCACCAACAGGGTTCACGAATTCGACAATACTCTTCGATATATCATAACATTCCATATCTATCCAGTCGATTTGTTCTCAAATTCGACAATACTGACGTCATGTTTTAGTGTTGCTTTCCAACCTAACTAATGTCATGAACTCTCTCAGCTTTAGCATCAATGACCAAGAAACTTCTATCTATTTGTAAATTTTCTCGAATGACCAGGAAAATTTTCTCGAATGTAAACTTTCATCCATACTGATGCAGTAATAAGTACCTGACATCTTCGTGCAAGGTTAAAGCATCAAGATGATCTATAGAAAATAAACTGAAAAACTGCTAGTTCATTTCAATTTCCCTTTTTTATTATATGCAAAAGGATATAAAAGTAATTTTATTATAAAATCCATTCCCTCCCCTTGTGAACCAAACAAGAAAATTATTATTTTCCCTCCCCTCCCCTCCTTTGAACCAAACAGAGTTTTCATTAAATCTCTCCCCTCCCTTTCCCTCCCCTCCCCTCCCCTCCATTAAAATCCCTCCCCTCCCCTCCCCTCCTTTGAACCAAACAGGCCCTTAGTTTGCTTCCATTACATCCAACCCTCAAATTAAAATACATTTATCTTATCAAATATAAATATATATATATATGTCATATCTCATCAATTGGGTCTAAAAAAACTACCATCTTTTTAACTAATAAAAAAGTGCAAGCAATTGAGCTGCTAATAAGTGAACCCACACAACTAAACAAAGTCGATCAAATTAGTTTGTGGTTGTATTTAGTTTTGTATTCCACTCTTCACTCCTCTCCTTCTATTATATTTATTTATATCATTCCAAAAAAACTCGTTTGTCTTATAAATTAGTGGGCGGACTAATTTACGTTTTACGGACAAAGGACGGCTTCAATTTTGACTCCCTAAATTTAATCCACTGTTGTATATAAATTTGACGCCTCTCCGCCACTCTCTCCTTCACCCTCCATCTCATTCCCCTTCTTTCTTCTCTTCTCTAAACAACAACGATATTCACTACTACTTGTGTTTGACCAACCATCATCATCTGTTTATGTCTTCATCTGCTCGCCCTATGGAAGCTCCTGAACAAGTCATGGGCTCCCATAGCAGCAGCAGCACGGGCGAGTGCCCATCATACCCTTCCCGTTCCCGTTCCCCGCCGCCTCCTCCTCCTCCTCCTCCTCCTCCTCTTAGTATAGCCACTACTACCACCCCTACTCCCACGGCCGTGGCCTTGTTCAAACGCAAGCGAACCAAGCGCCTACGTGCATCCCCCACCAATTTCCCCTCCTCCTCCTCCACCTCCTCCCTCGAACAACAACTCCCTAGCGCCACAGAAGTCACCACCACTGAAGAGGAGGAGGAGGAAGACATGGCACACTGCCTAATCCTCTTAGCGCAAGGCCGGCCCCTGCAATCCCCGCCACCTAGCGGGACTACCCAGACACCACCGGTGGTCACGCCAACCGAGAAATTTACCAGCCGGAAATTCACTGAGACGGTCACGACAGCTGGCGGTAAGGCCGGGTTTTACGTCTACGAATGCAAGACCTGCAGCAAGTGCTTCCCCTCATTCCAGGCCCTTGGCGGGCACCGGGCCAGCCACAAGAAACCCAAAATGGCAGTTTCGGTAATTTCCATGGATTTCGAGGATAAAAAGCAGGGAGTTGGAGGGGATGATCATGTAGACGATCATCATCAGTTCCAAGGTGGTGGTGCTACTGCTGATATGAATATGAATATGAATATGAAGACAGTTGTTGCAGCGTCATCACCTAACAATGCCAAGGCGAGAGTGCACGAATGCTCGATTTGCGGTGCAGAGTTTTCGTCGGGTCAAGCACTAGGCGGCCACATGAGGCGACACCGCCCGATCATCCAAGCCGGACACGAGTCGCAATACGTCAAGAAAGAGAATAGTCATGTACTGGCGAATAGTAGCAACAATCTTCAAAACATGACCAGGCACAACAACAGCAATGTGCTCACATTGGATCTGAACTTGCCGGCACCATCCGAAGAATTGAATTCAGCGACAACAACCGAAGCGTTCCGGTCGATGGTTTTCTCGTCGGCGTTGGTTGACTGTCATTACTGAGCTATGTTAGTTAGCTTAGCAAGCTAGCTCTAGCTGCTGGGGGGTACATTATTTTTTATTTTAATTTAATTTAATTTTTACATACAATTTGATTATTTCTTTGTTAATGGGGGGATTCATTCATGTGAATTAACATCTGTACCATTTATTATTATTTGACTTATAATATGAACAAAAACAAATCAAGTAATTATTCATTGATTAATGAGAATTGAAAATTGATGATTCTTTTGATATTCTTTGTGTAAGTTGAAGTTCCAAGTTTCTGTCCTCTTCTGTGACAGTTGTTGTTCTCCACTTTTGTACGTGTAACGAGAGGTATTGCATTGCGTTCACGAAAAGGGAGTTAACTTATTAAGAATAGTAATAGTGTTGTGTCTCTCTCTAAAGTTGTCTATTTTCTAGAGAGAGAAAGTTTGAGTTGGCTTGAGTTTGGTACCTCCACCACCCAAAAGGGCCATGGATTAGGTTACCTCCTACATTTGAGTTTGTTTCGTTTGTAAGACAACCAACCTTTTTTGGACATTAAAAGACAAAGGAAGAGAGAGAGTGAGTGAGTGAAGCAAGTAGGCAAGTAGACAATTGTTATGTCACTCATATAATATGTAGAGGTAGAGGCAGTGATGAATCTCGATCCTCGGTCTTCCCAACAATGAAAACTAGTATTATACACGTGCTGTGCACGTGGAGAAAAATTGGGAGGAATGAAAAGGATAAAAAAAAAATTTACCTACACGTGTGTTGCACTGGTTGGGTTAAGAACAAAGGTCTTCTCCCATTATAATAGTACAGATTAGTGGAGATCGAGTTCGGTGGTTTATATGAATCGTTTACTTGATCAGATGAGATGGTTGATAGACGTCTGAATTGGTATTTGGTGCATGCACTCCTCATACCACCACTTTGTGTGGTTATCTTTCTCTCTCTAATTAATTAATTAGTGACGAAGTCAATTAAATTAATGATCGATTAAGTAGGAGTGAGCAAAGCGTGATGAGTTGGCATTGCATTGTGTGTGGACTTGGATATTAACTATCGAAGCTGGTTGAGGTTAATTTGAGAGCTTGAACCAGTAATTAAGGCCCTCCGTTGAAATCAATATTGGGGAGAGTTAAGCAATAGTCCAGTAATTGTCTGATCCAATATAATATTGTGAAATTCAAGCTCCAGTTAAAGCTTTTTGCAACTTTGGGTTGCTTATTTGATAGCGATATTTTATCAATCTCTCTGGTATTTTTCATTCGAACATTTATTTTGAATTTTGAAATAATAAAATTTGGTTGTCATATTCTACGATTTTTTTTATATATTTAATGTGATTAAAATCATTGCTTTAATTTGTACACAAGCCTCTCATAATTTTGTTAATGTGAAAGCAAGGTCAACTATTAATAGCGATTTATACTTTTTTATTTCAATAAAATATCCAAAGCTTTGAAATAAAAATTCAATTCTCTCTCATTCTTTTTAAAGTGTAAATAAGCTTATTGAACTAATTAAGCTAGGTATGCTTCTAGCTAAATAAAAATTAAAAATTAAAAATTAAAAAACTTACACTACTGTTCACTTGTTTGAGCTCCAAAGCTGATGAGCTTTGCTTGTGGAATTTAACTAATTCATTCTACACTCTTCAATTAGTGCATACTAGTAATCTGCATGTGCGATGCACATCATTTTTTTCCTTCTAATTTCTCACTCTTCATAAATTACTCTCAACGGCATCAACAATTATTTTATATAAATGACATTTTTATAAATAATTATGTCGAAAATAAATTTAAAGTTTGAGGATATTATAGTAAATACTAATTAATTAGAAATAGATGGTTAATATAACTCTCACTTAAAAATATGTGATTAAGATTAGATTAATTAATATTCATACACTACGATTTTGATTGGGTTGAGAAGATGTTCGCTGTAGAGCTCTTTCAATACTCGATAGCATAGGTGTTGGACAACGTACTTCACATTTCGAGGCGATTTTGAATTCTCCTCTTCTCCCATCCTGCTCAGCCCAGATCCTTCATCCTCACCTACTTATCGACCTTCTCCCTTTCATTAAAGTTGTGCACCTCTTCAGCCTCTCCAGACCCATATTCTTCTTTGCGTCCTTCTTCCATTTCTCTCGCGTCGGGCTTCCCTCCTCCCAGTCTTCCTCTTGCCTTCTCATCGCGATTTCGTCGCCGGTGTCGGGCGGCTCTCTAATCAACCCTCCCTTTTCTTTTTCTTTCTCTTCTGGCGCGTCGTAGCCTTCTCCCCTCTTTGTTCGTGTTTTCGCTGCCGTTGGGCAGTGGCTTCTTTGGCCCTCTGTTTGTTTTGATTAGGTCCTATCTTGAGTGAGTTTCGCTCACCCACCCTTGCCTCTATTTGGTTTGGGCTGCTTCCCGGAGTGCAGACGGTCGCCCTCCCTCCCGCTGGTCTGGCGTGTAGCTGCCCGCGGGGGCACCTTGATCAGTGTTTTGAGTCGTTCTCCGCTCTGTGTTTGGAGCATCCCCCACCCTGCGTATTCAGCTGCAGCTAGCACTGGGGGCGAGATCATTGGGTTTTGGCGCGTTTAGCTTTGGGTTCACTAGTGGTGCCTTCCCCTTAGCGGTCCTGTTCTCTTCTTGCAGCTATCCAGGAACTAACTATTTATCCCATCACTGTGAGTATTACTGCTTTTATTGTTGGCCTAGTATTTTGGTAGTGCTTCTGTCGTGTGTGTTGTTGGGACTTAGCTACGGCATTATAGTTACTACTGTGTGCTGTTTCGAACTCCCGGTGCTGAAGTACTTCTAGTTGTTCTATTGTAATTTTTCGTAATTGTTCTTCCCTTCCCCTTGCGGCTCAGTACTGTCAATGGTTGTTTCAGCTCCTAGCTGTTCCCTGAACAACAATTTGCTTAAGTTCTGTTATTTCTGTTTTCTTCTCAATTTCAATTTTATCTCCCTTCCCTTTTCTCTCCATTTTGAGGGTGTTCTTGCCACCCCTTGTGCTGCACTGGTGTGTTTCTTTGGTGGTGGTGTTTTGGTGCGTTTGGATCTGTACTGTCTCTGGCACTATTGTCCAGTGCCTTTACTTTGTTGGTGTATTGAGTTGAGGCATTCTTCGGCTGGTTTCAGCCATGAATCTCACCGAGCCTAATTCTAGACCTAACAGTTTAGTGACGGTTCAGGAATTGAAGAGTGACTTGTCCTCTCCTCTTTTTGCTAACATCTATCTTTCTCAGAGCTCTCCCATCTTCAATATTTCCCCTACTGATTGTAGGTCCGACCCTCATCTAGTTTGTTTCAGGTGCCTCCTTCCTGGGCATTTTAAACATGAGTGCATGAATAAAATGAAGTGCATTTTCTGTGATAAGTTTGGTCACTCGCGTAGTCGATGCTTTTTCCTTCAAAAACTCCTTGGATTCCCCAGAGGCCATCCCTTACCGGCCAAACTTCTCTCATTTCTTAACTACCCCCTCTTAAAGCGCAAGCTTCATGTTAGATTGGCAAGGGAGTTCAGTCTTGAATCTGGAAAGGATTTCGATTCCTCGGCTGTTGTTCCTTTGCCAGCTAAGAACTTCGCTACTTCTTCCACTACTTATTGTGATTCTATTGCTACTCTTCAGCCTCCTAATATTGCTAACCTCTTTAAGGATAGCAAGATTTATATGAAAATTGTCTCCTACCCTTGGTTGGGTTTTTACAAGGCTCGTCCCCATTCTTCTTCGGTGGCGCCTTCGTTGAGTTTGAGTCTGGACAAAAATGAAGGTTTGCTTAACTCCTTTGTCTCTCGTCATTCGTGGTTTCAAAGTGTGAAGGGGCACGCTTGGCATCGCCGCATTTCAGGCCCTCAGGTGCCTACTGCCAATGCTAATATTGATTGTAAAGCACCTTCTTTATCTTATAATTTTCCTTGTTCTATGTTGATTTCTTCTCCCAAACTTTCTACGTTCTCTTTTCATTTTCCGGGATGCATCTTCTCGTTGTATCAAGATTTAGGGGTGCAATCTTGGCTCAATCATCTCCCGATGGAGGTTTTGCATATCCTGCACTCTTTCCCCTCAAGTCTTCTCCGGTTCTTGATGACTCTACTCTCTATTGTGTTTCCTATCATACTAACTCCATCCCAACATCCTATTCAGTTGAATCCAGTTTTCCCTTTCCCTCTTCTTGCATCATTAAAGACGAAGCTAGCATGTCTAATCCTGCTGCAACTTCGTTTCCATTGGTGAAGGTCGTCCCTCCTCTCGTTAAGCGGAAATACAATAAGAAAGTCTTTAATAATTACCAGATTCGTGTGAGTGCTCGTATTCTTGCTAGGAAAGCAGCCTCGGCATCGGCTCTACACCTTGTGCACTGTTGAACTTTGGCTTCCCTTTGCCTTCCTCGGTGTAGGCAGACAGACTTATGTGCTGCTTGAGTTCTCTTGGGATGCTGAGTCGATTTCTGCGCAGTTAGCCTATCCTTTCGCTTTTTGGCGGCGTGCCCGTTCTCTGCCTAACTTCTTTGTTGTATTCTTTGTTGTATTCTCCTTTGTTGTATTCTTCTTTCTGTTTTACAGCTAGTAAAACCATTATTATTTTGTTAGTAATGTTACTGTTTTATTGATTTATATATTTTTTGATGGCTGGAGCCGTTTGGCTCTATTCGATATATCAAAAAAAAAAGGATTAGATTAATTAAGTTGGTTTGTATACAAAATACACAACTCCAACTCTTGAGTTATAGTTTTTGCTTTTGGATTTTCCAGCTACTTACCGCTTGAATTATCTCTTCTCCTTTCAAATTTTAGGTTGCCTAGCTAACATACTGTTGAAATATAGTAATTGTATATTCTGTTTCCTAATATATAGGAAACAGATTCCCCAAATCTTTCATCTCCCCAATCTTCTCTCAATCTCTTTTCTTCTTCTCCAAGAATGTAATTCATATATATAGATGTATACAGCAAAGAAATAAAACAAGAAAATATGATTTTCCCTAATTCTGATTTCAATATGGTATCAGAGCCTAACCAGATCTAGGCTAACTGAAGAAGAAGACAAGGGGGTGATCAGATCTGACACCTCCATCTTGATCCGATCCCGACCAAACCCCGATCCCCGAGTTCCTTCGTCGACCCGATCTCCAAAACTGAAATCGTCACCCACCGAACTGGTGCCGATCTTCCTCACCATCAACCTCTCGCCTTCGTCATCATTCCCCGTCCCGATCATATCCATCGTCCTCATCTCCGGCTTCCCCTGAGAACCCGATCACCATTGCTGCCCTCCTCATCGACCCATCGACTGTACCGCTCGAACCCATCGCCTATCTTTGCCATTGCCGTCGAGCCATCGACTGCACCGCTCTACCCTCTTCCCAGTCGCCAGCCCTTGACCCCCACCGTCAACAACCCCGATCCCACAGATCCTCATCGACCTTCAACGATAGATATCCTGCCGCCAATCGTCGAACCCAATCCCACAGATCTTTGCCCCTCTTCGATGAATGACTGCACCCTCTCCTTGACGAACCAATCCCACTCCCGAAGTCGTCGGCCTCCACTCTCATCCTCTTCACCCTCGACTCCTCTCATCGTCTTCATCACTTCACTTTGCCGCTCAGCCCACTATCCCGAAGCCTGATCAGATCCATTGTTGTTTGATCCAAATTCATTATTGTTTGATCCAGATCCATTGTTTACTTGTACTACTAACATGGGTAGTACACCGATTATTGTGCAATCCGAGAATTCCGGCTTTAATGCGGGGATAATTCTTGATGAAACAAACTATGATGTTTGGACTCAGTTGATGGAGATGCATATTGCTGGACGTGAAAAGATCCAGTATATTCAATGTGATAGTAAAATTCCTGCTGAAAGTGATGGTTCCTATGCCAAATGGTATGCTGATAATCAGAAAGTGAAAGGCTGCCTATTGATGTCCATGAAACCCGAGATCATGAAGAGATACATTCGATTGAAAACTGCCAGTGATATTTGGGATGCTCTTGCAAAAGCATTCTATGATGGAACCGACGAGGTTCAGGTGTTTGCTCTAAACAAGAAAGCTTTTTCGGCAAGGCAAAATGGCAGGCCACTTTCTATTTATTATGGAGAATTGACTGAAATTTTTTAAGAACTGGATCATCGAGATAAGATGATCATGAAGAATCCTGACGATGTCCAAACATATAAGAAATCAATCGACCGCTTGCGGGTTCATATTTTTTTGGCTGGATTAGATGCTGAGTTTGAGCAGGTTCGAGGAGAAATTTTGCAAAAAGATCCTGCACTTGATCTTGAGGCATCCTACGCATATGTTCGGAGGGAGGCTCGTCAACAAAGCACCATGAACAGCTCCTCTGAATCTTCTGATATAGCTGTAATGGTGGCTCGGCCACATCCATTCAAAAGTCTCGCAGGTCAGTCTGGATCATCTGCACGCACTTCTAAGGGCTTCAATCAATCTACTTATGAGTCAAGGAAGTGTACCCAATATGGCAAAATTGGGCACACGAAAGCTCGTTGCTATCAGATTATCGGCTACCCGCATGACTGGGATCACAGCAGAGATTCTCGGAAGAAGATATCCACTGTAGCTGTTGGAATTGCTGAAGGAGCTGGGAAGAGCATTGAACAAACCTCCGCACTGGTTACAGCTTCAGGTAACGATGGTAAGGCTTTTAATATTTCTGCATCTGTTATGAATAATACATGGATAATTGATTCCGGTGCTACCGATCATATGACTTTTGATTCTAGACAAGTTAAAACCTTACACTCATCCACCAAATCCACAGTATCCATTGTCGATGGTAATCCTGCCCCTGTTACGGGCGAAGGTTCCATATTCCTCACAAAAGATCTTACATTAGACACAGTACTAGTAGTCCCATCCTTAAATTTTAATCTGTTATCCGTCACCCAAATTACTAATACACTGCATTGTATTGTTGTCTTTTGGCCTTCTTTTTTTGTCTTTAAGGATATTCGGACTCGCAAGACGATTGTATGGGGTTAGACATGGAAAACTCTATTATCTGGATTTGGTTTCTGAGAGTTCAAACAGGTTGACTCAAGCTCTTGCCGTTAATAATTTCGAGGGGAGAAGCAATCAGAAATTTGGCTGTGGCACCGACTTCTAGGACATGCATCGTTTGGCTACTTGCTTAAATTATTTCCTAGTTTTTTTCGAAGTTGGATATTTCTAGTTTTCGGTGTGATGTATGTGAACTAGCAAAAAGTCACCGTATTTCTTTTCATTGCAATCTGAATAAAAGCACGATTCCATTTATGATTATTCATTCTGATGTTTGGGGTCCATCCAGAAATACCACTATTGGAGAAGCTAAATGGTTTGTGACATTTATTGATGACTGCACTCGTATGACTTGGATTTTTTTGATGAAATCCAAAGGAGAAGTTAGTAGTTTATTTCAAAAATTCCATAAGCAGGTTATGACTCAGTATAAAGCACACATTCAAGTTCTCAGAAGTGACAATGGTGGCGAGTACTTGAATACAGATCTACAACAATATTTGGTGGAACATGGAATTGTTCACCAGACTACATGTCCATATACTCCTCAACAAAATGGCGTGGCCGAAAGGAAGAACAGACACTTGCTTAAAGTAGTCCGTGCTTCACTTATTTATGGCAATCTCCTACTCATGTATTGGGGGGAAGCCCTTACCTCTGCAGCATACCTAATCAACCGAGTCCCTTCTCGTATCCTGAACTTCAGCACGCCACTTCAAGCACTAACTAATGTTGTGGATGCGCCAACTGTTGTCAACCTGCCACCTCGTGTCTTTGGGTGTGTCGCATTTGTTCACCTACATCAACATGAGCGGAGTAAGTTAAACCCCCGAGCAGTAAAATGTGTTTTTGTGGGATATGCAATGAATCAGAAAGGGTATCGTTGCTATCACCCACCAACTCAACAGATGTTTGTGACTATGGATGTGGTGTTCCATGAACATGAGATGTATTTTTCTTCTTTTACGACTGAACTTCAGGGGGAGTACCGAAGTGAAGTTCAGACTCTTGGGTATGATGAAGTAATTGTCAGGCAGAACGAACAACTGGATACAAATAATGGCGAACACTTGAATGAAGATCTAGCAAGGGAGGAAGATCCTAATGAAGAATTGCAAGAAGACCCTCTTGAAGAATTGCAACCAGTACCAAATTTCAGTGAGAGTGAACCATCAGAACCCCAAAACCAATCGTCATCGTTGTCCGAACCTCCTAGAAGAGAACTCCCGTACCGTACTAATAGAGGTATTCCAAAATCCACTTATGAACCTAATCTCACTAGTAATGTCAAATATCCCATGAGTAATTATGTATCCACTCACCGCTTATCGGAATCAAATAAGTCATTTGTAAATCAATTATTTACTGTATCTATTCCTAACAGTGTGCAGGAAGCCCTTACTGATCCAAGGTGGAAAGCAGCTATGGATGAGGAGATGAAATCCTTGAAAAAGAACGAGACTTGGGAGATAGTCGAGCTGCCAGCAGGAAAGAAGCCAGTAGGATGAAGATGGATTTATACAGTGAAGTATAAGTCTGATGGTTCAATAGAGCGATACAAAGCAAGGCTGGTTGCCAAAGGGTACACTCAAACGTATGGAATTGATTATGAAGATACATTTGCACCGGTGGCAAAATTCAATACTGTTCGAGTCTTACTGACACTTGCTGCCAATCTTGACTGGCCGTTGGAGCAATTTGATGTGAAGAATGCATTTTTGCATGGGGAATTGACAGAAGAAGTATATATAGATCTTCCACCATGGTCGAACAGACCAGTCCAACACAACAAAGTATGTCATCTGAAGAAAGCATTGTATGGACTGAAGCAGTCGCCAAGAGCCTGGTTTGGGAGATTTACAAAATTAATGAGGACATTCGGATACGATCAGAGTAATTCTGATCATACTCTATTCCTAAACAGGAAAGAAGGTAAAATTACTGCTCTCATTATTTATGTTGATGATATGATAGTAACTGGAGATGATCCTGAGGAGATGAAGGCATTAAAGAACTACTTGTCACAAGAGTTCGCAATGAAAGATCTTGGTCCTTTGAGATACTTCCTTGGTATTGAAGTTTCTCGCTCAAGAAAGGGGATATTTCTTTCTCAAAGAAAATATGCTCTGGATTTATTGAAGGAAACTGGAATGTCCGCTTGTCAACCGATTAGTACACCATTGGAACAAGGACTGAAACTATGCAACGAAGCTGATCAAGTGCCTTGTGATAAGGAAAGATATCAGAGATTGGTTGGACGACTAATGTATCTTGCACATACACGGCCAGGTTTGTCATATGCTTTAAGTGTGGTAAGTCAGTTTATGCATGCACCTCGGGAACAATATATGGACACGGTAATGAGAATTATGAGATACATTAAGTCAGCCCCAGGAAAAAGAGTCTTATTTGCGAAGCATGGTCACTTGAAGGTTGAGGCATATACTGATGTTGATTGGGCAGGATCTACAATCGATAGGCGCTCCACTTCAGGATATTTCACCTTTGTTGGAGGAAATTTAGTTACATTGAGGAACAAGAAGCAAAATGTTGTTGCACGCTCTAGTGCAGAGGCTGAGTATCGCGGAGTAGCTTTAAGTATAACAGAAGCTTTATAGCTGAAACTCCTGTTGTAGGACTTAGGCTATGGTCCAAAGGAACCTATGAAGGTGTATTGTGACAGTCAAGCGGCGTGTGATATTGCGGCTAATCCAGTTCAGCATGATAGGACGAAACAAGTAGAGGTGGACAGATTCTTCATCAAAGAAAAATTAGATGAGAAAGTTATTGAGATATCCAAAGTAAAGTTAAAAGATCAACTCGCAGATATCCTAACCAAGGCTGTTTCGACTCGGCTCTTCTTGAAATTTGTTGACAAATTGGGTATGTTCGATATCTATGCACCAACTTGAGGGGGAGTGTTGAAATATAGTAATTGTATATTCTGTTTCCTAATATATAGGAAACAGATTCTCCAAATCTCTCATCTCCCCAATCTTCTCTCAATCTCTTTTCTTCTTCTCCAAGAATGTAATTCATATATATAGATGTATACAGCAAAGAAATAAAACAAGAAAATATGATTTTCCCCAATTCTGATTTCAATACATACAGCTCCACAGTCAACCTCATTTAAGTGACAGTCAAATTTATATGCGGATAGTTTACCAACACCATTAATAACATACTTACCAAATTTAATCTAATAACCATAACCAAACATAAGCATAAACAACTAAATATCACCATTTCATCTAAAAATTCAAACTTTCACAATCAACAATCTTTATTTCATCTAAAAATTCAAACTTTCCCAACATAGCTCTTCCGATTTCTCGCTCCTCGACTTTTCTCCCATGCACAATATGACTCAACCTCACTCAATTTAAAAACCCGAAAAGCATAAAAAACAAACAAACAACAATCTTTCCATCATCACATTCCCCCAAAATTAATCAACAAAACCAACACTAAAACTAAACACCATTTTCGCAATCATCTACTGTTCATGAGATCAACGTCATCACCAAATCTTCACCGTCCGATCTGTGAATTCTGAGCGGTGGAGCACCGGAACCGTCGAAATCAAATGATCCAGCTATGACCACTGGCGACGGGGAGGCACCGGAGGTCAGGACGAAGACCGAGAGTGCCGGAAACTGCTACCGTTTCAAAGAAGCCTATGTCGCTCCTCTTTCAGATTCGAATTCGACTTCTTTGTCTTCTTTGTTTCAATTCGAGGAATTAGGGTTAGGGTTATGATTTTGGGGATTTTGATTAAGGTTTTGAGAGAGGGAATCTGAGAGCCGCCAAAGTGACGAAGGAATTGGGTTTGGATTTGGAGTAATCTGTACGTGTGATGCACATCCTTTTTTTCTTAAGCTCCTACTCCTTACAAGTTATCCAAAGTTACACCAACTTTTATTTTATATGAATGACACTTCCGTAAATAATTATTTCGTAAATACATTTGAAGTTTGAGGACATTATGGTTAATTAAAAATGGATGATTAATTTCACTCTCTCTTAAAAATGTGTGGTTAAGATTAGATCAATCAAGCAATTTATCTACTAATTACACAACTTCAATTCACGCGTTATAGTAGTAGAGATATATATATACTTGATTATTAAGGGTAACCAAAAACCAGCAACATGATTAATTAATTGTAGGATTAATTGTTTATTGGCTCTAAGAGTATGTGTAATGTATCTCTTAGATGGAAGAGTTGAGGGATGGCAACCGGCCAGGCTGACCCACGACCCGCCCATACGAACTCGGGCCGCTATAATCCGGTTTGGATCCGGGTCGGGTCGGAAAAATCGTGAACTCAACCCGCTTGACCCGGCCCGCCCAACCCGTTGACCAAGTCAAACCTGCCCGTTGGACCCGTTTGACCCGAGGTTTTTTTTTTGTCTTTTTTATATATTTTTTTTGTTTTTGTATTTCCCTCTATAAATACCCCCCTTAATTCAATCTAAAAAAATTCACACCTTACTCTCTTACTCTCTCTACTACTAGTCTACTATTACTCAATTCAATCTCAATTAAATCAAGTTTTTTCAATAAAGAAGCAATCAACAAAGAAAATAATATATGCATTTTTTCACTTTTATACAGTTATACTTATTAAATTTTTTTTAAAATGAAGTTGTCAAAAAAAAAAGCGACCAACCCGCAACCTCGACCCGACCCGAAACGGGTTCGACCCTAATGGGTTCGCGGGTCGACCGGGTCAAAATTTCCAATTTTGAACCGGACCCAGCCCGGTTAACCAACCGACTCGACCCGACCCGAACCCGTCCAAGTCAGCCTTCAACCCGGACGGGTCCGATCCGACCCGGCCCGGTCGACCCGAATGCCAACCGTGCCAGAAGACCATATAAAAAGAATGATTAAATATATACATAACACACGTGAAATAGAATGCTGGCTCCGGAAGAGTTTTACGTTATAATATTAAAGATGATTTCAATGCGATCTATTTTGAAGAGAAGCAACATATATCATGATGCAATCATCTATCAAAACATTAATGAAGATGATAGCTAGATATCTCATTAATGCGCGAAAGGTTAACTAGAACATGCCCAACAGGCTCTCTTGTAGCAAAGTTAGGGGAGAAGTTTAGATATGCTACGTTAAACCGTCTTTGAAATATTATTGGATTCCTCGATCTGAATTATTCAATGACCTCAATATATACCATTGGATATATCTCATGTATCATTAAGAGAGAGGAGTAGATATGATCTGTAGTGAAGCTCAAGTGTGGAGTAGAAGTGCACGTTTCAAGTGTGAGGTGAGTAGCATTGGTTTAAATGCCCGAAACCCGGATCTGACCCGGACCCGATCCAGACCCGGCATTGGACCAGAACCGACCCGGCCTATCCGGGTCCTAAAATATGACCCGTTGTACTTTCGGGTTTGGATCCGGGTCCGCTCAAAAGAGACCCGACCCGGACCCGGATCCGGATCCGTTAAAAAAATCCAAAAAATCAACATAAAAATAAATATTCTATCCTCATCCCTCCCCTCCCCTCCATCCTCTTCAATTCTAAATCTTACTCTTCTAAACTCAAAATTCTTGTCCTTTTCTTCTCTTCTCTATTCTAAATCCTCCACTCGGCGCTTCCGCTCGCCGCTCAAACTCCCGCTCCTACCCGAACGAGTAGAAATATTTAATAGAACCCAGAATAGGACCCGGTCCTCACGGGTCCGGGTCATGGTCCAATTTTTGGATCCGTAGGGGACCGTGTCCTGATCCGGGTGGTGAAGGACCTGATTTGACCCGATACCAATGCTAGAGGTGAGAGCTAGGTTTGAGAGGAAACGTGGAAGGTGATAACCAAAACATTCTCACATGGGAATGTGGTTGTCTTTTGGCCGGTTACCTTAATCCCCCCACTACCCATATCATTCACCCTTATAATAATAGTACTCACTACTCCTCGATCTATTAATTACATATCATTATTAACTACTTTATAATCCCGTCATCAATTCCCTCTAATCTATCTGTCTCTACTTCCTCACTACAAGGAGAGGAACACAATGGGAGAATATATTTCTATAAGAAAAAGAATGTATGAATGAATGCATGAAACTAGTAGAGAGTGAGTTGGCATGTGCTGTGTTCAGTATTGTGGGATCACTCAACAAACCTTGTTCTTCTTTTTCTACTAGGAGTAGGAGGTGGAATACAAGTACATATGCCTTCTAATATTATTAAGTGGTTGCTAAGAAACATGACTTAGTGTTGCCAGCCGGCTGCAGCCAGCGCGTTGAGACACGTGTTAATCATAAGTTTGTTGGCTGTTTATATGAATTGAGCCGGATCAATATTCGGCCTACAATTTGTTAGTGCGAAATATATCTCTTCATTTTGGACCCGTTTAATGGTTGGGCCTGCCCTTTTGATCAACTGAATAACACCACATTACTTGGCAAAAAAAGGGGTATAAGAAAAATGTGAACTCTAATAGTGTACAAGAAAGGAGACATTCATCTTAATGGAAGCATACCCTTGACATACTTTGTAATAGAGTACATATTAGTAAGCAATAATGGTTACATAGTTTGGAGAAGCACGTACGTCACAAATGTGGCACAAGCGATGACAACGCAGAGCTAGTTGGAAGGGGAGCACCACCAGGAAGTGGTCGGAGTTAGGGCCCATCAGGAGTACGCCATCGACCATGAAATTTCCGATTCAGGGATCCACTTAAATTATCCAACAGGTTGATCCAAACAGAAATTCAACATATGGTAACGACAAGCAAACATTGCAGTAGATACCTACTAAGTTAAATATGTTTCATCCTAGTAGTTTTTCATTTGGACTCACCAAAGAAAAACTACTTGGATGGAACATATTTAACTTAGTACATATCTACTAGAATGCTAGCCAGCTCGTCATTAATAAATGTCGAATTCTTATCTGGATCAACCAGCCGGATAACCAATGTTGATCCCTTAACTGGAATTCCGGTTTCATCAACAAAATTCTCCATGCGTTGCACTCAACCCTGCTGTAAGCACTGAGTTCCGCTAGCTTCTTCTCTGCCCCTCAATGAACAGATTGTGCTCGATCCTCTTCTAACTCTTCTAGCAGTACTACTGTCGCTTGCTCCTCATAAAACCCTTACGGCTTCTATGTCTATGTCTATGTCTATGTCTATGTCTATGTCTATGTCTATGTCAGCAAGTGTCACGGACTCGTTAGTCACAACAGCCTCCATGTTGGGAATGACAAGGATCACTGCCATTAGAGAAGAACCTTTTGTGGGACAGATATGGGTGAGGAAAAGCTCCAATTATTCTCTAGACTCTAGTTTCCTACAAGTATGAAATGGAATTAGTGTTAATAATAGGATATATATTTTGGGGAGGGAAGAGAGACACAATTCTCAAAACTCTTTCATTATTCAAACTATCTTTTGCATTTTTCTCTCTTCTGCCTTCTTACAACAGAGTACAACTCAATTTATAGACTACTAAGACTCTTGATATTCCTATACAACATAAATGTAGAAACATTAGAAACTTTAAACTTTCATAACTTATTAAAGATAACTCCAAATTAATAGCGCCTTAATTTAATAGCAAATTAAGTTTATTCATCAACACCCCTCCTTAAACTTAATTCTCTTCTGTCCTTCATGCCGAGTAGGTTCCTCATTTTCTCAAATAGTCTTGTGGACAGTGGCTTTGTAAAGATGTCAGCTGCTTGGTCCTCGCTTTTCACATGCACCGGTTCTATCTCTTTTTCCTTCACGTGCTCTCGGATGAAATGGAACTTTAGGTCAATATGCTTACTTCTTTCATGATGGACAGGATTCTTTGCCAATTCGATCGCTGATCTACTGTCCAAGTAAATTTGTGTGGCCTTCTCTTGAGCAAAATTTAGCTCCTTCAGTAACCTTCTGAACCAGATCACATGACACACACAACCTCCTGCTGCCACATACTCTGCTTCGCATGTAGAGAGTGTCACGACTGGTTGTTTCTTCGACATCCAAGTAAATGCCGTGTCCCCCAAAAAGAACACATATCCCGATGTACTCTTTCGATCATCCACTTCTCCGCACCAATCGCTATCGGAATATCCCACTAGCATGAAATCTTCAGCTTTGGTGTAGAATAACCCAAGGGATTCGGTTCCCCGAATATACCGCAAAATTCTCTTTACCGCTTTTAAATGCGTGTAGACCGGCTCCTCCATGAATCGACTTACAACTCCAACGCTATAAGAAATGTCCGGCCTTATGCATGTGAGATAGCGAAGACCCCCAACTAAACTTCGGTATTTGGTCGCATCTACTCGTTCTCCACCGTCAAACTTAGAAAGTTTCGCCCCAGGTTCCATTGGTTTCGATACCGGGTTGCAATCCGCCATTTTGTTCCTTTTCAGAATTTCTTTTACATATGCTTCTTGTGACACAAAAATTCCAATCTTTTCTTGTCTAACCTCCAGACCAAGGAAGTACTTCATCAAACCCAAGTCCATCATCTCGAACTCCCGAGTCATCACCTTTTCAAATTCCTCTATCATCTCACCATTGTTTCCCATAACGATGAGGTCATCAACATAAAGAGCAACAAACAACAAGTTACATTTTTCCTTCTTCACGTACAATGCATGCTCGTAGGGACATTGCATGAACCCGTTCTCCTTGAAGTAGGTGTCAATTCGGGTGTTCCATGCTCGAGGCGCTTGCTTCAATTCATATAGTGCCTTCCTTAACTTCAACACTTTACTCTCCTTCCCGGCTTTCATGTATCCGGGTGGTTGCTCCAAATATACTTCATCTTCAAGCACACCATTTAAAAATGCTGATTTCACATCCATTTAATAGATCGGCCACTTGAATTGTGCTGCTTGGGATATAAGAAGCCGGATTGTTTCCATTCTCGCAACTGGGGCAAAGACTTCATTATAGTTGATCCCCGCCTTTTGTCTATAGCCCTTCGCAACTAGCCGTGCCTTATACCTTTCTATCTCACCTTGGGCGTTCATCTTTTTCTTATATACCCATTTTACTCCTATGGGCCAATATCCATCCGGCAACTCCACCAAATCCCAAGTTTTATTTCTTTCGATTGCCCTTATCTCTTCATCTATCGGCTTGCCATTTCTTATCTGTCACTGCCTCTTCAAAAGTAATATTTTCGGCATCTGCCAAAAGACATACCAAGTGTACTTCACTTGTTGACTCATATAGGTCTTGCAGACTTCGCATCCTCAGTTGTCTCGGCTCTTCTTCATCGTCGGATGTTAGAGGGCTTGTCGGTATGATTATCGATGCAATGGTTGATGATTCTCCTTTTTCTTCCTCTTGCGTCACCTCCTTTTGGTTGTTCCAATCCCATGTGCTTTCTTCATTCACTTGCACATCTCGGCTTACAACCACTTTTTTTTCAATCGGGTCGAATAACTTGAAAGCTTTCGTCTTCTCGTCATACCCGATGAACACGTACCTCTTGCTCTTATTATCTAGTTTGGATCTTCTTTGATCTGGTACATGCGCGTAGGCCACACTACCGAATACTTTTAAGTGTGATACGGTTGGTTTCTGTCCACTCCAAGCTTCCTGCGGTGTTTGATTAATCGGTTTTGCACATACACAGCACATTGCACCGCTTCTGCCCAAAATTCTTTCAGCATGTCTTTGCTCCTCAACATCGACCAAACCATGTCAAGAATAGTTCGGTTTTTCCTCTCGGCCACGCCATTTTGCTGAGGTGAGTATGGTGCGGTTAAGAATCTTTTGATCCCCTGTTCCTCACAATAGTTTGTAAAGACGGTTGACATGTACTCTCCGCCTCTATTTGACCGTAAAGCCTTGATATAAAGACCGGTCATCTTCTCTACCAACACCTTGAATTTCTTGAACACCTTGAATGCTTCAGATTTTTCTTTTAAAAAATAAACCCAAGTCTTCCTCGTGTAATCATCAATGAAAATGATAAAGTACATCTTCTCACCAAATGACTTAGGTGTGATCGGGCCACATATGTCGGTGTGTACCAATTCGAGAGGACTCCTTGTATGATATTCCGCCTTCTTTTAAAAGTGTTCCTCGCTTGTTTACCAAGTACACATCCCTCACAAAAATTCTTAGTATAGTCCATGTCCGGTAGTCCGTGGACCATTTCCTTCTTTGCTAACTCTTTTAGGCCACCGTAATGCAAATGCCCGAACCGTAAGTGCCATAGTAGGGCTTTATCCTCCATGTTGACTCGCAAACACCTTTCTTGCACATTTCTGAAGTTGAGTTTGAACATTCGATTCTTGGCCATCTTCACATGTGCAAGCAACCGGCCTCTTTTGTCCTTCAAGTGCAACATCCGATCTTTCATAAAGACCGAATATCCCTTCTCCAGTAGTTGCCCCATGCTAAGGATATTACTCTTCATGTCAGGCACATAATAGACATCCTCAATTGATCCTTCTTTTCCTTTCTTTTGAGAAAAACAAATTTTACCTCGGCCCTTGACTTGAACCTTCGATGCATATCCAAATGACACGTGCCCATCCTCTATCTCTTGCATCTCCACAAAGAGGTGTTTGTGCCCACACATGTGATTACTAGCGCCAGTATTGAGATACCAGACCGTGTCATTGTCGGACGCGGTGTCTTTATAGGCCATCATGAGAACACCATCATTTCTTGTCTCCTCTTCTGTAACTAGATTCGCATTTTCGTCTGCCTTTTTCTCGCATTCTTTTGCGTAGTGTCCATACTTGCCACAATTGTAACACTCGACATTTGGACGATTTGATAAATAACAGTCTTTTGCATAATGCTCGTACTTTCCACATTTGTAGCACTCGACATTTGGATGATTTAACCGGCCGCCTCTCCCACGACCGCGTCCGCAACCACGCCAATTCTGTTGGTTCGGCTGGCCCTTTTCTTCGGAGTTGTCTCCACGTCCGTGGCCTCTACCGCGACCACGACCACCACGACCGCGTCCCCTTCCTCGGTTTTGATCCATGTACATCACCTTGTCCTCCTTGATAGTTGCTTTAGCTTGTAAAGCCTCCTCAAGCACCTCTTGTTTCCTGTAACTCCTATTTTCCATATCTGTATTTTTTCTACTGTATTTTCATTTGCTGGTATTCTTGTATTCAATTTGAGGTCCTATATTGTTCCGGTTTGAATAAAAACATTCGTTGGTTTCAACTCAATTTTTGGTGCCAATATTTAATTCAATTGTATTGTTCGTTCTACTCTTTTTGTGTCGTTCTTCATGTAGAAATGGACTTTTTATTCCATCTATCTTTTTCCCCCCATTTTTAATGAATTTTGACCAATTCTCTAATTGGATCCCACTCAAACCCGCTACCCAAATACTCAATAACCCAAACCCAGCCGCAACCTTTCTCTCCCACTCCACCTTCTTCCTCCGCTCAGATCGGAAAACCCATTCTCCTTCAGCCGCCGCCACTCCCATATCTATCTTCGATCGCCCCCATCACCTCGCCACCGTCACCCCCCACCATCGTCTTCCTCGTCGAACCCAACTCCCAAAACCATCGGCCATCGCCAAAACTCCATTTCTCCGACACTTCAACCTCACCGCTATCATCGCACCACCACCACATCGCCGATACCCGTCCTCGCCATCATCCTCGACTCCGCTCTCACATCGCCATCGTCTTCATCGCAAATCCCTCATCCCCGAACCCATCGTCTTCCCCATCTCACTCCCGAACCCATCAGCCGTCACCTCCAATACTTTGCCACCCCCATTGCCGAAACCCATCTCCTCCTCCCCCTATCTCCTCGCCTCGCCGCCACCACATCACCCTCACCCTCTCCATCCACCACAGACCCCCACTGTCTCCTCCCCTGTTTCGAACCCAGAACAGAGTCGCCACGCGTCGAGTTTCCTCTCAACGTCGCCGCCGCCTACCACCGTCGCCTCCTTGCGCCGTCGTCCCTTTCGACGTCGCTGCCGCCTGTGCCGTCAACCAGCCACCGTCGACGCTCCCTCTCTCTCCCTGTCTGCCGATCGAGAAGAAGAAGGCGGAGGGAAAGTGAAGAAGGGGATTGATTGATCTGGATCGTTGGATGTTATCAAGATCCGATCTGATCAGATTTGATCTTTTCAGCCAGATCAGATCTCAGTCGTCCAATCTGATCGTGATCATCAGATCAGATCAAAGTAGATCTAGCCGTCTAATCGTTTTGATCTTGATCTTCCATCAAGATTCGCACCGACCTGATCCATCCAATCTCAATCGTCGATCAACGCCCTCATCCAATCAAGGCAAGTATTCATCTTGTACATATTTTTATTCTAGTACAAGCGTTAATTTGAAAATACTGCAAATGGTTAGTAGTTGTGACTCCACCTTGACTTGTCGTTGTTGATCAAATTTAATCCTCTTCAATTTCATAATCTTAAGAGTCATAACAATTTCATTGTATTATATTATAACTACTTGGACTCATTTTATTACCTAGATACTTATACATATGAGATTAAGGAACCCTAGATTTGTAGATATGTATTATATCTTGTATGTGATGAACTTGAACCAATTTGAGTTGAAAAATAAATATTACTTACTGTTTTGATGACCATTATCCCGTATTTGTATCACACATTAACCTAGACGCCTAACAACCAATTTTCATGCAACCTATACACGTAAGACATTCCCACATGTTGGTATCATGGATCTTACTATGCTGTTTTGACCACTTTACCATCAGAATCTGAACCCGAGCCTTGAACAGTAAATGTAGCTCTAGATGTCTAGATGTCGATAGCCTCCGAAATTTAAAATTCCGAGTTACGGTCTAGGAGTTATCACAGTTTTACTGCAACTATGTTGGTAGACGCAGATTCGTAAAACTGCTGCACATCTTTAGTTTACGAATTAATTTAACTATGTTAGCAGTAAGCGTTCGACTTGAAATTTTATATGATGTTGCTGGACACCCTAGAGAACCTTCCCAAATTTTCTTAGAATTAATTAACAACATTTCAACACTGTTTCACATGTATAAACTCAAGTACACAAATTCTGCCTGAACACATTAGCAGTGTAGTTCGCTGTTTTGACACATATTCCCACCACTTTCATAAACTTAATTATATGTGTTGGAACCGAGTAGGATTCAAGTTTCTAGATCTTCTGACGGATCCACTTTTGCTATCTTGTAGCAACGGGAATCACAGTTTTGGTACAGCAATATCGTGCTGTCCAGATTTGAGATTTTCGTTGTTCTTGATATTTTGATTCGTGTTGACCCTCGAATATGCTATATAAATATCTCAAACTTGTTCCATGTTCACGATTATGATTACTTGACTTGTTTCGCATACTTTCATGCTTGGATAATAATAATAATAAATAACAAGCCGGGGTTTAAGGAAAAGACCATAGTAATGGACAATATAGGTAAGTGTACTCGGAAGAGGGGTCCGTGTTTCCCTATTTATTGGTCTATGGGTCTATCGGTCTATCGGTCAATCGGTCTATCGGTTATCGATTAATTGTAGATTACTGACTACAGTATCTTGATTGTTCGGTCATCGGTCATTATCGAATATTGTTTCCTGAGTACACCGCCCTATAAAATCCACTACTAGGTCTAAACGAAATTGCATTGACTGTAGCAACCATGTTGTAAAAGTATGGATGCATGAAGTGCTACCTAGATAGTAACAACCACAAGACTTGAAACATGAAACTTGAACTTGATACATGCTTACTTGATACTTGGAGACATGATACATGAGACTTGATACTTGATGACATGTTACATAAGACTTAATACTTGAATAATAATACTTGACACTTATAACTTGTTACTTGAGACTTGGCATTTGAATATAATATTTGACACTAGACTTGGTACTTGTTACTTGACACTAGACTTGAACTTGTCACTTGATGTTAGATACCCTATAGGTTCACTTGTTACTTGCTTCACCATTAGCATTTGTTATCCAGCCTGTTTACTAAGATGTCCCTCTTGCTAGCTAGTTCTTGGTTTTTCACTACTTGTTGTATTCCTGTTACATTCTTGATTCCAATTCTTGTTTCACATTACTTGTACTCATTTTTACTATTTGTGGCCCTAACTTGCACTAAGGGCAGTTTCTCTTGTTTTTCCTATTTTTCCCTTTTTCTTGGAGACGTGTTACTTGCTGGAATCGGTGAGCAGACGTTCTAGGCCTTGCTTAGAAAAAGTTTTCTTTAATCATTTTTTTTGTAATTGAGTTATTTCATTTGTTGTTGCTTAAGAACTTGTAACGGGCTGATGTTCCCGAGTTTTTTTCCTTTTGTTCCAGACTTGAAAACTATTTGAATATTATTATTGTTTTAATTGTTTTCTGTTGTTTAATAAATTATTCATGCATGCTTGGTTATATATAAATCTTGTTATATTATTGTTATGATGCTGAGTCGATCTTACAACTTATGGATGATGTTAAAATCATTCGCTGGGCTTCGTCACGTGCTCGTATTCCATGTTTTTGGGAAGCGGGGCATGATATTTCCCCTTCTTCTTCCGTTGTTCATGTGCCTCAAGTGAACCAGCAAGATCATCGATGGTCATCTCTTCCAAATCCTTCGACTCTTCAATTGCGCATACAACGTTGTCGAAATTCTCGGTCAATGACCGCAAAATCTTCTCCACAACCCTTGCATCGGCTAGGGTTTCTCCATTGCGTTTGAGTTGATTCACCACAGTTTGCACAAGCGTGATGTAGTCAGATACTCCTTCCGACTCCTTCATTTTCATGGCCTCCAACTCGCCTCGTAGAGTTTGAAGCTACACTTATTTAACTCGGTCAGCGCCCTTGAAGACCTTTTGCAAACTCTCTCATGCCTCGTTCGAAGTTGCCGCACCAGCAATCTTCTCGAAACCCGACTCATCAACCGCTTGAAACAATAAATAGAGGGCGGTCTTGTCTTTCTTGTGCGTTTCTTTCAACGCCTTCAACTGATTCACTGTTAAGTCATCAGTGGCTTCCAGCTCTGTGTAGCCATTCTCGACTACTTCCCACACATCTTGTGCTCTGAGCAACGTATGCATCTGAATACTCCAATTGTCGTAGTTCGACTTCGTGAGTCGTGGCAATGGCATATGCCCCAATGATGTACTCCTGGAATTCACCATAGCTCTGATAACAAATTGTTAATAATAGGATATATATTTTGGCGGAGAGAAGAAAGACACAATTCTCAAAACTCTTTTATTATTCAAACTATCTTTTGCATTTTTCTCTCTTCTGCCTTCTTACAACAGAGTACAATTCAATTTATAGACTCCTAAGATTCTTGATATTCCTATACAACATAAATGTAGAAACATTAGAAACTTTAAACTTTCATAACTTATTAAAGGTAACTCCAAGTTAATAGCCCCTTAATTTAATAGTAAATTAAGTTTATTCATCAACAATTAGTTCTACCTAGACTGGATATTTGCCACAGATATATATGTCAATCTCCTATAAGAATTGGCACGTTGCATCCAAATCTTTGACAAATGTTTCTAATTTAAAAAATACCTAAATAGATGGGTTAAAAGCTTGGTCAGTCAGGATTATGTGGGAGATATATTGCATATAAATACAAAAATATACAAGAACAACAATAAAGCCTTTTTCTCAACTAGTTGAGGCCGGCTACATGAATCCTGATTTTCCATTCTGTTTCATTTAGAGCAATCTCTTCTGTAAGACCACAAGCTATCATATCTTTTCTCATCGTTTCCACCCAAGTAAGTTTAGGTCTTCCTAGGGTCGGCTCTCACCTTGAGGCAGGTGAGACGACCACCTCATACCCCTAATTTTTTTTGCAATTTTAGAGGCTCCCAAATTTGTATTCCCCTTGTAAATATAGACACATATTTTGTGCGTAAAAATTTTTATAATGTAATTAGAGACCCCCAAAAATAATTATTTAGGTCTTTCATCTCGGGCCCCCGGGAACTCAGGGCCGGCCCTGGGTCTTCCCCTACCCCTAACTCTACCATCAATACTCATTAAATCACTCTTTCTAACGGAAGCACTACTAGGTCTACGTGTGACATGTCCAAACTACCTGGGGCGATTCTCTCTTAATTTATCTTAGTTAAGAGCTACATTTATCATGTCTCGTATATGTTCGTTTCTAATTCTACCATTCTTGGTTTTACCACACATCCATCTTAATTAGCATCCTCATCTCCGCTACACTCATTTTTTGGACATGTTGTTTCTTTATTGCTCAACACTCTGCTCCACACATCATTGATGGTCTAACAGTTGTTCTATAAAAAAAATTTCTTTAACTTCAATGGTATACGTTTGTCACACAAAACACTACTGATACTTCTCCACTTAAGCCACTCTGCTTGGATCCTATGTATAACATTTTCACATATCTCCTCATCTCTTTGTATATTCGAGCATAAATATCAGAAACAGTCTCTCTTAGGTATCCCTTGGCATTCAAGCTTCACTACTTCCTTATTTGTGTTCCGAAAATCACTAAAATTATACTCCATATATTCTGTTTTATTTCTGCTTATTCTAAAGCCTCTAATTTCTAAAGTTTCTCTCCATAACTCTAATTAAGCATTGAATCTTACTCTAGTCTTGTCCATTAAGATGATGTCATCAACAAAAAGTATACAGGGTTTGAAGATTACAGTGACATATACTTGGTACTTAAAAACAGTATAGGAGACGATTTCAAAAGCGATTTTCAATTGTCTTTTTCTCCGGCCTTCTCCAGTCAGATCTGGCGGCTCATCTCCATTTCAACCCTCCTCCCCTTCATTAATCTTGGTCAGCTCTCTCTCCTCTCTCGACCCATCTCCTTGGTTTCTCCTCTCCCTATCGCCGCAAGTTTCGCGCCTCTCCATCCTCGTCCCTCCTCCGACTATCTCTCCGCCGTCTCCCTATCATCGGCTCTATCGGAGTGGTTTCACCCTGTCGAGCGCTCTTCTCGTTTGCTTCCGGTGGTGGTGTTCCCCCCGCCTACAGTGGCTCCCGAGCCAGCACTGTCGAGCACGTCATCTCCCCCTGTCTCGTGCCTCCCTCCGGTGGAACCTACTTTCCGACCGCTCTCCTTTTCATCCTTACACTGTGAGTTTATTGCCGCCTATCCCCCACTGTGAGTATCCGTACTTTTCTTGTAGAGTGTGCGATTTCGATATAGCATATTTCCCAGTAGTCGAAGATTACTGCTTTATTGGTTTGTTCTCCACTTCTTCTTCCTCTAGCTCGAAAAAGCATATTGTACACTAGGCGAAGCTTACTGATTTATTGGTTTGATCTCCACCCCGAAGATTACTGCTTTATTGAATTGTAAAAGCATTTTTTTCACTAGATTTCGTATTCAGTGAGTATTTCTGCTTTAGTGTGCGTTGGGTGTATTGGCGAGTCCTTGGTAGTGCATTTCAGTATCTCAGTGAGTATTTCGTCTTCGGAGTTCCTGTGTTGTGGCACAGCTTGTATTTCCAAGTTTATTTCTTTCAACTTTTTTTTCTCTTCCACCGGCGGCTCCGTTCCGTCAGTGATTGGTTTCAGCGCTTTGCTGTAACCTGAGCATCAGTTCGCTCGAGTTCTGATAGCTCGATTATTATTCTCTTTTCGAATCTTATCTCTTTCCTTTTCTCTCTATTTTGAGGGAGTTTTTTGTCCCCTCAGACTCCACTGATTAAGTTCTTGGTGGTGGTTTTTTTGGTGCATTTGGATCTGTACTGCCTCCATTTTATTGTACAATTCCCTCCTTTGCTGGTGAACTTCTAAGGCATTTTTGGTCAGCATTCTACCATGCATCTCTCTGTATATGATGCTAGGTCTAAAAGTGTTATGCCGATTATAGAATTGCAGAGGGAGTTGTATTCTCCGCATTTTGATACTTCATATCTTTCTCAGGACTCTCCTATCTTCACTAATTCCTCCTATCATTGTAGGCCCAACCCTCTTAAGGTTTGTTTCAGGTGCCTCCTTCCCGGGCATTATAAACGTGATTGCGTGAATAAAATCAGGTGCATTTTCTGTGATAAGTCTGGTCATTCGCGCAGTAGATATTTTTCCCTTCAAAAACTCCTTGGTTTTCCTAGGGGACATCTCTTACCGGCCAAACTTCTTTCCTTTCTAAACTACCCCCTTTTAAAGCGCAAGCTTCATGCTAGCTTGGCAAGCAAGTTTAGTCCTGTATCTGGAAAGGATCTCAACTCCTTGGCAGTTGTGCCTTTACCAGCTTTGATCTCCACTACTTCTTCCACTACCTATTGTGATTCCATTGCTTATTTTCAGTCTCCTAATTTTGCTAACCTTTTTAAGGATCGTATGGAGTTCTCGAAACTGGTCTCCTTCCCTCGTTTGAACTATTTCAAGTTTCGTGGCCCTTTTTCCTCGGTGGCACCTTCTCTGTGTTTGAATCTGGTTAAATACGAAGGATTATTTAAATCCTTAGTCCCTGGTCGTTCTTGGACTCAAAGTGCGATTAGGCAAGCTCTGCATCGCCGCTATTCAGGCCCTCAGAGGCATACTGCCAAGGCGTATCTTTCCTCTAAGGAGTCTTCTTTTTGTTATAATTATCCTTGTTCTATGATGTTGTCTTCTCCTAAATTTTCATCATTCTCTTTTCATTTCCCGGGTTGCATCTATTCGTTGTATCAAGTTTTAGGGGTTCAAGCTTGGCTCAATCACCTCCTTATAGAGGTCTTGCACAACCCGCACTCTTTTCCCCTAAAACATTCTCCGATTCGTGTTAACTCTTCTTTCTCTTCTTCTCCCTATCTTTCTAACTCCATCCCAATAGCCTCTCTAGTTGATTCCAGTCTGCTCTTACCATCTTATTGCATCATCAAAGATGTTGCTAGCAGGTTTGGCCCTGCTGCAGATTTGCCCCCATTGGTGAAGGTCATCCCTCCCACCGTCAAGCGGAAATATAATAAGAAAGTCTATTATAATTTGCAGAATCGGGTGAGCGCTCGTATTCTAGCAAGGAAAACAGTTTCTGTGTCGGATCTTCGGCTTCCGCACAGCTGAGTCTCGGCGTCCCTTGGCCATTTTCGGTGTAGGCTATCAGGGCCTTCATTTTTTTGTTGATAGAGTTTATTCGAGCTTCGGTCTCGTTTGTCTGCTATTTTTATCCAGCCTTTCCCTCTTGGTGAGTGGTCAGTGCTCAGTGCCTTCGCTTCTTGCTTGTGTCAGCTCCTTGTGCATTGCGGCAGCGAGCCGTAGTGTGAGTTTGATGTCCTATTGGGCGCGACAGGGCGCTTGTCTTCAGTCTCAGTTTTCCTGGCTTCTGGAACTATCCCCCTTAAGTTGTTTCTATTTTTGTACCTTATTTCGATTATTTACTTGCTTGTCTGTCGCTTATTGTATTCTTTATATTTTTCTCTTTCTGTTTTACTACTTGTAAAACCATTGTAACTTTATTTGTATTGCTATTGTTTTAATTGATTAATATATTTTTTGATGGCTGGAGCCTTTTGGCTCTATCCGATATATCAAAAAAACAAAAGGTATACACCAAGATACCTCATCTTGTATTCCTCGCGTCAAAATACAAAAATATGCAACAACAAAAAAAATGTACATTTGATTTTTTTATTTTTTTAAAAAAAAATTATAAATAAAGGCTGTGATGTAGCCTACAATTTGTGATCTAGCTTTATGCATCCGAGTCGTTTACCATCTGAGCCACATCAGTGGTAAAAAATACTGCAGTTTTACCTCAAAAAAAAAATTAAAAATACTGCAGTCGTTATAAAATCTACTATTTTCCGTAGGGTATGTGCGTAAGAGTAAACAAGTTTTCCCTTTTAACCTTAAGTTACTCATTGCCAACCCTAGTAATCGTGTGAGAGTGTTCAAATTTCACGTATATGATTGAACACAAGTTACCTAGATGAAGGTTAATTTTAAAAACCATTTATCGTCTTTAAGCAAAAAATATTTTGAATTATCTTGCTTTGTCAACGAGAAATTAATGATACAAGTCAGAATAACAACGATAAAATTAACTCATTAATTGTTGAGGTAGCATTACTCTTTGAACATCATACTAAACAATCCATTCATTGATTAAATTGCTTATCAAATTGGAGCAATCGATGTAGTAAATAAATATAAAAATAAATAAATAAATAAAATGGATCACTTGGGCAAGAATTTGGCAGCAAAATGCAAGGCCTTCAGATCAAAGCCACAAATTCAGTGCTTAAACAAGTATATATCCTAGTAATTCATATCCTATAAATGAGCTAAGCTCTACCCAAGTAGCAACAGTATGAATACATGCATAAGCCTCTCCGTGCATTAAGGCTAAAGCTGCAACATCTAACATATCAGAAATGAGTAGTATCTTTAAGCTCCTCGGCAAAACAAGCGCATTCTCTTATCTATACTGTATGAATCGAATGACAACAAACGAACCTCCTATCAATCTTCTTTTTCGCTCCGTACTGTTAACCACAGCAACCTCCTGAGCTTACTGGAGGAGTATTAGGGTCTGCCGCTGGATCTGGCTGACTAATTGATACAGTTGGCGACTACAAACACAAGAAGCGAAAAAAAGAACAGTCAATGTAAAAAAAAAAAAAAAAAAACTCAAATTTGAAACTTTAGCATAAGCTCTCAGGTATATAGTCCTATGTATTACCTCAGGTTTGTCATCAGTTTCTGCAAGTCTCTGCATTATGTCCCTTGAAATTGAAAAGAAAACTTCCTCAACATTGAAATTTGTCTTTGCGCTCTGCAAAAAAATCGTGATGGACAGAAATAAGGAGCTCAGGATTCACTCAAAGTTTGAGGTGAACATATATATTAGAAATGTGAGGGTACCAACTTACTGTCTCAAGGAATTTGAGACCGTACTCATCAGCTAACGTCTGGCCTTGTGCAGTTGGCACAGCCTGTAGGCTTAAGACATAACATTATGAACAGAAACAAGTACATTGTTATTAAGTTATGGCAGATGTTTTTATTATATGCATACCCGGCTTTCTTCCATATCAGCTTTGTTGCCCACCAAGATTTTGTTAACGTTAACAGAAGCGTGCTGCTCAATGTTATGAATCCAGTTTTTAATGTCTAGAGTTCTGATTAAGAGTAACAAAATGATACGAAATTCATAATCCATCTTATGCATAGAGAAATGAAGTTATACAAACATTTGACAAAAGTGACTTTTCCATATCAACCCCCAAAATCATGTGTACGTTGGTATTCACTCCGGTAATCTTCGTATTTTCTACTAGCACATGAAATTGTTCGCTATTGGAAAAATAGACAGAGTGGGTCATGGCAGTAATTAATTTCCTGTGTCAATTTTTCTTCAAAAAAAATTCATGTGTCAATATGGAAATACAAGGACTATGGGCGCGAATAGAGAATTAAACATGATTTTAGGCACAGTAGGTAAAAAAAAAAATTAAAAAAAGTTTATCAGATATAGGATACTGTTGAAAGATGACTCGTCAGTAACATCATACACGAGCAAAATGCCCATGGCTCCTCGATAATAAGCTGTTTATACCAAGAGTTGAAACAATCAGAAACGATAATGGAGAAATAAAACTCCTGAAAAAAGCTAAAACGGAGCTACCAGTTGTAATTGTTCGAAAGCGTTCTTGGCCAGCTGTATCCCAAATCTGCAACTTAACGCGCTTCTCATCAAGTTCGACGGTCCTAATCTTGAAATCAATCCTGATAAAAGTTTTATTTACTACTATTAGAAAGAACCAAGACATCCAGTCAAGATTATTTCAAATGAATTATGAATACACACCCTATGGTAGTGATAAAACTAGTTGTGAAAGAATCGTCGGAGAACCTCAGAAGCAAGCAACTCTTTCCAACCCCTGTACAAACAGAATGCACACAGATCAAATACATAGCAAAAAATCATGCACAGGATTTCACTAGTATTGTAAACTGCAAGACAATGTCTTACTGTAACTAAGAAATTAGCAAAACAAGTTGTAACTAATGTTGTCAGAATCAGGATAGTACCAATTACCAACACCTGAATAAGGTGATCTACCTGTTGGAAATATTTTTGGCATATTTTCCGGGCCGGATTCGGTGGGCTCCGGCCACCGGAAACGGAAAGTGATTGGATTACGTTCCTCTCGTCGAGTACTATTCCGTAATGTACTCATTTGCCAAAAACGGTTTCCGTATGAATGAGAAATATTGGTCCAAAGTTGGGTACTCGAAATGTACTAACTTGGGAATTTGGAAAAAATGGATAGTCTCATATCGGAATATGGAAAGATTTCTCTAGTATATAAGCTAAATAAATGGACTAAAGGGCATGGCTCTGGGGTTACCACTAACGTTACTGGAGAGAGGACCTAGCCAAGCTCCGGCTCCGGCTTCGGCTTGGCTTGGCCTACATTATTTTTTTTGCCCCGCTCCAATTTTTCCGCTGGATCTAGTTTTTGAGGCGTTTGAAATTCTGTAGCTGGTGCCATTATTCTGTAACAGCAGAATAATGGATCCATCAGTTACGTTTTTGGAGCCATTACTCTGCTGTTACAGAGTAATGGATCCATGATCCATCAGTTACGCCCTCATCACCTATAAGACCCTGCAATTTTATCTGCCAGAGACATAGGTTTCTGCACTTCATAATCTTCTTCTTCTTCTTCCTCTGAGTCTGAGAGTACAACACAACTACTGGTTCGCTGATATCTTTGAAGCTAGGGTGCTGCTTTTCAGATAAATGTAATATATAGTTGTATCCTGGGAGGCAATTCGTCAACTATCGTCACACTACGGGACGAATTTTACTTTAAGGACAAAGATCTTAATCTCGACTCTGTATTAAAGTGTCTGGTTTGTTCTTTCATTCCTATAATTGTAGTTCTTCACAAACATTGTTAGGAATTTCCTATTTTATGATATTCGACTTCTAACAATCTTAAAGCAAAATTTTTCCTCTATTCTAACAGTTTTTTTGAAGATTCTTTACAGGTATTGTTATCATTTCGAAAAAAACAAAAACAAAAACTAACAGTTGAATTTTAACTGTTTCAGAAAAAATGGAAAACACACAAAATGAGAATGTCAGTGGAGTGCTCAGTGCTCAAACACCGGTGACCGAGAATGTGACTGCACAATCGGTTGCAGCACAAACAGTCATTCTGCCCACACATATAATTATGGGAGAAAAACCAGAAAAGTTCAATGGAACTGGATTCAAGAAGTGGCAAGAGAAGATGCAGTTCTACCTGACCACCTTGAAGCTGGACAGGTTTCTCACTGAAACTCCCCCTATGCTGGCACCTATGGATGCGCACTCCATTTCTGCGGTTGATGCATGGACTCAGGGTGATTATTTATGCAGAAATTATATCCTGAATGGTTTGGTAGACCCGCTCTACAATGTGTACTGTGTCTTCAAGACTTCCAAACTTCTATTTGGGTCTTTGGAGAAGAAGTACAAAATGGAAGATGTCGACTCCAAAAAGTTCGTAGTTGGCAAATTTCTGGACTACAAGATGGTTAACTCCAAGACTGTTGTGAGTCAAATTCAGGAACTGCAGATGATAATGCACGAAATCGCTACAGAGAACATGACGCTGTGTAAACCATTCCAGGTTGCAGCGTTCATTGAGAAGATTCCACCTGGATGGAAGGACTTCAAGAACTACCTCAAGCACAAGCAAAAAAAATGTCACTTGAGGACCTGATTGTCAGGTTACGGATTGAATAGGAGAATGGCAAGGCTGACAAGTCCTATGGAAATCAGTTCATAGAAAGGACCAACATGGTGGAGGATGAACAGAAGGGCAAAAAGAGGAAGTTCTTGTCACAGGCCTCAAACATAAAACCTGTCGCAAAGAGGTTTTCTGAAAAATGCCATAAGTGTGGTAAGCTGGGGCACAAAATCTCTAACTATCGCAGAAAGGATAACATCCATGCTGGAACAAGAAAGGAAAAAGGGAATGACAAATTCCATGCGCACATTGCTGAGAACTTATCCACTGGTCTCTCTGACTTGGACCTCCGTGTTGTTGTATCGGAGGTCAATCTGGTGGGGAGCAATCCTCGTGAATGGTGGTATGATACTGGGGCCACCAAGCACATCTGCTCTGACAATGATATGTTCACCTCATACCAGAAGGGCAACAAGAATGAAAAGTTGTTCATGGGGAATTCTTCCACCTCCAAGATTGAAGGAACAAGGAAGATAGTACTGAAGATGACTTCTGACAAGGAACTAACACTAACCAATGTGTTGCATGTTCCGGATATTCAAAAGAACCTGGTCTCGGGATCTTTGCTAAGCAAGAATGGATTTAGGGTCGTTCTTGTATCTAATAATTATGTACTTTCAAAGAATAGGGTGTACTTGGGAGAAAGGTATGTTAATGATGGACTGTTCAAATTCAATGTAATAACAGTCATCCCAAAATCTGTTGTTCCTGTTGTTCTCAAAATTAATGAAATTAATCATGTTGTTTATGTTGTTGAGTCTTCTTCTGTTTGGCATGAAAGACTAGGTCATGTTAATTTCAATTCTCTGCATCGATTAATTAACATGAATTTACTACCAAAATTTAAGGTAGACAACTACGATAAATGTGATGTTTGCACAGAGACCAAACTCACTAAAACTCCATCCCATTCTGTAGAAACAAACACTGAAACTCTAGGTCTAATTCACACGGATCTGTGTGATTTAAAATACGTGCAGACGAGAGGCGGTAAAAAGTACTTTGTGACGTTCATAGATGATTGCACAAAATACTGCTAAGTATACTTGTTACATAGCAAAAATGAGGCATTGGATAAATTCAAGGAATATAAGTTTGAGATTGAGAATCAACTTGGCAAAACAATTAAAATCTTTAGGAGTGATAGAGGAGGGGAATATGATGCACCGTTTAATATTGACTGTCCTGAACATGGAATAGTTCATCAGACCACTGCTCCTTACTCGCCTGAATCAAACGGTATTGCCAAGCGCAAGAACCGAACTCTAAAGAAGAGATGAATGCCTTGTTGTTGAATTTTGGGTTACCTCAGAACATGTGGGGGGGGAAGCGTTGCTGACCGCCAACTATATTTTCAATAAAATACCTCATAAGAAAACTGACAAGACACCATACAAACTGTGGAAAGGTAATGTACCTTCGTACAAATACCTCAAAGTGTAGGGGTTTCTAGCAAAGGTAGCAGTACCTAATCCCAAACAGGTCACAATAGAACCTAAAACCATTGATTGCATATTCATAGGCTATGCACATAAAAGCAGTGCATATCGGTTCTTGGTATATAAATCGAATATACCGAACGTCCATGTGAATACAATAATGGAATCAAGGAATGCCTCCGTCTTAGAACACGTGTTTCCGTGCAAGGATGCTATGTATCCTAAATTTACACGTCAGCAGGGGAGTGCAAGTACCTCGGTTGATGAACCAAGAGATGATAATGATGAACCTAGACGAAATAAACGGGCTAGAATATCAAAGTCATTTGGTCCTGACTTTGTAATGGCCTTTCTGTTAGAGAATGAGCCCAGAACATTCAAGGAAGCTATGTCTATGCCTGATGCTCCTATGTGGAAGGAAGCAATCAAAAGTGAAATAGACTCCATTATGCAAATCATACATGGGAGTTGGTCGATTTGCCTTCTGGGTGTAAAGCTCTAGGATGCAAATGGATTTTCAAACAAAAATTAAAACCAGATGGTTCAATAGAGAAACATAAGGTGAGACTTGTGGTATAAGGATCTAGGCAAAAAGGAAAGCCTGGACTTCTTTGATATTTATTCCTCGGTCACAAGAATAACTTTCATAAGAATGCTAATAGCTATTGCAGCTCTACGCAATCTCGAAATATATTAAATGGATGTCAAAACCACATTTCTAAATGGGAATTTAGAAGAAGAAATATACATGAAATAACCTGAGGGTTACGTAGTTCCTGGACAGGAAAAGAAGGTGTTCAGGCTTGTAAAATCCTTGTACGGACTAAAATAAGCTCCAAAGCAGTGGCATGCAAAATTTGACGATGTTATGATGTCAAATGGTTTCAAAATAAATGAATGTGATAAGTATATCTATATCAAATATAACTCTTGTTTTCTCAAAAACGTATTTTTGTGTATTTTTCTGTATTTAAAATTTTCGCAAATTATTTTTTCGGTTTTCAAATTCTTTTGTCAAAATGTATTATTGGATCTTCCATTAAAATCTATTTTTCGATCAATAATTTTATTGTAACTATTTTCTATGATTTTATATTGTAATGCAAATCTTATTTTTGTTATTATTATTGGTATTATTGTTATTATTGTCATTAATTTTGAGTGGTTATTGCACATCTATTTCTATGTGGTTATTTCAAATTATTTCCACATTATTGTACAAAATATATTTTGTTAAGTAAACCTACATTTTATTGGTTAATTAATTTTCTATTAGTTTTTAAAACGCTATTTTCCGTATTGGATTTTATTCAACCTATATCTTAACCAATTGCCCATTTATATATATACATACCCATTTATTCAACCCTATAACCCAAATACCCATTTAAACCCATTACTTTAACCCAGAACCCGTTAGCCACTTAACCCTACCCATTTTATACATTATACCCAAACCCTATATATATTAACCCCCATATGTTTACTCTATATTCTAAACCCTATACAACCACCCCCCTAGTTTCCCTTCATCTCCTTCCTCACTCACCCTCCCGTCTTCCTCATCCTCGAACCCATCCTCCCGTTCTGCTTACCCTGCGACCCCCCCCCCCCCCCCCGTCGCATTGTTTCCCTTCCTTCGCCTCTGTCGCGATCCCGGTGCTCCTCTCCACCCTCTCCCGTTCTCCCCTTCGGTGCTGCCCCTTGCGTCGCGACCTCCCCAGTCGCAGCGCGCCGCCCTGCCCTCGTGCGTAGCCAGCACCCTCCTGCAGACCTCGACAACTGCAGCGCCTACTTCGCGACGCACCAGCCGCAGTGCCCTCCCCATGCTGTGGTCCTCCGTCGTCGGTACAGCAGCCCCAGCCTGTCCTCCCGACGCCGGCTGTCGTCCTCCGCCGACGTCGCCGCCGCCCTTGCCATGATCGCCGCTGCCATCGCCCCCGACCGCCGTGGTCGCCATCCCCTTTCCCGCTCTCGTTCTCTCTCTGTTGGGTTGAAGGAGGAATAGTGAGGAATTTTTTTCCCAAATGACCCTTTTTTTGAAAGTTTTTCCACAACTGCCCTGTTTTTGTTTTTTATTCCCTAAACGACCCACTCGCTTTTTGAAAAAGCGAGTTTGGTTAAAAATAACTCGCTTTTTCAGAAAGCGAGTGTTAAGCTTTTGATTTTCGAAAGTTTAGACTCGCTTTTTGAAAAGGCGAGTTATTTTTAACCAAACTCGCTTTTTCAAAAAGCACGCTTGGTTATTTTGGTAAATATTTTCGAAAGTGGATCAGCGTGGTAAATACTTTTAGAAAGTGAGTTAGTTTGGTAAATAATTTCAGAAAGTGGGTCAGTTTGGTAATAAGATCTTTCTATATCACATTGTCACTTTATATTCTTTAGACTACTATATATGAAATCGTTTGTCAGGACTTTCTATATCACATTGTCACTTCATCCATTGGCGGATCTGGGCCCAAGCAGCCCCAGCGGCTGCTTTGGGCCCCCTTTAAAAAAAATTATTCACTTTTATTTAATATATAAAAAAACCAACCGTCACTCTCCTGATTTCTCTCCATCTCCAAGAAAGAAAAGAAAGAAAGGAAACCCAACCTCCCAAGTCCCAAGTTCCAACTTTTCTCTCCATCTCCTGATTTCTCTTCATCTTGATTCTTAATCTAGACAACTACGAATTTTGTATTGTTAATTTAATATTTTAAGTATTAAATTTCGATTCCAGTTTCAAAGTTAAGGAACAATAGTACCTAATTGTTGCAGCTTCGAAATTTCCCTTTTTCTTGAAATCTTCAATAATTTTCTCCAATTTCGGTCTCAAATCAGGAAATGAATACTCCTTCTCCAAATGATATATGAAATTATAAAATACAAATACTAAATTAATAATGTAATTGTTTCTTTACATAATCTCAACAGTAAATTAATAACTCAACAGTACAATTAATTTAAATTTTTTAATAAATAATTGCATTAATTTAATAACTCAACTCTAAAGTTACCTAGCGCTTAAAAATGAAAACTTGAGTTGGTTAAAAGAGACAACCACAATGAATCTTATCAAACCACAACCACAATGAAGAAAGATGGAGCGAAATAAATAGAGTGGAAGTTTGGAGGTTTGGAGGGTATTAGTGGTACTCGTAGTTGTCTAGATTAAGAATCAAGATGAAGAGAAATCAGGAGATGGAGAGAAAAGTTGGAACTTGGGACTTGGGAGGTTGGGTTTCCTTTCTTTCTTTTCTTTTTTGCAGATGGAGAGAAATCAGGAGAGCGACGGTTGGTTTTTTTTATATTAAATAACAATGAATAATTTTTTTTTTAAGGGGGGCCTAAAAGATTTGGGGGCCCAAAGCAGCCGCTTGGGCTGCTTGGGCCCAGATCCGCCAATGGATGAAGTGACAATGTGATATAGAAAGTCCTGACAAACGATTTCATATACAGTAGTTTAAAGAATATAAAGTGACAATGTGATATAGAAAGAACTTATTACCAAATTGACCCACTTTCTGAAATATTTACCAAACTAACTCACTTTCTAAAAGTATTTACCACACTGATCTACTTTCGAAAATATTTACCAAAATAACCAAGCGCGGTTTTTGAAAAAACGAGTTTGGTTAAAAATAACTTGTTTTTTCAAAAAGCGAGTCTAAACTTTCGAAAATCAAAAACTTAACACTCGCTTTCTGAAAAAGCGAGTTATTTTTAACCAAACTCGCTTTTTCAAAAAGTAAGTAGGTCGTTTAGGGAATAAAAAACAAAAACAGGGCAGTTGTGGAAAAACTTTCAAAAAAAGGGTCATTTGGGGAAAAAATTCAATAGTGAGAGGAGTTGGTGTTTGGTGTTCTGGGTGTAGCAAATCTCGATTCGGTGTTTTGTTGTTCTGTGGAGTTGGTGTGTTGTTGTTGTGTGAAGAGGAGAACAGTGCTTTTGGTGCTGTTCGCTGTTTGTGTGTGTGGGATTTGGTTTCGCTGTTTGGCATTTGAGTGGGGAAGAAGGGAAGCACAGTGGAAAGTTGTACTGTTTGGTGTTGGCGTGTAGCAGATCTTGATCGTCGTTTGCTATTTTGCTTGGATCCGCTGTCTATTTGATCCGCTGTGGAGTTGCTGTTTGTGTGCTTCGTTTTGCTGTTCACTGTTTTGCACGTGGAGCGAACGTGCCACCGTCGGGATCCTAATCCCGCTATTCCTTATATTCAGGATTGTCTCCTATAGGCAAGCGTCTCTTGAACTTATTTTTTATTGTTTCTAGTTCAAGAAAACACTTTTTTGAAATCCGGCAAGTAGTAATCAATTTGAATATCACATTTAATTGAACTTCGTTGTTTCTTTATTGTATAATGCTGTTGATTCATAGTTGTCTTATCGTGTCATTGCTATTGAAATAAAACTTGAACCGTAAGCTATTTGTATTATGGAACTTTCAAATATACTGCCTTGTCATTGCCGAGTTTGTACTTAGGTTTCGACCCGGTTCTTGACACAATAACTTAAAATCTTGCACATAGAAATCATAGTACACTTAGTCTATATATTGTTATGTTTTGCATGTAAATCGTGTTTTCCATATTTAATGAATTGGATCATGTATATTTTATTTATTGTATGGTCTTGATATCATCTTGAAATTGTACTAGTGCTATTGGTCTCATCGATTGTACCTGTTGCATGAGTATTGATACCATCGTCCACATTGATCATAGGCATGTTCATAAATGATTATTAATAAAATGATAACAAGCCGGGGTTAAGGGTTGACTAGGGTAGTTGATGACATAGTGACTGTACTTAGAGGAGAGGCCCGTGTTTCCCTATTTATCGCTCTATCGGTCTATTGGTTTATTGGTCATATCGGTCATCGATGAATTGTAGATTACTGACTACGGTATCTCGATTGATTCGGTCATCGGTCATTATTGAATATTGTTCCCGGGTATATGATCTATAGAATCTACCACCTTGGTCTAAACGAAATTGATTGTATGCATGGAACCTGTAGTATGGGATGCAGTAGTATGTGCATTAGTTAGGATTAAAATGAATAATAGACTTATAGACATAAATGAACATTGAACATTGACACTAATACTGAATACTAGTTATTAAACTTTGATTCCTGATTTCTGAATTTATTGATTACCAACTTTGATTTTGTAACCGTTTATCATTTATTGACTCCGATATCGTTTCGATTTATGCCCTTGTTATATAGTCCTTTATTTCATATTTTACTGCTTCCTACTACTTGTCGCCCGAAGCTTGCTATAACGGATTCTCTTTTTCCTTTTTTTTTAGTTATGTCATACAGGTACAGTGATGGGTAACTGAAAGGAACTCGCCGAACTGTTACTGCATTTCATATTCTCGTACTATTTGGTAACTTCTTGTATCCCAGATTTGGTTATTGAATTTTATTCTGTTTATGTGATTATATTTTATCTGCGTGGTTGTGATTATTTTTTTCATGTTGTTGAATTAAGACTAGTACAGCTTATGGATGATGTTGAAATTATTCGCTGGGCCATGTCACGTGCTCGTATTCCTGTATTTTGAGAAGCGGGGCGTGACATCAAAGATACTCCAAATAGATACATTCTGGTGTGTCTGTATGTAGATGACATGCTTATTATTAGTAGCAATAATGACATTATCAAACAAACTAAGAACATGCTTAGTGATAAGTTTGATATGAAAGATTTGAGAGTTGCATATGTCATGCTAGGAATCAAAGTTTACAGGACGTCTAAGGAAATTACTTTGTCTCAAGCTCATTACGCTGAGAAGGTACTTGAAAAATTCAAGAATTACTCCAATAGGACTGCCAAAAGTCATGTGGATCCCAGGCTACACTTGTTCAAAAACACGGGTGACAGCATATCACAATTGGAATATGCACGTGTAATCGGTAGTCTGATGTACTTAACAAATTGTACAAGACCGGACTTGGCACATTCAGTAAATGTACTGAGCCGCTACACAAGTAATCCAGGACGAAGTCACTGGAAAGGAATAACTAGAGTATTGAACTTGCGACATACTCAGAGTTATGGACTGCATTACATCAGATATTCAGTAGTACTAGAAGGCTACAGTGATGCCAACTGGATAACGGATTCCAAGAACTTAAAATCCACAAGTGGGTATGTCTTTACTCTTGGTGGTGCAGCTGTGTCATGGAAATTCTCTAAACTAATGTTATTGACCAGTCCACAATGGAATATGAGTTTATTGTTTTGGACAAAGCGGCAGAGCAAGCAGAGTGGCTTCACAACTTTTTAGAGGATATTCCTATATGGAAAAAATCAGTATCTGCTATATGTGTACACTATGACAACCAGTCGGCTATAGCAAGGGCACTGATTTGTATGTTTAATGGTAAGCCTCTTCATATCAGAAGGCGACACAAAACCATTAGACAACGGCTCTTAATTGGAATAATTTCTATTGAGTATATAAAATCGGCTGAGAACCTAGCGGATCCATTTACTAAAGGTTTGTCATGAGAGAAAGTTATGAGATCATCAAGAGGAATGGGTTTAAAGCCTATGACGAAAAAGGATACTTGTGGAAATCCTACCTAGGAATTGGAGATCCCAAGATCTAGGTTCAAGGGGACAATTAAATCTTGTTGAATCGATGTGAGCACTGAGAGATTAAAATCTCGTACCCACTCTTAGGATGATAAAACAGTGCTGCCTGCAAGGGGTTAGGATAAGCTTGGCTTTTAATGATTCTCATAGTTTTGAAATAAAAGTGGGGTATGGCAGGATACTCTTTATGGACAATCACCTTGTGAGTGTAAAATAGGGTCGTTTCTAGGAGAATGAAGAGAGGCTACATTCTCCAAGTTCACTCACGATTAATCGGGATTGTTCAAGACCAAAATGAACACAATAAGAGAACCTAGTTCCGTAAGGAGATGAAACTGTGTGATAGTTATTGTCTAGGTTCACATCAAAGCCCGAGTAGTTCAAGACATCATGTTCACTACCTGGTCAAGTGAATCTGATGGCTACTCACTAAGGATGGTTCAAAGTTGAAAAATTACTACCATTCCTGATGTAGTGATTTTCCGATTGTACTCTCAGAGTCTTTTCTATCATGTCTTTTTCTGTCGTGTTTGGATTGCACAATTTGGTAATTTCCATTCATGTGGGGGATTGTTGGAAATATTTTGGCATATTTTCCGGGCGGGATTCCGGTGGGCTTCGGCCACCGGCAACGCCGGAAAGTGATTGGATTACGTTCCTCTCGTCGAGTACTATTCCGTAATGTACTCATTTGCCAAAAACGGTTTCCGTATGAATGAGAAATGTTGGTCCAAAGTTGGGTACTCGAAATGTACAACTTAGGAATTTGGAGAAAATGGATAGTCCCACATCGGAAGATGGGAAAGATTTTTCTAGTATATAAGCTAAAGAAATGGACTAAAGGGCGTAGCCCTGAGATTACCACTAACGTGTAGTGGAGAGATGACCTAACCAAAATTACAAACACACACGCGCGTCCGGCCCGGCCCGGCCCGGCCCGGGCTCGGGCTTCGGCTTGGTCTGGTCTAGTCGAGTCTAGTTTGGTATGGTAGCCAAAATTACAAACACACGCCCGGCCCGGCCTCGGCTTGGCTTGGCCTACATTACTTTTTTGCCTCGCTCCTATTTTTTCGCTAGATCCAGTTTTTGAGGCGTTTGAAGTTCTGTAGCTGGTTTCATTATTCTGTAACAGCAGAATAATTGATCCATCAGTTACGTTTTTTGAGCCATTACTCTGCTGTTACAGAGTAATGGATCCATAATCCATCAGTTGCGCCCTCATCACCTATAAGACCCTGCAATTTTGTCTGCCAGAGACACAGGTTTTTGCATTTCATAATCTTCTTCTTCTTATTCTTCTTCTTCTTCCTCTGAGTCTAAGAGTACAACATAGCTACTGATTCGCTAATATCTCTGAAGCTAGAGTGCTACTCTTCATGAAAAGGTAATATACAGTTGTATCCTGGGAGGCAATTCGTCAACTACCGTCACACTACGGGACGAATTTTGCTTTGAGGACAGAGATCTTAATCTCGACTCTGTATTAAAATGTCTGGTTTGTTCTTTCATTCCTGTAATTGTAGTTCTTCACAAACATTATTAGGAATTTCCTATTTTATGATATTCCACTTCTAGCACTACCATACTCTTCAATTTGTCTTTCTGACACAGCAAATGGTTAGACAGAAAAATTTCAAATAAAATAAAATAAAATCACGTCTGTGTGAAAACACCACTAAAGTGCCATGTCCAACCCAGCTCGTGACCGTGTCTTTGTTATCTACAGCGTGATCACATTCATGTCAGAAGTGAAAGACATGAGAGTCGAGTGGGAGAAATAAAGAGTGCATCGGTTAATTTGCAAGTGAGACAATAAACTTAATTAAAGGTTAGGTAGGCTATGGCTATTTGAAGTGGGGTGACTACTGGATGCTAACTCAAATATGGGATGATCTATATAGAATTACAGGTTAATGTGTAATAATATATTAAGTTATTGACTTAGTCTCAGGGCCGGCCTTGGCCCAGGTCTGGCTGGGCGACCGCCCAGGGCCCAACTTTAGGGAGGGGCCCAAAATTTTTTTAAGCATAAATGTTATTAATTATGGATTTGTAATTAATATAATAAATTAATCAGTTTGTAATTAATATTAGGGAGGCCCAATGCAGATGGCATATTGGCATGCAGCATGCAGATCTCTTTGTCTCTCTCTCTCCACTTCCTGTGCCTCTTCATCTTCAAAAAAAAAAAAATTAACATCTGGTATTTTCCAAGCACTCAGTCAGTCAGTCTCACTTGGCTTCTTCAAGCTTGCACTGGAGTCAGACTCAGGCTGCGACTCTGCCAGGTATTTTCCTTCTTCAATCCTTGTTCATTCTATCGTATCTTCTGTCTTATCATGTCATAGGATGTCTAATGTCTTATCTTGCAGGTGGTGTAAAGGCCTAGACGGCTAGACCCTTACAAGCTGCAAGTATTCCTGGGTTGCTTGGGATGTTCCAAATTGTAAGCACTATAGTTCTCAGTTCTCACTTGTATTGAATTTGAACATGTTGGTAAAAAATTTTGTATTCTAAACTCTTTACTATTCCAGAGAGTTACAATTTGTAGGTCAATCGATAATCATCCCTCTGACACCAGGTATATTAACCACACGTCCTAGATCCTAAATATTAGTTATCATTATTCAAGAGCTCTAATAAACTATATAATTACAGATTTACAGTATGACTATAGGTATAAGCCTATAAGGTATAGTAGGTACTCCTAGATTCCAAGTATGTGAAATAAAAGCAACAAATTTTAGATCTCAATTCTCAAACATGCAATCTGATTATTAAATAAACAAGGATTCTAAATATATATAGGTGAAAATATGCCACAGAGACAAGCATATGAACCAATATCAATGACACATGTTGCTATACAGTAAGAAAACTATCCTAGAAACCTAAAATTATTTTAGCAGATGCTTCCTTGCATGCTTAGGTTCATAGTTCGTGTAACATTTTTATCAAGAGTGTTTAATCTTCTCATGAGACCACAATACACGGCCGCACTCATCTGAAATAGCTATTCTTTTGGCATCAATTTTGTTTTTTTTTTTAATAACAGAATTGATGCCGGAAGTTATTTTTTGCATCTGAAATTTTGAGGTGAATAGAACTTAGAAGTTGGAAGTAGAAAGATGGAAACTTAAAGTCTCATTTTGGGTATATTGTTTTTCAGACTAAATAGGATTTCAATGTCCAATTTTCCCGTCATTATATTATATTTTATTAATATATATAAAAATACTTGCATGTCTATAAAGGGCCCCAATTTTATTTTTTGCCCAGGGCCTAAAATACATCAGGACCGGCCCTGCTTAGTCTTTCTTTGATTTTGTTAGTCTTTCTCTGATTTTGTTTTTGTAACCTTGATTGTAGCACTTAGTTGTAACCTCCTTCTCTGATCTTATCCTTGTAATTATCTCTACCCATGATTATAGGATTTAGTTGTAACCTCATGAGTTAGTTTAGGAGATATTGTTGTAAACTATGCTATATAAAGGTTCAAGCAATCTGAATGAGAAATCAAGCAATCTTTTTCATATCTATCATTTCTTTACATGGTATCAGACTAGCCTACACCGATCCTACGCTATGTCTTCCGAAAACAACCAGATTACTCCTTCCGCTACTCAAATCTTGTTCACCGCTTCTGGTGGCGCCGCGGCCAACCTTCAATTCCCGGCGCTAGCAGTCCGTCTCGATCGCTCCAATTACTCTCTATGGCGCGGCACTATTCGCTCGGCTCTTGAGGCTTATGAGCTTGAGGGATTTCTTGTCGCTGGTGGTGCTCCTCCGCCGACTGTTTCATCGGCCACAGGTTCATCAACCACCACCAGCCCGAATCCTGACTTTGTTGCTTGGAAGCGCAAGGACCGACTGGTTCTTTTATGGCTGCGATCCACTCTCTCCACTCCTATGCTTGGTCACGTTGTTCGGGCTACCACAACCGCGGAGCTTTGGTCCATGTTGGAGCAGATGTTTCACTCCCAAACTCGTGCCAGGCAGATGCATTTGAAACAACAACTTCAATTACTCTCCAAGGGCAACCTGTCTATCTTGGAATATGTTGAGAAGAAAAGGGCAATCTCTGATTCCCTCGCTGAATGTCTCACAATTGTATCAGACGAGGATTTTGTCTCTTATGTGCTATTTGGCTTAGGGGCTGAATATAGTGCGTTCAAAACAGCCCTAAGTATGCGGCTGGAACCGATTTCGTCGAATGAGCTGCTCGGCCTCCTTCTTCAGGAAGAACAGCTCATACTTGACTCTTGCGCCGAATCCAGTTTTCCGGTGGCCCATGTTGCCCATCGGAAAGGCGCGGCTGCGAATCGACATTCCCCATTAGACTCTGCCACGACTGGAGACCGTTCCCGTCCGGTGTGTCAAATCTGCGACAAGCAGGGTCATGAAGCACGGAATTGCCATCAACGACTGAACCTGTCTGCCTTCCCTGCCACCAATCGCCGCGCCGCTGATCGTCTCCGCCAGTCTGCCAGCAAGCAGGCTCATGTGGCATACACCGCCAGCCCGTCAGCCATCACCGACCCATGGGTGGTCGACTCTGGAGCGACGAATCACGTCACGGCTGACCTGTCCGGCCTCAACCTCCAGTCCGAGTACACTGGCGGTGACAGCCTTGTCGTCGCAAATGGTCAGTCCCTTCCCATTACGCATACAGGCAATCTTTCTTTATCTGCTAAACATGTTGCTAAAACCCTTACCCTTAAAGATATTCTTGTTGTGCCTAAAGTATCTAAAAACCTTCTTAGTGTTCGTCAATTATGCCTTGATAACAATGTTTTTGTGGAACTTCATGCTAATCATTGTTATGTTAAGGACCTTCAGGGCACGAGAATACTCAAGGGAATCGTTGAGAATGGCTTGTACCGGCTTCCTGTTCGCTCACCCGCTCCCAGAGTTTTTGTTGGTGAACGAGCCTCTGTCTCTTGTTGGCATCATCGCTTTGCTCATCCTCATGAATCCATCTTGCGTCGTCAATTACTTACTTTTAATTTACCTGTCTCTGCAAATAAATCATTGCCTTTGTGTAGTGCTTGTCTATTAGGCAAGAGTCAAAGACATCATCTACCCTCTTGTCATGTTCCCTCTAAAAATCCTTTTGATTTAATTTATTCAGATGTTTGGGGCCCTGCCTCTATGTCTTCTTTAAATGGTAATCGCTATTTTGTCACTTTTATTGACGATTGCACCAAATTTGTTTGGGTTTATTTTTTGACGGCTAAGTCTCAGGTTTTGTCTGCCTTTACGTCTTTCAAAACTATGGTTGAGACACAGTTCTCCACTAAACTCAAAGCTTTTCAATCTGATTGGGGTGGCGAGTACCGTAATGTATCAACTTTTCTTGCATCTAATGGCATACTTCATCGTGTTTCTTGCCCTCACACTCCAGAAAAAAATGGTGCTTCTGAAAGACGGAATAGGATTATCATTGAAAAAGGGTTGGCTCTTTTGGCACATTCCCATCTTCCTATGGAATTTTGGGAACATGCATTTCATACCGCCATTTACTTGAACAATAGAACTATAACTCCTATTCTTCAGAACAAGTCCCCTTATGCATGCCTATATCAGCGACACCCTGATTATAATTTTCTGAAATCCTTTGGTTGCCTGTGTTTTCCTTATCTTCGCCCTTACAACAATAGCATGTTGGAATTCCGTTCTATGGCGTGCATCTTCTTAGGGTATAGTGCTAAACATAAAGGCTATCTGTGCTATCACGTTTCTTCCTCTCGAACGTACATTGCTCGTCATGTTGTCTTTGATGAGTCTTCTTTTCCTTTTCCGGAGCATAATTCTCAGACCGGTCAGCCAGATTCGCCTTGTCCTGAACTCTCTCTTTTTCCACTTCAAGAAGCTGCATCAACACCACTCTCGGTTGCATCTCCTCCTTCGGATTCTTCTCGGTCGACTCCCATTCAGTCGCCGTCTTCATCTCCTTCCGACCTCACGCCACATTCCCACACGATGGTGCCACCTTCCCCACCACCAATCCCTTCGCCGGTTATGCCATATCAACATGCTCCCTCATATTTCCGCCCCTCCAACACTTCGACACACGGTATGGTCATTCGAGCCTCCACTACTTCCCTTAAACCCAAAGCCCACACTGCTACTAAACACCCTATTTTCTGTGATTCCTCTGATTTTGAACCCAAAACCTTCTTACATGCCAAAAAGAACCCTAATTGGCAACATGCTATGCAACTAGAGTTTGATGCCTTAATTGCTAATGGGACTTGGGACTTGGTTCCTAGGCCCCCTCTTCTAACATTGTTGGTTGTAAGTGGGTTTTCAGGATCAAGAAGAAACCAGATGGCTCTATTGATCGGTACAAGGCCCGTTTGGTTGCCAAGGGATACAATCAAGAAGAGGGAGTTGACTACTTCGACACATTCAGTCCGGTCATCAAGCCTACCACGATTAGGGTGGTATTGAGCATTGCTGTCACTCGTAATTGGCCTCTCCGCCAGGTTGACATTAATAATTCCTTCCTCAATGGTGATCTAGCATAAACTATCTATATGGAGCAAGCACCGGGTTTCACTTCCCCTGATCAGCCATCATATGTCTGTCGCCTCAAAAAGGCACTTTATGGCCTCAAGCAAGCTCCGCGAGCATGGTTTCAGAAGCTCAACCAGGCTTTGCTTCGTCACGGGTTCCGGCAATGCATCTCCGATACCTCTCTTTTCATCAAACGTCATGGCTCCGATGTTGTCTATGTGCTTGTTTATGTGGATGACCTCATTATCACCGGTTCCAACTCTTCTTTCATTGATGGGTTTGTCACGTATCTCAACTCGGTTTTCTCTCTGAAGGATTTGGGTGCTCTCAACTTTTTCTTGGGAATTGAAGTCCATCGTAATTCAGCTGGTCTTCTACTCTCCCAACGAAAGTACATTTTGGACCTCCTTGATCGAAGCAACATGATGGGTGCTAAACCCATAGCCTCGCCAGCTGTTCCAGGTTCTCGGCTCGTTTCTGGTGGTGATCCGTTTTCCGATGTCCATCTCTACTGCAGCATCGTAGGAGCTCTCCAATATGCCACCATCACCCGGCCTGAGATTTCCTACTCAGTCAATCGGGTCTGCCAGTTCATGCACCAGCCATCGGAACATCATTGGGCTGCGGTCAAACGAATCCTTCGCTACCTCAAGGGTTCAATCGATTCCGGGCTCTTCTTCCGTCCTGCTCGTGACACTCGGCTTGTTTGCTTTACTGATGCTGGCTGGGCTTCTGATCCCGAGGACTGCCGCTCTCAACATGGGTTCTCTGTTTACTTTGGAGGCAACCTTGTGAGCTGGTCCTCTCGCAAACAGAATGTGGTTGCTCGCTCTAGCACTGAAGCTGAGTACAGAGCTATTGCTTTTGCCTCGGCCGAACTTATTTGGCTTCAACAGCTTCTCAAGGAAATGGGGGCACCTTCTTCTGGTCCTCCCATTCTTCTTTGTGATAATCTCAGTGCCACTTTTCTTACTGCAAACCCGGTCTTTCACCAACGGTCCAAGCACATCAAAATCGACTATCACTTTGTCCGGGAACAAGTTCAGGCAGGTGATCTGATTGTTAGGCATGTCAAATCTGCTGATCAGATAGCGGACATTTTTACCAAAGCTGTTGGCTCCTCACGGTTTCATAACCTGCGGTCCAAGCTTCTCGTTCGTACCCGATCGTAAGCTTGCGGGAGGGTATTAAGTTATTGACTTAGTCTTTCTTTGATTTTGTTAGTCTTTCTCTGATTTTGTTTTTGTAACCTTGATTGTAGCACTTAGTTGTAACCTCCTTCTCTGATCTTATCCTTGTAATTATCTCTACCCATGATTATAGGATTTAGTTGTAACCTCATGAGTTAGTTTAGGAGATATTGTTGTAAACTATGCTATATAAAGGTTCAAGCAATCTGAATGAGAAATCAAGCAATCTTTTTCATATCTGTCATTTCTTTACATAATAGCTCATATGATTTTGTGTAATTGTACGCAAATCGGCCACTTAAAACTTAATTTGCAATGCGAGTATAAATGATAGCTTATGCAATGAGGAACTCTATATAAAATATTTGACCATACATGCAAAATTTTCTCGTGTAGCATCAACCGGGTATCTCCAAGATATTAATAGAGCAAAAAAAAAATTTGGGGTAAAAACAAACTGCTTGGGTAGAGAAACATTTAACTCAACATAAACTTTCAAAAGACAATCAAATATTTTATCAACTGAAGATTATGTCTAGCAAGTAATCCCTGCAAAATAAGACGATAATCAAACATGATATCTTATCTAGAGTGAATGGAGCCTTGGATCTGGAAAGTTAAGAACATTATAACATGTGACCAAGAAGATAAAAACTTAAGATACAGGTTTTATTAATGTTGTTGTATCCCCTGAATTGATATAACCTACATTGCAAAACAAACAAACAAACAAAAAGCATAAAGAAAACTCTGATCTAAAAATATATCATGCATTCTGCCAAGAAAACCTTACTAAATGGGTATGATCCTAATGTAAAATTATATCCAATAGTTTATTCAAAGATGTGTAACTATAGTGACAAAATTGAAGATTGTAAATAATGCAAGATTGAATCTTTCATGATTATAATCAACAAGAAAACTACAAATTCCAACCTAGATCTGAAATTTAATTGGTATTCGCAAAAGGGTATTTTGCAAATGGTATAGTGAAAGACAATGGTAACACACATTGTCAAAATTTATTCAACCTAACAAAACTATACACCTTAAACACACAAATATTGATTGCATTTGCAAATAGGGAAAAAGAGGAGGAGGGTTTCTGTGAAAACTTGCCACTGTCGCCAATGAGGAGGAGCTTAATAAGGTAATCATAATCGGCCCGAGCTCGCGGTGTCTCCTCTGACATTGTTCTTCACTTTCTCTTCCTTCTTCCTTCTTCCTTCTTCTCACCTCTCTCTTTCTCTCTCTTCAGTTTGTTATGGACGTTACAATTAATCAGGATGGTTGATAATTAAACTCCCCTTTTTTCGTTATTTTGTGAAATGTGGAGGGAGGTAGAGAAGGGTGAGAGAGTGTTTTATTGAAAATGTGGAGTGAGGTTAGGATTGGCCGGACCCTTGTATTAAATTGACTCGATGGTAACTCACACGAATGGCACAAGCCAACATGATGTAACACAATCCCCTCTATCCGGCTCGAATGTGTTCTTCTTTGTGCTGCGCCAGCAATGCAATGCAATGCAAATCATATTATTGTGTACACAATGTATCTATCTTCCCTCAGCGGTGATGCAAATCATACTATATTATGTACAGAACTTAGCGACCGTAGATTACAATTGAAATGTAAATCATATCATACTATTTTATCTTCACAATGTAGCAATCGTAGATTACAAGTGAAATTTGACAAATAATTACTACTCCTTTATGTCCTAGGTTTTTTTTTTTGTGTGCTACAATTTGGATGTTAATTTGGCAGCATGCGACCATATGACAAGTCTTTCTGTTCCTCCTCAATGAGTAAAAAATATTGACTATGAAATTAGCTAATGAGATGATCCGTACCTTCCACCGTTTGTTTGCATTCAAGCCTCAAGAGCATCCACTATCGTTGCTGCTAAAAAGTACATATTTGGCATTTCGCAAATAGCAATGAAGGGACTTGCAAATAGCAATAAAGGGACAGCAGTTCGTGCCAAATTTTTACCAATTTTTCTTTGAAAAAAAGAATAAAAAAATAAGATGGCATTTTCGTAAATAAGATGATGACAATTTTCTAAATATTGAAAGAAAACCAAAATGAAAAAGTGTTGGACGGAAGAAATCTTCCGTCTAGCATTTTTTTTAATTTTTTAAATTTTCTTAAATGGAAAATTCTTAAATATGAATGGCATTTTAGTAATTTTTTGATTAAAAAATCTGAAAAAAGTAGATGGACGGTAGATGGTAGATGATTTTCCGTCTGACCATATTAAAATAAAAAAAATTAATAAGACGAAAGAAAGATGATCTTCCATTCATCCATACTAGTATCAGACACGTGCACATGTGCACGTGGAAAAAATTGAAGGATAATGAAAAGGGTAAGAAGAAAATAATTTCCAAACCGATCCACTTTCGAAAATATTTACAAAACAGTTCCATTTACTAAAATATTTACGAAAGTTAGTCCATAATTAAAAAGAAAATAATTTCCAAACTGATCCACTTTCGAAAATATTTACCAAAGTAACCCAACCCGTGCGTTGCACGGGTTGGGTTACTGACTTGGGTTACTGACTAAGGGGCTCTCCCATTATAGTAGTAGAGATTAAAATAAAAAAATTTAATAAGACGAAAGAAGATCATTCGTCCGTCCATATTAAAATAAAAAAATTTAATAAGGCGGATCCTCCATCTTCTATATTTAGCAATTGCCAAATCGGTTCGCTATATTTGGAAATATATTGTTCACTTCCATTGCCAAATATGCATTATAGCGAACTGGAGTGTTGTTTGCTAAAAAAAAATGCATATTTTGCATATTTAGCAAATCGAATAGTGGATGCTCTCAAAATTATCAAAATCCATTTATTATTCCATTTGAAACAAAGCTCAGATGAACATTGAGAACTGGAAGTGGTTCAGTGCAAGCAATATACACACAACTTTAAGGATGTAATCCAGGGTGAAAGAGAGAGGAGGTCAATGGTACTGCTCTTAAACAAGACTAGATTACAGCCAGATGCACAAGAAAAATCTCGTGCAAATCGTCAAATTTGCCAACGGCGTCAAATTATTTCATACAAAGTACTAAAAGCATATTCTACACAAAAAAAGCGACATTATTACACATGAGTTCTCCCTCCCGTAAAGAAAGTAAAACAATGTCCACTATCATATTGGGGGGGATCGATCAGAAGGAAGCTCTATCAATTGCGAGATCATGCAACTGGAGTCAACCCGACGACACCTGCAGGGAAAGGGATGAAAGGAAAAATGCTTGTATAAAAACCTGTGCATGTTCACTGCGGGATACATCTTAGCATGCTTATTAAAGGGTTAATGTGTATGCCACTAGTGCAGATGAAAATTCAATTGGATTGTTGATCTTTATTCAACATGATCTTCGCCAACTCTCTGAGATGGAGGCGAAATTTGAGTTACAAAAGACACGGACAAAAGTAGGGTTTTGCTTGAACCCTAGAAAGGGTTTCCGAGATCATGATCTTGCCCACATGATCAAAGGGACACGGAGTTTAAGCCAAAGCAATAACAGCCAACTTAGCAATAGTTTACTTGACAAACTTACATGGAGGAGGGAATGGATAAGATGCGGTATATGCAATCGGAAATCAACACTAACTGCAGGCACAAATATAAGCGAAAACATAATCCAATTAACACACAGGAGACATCAATATCTTGAGGCCGTAGTGTGGGAGAAAGATCACTAGGAGACTATAATTAATATTTTATTCACCACCATATAGGCATTGTATAAAATATTGTTCAGAGTTCAAACTGCATGCTCCCCCAGCAAATGATAAAATTTAAATATATGATTTCCTCCGTCAACTCTCAAAAAGCACGAGCAAATTTTGGATGACAAAGCAAAAGAAAGGCTTTCCACAAAGTCCACAAAGCCTAGATGGTAGTTAGCAGGAAGAGAAAACCTACCATTTTCTTACGACGGAGGAAAAGAAAGGCTTTCTTTACGGCAATTCAAAATTTCAAATAAGATTTTTCTATACTATAACTTAAATGAAGGTTTGAGAAGTGAAAATCTTCTACATAGACACAAATAATCGGCACAAAAATAGGTTTTAAAGCCTCAGAGGAAATATCACTAGAAGTTAGAAGGCAACTTCATGAAAGAGAGATGTAACTTGGATAAAGAAAGAAGATGATAAGATTTGCTAAACAGAGTCAAGTCATCAATATGAACTATAGAAACAGAACATGGCAAGCCCAAACTAATTAACATAACGGAGAGATCTAGGTTGATGGGAGAGTTGCCAAATTTTGGGGGACATACAAAGCAGTACAGAGAAAACAGAAATGGGACTTTTGAAGATTACTGTGCTTCATCAAATCTCTATCCCTATGTCAAAACTATGACATTGTGGAGACTAAATGAAAAAAATTATAATCACAAGAAAATAAGAAAAGGGGAAGTCAACAATATGTCAGCTTACCACAAGCTAATCTTCCTCCTGCATTCCCAGTGGAAAGGCTGAGTTCATGTCCCCCTGTAATATGAGAGATGCAATAAATTTACCAAGGTAGTCATAGAAAACAAAGGAAATGAGGGACAAATTTTTAAAATAAAATTGAACTGGCTATAAATATGAAGTATCAAAATTGAATAAAAAGGATGACGAAAAAGAAAACTTATGCACGCTCAGGGATACCTTTTCCAAGATCATCTTCTAGTTCATGAACCACAAAGGCTCTTCCTACGACTGCATTGGGTCCAGATAGAGGGATCTATTGACACAATGAACAGCATTGTGAAATGCAGAATAAAATACATTAGAAACAGTACATTGTAATCTTGAAATAGAGGTTGTTACGGAAATAACTACATATAAAAAAATATAAAAAAAGATTTTTTTAGTCAATAAGTCTCTTAAATTACGTATATCTCTTAACAGGTTCCAAAATTATATTATTTGCAGTTAAAGTCCTCAATTTGAATCGCTTGTATCTAATCACTGGTTATTTGGATAATCCACCATATGACTCAACAAGAATGTCCTCTTTCGTATTGGGCCCTTCATTTTCTGATCCCAACAACTTCAGTATATTGACAAAACCCCTTCAATCTTCATGAACAGCAGAGAAACCTTAATTTAAAGTCTTAATCAAGGGTTTCATACTGTTAAACAGCAGTGTGAATAAAGGGGAAAAAATAGTGGAAGGCATACATAACAAAAGTTAAGTTACACAACGGACTACCAAAATAACACAAGATTATAAAACAAATGGACCTATTAGCTATAAGTGATTCAAATTAATTGTAACAGCAAATAATACGGCTCGGGGATCTAATAGGAAAAACACAAAACTTAAGGGACTTGAGAACTAAATTTAGATTTTTTTTTCTTTTTTTTTGTGAGGGGGGGGGGGGGGGGGGGGGGGGGGGGGGGGCAGATAGGGATTCACATACCTGGCTATCTACAATTGTTGCCTCTGCAACTCCTGTGTGTATAGAAGCAACACAAAAAACATTATATGATACATCTTTTTTTCCCATTGAAGTAGATAAGATTTAAGAAAATCTTATTAAGTACATACCTTCTGCATTTGCTACAATGTTTCCCAGGTCACCCGCATGACGAACTTCATCTTCAGGAGCACCATGTGTCAAACCTTTTGGGTTGAAATGTGGCCCTGTGGAATATGTCATAGATTCGTCATGTAAAGGACAGAAAGCACAAGTTGTACTTTAAAATCAGTATGCAAACCTTTAACGACTAAACCTAAGTTAGGTTTGAAGTTTAAACTCAAGTTTCTAAATTAGGAATAAGTGAACAAAAGTAGCCTGGGCTAACCTGTTGAGATGCAGCCATTGGTAGTATCACCAAACTCATGCTGCAAGGAAAGAATTAATGTAGTATGTTAAAATTTCTATAATAGAATAAGCATGCGAATAGGATATAAAACTTTGGCACTCACAAGATGGAATCCATGAAGACCTGGCGTAAGTCCAGTAATACGAACATTCACTGTTGTGGGACCTATTCAAAAACAAAATAAAGGAGACGAGCAAAAATTCCAGATGTAGTACTTAGCTAAAGAATACAGTAAATAATATTCATGAGAGAAAGAACTACTTGGTTTATTCAATGAAGACACATTTAACTTAATAGCATCATCAAGACAGTACCATCAAGCATGGAACAAGCCAAAAGCAGAGGAAGCTAAAGAAAAAGATTTTCAACAACTAACTAGTAAAAATAGTCCCAACTGCTTGAGATTGTCTACAAGAATCTTCATTCTTACTCATGGTAATCTATGAAGTACATGCACGCACTTCCATTTAGCACGCCATAATGGATACTAGTGTAACTGTCCTCCAACACATGTCCTACATGGCACTTCCTATTTTAATGTAGTATTTTAGATTATTTTGTTCATTGGTGTATTGTGTCACATGTCTGTGTCAGTGTAGAGCGTATCAGTGGCTACTACTTAGATGGTAAATAAAAGAAACTCTTTTCGAAACTTGTCAGGCTGAACCTTATGCCCCCATTATCATTAGCACAGAATGAGTGTCACTCAGTAATTAATGATAATTTATCATATTGAGAGAGGCGCTACATGCATATGTAACAATGCTATAATCTAGATTTGTTCTAAACGTCAAATTTGCAACCACGTACTGCCCCACATTCTATCTACATGAGATTAACTTCATAAGTCTGACTTTGCAAACAATTTGTGTGAAGGAAAATCCAACGCAGAGCTCTTCCAAGTCCTTTCCTTTGGCTTACATCCTTGCAACTTTAAAGCCCGTATTTTTTTCCTTAACATACCATGCTTGTTCTTCAGTTTGGCAAAGAGACCTTTAAGCACACTCCGAGATAACATCTCTTTGTAACTAGTTTAACTCTTTGAAACACTACATTGTCCTCGACTCTCCAAATTACATCGCAGAATAGTAAGCTGCTAGCTATCAGGGGCGGATCCAGGTAGAGGTGAGGGTGAGCGGCGGCCGCTCACCCTCAATTTTTGAGAAGTCCTGTATTTGGCCCACTTAAATTTTTTTGGCCCACCCTAAAATTATCTTGGCCCACTAGTTTTAAACTGAACTAAAAAAAAAAAAATCAGATCAATAATCAAATCAAGAGTCAAAGAAGAGGCGCAGGAGCCCACCCGGTTGTCTCTTACAGTGTGACATTTTCTTTGAGGAGGATGGGGGAATCTGAATTGTAAACTTAAACCCAATTTTAATCTCAACCTAAACCAAACTTTAACTCTTCTTCTTCTTCTTCTTCTTCTTCTTCTTCTCCTCTTCTCTCTCTCTCTCTCCCCCCCCCCCCCCCCCCCCCCCGGAGACTCGTCGATTGAAATTCAATTAAACCAAAATCTCAAGTAAGTTAAACTAAACTTATTATACTGCATCGTTATCAACTTATCATATTCGTTATCAACTTATCAACTTAGGTGTCCCTACCTTTGCATTTAACCCCCTAGGCTTTGTTCGTTTGTGTGATTGTGTGTTAGATTAAATTCTTAATCAGCCAAATGAGTTGGGCTCTAAAAAAACAAAAAAACATGTTGGACTTCATTTATAAGTAGAGATGCATGGTTAGACTAACCCTTAACTTAGATACGGGCTATTGTGGCGGTTCAAAAAAACGTCGGGATAGACCCTATATCTGTCGCGACGCTAGCTATAGCGGCATTTCTGGCGGCGATTCCAGAAACGCCGTTACGATCTATCCCGACGTTTATAAACGCCGGGATAGACCCCAAAAAAAACGTCGGGATTGGAGTTTTATGTTGTAGTGCTTCTGTGATTTCGCTCCTGGTGAATAAAAATCCTGGGTCCGCCACTGATAACTAACATAATCAACTACAATTAGTCCCCAACTAAACCTTTTCCTCCTTTCAGAAAATTTGACCTCCTACATCGTCTCCTCAAAATCTCAAATCAATATCACCCCTATTACTGTAATTCAATGTAGCCGTATAACTCTCTCATCAAATCGAAACCATCCATTCAACAGGCATACCTTCTCAAACAAAGCATACCCCAATGCTTCAATTACACCGTCTATCTACTCACTAATCTTCATCAACACATTAACCCACACCGCAGCACACTTTTTAAATGCTTCTAAATTCCAAAACCTTGAAAAGTTAATTCTTTCGCGATATAAATTTCAAGATTTCCACCCACTTTTTGTAAAATACCAAAAGGGTATTTATTTATTTATTTATTCCTACAAGTCGCAAAGAACACAAACAAACAACAATAAACGAATTGAGAAGCGAGCAATTACCATCGTCTTCCTGAGTGAGGCTGACGACACCCTCGACCTGGGAAGTGCCCTTCAGAACCGCCACCGCCTTCTTGGTGGCGGCAACCACAGTCAACGGCCTCTTCGAGGCGGCGGCGGCGATTGAGAGAATGGGTGAGTTAAAACTGATGGGTTTTCCAATCAAGAAAGAGGGTTGGAAAGGGCGAGCAGAGAAGACTGATGACGTGGGCAGAAAAGTAGGGTTGGGGGCGGAGAATGCGAGCTGAGCAGCGGCCATTGCTTGCATCAAAATTCGAGCCGCTTTGAGATAAGGTGGGGATTTTGATTATGTATATAGTATATGGTGCAGTTACTTAATCGGTACAGCCGTACAGATTTTTAAGGGATTTTTATTTTGAGCTGTCGGTCGAGTCTCGGGAATCTTCTGTTGAAACCTTTTTGGATCTCAGTCTCAGGTGAATGAGTGTTTTGTTGGGCCTGTTTCAGACTTTAGACTCGGGCCAATCTACTTGGGCCCTTTTTTGTTCTTGCTTTTTTCCAGCAAGAAACCTCTCAAAGTCGATGATTCGAGCAGCATACAAGGTCCTATTTGGATAGGGAGGCTACAGAGGTAAAGTAGATTGAATATAGATAATTTGTCCATTTAGAGCATCTGTAGTCGTTGAGTGGTAAAATATGGATATATGGATAAATAGAAATAGGAATCCTAGTTTTGCTGCAGTCGTTTAAACTATATTTTAGCTTTCTATTAATATAAAAATAAGCGACGGCACATAAAGTGCCGTCTGAAAATAAAAAATACTAAAAAAAATAACAAATTACGTGGGACGGCACATGAAGTGCAGTCCGAACACTAAAATAAAAAATTAATTTTTTTTATAGGTGGGACGGCACATGAAGTGCCGTCCGAGTAGAAAAAAAAAATAGTTATTATTTTAATATATTTTTAATCAATCCGTCCAATGATATTAAAGTAACTTTTAATTAAATTAGTTATTATAGTTTAGTTAAATAATTAATTAATTAATTAGTTATATAAAGATAGTTAGATGCAGTAAGTTAGATAGTTAGATGCATTAAATTAAAACTGATATAGTTAGTTAATTAAGTGTTAGTGTTAATTAAAACTGATGTAGTTTAATTAAGTGTTAGTGTCCAATAAAAGCAAAAAAAAATTTAAAAAGCCCATGGGACGGCACATCATGTGCCGTCCGGGCGGGCGGGGGGGGGGGGGAATTTTTCGGATTTTTAATTCGTTTTGGCTATTTATAATTCAATAAACTAATTAATTTATGAATGGGACGGCACATCATGTGCCGTCCGACGAAAAAAATATTAATTTTTTTTGTCAGTATGCATATGAGTTATGCGGATTCTCAAATATAGCAATCTACTGTAGCGATTTATCGATAATATGGATAAATAGCAAACGACTGCAGCTGTTTTTTTTTGCCATTTATGCATATTATCGATAAATAGCAAACGACTACAGATGCTCTTAGAGCATCTGTAGCCGTCTACTTCCAAAATATGAGTATTTGGTATATAGCAATGAAAAATTTAGAAATAAGTTGTATTTATCTGAACCCAAATTTTGGGTTTTCAACGACCGACGAAATATCATAAACAATGGGAGATTTTTTTTCCCATAAAAAAAACGAACGGGATATCATATCCCGTATTTCCTGAAGAAAAGAATAAATGGATCCATAAATAAAAACTATAGGCCTAATGTATAGGATTTAAAAATCGAAAATGAGAGGGGCAGTGTTGGACAAGAGATAATCTTGATATGCCGTTTTTGAATTTTTCTTTTCCTTTTACCAAATTGATCGGACGGGGCTGTTAAAAAAAAACAGAATTGTCGACGGACGGGAGATGATCTGCCGATTTCCATTTGGCTTTTGACATTTCTTCGTCCAAATTTGGCAGCGTACTGTCCACATCAAACCCAAAAAATGGGTACTACAGATATTTTTTGGCCAAATTATCCATTTTTTGGATATTTGACCAACGACTACAGATGCCTTATAGGTATTTAAACTTTGAACTGTTTAGATCATATTTTTAAAGTACTTTGCAAATGCAAAGTTAATATGAAATGGAGGTTATGTTAGATATCTAAACTGTAATTCAACTAAATTTATTTTAAAAGTCAAACTTGAGGTACATTTATGCAACCAACATGTTGCAAACCTCTATGTTTATTGAAAAATTAGCTATAGGTGTTCCTGCTTTTATCCAGACAAAGTCTAAATCTATTGCAAGTGCTCTAGCTAGTATCAGTCCAAGAATCTCTGGTTGCGCCAATCTTTATTAGATAATAACACTTTGGTTTCCACATGTTCATTTATGGTATAGATCAGTCTATGGACTGCTAAAATTACTGTACTTCGACTCTGTTTAAATGACTATTTTCTCCCAAATTCTTCTCATAAGTTTTGATTTCTCAATGAGTAAATAAGCATTCAAATGAGACAGCAAGAACATTTTTTTTGTCATTCCAGATAAAAAGAGTTAAGACATTGTAAGATAGGATAGGGATAATTTACTGATCAATTTAATTTCCCAAGAGTTTCTCGTAAAACCTTTGTACTATAGGGAGGTTTTCTGCTGCTTTTCCTTCAACTTTTTTATGAACGGGTCTTAACGATGCAAACAAAATTTTAACTTTGGTACGCGAATAAATTTTATTATTGTATTACGACAATAACTTGCAAGTATATACTATAAAACTATAAGAGACAGACAATCCTAGCTCACTGAAAACTGTAGAAAAATGTGACTAGTAGTGGCCTCCTTCATTTTATACTTAATACAAGTAACATCAATAATATTATATATACTGAATGCAAGTAGCATATCATTATTTAAGGGTGCTACACTTCCTAAGGTTGGTCTTGAATTAAACAACATCGTTAGGTACAACTATAAAAGATCCTTAATTTTCTTATTGGTCTAAACAGTTAATCTTTCCAGACCATCTTATTTTTCTAATCCCTTATTTCCATCATTAAGAAATTTATACATTGACCTAACAGGTGTACAGCCACACAAAACCCTTCACCTCGATTGTAGCTAGCTACACCTAGAACATAATATTCCCGAATGATCATAAGGGGCAGAGAAGGAAACGCCATCAAAGGAGTCACGGTCAAAGGAATAGCGGAGACAATTTCGATTCTCCAATATGTTGACGATACTCTGCTTTTTGGAAAGGCAAATGACGAGGAATCGAACGCGATATGTATGGTGATTAAATGCTTCAAAGCATGGTCGGGGATGACAGTAAACTTGGCTAAAAGTAGTATCATACCCTTGAGCGAGCACCTCTCAACACCATTGACGAATATCAGAAACCGGCCGGGTCGGCTGTGAGATTGGAGAGTTTCCGATAACCTATCTTGGCACGCCAATTAGGCCGGGTGCGATGAAAAGGGATGATTGGCAGCCGCCTATAGATAAAATTGAAAGGAGGTTGTCCGGGTGGAAGGGCCGTTACCTATCTTTCGGAGGAAAATTAACTCTGTTGAACTCTGTTATCAGCAGCATCCCAGCGTATCTAATGTCAATGTACGAATTACCAAGATGGGTGGACAGCAAAATTGACAAAAACAGGAGAAGATTCCTGTGGAAAGGGGCAGAAGAAAGCAATAAAGGCGTTCACGAAGTGAAATGGGGGAAGGTATGTATGAGGGAAAATTGTGGAGGGCTGGGGGTGCTGGATCTCAGGGATATGAATAGAGCTTTACTGTGTAAATGGTGGTGAAAAATGAAGTGCAAACGCAATATATGGTGGTCTAAGTCATTTGCATCCTATCGAAGAAGGAAGAAATTCAAATTTGGTAGAAGAGAAGGGAAAGCCAGAGTGTCATATCTCTGGAAAGGAATCGCAAAGATAGGAGAAATCTATCATACCAACACTAAGTGCAGGATTGGAAATGGGAAAGATACCAGATTTTGGAGGGATAAATGGTGCGGAAATAACACGCTTCTAAGCCTCTTTCCGGAAGCAGCTGCAGCTACGATAAACACTGATACACTGGTGGCAGATGTGTGGCGTAATCAGAGGCTCACGCTCCAAGTCGTGCAGCACATTACCCAGGAAAGTTCGAACCAGCTACAAAATCTAAATAGCTTCATCAGAGCTGAAGGCATATACACGAACGAGGCGGAGGACGAGAGGGTCTGGAATTTAGGATCCAACGGTGTATTCTCAGTTAAATCCATGTATAATTGGTTGAACGATGGAGGAACGAGGTGTTAGGAATTATGAGGATCTTGTTGAGTCATTGACACAATCAACACAAATCACCAAGCAAAAATAGATCGCACCAAACATACAAAGCACACAAAAATTGTCCTGGTTGGGGCTTTCGCCTTAATCCGGGGGAGGAAGAACCGAGATATTATTCAACTAGAGAAGATACAAGAATATTACAATTCTCACCACGACTCTCTCTCAAGCCTATTGGAACTTGATACTGCTTACAATGGAGAAACTCTCTCACCCACTCAGATGAAGTACTCTCTTCTTCTATTCGGCACTCAATAGAATTATATGGATCTATGAGCCGTTACAATTGTTTATATAGATCTAGGGACAAACCCTAAGTTGATATCTTGTTACAATAGCCATTGGATAGTACATAAGCGATAACCCTATAATATGAGCTACACGATCTAACTTGAAGAGCAAGTTGGGCTTTTCACGAATCAGTCAAACTCAAGCCCGAAACCCATCAGTGCCGGGAACGGTCCACCGCACCAACAAGACGGTCGACTGTCCTCCTCTTTGGAAGACTTCATAAAGGGGATGGTCGACCGCACAAGAGGTACGGTCGACCGCAACTTCTGTTGTTGCTGCCGTTGGCTATTTCTCGCCTCCACTCCGTTTTCAATCGTCTTATTGTCTTCTTATCCAACATCGTATGCAAGACATAAACTCAACAATCTTCACCTTGGATTGCATACGCATGAATCCATACCTGTGTGATTTAAAACTCTTCTAGACCTTTCTTCTCCGCTTTGTAAACAACATGTTTCTATGGTTTCTCCTGCTAATTGAACAAACCTCCACCTGTTTTCCTCCAACTGTATGCCCCCCTTAAGGGCACACCCCTGTAGATGTAATCATGGAGTGCCACCCTCCACACGAACTCTACCTACACCAAGGATCTTTCCACCTTTCAACGGTATTCGAACGTTGCAGTCTCATGTCGATAATTCTAGTGACGGCTTACTAGATGATGCTTTAGGAACAACGGGCTTCCATACACTCGGCCGAGTTTTCATGCTCTCACAAAGCTGGTAGAGGTTGTGTTGACCTTGCCCAATCCCCCTCTTACCCTTCATTACCTTACGACGACTCTCCTAAACTGTCAAAACTCCACATCGAGCTGTGTACCTACAGCCACGAGCATCAAGAGTACCCAAGGATATAAGATTCTGCTGTATCGAAGGAATATGCATGACCGCTTCTAGTGTGAACCCTTTACCATCTGGCATCTCTAATTCAACTGTTCGCTCACCCACCACTTCACATTCTCACCACTCCCCGTTCTCACACTACAGCCTGTTGATGACTTGTAAGTAACAAACATCTCCCTCTCGGAGCAAATATGAGAAGAACTTCTCGAATCAAGATACCAACTTGAATCCACATCTGAAGAACTTGAAACAAGAAGATAATAATCGTCATTATTACCTGACTCAGTTGTGCTGACTATATGGGCTTGTTCCCCTTCTTTAGTAGCACTCTTCTGACTCAACCACTTGCGAAATTCTCTCTTGTAATGCCCAACTCCTCTACAGTAATGGAAGCGAATCTTACCCTTGTGTGCCGCATCCCTTCCAATTAAAGTATCACCATCCAATGCAAAACACCCTAAAAAAATAGACCATCCTTCATGAGTCTCCTTTCTTAGTTCATCTTCCTTCAAACCCTTAATCACCCCGGTTACAGTAAGTATTTCCTTGGCTGATTTTCTATGTAGCATGGTAGTTATCAAGTGATCATAAGAAGTTAGCAGTGAATAAATCAAGTTGAAAGGTTTATCCTCTTCGCTAAGATCATCAGCGTTAATCGCCTTCAGTTCAGATATTACCTTATTGAACTCCAAAATATGATCTTGAAAATGGGTACCTTCCTTCATTGAGAACCAAAACAGCTTCCTCTTCCAATACATCCGATCTTGCAATGACGACTCCGAGTAGTCAGATTTGAGTCTCGCTCATAGACTCACCGCAGTTTTCTCCTCAAGAATATTACACTTGACTTTATTCGCCAATTGCAACCAGATTAAACTCAAGGCCTTCAAACAAATCTCATCCCACTTCTCCTGCTTCACGTCGGTTGGCTTCTTCTCTTCTTAGGCAAGGTGCAATTCCTTCTGAACCAAAATATCATACATGTCTACCTTCCATAGATTAAAGTTGATCTTACTGTCAAACTGCTTGATCTTCGTCTTTGATCTACCATCTCCAAGGAACTCGAACAAATCTACGAACCTGATTGCTCTGAATACCACTTGTTAGGAATTATAAGGATCTTGTTGAGTCTTTGACACAATCAACACAAATCACCAAGCAAAACTAGATCGCACCAGCCACACAAAGCACACAAGAATTGTCCCAGTTGGGGCCTTTGCCTTAATCTGGGGGAGGAAGAACGGAGATATTATTCAACTAGAGAAGATACAAGAATATTACAATTCTCGCTACAACCCTCTCTCAAGCCTACTGGAACTTGATGCTCCTTACAATGGAGAAACTCTCTCACCCTCTCAGATGAAGTACTCTCTTCTTCTATTCGGCACTCAATAGAATCAAATCGATCTATAAGTCGTTACAATTGTTTATATAGATCTAGAGACAAACCCTAAGTTGATATCTTGTTACAATAGCCATTAGATAGTACATAAAAGATAACCCTACGATAGGAGCCACACGATCTAACTTGAAGATCCTCATAATTCCTGCCCATGATTGCCCGGCAAGCACAGCACCGGCGTTTGGTGCGGCATTGTTTGACACGCCGGTAGGGTATTCACCGGCATTTATAAACGCCGGTGTATCTATAAAAAAATGCTGGTGATTCCTTCAACGGTTGTAGTGAGAGCAAGTTGGGCTTTTCACGAATCAGTTAGACGCAAGCCCGAAACCCATTAGTGCCACGAACGGTCAACCGTACCAACAAGACGATTGACTGTCCTCCTCTCTGGAAGACTTCATGTAGGGGACGGTCGACCGCAACTTCTGTTGTTGCTGCCGCTGACTATTTCTCGCATCCACTCTGTTTCCAATCGTCTCGATCCCTTCATCGTCTTATCGTCTTCTTATCCAACATCGTATGCAAGATATAAACCCAACACGAGGTGCCCGGAAGTGGACGTTTTTTGGAAAACTCACGCTCCGCTGAAAGTTAAGATATTTCTGTGGTTGGTTAGGAACGATGCAATTCTTTCTAAGGTTAACCTGGTTTAAAAGAAACATGCCTATTAATGCCAACTGCGACAGATGTAATCAAACTGAGGAAGACACAAATCATTTGTTATTCTTATGTCCTAAAGCTAGGTTAACTTGGGAGGTCGTATGCTTAGGATTCGAGTGTCTAGATTGCCCGAGCTCTACCTCTGAGGTCTGGGGATCGTGGAAAGTATATAAGATTAATAAGGATAATAGGTCATCTTGGGATATTTCACTAGGAGCTACCATATGGAGCATGTGGCTAGACCGTAATGACTTGTGTTTCCGTAAAGTCAGTCATAGATTTCCATTCTTGATGCATAAAATTTTCTCAGTACTCATTCTCGACTGGGCAGGTGTGGAGGAAACGAGGAAGAGGCTCAGGAGGGACGAGTAGTCTTCTAGTCAGAATTTCATGTATTTTCTGTTGCTTTAGATTTCCTTTTTGTATTTCCTGCTTTCAGTTTGATAGACAGGTCTATATGACCTTGATTTTGTAGTATGAACTTCTTGTTTCGTTAATCAATCAGTAATGAAGCTGACAGAGTCATCTTTTATCCCAAAAAAAAAAAACCATAATATTCCCGAGTCATACAACTAAGTTTGTGATCTCCACATGCATTGAGGCTGAAAATTTGAGCCTGCAAACCCTTAGAAATTGAGTCTTTGAGAGCTTACACCTGAACACACACTTTCTCAGTTGTATTAGATGTGCTTGGTTTTTCACTACCCAATTTCCCAATGCATACCAACTTAACGTATCCGTTTCATTTTGTTGTTGATTTCAATTCATGGATGATATAGATTAATCTCAACTTCTTACATGGACCATCAAAATATTAATAATACAAAATACTGCAATAATATTTAATTAATTTCATAGCAAATATGCTATTCCAATTACAGACTAGTCATAAGAGCTACACTCCAAATTCAATCAGTTCATACAGGGACCTTGGTACTATCCTTGCCTAACCAATTCTCATCAATCTGAAACCAATAATTCTAAGAGTGAGTCTGCAATCAAAACTGTTCCCGAGCAATCCCACCACCTTTCCAACTATGCATGCACATTTTTCTTTTCAGAATCAAAAGCAAATTTCAGAAATTCTTTCTAAACCCCCTTCATTTTACCCTATTTTTTCTCTTCTAAACCTCTCTCTCGTTGAAACTATATTTCAATAATTCAGCTTCGATAGATGCAACAAAACATTTTTCTTGATGAAGGATGGTCCCGAACTAGGAACCTTCCTAATCTCTTTTCACTCCTGTACCATCCCAGCTACAGCTGAGTTTTGAGTTTTATGAAAAAGAATGTAATTTTGTTAAGCAAATTGAGGGAGGGCTCCAACAACTAATATATTCTTCTGAGAAATTTTGAACGTAGAGAATTCTTCTTTGGGGTATACAGTAACACAAGGACGTACACCCAAAGCTGCCAAAATTTTTGGACCCCCCGACACTGCAAGTCTGCAATGATAAGTCAGATCCACACAATATATTCCACTTCAGAAGAAACTGACATTTTTACAGAAAGAAAAAGCTTCAAAACTACTCACTGTATGCATGCAGCTTTGTACGCTTTTCTATCATAACTTAAATTTACACCAATAAAAGCACTACAGTTTACCTACATCTCCGAGTCTCTCAATAAACAAACAGGATAAGAGTGCATTGAGTTGGGAGTGAAGAAGGCATAAGAGGGGGTGAAGCACATAAGAAAGGGAGAACTTTGTATTCTTGGGGTTTGTGATCTACCCCTCTGTTAGGTAACTTTTTTTTAAGGTCACATGACAGATCAAAAGTGTTTTAGGGTGAAAGGGTTTTGAATATTTTATGGTCGGAAATTAGTTCAAGATTGAATGGAAAAGTATTATAGTGTACCACATCTTCATGTAGCCAAATTTTTTCCCCAAATGACAAATTTTTTATAAATTAAATACCAAACTGATCAACTCGTTGTATCGAGTCTAATTTAATTAGGGTTGCTATTTGAAACAGCGAGTTTCGTTATAGAAATTTCTTCAACATCAAACAGAGAGTTTAGCTATAGAAATTTCTCAAACACTAAGATGAAATATTGCCAAGTCTTGAAACACTAAAACTAAACTCGTAGTTTTAAATAACGACCATAATCGAACTAGGCTTGTTGTTTCTTAGTCCAAGATGGAATGGAAAAGTATTAAAGTGTACCACATCTTCATGCAATGAAATTTTTTCCCAAAATGACATACTTTTTGAAAATAAATACCAGACTAACCACTTTTGAAAAAATTATCAAACTGATCAACTAGCTGTTTTGAGTCTAGTTTAATTAGGATCGTTGTTTAAAATAGCAAGTTTAGCTTTAGTGTTTTGAGACTTGGCCAGATTTCTCCTAGTGTTGGATAAATTCTTATAACTAAACTCGCTGTTTAAAACACCGACCCTAGTTGAACTAGACTCGTTGTTTGGTGTTGAAGAAATTCCTATAACTAAACTCGTTGTTCGTTTAATTTAATATTTTGAGACATGAAGAGATTTTTCCAAACATTGGAGAATTTCATACAACTAAACTCGTTGTTTCAAACAACGAGTTCATTATCAAATAACTTACTGTTTGAAACAACGAGAATGTTAGTTTGATAATTAGTTTCAAAAGTGGATCAATTTTGTATTTATTTTTGAAAAGTGGATCATTTTGGAAAGAATTCTCATATAGCCATTAGGGCTGCATACGAGCCGAGTCGAACCGAGTATCTTGTGGCTCGAACTTGGCTCGTTAAGAAATCGATATCAGTTTCGAGCTCGAGCTCGGCTCGAGCCGAGCTTTGACTGAGCTTTGATCGAGTTCGAGCCAAGTAGCTCGCGAGCTAGCCTAATAATCACAAAAAGTCCAAGCTCGAGCTCGGCTCATTAAGCTATAGAGCTCGATTTCGAGCTCGTCTCAAGTCGAACTTTAACCGAGCTTTGACCGAGTTTTGACCGAGCTCGAGCCGAGTAGCTCGCGAATAGCTCGGTTCGTTTGCAGCCCTAATAGACATGTTAGTGATCTTGAGGGAAAAAAAGGTTAATAAAATGAAAAAAGTTTAAGACCCCGCTTGACCATCGTAGTCCACTAGCCCTTCGATTGTAATGTACTTATTTTGTCAAAGAATAATTTTTTATTAATGTGAAAGTATAAGTCTTTTTTTTTGTGACTAGGTGTGTATATTTTATGTTAAAATGTGCAATTTTCTTGTAACACATGGTAGTTTTGATTAAATATTGTTGGAAAAAGTTTTTCCATATTTTTCAAGCCTGATTCCGGTGGGCTCTGGCCACCGGCGACACTGAAAATTGATTGGATCACGTTCTTCTCGTCGAGTACTATTCCGTAATGTACTCACTTGCCAAAAATAATTTCCGTATAAATGAGAAATGTAGGTTGAAAGTTGGGTACTCGAAATGTACTAACTTGGACAGTTGGAATGAATAGTCCCACATCGGAAGATGGAAAAGATTTTCTCTAGTATATAAGCTAAAGAAATGGCCTAAAAGGCATGGCCCTGGGGTTACCACTAATGTGTAGTGGAGAGAGGACCTAGCCAAAATAACAAACACACACACGCGCGCACGGGCCCGGCCCGGCCCGGTTCCGACTTCGGCTTGGTCTAGTCTAGTCTGGCTTTCAAATTTTGTAATTGCTCAAACCATTACTCTGTTACAGCAGAGTAATGGCTCATCAGTTACGTTTTTAAACCATTACTCTACTGTTATAGAGTAATGCTCCCTTTCTCCTATCTGCAACATTCCGAATCTTCTTCTTCTTCCTCTGAGTCAGAGTCTGAGAGAGTACAATACAGCTACCAGTTCGCTGAGATCTCTGAAGCTAGGGTACTGCTCTTCAGGGAAAGGTAATACAGTTGTATCCTGGGAGGTAATTCGCCAACTATCGTCACACTACGGGACGAAATTCTGCTTTAAGGACAGAGATCTTAATCTCGACTCTGTATTGAAGTTCTAGTTTGTTCTTTTATTTTCTGTAATTATAATTCTTCACAAATATTGTTAGCATTTTTCTATTTTATGAAATTCGACATCTAAGATCAATCAAAACATTCATATCATTCGCATACAACATACACAAATCAAAAGAAAACAAACAAGTCACTCATCTCAAATGAAGAAATCTGATAAGAAAGTCTTTCTTTTGCGAAATTCAAGATCTTCTCTCTCAATCTCCAAGAAAAATAAAAAACAATAAAACCTTTGTGTTGTGCAGCGGAAGACGGCTACACTCCACCTTTTAAATAGGCTGGAATTGAAGGATTAGGGTTTTAAACACATTTGCAAAATAATCCTTTAACAATTTATTACTTTACATATATAAACCTTTCTTTATAAAGTAGTTAAAATAAGTTAAATAAATTAAAACCAAATCAAATCTTTTTACTACTGAGTTGTCGAGCAACCCAGCACAGTCCAGAAATAAAGAAAAATTCGAATTTGTACTCAGGGTGGCAATTTTGCACAAAAGTCATTCTTTTTGTAATATTTGTAAATACATCATAAAATATTCATAAAAATCCAGAAAATTCAGAAATAATATCTAATAATACATATTATATTTTCCAATTAAAATATCTGAATTTTACTTTCCAGAAAAACATTTGCACAAGATCCAACATAAATTCCAAATTTGCAAAAACACCATATTTGTTTAAATCTTTACCAAATCGACTCTAAATAAAATTTAAATATATTTTAATTTCAATGATGACCATGGAAAGCCCAGAAATCAGTAAAAACAAATTTTCATTATTTATTTGAGATTCAAACGATTTTTTACATAAACGTTCCTCTCTTTCGAGGTATTTATAAAAATAGTTTCTCTACTCAGAAAAATTCCAAAATTTAGAATATACTCTATTATAAGTAGGAGAATTTATTAAAAATGAAAAATTGGATATTTACACCAAAAATATTTGCACGTATTTTGCACGTGTAAAAAGATAAATCTTCAGAAAAATATTTATTAAATCTCCAGAAAATCATTTTAATTCATTTATAAATCTTTAAAATTATATTTAAAATACGGGGTACTACAAGTCGGTGGTTCGATTTGGGCCCGTAGGGCCAGGTCGGTAGTTTGTTGGTGTTGGGGGTGATGGGTTGTGGGATTTGGGTTTGGTTAGTCTGGAGTGTCCTACGATGTCGTTGGTGCGGTCTTCACAGCGCCTACTATCAGGCTATTGAGCTTCCTCCAGCTTAGGTCACTGGCTCGTGACAGCGTCGCTTCTTCCATCGGATTGGGAGTATGAGTTGAGATAAGTCTGTGTGGTGAGAAATTGTCGGAGAGAGCTTGAGCGTGAGAGAGGTGAAGGTATCCTCTCCACAGCTTTCTTCTGGAGCGTGGTGTTTGGTGGGGTGAGGGAGATAGTTGTTTGGTTAGAAATCGCCTGAGAAAGCACTATCGTGTGAGAGGTGAAGGTATCCTCTTCACGGCTATCTCTTTGGTAGCGGTTATGGGAGCTACTGGCACGTTTGTAGGATGAGTGGTGGAGATGGTGGGAGGGTGCGATCGCTGTGCATGTGCTGTGGGGTCAGTTTTCGATCTACAGGGCTTGGGCCCAAAGATGAGGTCCCCCCAGCGAGGTGAAGGCAGGGATCGGCGGGCGATAAAATTCTGCCAGACTTGTTTCAGGTGGGTGTGCATGTACCGTGGAGGCACTGTACGAAGCTAAACTGACGTACTTACAATTTTGCTGGACCGTGCTTGTTTGTCGGCCCACCCTCCAGGGTTGTTGGAGAAATTTGTTGTTTGTACATGTTATATTGCTTCATGTATGTTTTTATTTTCTGTCTATAGTTTGTACTTGGACCCAATACTCTGGGTTTGTTTCATTAAGTTTTTATTAGTAAAACAGGGCGGTAAGATTCCACCTTTTTCCTTAAAAAAAATAAGAAAAAAGATAAAAAAGAAAAGATTCTCCTCGAGATTAGAGATTATAAACTCTTCTCAAATTTCACACTTTTCAGAAGTAATTTCACTTAGATGTTGACTCTTAGATCAATTCACAAAGTCAACTGCACTAAAGATCCCTTCTAAATTTCCTTATCATAAAAAGGAAATCTGATCACCAATTTCCTTATCATAAAAAGGAACTTTGATCACCTGCAAATATCCACACTACAATTCTCCCTTGTTTATTTTCCAAATATAATCAGCCCTCCTCAATATAGTACTAATTACTAATTACAATCTTAATCCATTATTAATAAAAACTACCATGTTAATCACAAAAATTACTATCTTAATCACCTTTCTCACGCATCACATCAAATCAAATCATACAAACATGTGAGTGAATGAGTGAGAAAGCAATGTTTTGGGAGCTTGTGTTTGTGGTATTATGATCCCAGCGAATTCCTCATTCATCATTTCTCATCTTTTGTCTCTCTCCTCGGACACAAATTTGTTAAATCAAATTAACTCTAATTATTCTCTTAACCACAATCAACTAACAAACTAATCACATCACAACCCCCACAAATATTAATGCCATCTCATAATCTCCACTGCCCTCTAATTTGCATAAAGCCCACTAAACTACAACAAGATCTCCTCCATTTCCCACCTTTTCCTTCCCCCCAAAAAACCCATTTAGTTATAGAAAAAACACCCAGAAAACCCATTTCATGGAATCAAGAACGAGGAAGTATGGAGTTCAGGCGAGCCCTGAGAGGCTGAAGCCACCTCAAACCCAAAAGCAAGTGATTAGTAGTAGTAGTAGTAGTATTACTAGTAGTTCAAGTAGCAGAAAGATTCCAGTTGTGTACTATTTGTGTAAGAATCGCCATCTTGAGCACCCCCACTTTATTGAAGTGCCCATCTCAAACCATGATGGGCTTTATCTTAGAGGTAAGAAATTGGAGGAATTTGGACTAACCCAATTTTGTTTTGAGCTAATTTGATGGTGGTTTGTGTTTGTTTTGGTTGTAGATGTGATTAAGAGGTTGGTTGAGCTAAGAGGGAAGGGGATGCCTTCTATGTACTCTTGGTCTTGTAAGAGGTAGTGTAGTAATAATGCCCATTTAGTGTTTGATCAATTTAATCTATTGTTTTGGGTTTTGATTGGTTTGGTTGAAAATGGTGTTTTTTTTTTTGTGTGTGTTATCTTTTAGGTGCTATAAGAATGGATTTGTTTGGCATGATTTATCTGAAGATGATTTGATACTTCCAGCTCAGGGTAATGAGTATGTTCTTAAGGGTTCTGAGCTCTTGGATCAATCACCTCCAGGTATTTTGTTTAGGAAATTTGACTTTAGATCTTTGTTGTGAGTGTTAATGTTGATAGATTAGTGATACTGAATGTTGGTTATGTGTTCAGATCGAAATCATAATGCAATTATTAACCCGAAAACCCACACCCAGAAGACCCTTCAACCAGAATCACCCTCCTATTACAAAACCCAAGAAGCATCCACTTCTTCATATCCTCCAACAACAAACATTAAAGAGGCAAAAGCTCTACCATTACTACCTCGTCCACCATATGAAGAAGAGGAGCAATCTCCGAAAAGGCCCCTTTCCTCGTATTCCGGTTCCCCGGGCTACAGGATCTGCAAGGCAAGTTGTGCTGCTGATGCTGCAACCCAGACTGATACTGGTGGGAAGAAGAGAATTCAGGAGAAGCCTCGAAACACGTCCACTCGTGGCATTTCGACTGATGATGGCTGCCCTGACTTTGAAATAGAGGAGAGAGGGCAAAATGGGACCCATGGGGATGAGATTTCACCACCTCCGACGTCGTCTAGCACTCCTTCCTCTGGTGTGAAGATGGAGACTTTGGAGTCTTTGATTCGTGCTGACGCGAGGAAGATGAATTGTTATAGAGTTCTTGAGGAGGACAATGTGTATGTCTCACCTGGACCGAAGTTGAAGGCTACAAATGTGTTGATGCAGCTTATTACTTGTGGATCGCTTTCTGTGAAAGATCACAATAATTTTGGGCTTGTACCGAGTTATAAACCGAGGTTGACTCACACGAAGTTTCCTTCACCTATGTTTTCTGGTTCAACGGTATTGGGAGAGCTTGATTATTTTTCGGATAATCCAAAGTTGAAGGGGTTGAGGATGGAGGATAAGGAGTACTTTAGTGGGAGCTTGATCGAGACTAAGAAGCACAAGGAGGAAGCAGGGGAAGGGGCGGCTACTCTCAAACGATCTAATTCCTATAATGCAGACAGGTAGTACTTACCTTAAATCTCCTCTCTTACTTTCAGTTATTATAACTGCAGTCAAATAGTGCAAACTTAAGTAGTGCAACCTTTTGCCTAATGGCGGTAAGCGCTCTGCATTGACATCTAACTGAAACTAAGAAAGGAAAAGATTCTTTCGAGAGAACAATAATATATGTTTGTCCTTGGTTCTTCGGCTAAAGATATAGGAACACTGATGGATTCTTACTCTGATAATCATACAAAGGAAATCTCTTGGTAATTTATGGAGTTTCAGTCATGAAAATTGAAAGTAAGCAGATTGCAAATGGTGACTGAAGCCAACTTTACCAAACTTCTGAATGGAAGTAGTGTTAGACATGAGACATCTAAGAAGTGAGCCCTCCAACATTTATATATTGTATGGATAAGTTCTACCATCCTGGAAATGTAATTGTATGATCTCCAGCTATGATTTTCTGAGCTTTAACTTTTAATTACCGTTATATTATTGGAATATCCGCGTGCAAGAAGCTAATGACTATTTATTTTTATTGATTTGTTTTTGAAGCTAGAATTTCACTAGGACTCAAACTAACCATTGATAATGTTCATTGATACCAAAATACTAATGTGCAAATATGACACATGCATAGTTATAACATTATAACTCACTAATCCAGAAGGCCCACTAACATTTACATTCCTGAAAAGGGACCAAACAGAAGAAAGTTATTTCTTCATACGACAACATCAAGCCTTGGGACCCTGAATCCTTTCTATCCATTTGCCCCTTTAGAGCATCTATAGTCGTTGGCTATAATCCCAAATTTTGCAAAATTTGGCCAAAAAACCTTCACAGCCGTTGGCCAAATACCTAAAATTTGGATTTGAGAAGAACAGTCGGACGCTATATTTGAGAAGAGATATAGGAATTTGAAAAATATTGCTAACGAAAGATAATCTTTCGTCCGTTCAAAATTTTCCCTTAAAAGCTATCGGACGAGACATCATATATCGTCCAATGGACAGAAAACAATATCCTGCCTGTAATTTTTTTTCCAATTGTGAAGGGTGATTTCTATGGAATTAGGCTAGGCCTGTAGGAATTATTGTTCATCCATATTAGGATATAATTGATATTTAATTAAGATTAAATTAAGATTCAAAAAGAGCTCTCGGACGGGGATTTGATCTCCCGTTCGTGATTTTTAAATTTTTTTTTTAAAAATTTAATCGGACGGGATATCATCTCTCGTCCGGTGCTTTTTTTTAATAAATTAATTGGACGAAAGATCGTCTACCATCCGTCACTTAAAGAAAAAAAAACTCATAGTTTGGGTTCAAACGACTAGAGATATAACCCCAAATTCCTATTTCTAAATGCCAAATACCCAAATTTTGGGTTCAAACGACTACATACGCTCTTAAGGGCCATTTTCTCTGTCAAATAAACACCATTCATGCTCAACTAGTAGAATCCAAGTCCATTTTGGTTTACGCCCAATCTTTTCTCCATTAGCTACAATCATATTGGCTCAGTTATCGGCCTTCACTGTAAATACCTAACCAGTCACAATAGTTTCTCACTCATTTTATTCCCATTTGAAGTTATATTTTATTCTATTGGGTGCACTTATTTTATTATTTAGATAAATCCAAGAAGAAAGCCTACTTGTCCTTCCAGAAATGGAAAAGCCATTATACTTAAATTAGTACGCTCTAGTGATGCCACTGTTAGCAAGAAGGCCGCAATGAGTAATTTTTCTTTGGTTACTTGATTTACTTCTTTCTCATTACTTTTAGTGGAATATAGTGATGGTGCCCACTAATGAATCTGGTTAGGATTTTCCGTAGCATATCATATCGAGGCCATTATTTAAGTTTTCAGCCTCGGATTCAACTCTAATTGTACTCTAGAGTTTGTATGTGAAGACGGTGTCATCCAACCCATCCCACTGTGTGTCTGTGAGACCGACCCTAATGTTTATAGTATTTGTGTTGCACGTGTTTCTCCTTCCAAGGCACAAATTGGGAATTAATGAACATCATAAAATGCCTCATGTTTAACAATGTTGACTATGCTTAGCAAGTTTCCTTTGTTCATGGTGTACAGAAAAACCATGTTCATGCATGTGCAAATAAATCTAGTTTGTTTGAAACAACGCAACCTGTTTAACTTTCATGGTTTTTAAGGACTTCATCCACTATCAGCTAGTTATCATTTCCTTCTCTTTGTTCAATATAATATATTTTCTACTGTTTAGTCCCTGGTTATAGAAACTTCATGTCAATTGTGTACCAATGTGGCTAAAACAACATACACAAAGGTGCAACTCGCACTTGCAATTGTAACAGAGATGAGTATTTTTCTTAATTATGATGTCATAATTTTAAGTGAAAATAATGGAAGTTCAATTTGTGAAGAGAGGGGAGAGCGAAAATTTTTCAAAAAAATTTGAAAGGTGAACTTACAAGAAAAATCATAGAAAAATCCTATAACTCAGAAGTTCACTTGAATTATAGGATCGTATTACCCACACGAACACCAAGTCTTCGAACAGAATCGAATTCCTAAAATCAGCACCGGTCTTTCATTTTGTTGTTTTTTGTTTCTTCATCATCACTTGCTTTTTATATTCTATACTGTTTGCGTTCTAGTTCAAAATTGTTTGGTCACTTACTTTAAATTTAGTTTCGAATGATTCATTTTCAAAAACTTGATCAATGTAGGAGTTGCAAGTCACCAGATACTAGATGTGACAAGAACAAGTTAAGCGATTCATCACGTTCAAAATGCCTTCCTCGAACAATTAAGATCTCAACCAACAAACAATACAAGAATGGAATGATGATGAGGTCGCCTTTATCAGACTGCACAAGAAAATCTTCAGCTGGTCCCGACTCTGGCCAGTTATCACTAGGTGGAAGCAAAAGAATCATAGATTCTTCCTCATTGAAAGGATCATCAGCAAGGTTGGAATCCTTCAAACAAGAAAACACGAAAGTGACCAAGATCGAGGAAAGTTAAGTTACAAATACCATATTTGCTGATCTCATTTTTTTTTGTTTTGTTTGCTGTAAGCTTTCTTCTGCGAAATGATACTGCAACTACACTTAAATTAGATTTTCATTTATATGCTAACACACCCGCTGAGCACCCTTTTGAGGGTCGAAACCTGCTCTATGTAGCATGGTATTTATTTGTTATTTTAAAAATCTGTCTTCAATACGGAAATTGCGAAATCGAACCTGTGACCTGCATAGCCCTGATATCAAGTGAAATAACCCTACCACTGCACCTAAACTCCAGAGTTATGGTGACAGTTGTGGTAGATAATTTATATTATGAGACTTCTGTTTCTTGATGGATAAAGTGCATTGTTATTCTTGCAGGCTTACTTCAGGAGCTCGGGTTATAATCCAGTCTAATGCCCCTTGTGATGAAAGTGAGGACAGTTCTAGTTCTTGAGGTAGGGTCCATAGGGATGGTTGTATCACGCCTTTCATTTGTTTGTCAACCGCTCCCTCAATTGCTTTGAGTTTGAGGAAGGTGGTCAATAATATTCAAAATCTGGCTGTAAGTCTTTATCAATTTAATTCGTTGTTGTTGAGTAGTTTTCAGTTGATTTATTTTTACTTTTAAATGTAACAGAACCTTATGTAGTATGGCCGCTAACAAAGAGTATCCTAACCATTCTTTCATCCTGTTGTTCGTTACTGTGAATTGACTGTAGTTTTCAAGTGAATCTTGAAAGACTTTTAATTAGGGGTACTTGGTGAAAGTAAAAAGTGTTGCATGCATTGCAACTAAAAGTAGAGTTGCAAGACCCTTAAACTGCAAGTAGAAAGCAAGAGAATTATTTTTTCCTTGTAACTTCTGTTGCAACTTAATGAAAAACTTGTGAGTTTTTAGTTGCAACTAAAAACTGTTGCACGTTACTATTCACGTTAGACAGGGGACCCTCTATCGTCATTACTATTCACGTTAGTATCAGGCGGACTTCATCGCATGCTTCAATCCTATGGAGAAAGGGGACTCATTAATGGGTTGGATATGAGGAGGGGGGTCTCTGCAGTCACGAACATCCAGTACGCGAATGATACTCTGATCTTCGGAGAATGTGAGTGCGCTCAGACAACTCTCTTGAAATGGGGACTATATCTTTTCGAAGAATGGTTGGGGCTAAAAGTAAACTTCCACAAAAGCTCCATCACTTTCTTGGGAGACACGGGGCCAGATGACCTTGCGATAGCAGACATCCTCAATTGCCTGGTGCAGAAATTGCCCATTAAATATCTCGGATTGCCAATTGGCAGCGGAAAAATCAACAGGGTGGCGTGGAATCAACTTATTGATAAAATCGGGAGTAGACCAGAGGGTTGGAAGGGTAAAATGCTTTCATTAGCCGGTAGACTAGTTCTAATTAACTCCGTCAGCAGTTCGATCCCTCTATACTATTTATCCTTCTACGAGATCCCTGCTTGGGCAGTCAAGAAAATCGATAGGCTAAGGCGACGCTTCCTCTGGCATGGTTTGGGCAACGACGGGAAAGACTACTCTCTCATCAAATGGGGAGTAGTATGCAGAAGGAAAGAGTTTGGAGGTTTAGGTGTTATCAACCTTCGACAAATGAAGCAAGCATTACTTTGTAAATGGTGGTGGAAACTGAGAACCAAGAAAAAAGCAAAGTGGATTGCACTGATCAAAGGAAGCTGCATCAGGAATGGATGTGTGTATAGGAAACCGAAGAATATGGCTTCCATGTCAGTGTTCTGGAGGGGGGTAACTAGAAACAGAGATATCTTCCTGGCGGGGGTGTCATTCTCAATTGGCAATGGGGCCACTATATGCTTCTGGAAGGACAAATGGTGTGGTCCAATCAGTCTTAAAAGAAGATTCCCGGAACTGTACAAATCTGCTATCGACAAGAATGACTGGGTATCAAGACAGTGGAGGAACGATAGATGGAAGCCAAGAATCTCGGGGCGACTTAACACGGAAGCCAGAAGACAAAAGCAGGAACTGATTTCTTTCCTACAGGATTGGAAGCCAAACTGTCAAGACCAAACTGACAGGATTCACTGGGCAGGAGGGAAAGATGGAGTATACTCGGTTAGGTCCACTTACAAATGGCTCAATGATGGGGGGTTCGGACACAGATTTGGAGGGCTAAAATTCTGCCGAAAATTAGGACGTTTAACTGGTTGGTTATTCGTAACGCTATCCTAACTAGGGACAACTTGATCAGGCGTAAGTGGCAGGATCCGACTAATTGCGTCATGTGCCAGATTGACAACGAAACGGTGGACCACCTAATCCTGCATTGCAACTTTGCGAGACCAATTTGGGGGAACATGTTCTGCAGGTTAAGGATCAGCAGCCGATTACCTGAGACGGTGGGCGAGGCCTGGAGGGCTTGAGGGACGCTAATTTATAACGTCATCATAGGGACATATGGGGGTTTGGAGTAGCCGCCATCTGTTGGGGGATATGGTTAGAAAAGAATAATTGGACTTTCAAATCTACACACAAGCACATCATGCATCAGCAACTGTTATTTAAGATTATTGCTAATATCAAATTCTGGTCTCAAAAAGCAGGTGCAGAATCGTCAAAGAAAATTAAGGAGATGTATGCAGATATCAGTGATTCAACCTTCGAAGCTGACTCAGAGGAAAGGAAAGGGACACCGATAGGGGAGTGATTGGCATGCGGGGTTCTGGATTCGGGGTTGTGTGGTCTGGTCCCACTTATTTCAAACATTTTGGTTTCATCTGTAATTATTCCGTTTTTTTGGTGGAGGGGCTATCTTGTATGGGATGGGTTCTTTTTTTGGTAGGTAATGAGTCTCATAGCCCATCTATTGAGATTCATGAACATCATTACCTTTTGTTTGGTTGTTTGTTTGATTAAAAGCTTTTTAATGAAACGCGGGGGGGTCACCCACCGTTTACAATCAAAAAAAAAAAACTCCATTCACTTCTTCACCAAACACCTCAGTAGAACTGATAGAGCTCTGTTAAAACTTCTCGGTCAGTTGGGCTCTACAGTGGTTTCGGTAGTGAGAAAGACGTATATGTGACAAGTCCAGTCATTTGATTTGACTATGTGCAAGTGAGTTTCCAAAAATGGTACATATTCTTAGGAGTTAGGAACCTTGTCCACTTTGAGATTACAATTTTTCGGCTAGATAAGGATGCACAATAACATCTCTTTCATCATGTCTTCTTCGAGGTATTTAGGGGATTACACACAATGCACAAACTTACGATATTGATGCCAGGTTGTAATGTGTGGATAAAATTTGTTGTGAGTTGCCCTCCTGTCAGAAGAAGAGGAGAAAACCCATATTATACTTGTAGGCCATCCATCCCATTAGTTGGTTGATCAGAACTTGCTGTTGTAACTGAGGGCCGAGTTCAGTCAGCTATATATCTTCATCAGTTGATTAGTGCCAGTCCAAGCCTACAAATCAGTTCTAGTTTGGTCTCAAATTCGGCAAGTTTTTCAAGTTAAGATGGACGAGCATTATTAAAGGGGGACTCCCAGTGCATTTAGGGTTGATGAGGACTATAATAGCCTCACAATCAAAGCTGAATTCTTTTAGGGAGGAGATGAATCAAACTCAAGGTGCCTGCAGTTCAAAATGTGAAGGGTGACACCCATGACCTCTAACCACCAAAGCGATTGTGCACTAACTTTTCATGCCTTTCCATAACACATCGATGTCTCTTTATCGACCAGAAATTTGGGACGTGATTGCAGGCATCGAGATGATATTTGCTTACTCGGTTTAATGTTTACAAAGCAGTCTTCACATAAGTTTTTCTTCATCAAGCAATTTCTATATGCTAGTGTAAATACTTCAGTTAAGCTGAATCTAGACTACTTACAGGGATGATGGATTGCGAATTACATTTTTAGAGAAGATACACAATTTGACCATCTTTTTCCTCAAAATAGGCGTAAAGATTGAGACCCCTTTCACATGTTAATAAATTCGAGAAACCGATTCTTTTCTTACATTCATAACATGCACTCATTTGCTATTGACTTGCGCTAGTCATTTCAATATCTCTCGAAATAACACCTGTTTTGATTTCGAGTGTGGTTCTGAAAATGATGTTCATGTGCAGTGCAGATTCACTAGAGCTTCTATGCTTTCCAACACACTACTTTTTTGGTGTTCTAATGCCTGATCTAGAACCTACCAACTTATTCATTATTGAAAGAGAAATGCCCTATGCTGTAATATAGTGAGACTTAATCTTTGGAGTTCTCTGATAAAAAGTCATTAGCTTTAATGGTAATGCAAAATTTTCTGATTTCAACTTATTTTTGATGAAATAAAGTATTATATATTGCCTTTACAAGTCGACCACTAATAAGAGAGGTTGTATGTCCATTTCAGATTAGCATTTCTAGAGAGGGCATGGTTATATTCATTGCGGGCTAAATTACAGAAAACCACTCTATACTTGTGTCTTTTCTTGAGTTACTATCCTAAATTTACTCTAGTGTGAATAATCCCTTCATACTCTTATTTTTCTTCAAAAATGTGACAATTATCTACATCAAACTTTTATCTAATTTTAAAAAATATCCTAAACTATAACATTTTATAAAAGAAAATATAGTGTAGCTAGTTAGTAGTAGAAATGAAAGTTATAGGGAGTTACACTTGTTGCAGTAAGTATAGGTAGTTATCTGAAAAATATCAAACCTTAGAGTAGTTTTCTGCAATTTAGTCAAGCTAGAGCCTTTCATTCTTTTATATGAAGAATGAGGCCACAGTCTGCTTAATACTTGAAAGCAGGGGAGAAATAGAATGAAGTTTGAAATGATTATATATTATTGCATGTATGTTTGTATGCGAAAATGTATGTTTGTATGCTTTCTCTTAGGTCTTATAGTAGGGTCCAATTGCAGAGTACGGATCTTGAGTAGTATTTTTTTCCTCACATGTGTAGGTTGCCAACTTAGTAGGACCTGATGAGTCATGACTTGAGGATCATGCATATTCTTAAGTACTCTAAATTGAGCGTCATATTTCAATAGTGAAGGAGTCATTTGAGACATCTTCACTTCAAAACTGTACAGGATGCAAACAATTAGCACTCTTTTAAGAGGTGTTTAATAACAAAAATGCATCTTGTTTAATACAAACATACACAAACAACATAAAGTGTGCCTCATGTTTAATAATACCCGACCATGCTTAGTAAGTTTCTTTTCCACTGTTTAGTTCCGGGTTAAAAAGGACTTCATGTCAGTTATGCACCAATGTTGAATCTCGATCGCATTGTTCAAATCACTCTACATGTCATAATTATATACATATACTAGTACTATGTACGTTTTCTATTTTTGTTGTTTTTGTTTCTTCTGAATGTGTGCTCTATTTTTTCTTTTCCTTCTTAAGCTCATACTTTTTACAAATTACGGGTATTATATGTATATACTCTCTAGTATGTATGTGTATGACACGTGTTTATCCCATCTTGTATAGATTCGTATATTTTGTTGGCTTCTATGCGCTAATATTTAAGATTTACACTTTCTCTATCTTTTCCATACGTGTTAACCTGTTTGTGTGCATTGTTCTTCTTTTGGGGGTATATGTGTTTTTATACTCTTGCAAAGGATGGCTTTACTTAATGTCTTGGGGTCAAGTCCCGCAATCAGAAAGACTTGGAAGATCAAGATATTGGAGCCAAATTTCTTGTTATAATATGAATATAACCTTCAATCCTCACCACAACTTGTAAGGTTTGTTAGCTCAATTAATGAACTTCAAACAGGACATGTTGAATATATGCCCCAAATTTGTAGTTCCTATTCATCAGAAAGCATTGATCTGAAACTACTTCCCGTGGTTTGTTCGGATACATATCCTAGTAAATTTCCTTCTGTTTGTGAAATTAGAAATGAAAGGGTGAGTGCTACCCATTGATTCAAGGTTCAAACTGGGGGTCCTAACTGCAACATTGCCTGCGGTAAGCTCAGACCTCCGACCACCAAAGCAATTGTGCGCTAACTTTACATGCCTTTTCATAGCACATCAGTCTCTCTTTAACAACCAGAAAATAGGTACCTAATTCCAGACTAACATGATGTTTGCTTACTCAGCTTAAGACTTACTAATTCACGTAAACAGTCTTTGCTTTAGATTGAATATGCTTGGCTGCTGATTCTAGTCATGCTCGATACATGACTGAGTAACAAGTAATGTTACTTCTAAGTTTATCTTCTTCAAGCAGTTTCTATACGCTAGTGCAAAATACTTCAATTCAACTGAATCTAGACTAACTGCTAACAGGTATGATAGATTGCAAATCGCAATTTTAGAGAGGGTCGATATACAATTTGACCGCTCTTTTTGGCATAAAGATTACGACCACTTTCACATGTTAATAAATCAGAGTAACGATTATCTTTTGACATTCATAACATGCATTCAGTCTAGTCAGAATCTGGAGATTACGATATAAATTGCAGTTTTATGACAAACACTCATTTTCCATTGACTTGCCAAACTCATTTCGATATCTCTCAAAATAACACCTGTTTTGATTTCGAGTGTGGTCCTGAAAATGATGTTCATGTGCATATTCACTAGAGTTTCAATGCTTTCCGACACAATACTTTTTGGTATTCTGATGCTTGACTTAGAACCTACCAACTTATATTCATTATAGTGAGACTTAAATCTTTAGAGTCCTCAAACAAAGTCATTAGCAATAATGGTATAGCAAATTTTCCTTATAGAATATATTATATAATGCCTTTACAACAATTCAACCGGTAACAGGAGTGGTCATATGTTCATTTCAGATTAGCATATTTAGAGAGAGCAGGAGTTATAGTCGTCAAATGCTTAATTTACTTTATCTGAATGTAAGTTATACTAGTACCTGTTATTCTTTCATATGAAGAATAAAACCCAAGTCTGGCTAGTACTTGAAAGCAGGGGAGAAATAGAATGAAGTTTGAATGATTGATTATACATTGGCTAAATTACTGAAAACTATATATTTTTGACATTCTACCATATGCTCTACTCTAAATTTGATTTAATATGCATAACAATTATCTACCTCGGACTTTTATCCTGTACTATTAACACTTTTCTAAAATAACTACCATATACTAGGGTTGTTACCTGTAAAATTGTAAGTTTTAGAAGTTTACGCATATTAAGTTATACGAGAAATTGGAATATATATATATATATATATATATATATATATATATATATATATATATATATATATATATATAATAGTTTTTTTTGTTGTTGTTGCAATTTAATAATTATTGCATGTATGTATTCTTTCTGTTATGTCCTTATAGTGGGGTCATTACAAAATATGGCTCTTTGATAAAATAAAAAAAAAAATCCTTCACCTGTGGTGGTTGGCAAAGTAGGACCTGATGAGTCATGACTTGTGCATATTCTCAAAGTCTAAATTGAGCTTCATATTTCAATAGTGAAGGAGTCATTTTCGACAATCTTCGCTTCAAACCTGTTCTGGATTCAAACAATTAGCAATCTAAGTCAATCTTCCATGAAATTAATGCATAATTTTCCATTACTTTCTGATATTGCCGATTATTATTAATTATCAACTATCTAGGTTTCAAATAAAGAGTTTCTGATGTCATGGTAGTGGTTTATTTGGTTTTCATGTCAGCTTTTCATTCTTGTCCAATCCATCTTGTGTTTCTGTATTCTTTCTATGATTTGTAATATTTATCTCTGTATAGTTACTGAATGTTCCGATTGTAAGTGCTAATTTCAGTGTATTGTATGTGTACAACATGTGTTGGTAAAATTTATGTTCATAGCTGCAGCAAGCACTTTCCTACTTGTATTTATGTTCTCCCAGTTAACTGGCCATGGTTTCTTTTATTACTTGCGCAACAACGATGTAGGATGGCTACATCAGTAGGACTAGACTGAGAGAGGATAAACGGCATACAAGCGAAGGACTGAGTGAGAGAGTGAGTCCAAATTGACATGAGAAAGTTGTTCTGGTGGGGGTGGCCGATCAGTAGGGCTAGATTTCGTTGTATTTTTGTTTGTTTGTTGGAGTATATGAATTCCAGAATCCAGTCTCTTAGGATCTGAACTTCATAAGCCTTATTTTTTGTTGTTTATTTTGTTAAATTTTTTAATGAAACACGGGGGACAATTGCCAAACTTTTACATCGTAGGATGGCTATATTTCCCATCTTCTTCATTGTTTTTTGATTGTTTTTTGATTGTTTTTTGTGTGTGTGTGAGAGAGTGGTGGTTGGTTGGTTTTGGTCATACTTGCACATGCATAACCATAAACAAAGTGAACACTATATATTTTCTTCCTTTCATTTGGATATAGTAGGAATCTGAAAATTTTGCCACACTGCCTCACTTTTTGAAAATATTTAGCGGTCTGCCCTACTTCCCAAAAGAATTAGCGATATACCCTTGTTTAGGACACGTCAGCAAGAAACGTTATTGAAAAAAATGGCATAGGTTATTTCGATGCCGTTCTTCCCAATAACGGTATCTGTTTGAAAAAAAAATTGCATGCCGTTATTTGGAATAACGGCATCAGTATATTTGTCTTACAAGTGTGAATCTTCTAAGTTTAAAAAGTTCTAAATGTGAAAAAAAACTTATAAACAATGCCGTTATCCTGAATAACGGCATTCGAATGACTAATGCCGTTATTGAAGATAACGGCATCAGTTATATATCAATATGCACTCTTGCCGTTGTTTGGAAACAGAAAGAATTAATAAAAAGTTTTAAAAAAAAATATTATAATTGATGCCGTTATTCCGAATAACGGCATCAGTTATAATTTTTTTTTTTTTTTTTCCTTCATCAGAGAGGATGAATAATAAGTTACTTTTTTATTAAAAAAATTTATATCTGATGCCGTTATTCCAAATAACGGCATCAGTATTGAGAATGTCGTTATTTGAAATAACGACATCTGTTATAAGGTTTTTCATACTTGCAATTTTTCCTCTAAAGTGGAGACTACAAGTTCTCGAAAACAAAACAACCTATTCTGTTATTCCAAATAACGGCATGCAATTTTTTTTTTTTTCAAACAGATGTCGTTACTGGGAAGAATGGCATGGAAATAACCTATGCCGTTTTTCCCAATAACGTTTCTTGCTGACGTGTTCTAAACAATGGCATATCGCTAATTGTTTTGGAAAGTAGGGCAGACCGCTAAATATTTTCAAAAAGTGGGGTAGTACGGCAAAATCTTCTAGGAATATCTAGTTCATAAGAAAAGAAGAATAGAGAAGAACCCTCCTTTAGTATAACCTTCTGCAATATATTGCACATAATTTTAAAAAATTTGAAAAAATAACAAAAAATTTTTGGAAAAAATTTCTAATAACTTATATACAATATTGCACACTTTTGTTTGATTAAGGAATATAATTGTACTTTAAATTTTGATTGGAGAAAGAGTAGATGATTACCTTCTACAATATTTGCTCTCATCTTTTTTGCATTAAGAAGAAGAAAGTTAAGAAAAATCTTGGGACCAAAAGTAATTTAGCATAATATATTCTATAGATGGCAATGATTCTACCCCTAAATCTACAACACCTTTCCGATTTTTTCTTTACCAGACAAATAAGAGTGGTGATAGATGGAGAGAAAAGGAGGAGGCAGAAAGAGGAACCCTAGCTCTAATAAGTGAGGCAAACCCTAACAATGAAAAATAATGAGCTACTCCATGATTGCATGATTCCATAGCATACACTCTTACTCTTGTTCAATTAGTGATGATGGGCTTGTCATATCCTATTATCTATTAGTCTTTGCTCTGCCCCATTTGCTAGGATTGAACTCCTCACCCAACAGACACCATCAATATAATAACCCAAAAGTGAAACTCTCCGTCGCTTCTCGACAAATGCCAGATAGTAGACTTGGCTTTTGCTGCTTAATTGCTAAGTTCTCTGATGCTCAGGTCAGTAATTGTTCTAGGTGAAATAGTAGCACAAGGAAGTGCCAAAAAGATAGCAGCGCAGCGCCGCGCCGCGCCGGTTTGTAAATTCGCTCAGACTGATATGATTTGAGACTATTTATAGACATCTCGTTCATATATCCTTGGTTTCCAACTGGATGTAACTAATCTCCAAGTCGAATATTCATCATTAGGCTGTTCTTAGACTTTGTCAACAGTAATGCAAAAGCTAACATGGATAACAGAATTGTCAATAAATATCAATATCACTACTGTTCGACGATCAAATGTATTTCTTCGAAGAAGCACTTGAGAGTTTATATCATACCTAATGTGGGTATAGATGACGTGGCCCAATTAGGGCCGTCAAATTTCCTCGGATTAAACGGGTCTAACCCGACCCATTAGGGTTAGGTAGCCGTTTGCCCCTGCCTATAAACACCAGTCTCCCTCCTCACTTAAAAAGGTAATCTCAAATTCTCCATCTCAATCCTAGTTGTCTAGTTTTTTTTTTCCAGTTACTGACTGGAACGTCGGAGGGCCTGTCGCCGGAATTTTTCCTTGGTGTTCTAAGGCCTTTTGTGGGTACCCCGAACGTCCAAGCACCAGCTGCTCTTCCGAGCCGACGTCCAAAAACATACCCGAGCTGTGATAGAGATCTATCCCTTTTACTTTACAAATTTCAAGAACTCACACATGTTGTCCCTGTACCGAAACAAGCAGCATCAACTACATATATAATGGGATCATGAAATGCAGACAAGGTAATGATCTGCAGTTGTAGAGATTGCAATGTGAATCAGATAGTCAACAATTTTGGCCTAACAAACATGTTATGTAGTCAATTAAACAAACACTATTAAGCCCTGTTCATTTCTGTAAAGATGGAGACAATTTGATTATCATTAAATTAAAAAAAGTATCAGCCATCGACATCAATTAGAAAATTAGAGCACCCATTTGTTGGACCTGCATGCGTAGTAAGTCTATGGGCGTTAGAGAGAATCTGATGACCATGGGATCATAACATTGCATTGTATATGGTGTTGAAAAAGGTAGGCTAGATTACAAAAGAAGTGGTTAATTCATTATGAAAAATGACATAAAAGACAAGAAATTTAGTTGATATTTGAATGTTTGAATAAATGTTTTTCATTTTGTTTTCAATTTGAGTAGGGTTACGCCATGCCATTTCGATTAACGAAGCTCAACATAGCGTTGTTTGGTTCCTTGCAAACTAAATTTCCAATTCAAATTATGTGCCAAAACAAACTCAATCTTTAACTCCAACTAAAATACGTAACTTGTTACCAACAGAAACTACATATACAACTGAGCTTAGCTCATTCAGTATAGACTCTAACAAGCATGATTCATTGCATTAAAAGTTTGAAACTCCGAAATATACACGACAGACAATAGAAGTTCATTTATGACTAGAACCTTCTTAAATTTCACTTCACTTGTCAGATAGATAATCAGAGAAGCCTGAAACTGAAACAGAGGAGGATCTACTCTGCAAATTGTCAGAACTGAAACTTGTCCACTTCTCTTTAAATTATACATACGTACGTACGTATAATAATAATATTATTATTACATGGATAAATTTATTATAACCGAAATGAACCAATCAACTGCTTGCTACTAGTACTACTATGATTACTCTCAGTCTCAGGTGACGACCCCAAACTCACTACCAGTACCTTCTCCTCATCCCTCCCCCTCCCCCTCTTCTTCCTCTTCTTCTCATCCCCACCACTCATCATCTCAACTGGGGGAATCTCAAAGCCCTTCATCGCAGGCGGCGGGTGCCTCCACTCCGGCAGCGGCCCAGCCAGCATCAGCGTCTTCAACAACGGCCCTGCCCTCATTACTGCCTCCACCAGCCTCCCCTTCTCCGGCAACCCCCTCTTCCTCACTGCATTCACCTCCACCTCCTCATCCACTTCCACTTCCGATGACGATGAAGAAGACATTGCGGCCAACGCCAGGTTGGGTGCAGCAGCAGGACTGTGAGAATTGTGGGTTTGGGATTGTTGGAGGAGGAGGAGGCTGAGCTGGTGGCAGTGGTTGCGGGCGTCGTCACGCTCTCGGGTGGCGACTTGGAGGAGGAGGGCAAGGTGGAGGGATTGGGATTCGAGCTTTTTGAGCTCCTCTTGGGCGATTACGCGGGTGGATTCCAGCTCGAGGGTGGTGCGGAGGAGAGCTTGCTTTAGGTTCTCGACTTGGAGTGATGATTCTTCTTGCTGCAACTGCAAGAATTCAAATAAAATGATGGAGTATATATGATCACCCAGTTTCATTAACTAGAAAAATAGCAGGGAAATTTAATTATTACCTGGAGTTGGTCGTTCAAGAAACAGGGAGGCCATGAGAAGGAGGAGGTTGTGATGGTCCGGTTGAGGTGATCGTCCATTTTGCTTTGGGATTGGTGAAGAACTTTGATGGAAGAGAGGGAGAGGCAGATGGAAATTATTAAGGGGGAAGAGGGAGAGAGAGACAGAGTTGATGGGGTTGGAGCTTCTTTATATTTATAAAAAGACGTTGAGTTGTAACATTTGCATCGCTTAAAAATTTTATTTATGGGGCTCACTAATTTTTATTACATATTATGGTTTACTATTTTCGAAAAGAAAAATGATAGGGACTTTTACAATAATTGCTTGTGTGCCACAATGTCGCTCTTTCCTTTTGTTAGTGTAAAAGTACTATACTAAAACTGCAAGGTACCCATTCGGTGCATAAATGTCTTGAGATTTATGCATATATGCTAATGTTTTTTATGGATAAATTTTGCACTCAACTCTAAAATATTTGAGAGAATCTGTTAAGATGAACTAATAACGAAAAATAAAAGAAAATTTTGGGTGTAAGGCATGCTCATGAATTGTTTTCTATTGCCAACTTTATCTACTGCTATACTAATCGAGTCAGTTCTTAGCAATTTAACAGAAGTATTTTTCTGGTAGCAGTAGGGATTTTTCAACGAAGGTTTTTTTTTTTTTTTGGGAGGGAGGGAGGGGGGGGGGTCAAAATATTAGATGACATAATTGGTATCGGAGACAAGAAAAGGACATGTGCACAAAGCAATGAGGAAATGGCTAGCAAATGAACCTTTACTTGCAGTGCACAAAGCTGAACAAATGCAACTACCAAAGATGTGTCGACTGCCCAAGTGTATAGTAGTCGTGCAGCTTTTAGTTTGGTACCAGCACTGTGCGGATTCATAAATTCAAGTCTAATGGACATCGGAAGAGGTATCTTATGTGCAAGAGACGCAAAGAATAGCAAAATGTGTAAACGCTTGAAATATTATGGGGGATGCTTTTTGGATTACTATCCATGAGAGTTGCAACGTCACATCAAGCTTTAATTAGTTCAGGAGCCAGAGGATGCAATAGAGGGTGTTAGAATGCGACAACAAACTTCAGAGACTAAGTACTACTCATAGCAATTTGAAGAGGGCTATTAGCTTACACCAAAAATGAATTTATCGTAGTGAGACCTGAGTCCAATATGACCAGATTCACACGCTGTAGTGCAAACCATACAAATAGAGAGTGCAAGCAGTGCTCGTACAAATGAAGGGGAAAGACAAACATAATTGAAGTAAACATAATCGCAGTCAAACAAGCGACAGATAGGACAAATGTCAGAATTAGTATCAAAACGGGCCAGCCATAATAAATAAAATGACACAGCGTTCTTATACCAAGTCCCTCTAGATATATAACTATCACCTTTGTCGAAGCAAAATATATACACGAACACAGCCTGCAAAAATAGAAACAACTATTATGAAGTTCATAAAAAAGGAAAACATAACAGATGGACCAGTAACCTAGAAAAAATTGTCAAGGGAAAGAGCAAGTAAAAGAACCAAATTTAATTCTAGAATGTAGTGTATCTTGAATGATTTTTCTCATACAGGGGACAAATTCAGAAGGGTGCACGCTTTAAAATGGATGCCCCCTAAGTGATCTCCTTGAAGTTTAGAGAGGCCACATGAAGACACCCTATGAACATCATATAGAGCAGGCACTAAGTTTTTTTCCCTTCACATATGTATCATGCCTCTTATCTAAAAAGATTTGTCATGCCTAATTGAGAAACAGTAATCAAGCACCACAAACCAAGTACACAATCATGCATAATTTGTGTCACGCCCCGCTTCCCGGAATACGGGAACATGGACACGTAACTGAGGCCCAGCGAATAATATAAGTACGCCAACTCATATCATCCATAAGCTGTACCAGTCTTAGCTCAACAATATAAGAAAAATGAATCACAACCACGCAGGAAACATAATCACATAAACGAGAATGAAATTCAATAACCGAATCTGGAATATAAGAACTTACCAAATAGCTCGAGAGGCTCCTGCTCCAATCGTAGAAGAACTGCTCGTCAATGCCTTTGGGTAATTTCTCTGGCGCACCTGTAGGTTGTTCATCTAAAAAAAGAGAATAATTTGTCCTTAGAGCAAGTACGGACAGCAAGTGGTGAAAAGCATAGAGTAAAGGACAAGGTACGTGAAGGAATATGAATCGAGATCAAATTACAAAGACAATAATGGTATTAATAAACAATGGTCTTAATCGAGTATACACGTGTCAATTTATGTTCATTAGAATGTCATTTCTCCTATCTAGTGCACGTACTACTGCGTCCCATACCACAGGTTCGATGCACGCACAGCAGTGTTCGTTTTAGACTTCGTGGTGAGGTCAACAGAGCGTGTATTCGGGTATATCACGATAACAAGATTACAAGATAACAAGATAACAAGTTCACGTCTCCATAAGTATTCTCCACCTTCCATGTAACAAGTCCATGTAACAAGAGGGCCCTACCGAGTACATTTTCTGAGACTGTCCACTACTAGGTCAACCCTTAGAAACCTCGGCTTGTTTAGTATTTTGTTACTAAGTCATATATGCACATGCAGGTAGTTATAAGAATGTCAAGTGAATGGTGATAATGCAGCAACATGATATATTACACGATAATAAGCAAGAAGTGGTAAATCTGAGACAACAATTATTTTAACTGATTCCTGATGTAACTGGGTCGAAACCTCAGTACAAGGCAGACAAGACATCATCACATAAATGTTTATCAAGTGGGTAATTATCGAGTTATTGTATCATACATATGGTAAGAATAATTTACAGCAAGTCATGTGAATTTTTCCAGTAACAAGTTAAGTGAATTTTGTCAGGCTCAAGTCATAAGATCTCATGTAAATAACATGTATTTAATCACGGCGTGTTTTCTCATGTACAAGTTTATTTATTTTTTTCATGTCAAATGTATGTCTAGGCTTGGGTTTGAGTCAATGGATAATAAAAGTCAAGAGTACGTCGGGTTAGCTCGTGTAAACCCTCGATACTCCTAACAGAAGGGACACAAGGCAGAGTTAACGATAAATAAATTGGAACTACTTGCATAAGAGGTCAACTAATCTTGAACTAGAATAAATAAAATAGTTCAAGTGGACTTGCCTTTTTCTTGTAGACGATTAGATTAGAATCATCAGAATAACGGGATCAAAATCCCGGACAATAGATCACGTGCGAGATGTATGTGGCAGCCACGCCAAGTCAGCAACTCCTAAAATAGCAAACTCCAAATAGCAACTCCACAAAGCAGTAAACAGCAACTCCACTTCAACAACTCCAAATATGAGTCAACTCCTTCATAAATTCCAAGACAGTAGACACTCCACTCCAATCTTCACTCCACTCCAATCTTCTACTCCACAACACCAAACAGTAAACTAATAACCCCAACTTCACTTCACAAACACCAAACAGAGTTTTCCCTTCACACAAACACCAATACCATAACTACACCAGTACAATGATCTAATGCCACAACATCCAAAACAACAACTTCAATACCAGTATAATACTCAAATCCCCAAATATCAACACAACAGCAACAAAGCAACTTAAAATGTACCCAGTTCTTTCTCCTTCTCTTCGTCACACACAGAGGGGAGAGAGAGAGAGAGGGCGCGAGCGGGAGAAGGGAGCGATGGTCGAGGCTGGTTGAGAGCGGTGATGGCGTGGAGCTCCGAGCGACGAGGAATTGGACGAAGAACGAGAGGGCACGGCAACGGCGATGGTGCTTTTGGCGAGCGGTGACTGAGCAGCGGGGAGCTTCGAGGCTGAGCGGAAGTTCGAGCGGAAGGAGGTGTTCGACAATGGCCTCAGGCGGAGGCGAGGACGAGGAGTGCTCGACTGGGTGGACAGCGGAGGGCGGCGCAGGCGGTGGCTCGAAAGCGGGGGGGGGGAGATGTAGCAATGGAGGAAGCTTCGGCAATGGCAGGTTCGAGCGGCGTCGACGAGCTCAAGAGGAAGGGCGACGATGGCGGAGCGCAGCGATGGGTACTCGGACTGGCGGTGACTTCGACTACGGCAATGGTGGAGAGCAACGGTGCGATGGAGCGGCAGCACTTCGGTGAGGAGTTTCTCGGAGGTTGAAGATGATGCAACGCGACAGAGGAAGCTCGAACGGGGAAGGCGAGCGGGAGGCGCTCGCGACTGGAGGAATGGCGACGGGAGTAAGGCGAGCGCAGGCAACGGTGGCGGTGGTTGAGGGCGCTCAGGGCTTGGGTTTGGAGGTTCGAATGAAGGAATGGTAGTTTGGGGTTCTCTGGTTTTGTTTGGTTTTTTTTTTGGAAACCAGAGAAAGAGGAAGAGAAGAAACGGGGAGAGAGATTGTAACGGGGAGAGATGTATAACGGGATTGAGAGAATAACGGGGAGAGAGTAGGAGAGTTAATATAATAATAATAAATATAATATTAAATAAGGGTAGTTAGAGATAGTGGGGTGTAGATACGGGGATGTGGGAAGAGTGGAGAAAAGTGGAGAATTTTGTCTACGGGTGTGTATGAGTTTGTGGAGTTGGGTTTAGGGTAGAGTCCAATAGGAGGTGGGCTTGATTATTGGGCTTCAAATCAATTAATTAAATAATATAACATATATCAAAAATCAATGGGCTAAATTCCAACAAGAGATGGGCTACTCTTTGGGCTTCAAATGAATATAAATACAATAATAATTAATAAATGATAGTATGGATTAATTTAGGCTTCAAAATAGATAAATAAACAAAAGTGTGACAAGATTCAAGTTTGAATATAATTTGGGTTTCAATAGGAGATTCAAAAGCTTTCAAATGCATTGGAAAGAATTTATACTGAATTTGAAATACAAGAATACATGAAAATCCGTATAATCGGAAACAGGGGTTACAATTTGCAAATGGAATAATCTCCAATATTTTTTTTGAGATAATAATAATCTCCGATATTATAATGGGAGAGTTGAGGATGTCATTTGTACACTCAATCATCTAATCTCAACCATTTATTTTTAAGTAGGAGTTACATTAACCATTCATTTACTTAAATGTTGTTAGTTACCATAATACCCTTAAAGTACAAATGTATTTGTGATATAATTATTTACAAAATCCACTCATATAAAATACAAGTTTGTGCCACTAGGGATAATTTGTAAATAGTATATAATGAATAAGGGGAGGTCTCAGGCTTGAGGTCAAATTACATCTTGGGGGCGTTTGGTACAAGAATTTTTTTTGGCTCTCGGGATTTATGATTCCAATGAATGTTTAAAACATATTTGGTAGATCTTAAACATCTCTGAGAATGTTAATTGGAAACTTAATTTTCTATGTTTGGTTAAGCTACATATTTCCTGGGAATATTAACCTTATCATCCAAAATACCTCTCTCATCCTCAAATAATGGAAAATAATGCAAAACAAAACAGCAAGAGCAATATCAAGCGATCAACGGCCGAGATCAAAGATCAAGCTGATCAAAGATCAAAGATCAAAATGAAGCTCTGATGTTGATGATCAGGGGTTGCTAGCTTCGGCGGCATTCGACGGCAGCAATGGGAAGCCTCAGTTAATCGACGGAGCAATGGAGGATGGCAGCGGTGGTGAGTCGAGAGGTAGTTGTCGAAGGCGGAGGTGCAGCGAGGTCGGGGTCGACTGGCGGTTGGAGGGGTTGCGGGATGAAGGCAATGGCGCTTGACGGAGCAAATGGCATGCTCGACGCAGGTGGGGTGAAGGGACAGGGAAAGGGCAAGGCTGATGATGGCGGGATGAGTTTCAAGGGCAGCACGGGAAGAAGGGGTAGGGGTGAAGAAGAGGGGGGCAATGGGTTCGGCCAAGGAAGAGGATGAACTGAGATGAGGGGGGTCGATCGGGAAAAACGAGAGGGCATACTTGTCTTTTTCATTAACATTTTTTCAAGTACTTGGGAATCTAAGAATCCCATCCCTCCCCATGGAAAATTTTTTGTGAGAATTGTGGCAAAAAAATTTCCTAGGAATCTTATTTTCGTGGGAATCTGAATTTAAAAATTAACACACCAAATATGGGAAACTAAATTTTTAAGTCAAGATTTTCAGGGAAAAAAAAATAATCCCCCTACCAAACGCCGCCTTATTATTTACTATATAAAAAAATTAATTAGAACGTGCATCGCATCGTGCAGATTACTTATAGATTATAGAGGGAAAGTCAGAAAGTGAAAGCGAAGCTCAGCAAAATGTTTTTTTTTATCAAAAAAAAAATGTTCCTTTCATTTTGAAAGCAGAATGATGAAGGTAAGAGGGAGAAACAAACCTACAAATTTGAAGAGGCGCCAATATCCAAACAAAAGCAAAACTGCACAAGTTTTACTCACATTTCTTCAATGAATGGAGTTTTGAAGAATATATGAAGCTTTGTTACGAACCTACATACAAAATACAAACACGTTCAGTACAGTTGGAAAAACAAACACATAAATCTATATAATAGCCCAAAGGCACCTTTGATGCATAAGACCTCCAATCCGTGCTTGTGATTTGGGTCGAACAGCTTCGAAGATGCTTACACCACAAATCAAGGACTACTTCTCTGTCATCTATTTTATCGTGAGATAAAAGCCAATTCTCAACTAAAACTAAGTAAATATACATCTTGAAAAAATCACATTTTTTGTCTTTCACATTTGTTGCCATCAGAGCTTTGAGAATTGCTCGACCATCAGTAACCTACATAGATGAACAGGAGTGCATAATTCATATATGTATAAACAATAAAACTCAGAACTCAGGCCAACCGAGCATTGGCATTCTTTTTCCAAAAAACCAAATTGTGTGATTATTATTATTGTTTTTTGGAAAAGACAAGTAAAAATTTAGGGAGGCTTATGAATCTACACGAATTAAGATACATGCTGGTGTTGCAGTTGCAAGCAGGTCTGGATGTTATCAACTAACAAGTTATCCAAGCCAGTCCAAACAGCTATATACTCACTTATGCTTAATGAGAAGGATTGTTTTTTTTATCATAAAAGGTTGGCCTAGGTCCCTCCTTGTTTCATTAAAAAGTTTTTAAAAAAACAGATAATCCAAAAACGGACAATGATGTTCATGTGTCCCACATGCTTAATGAGAAGATTGTTGAGCACTTCAAATAGTATCAGGCTAATCCAAAGAAAATGCAGCCAACCAAAAAAGCAATGCCTCTCAATTCTTGTTGCCAACAAAAACATCGAAGAATGTGGACTCTCTCTCTCCTCCGTTCCTTCTCTGAACCCTCAACCTCCACCTATTCCACCTCCCCTTCCACCTCCAAAACCTCCTAAACAGCCTCCATACCTACTCTCACTCCCCTTCTACCACCCCCCCTCCCTTTTCACTTCTTTTCTCACCCTCCTCTGTCCTGTCCTGCTTCTCAACAACTCCTCCTCAATTTCAGATCTTTACACTAAAAGCCCTGATGAGTGCGAAACCTAGCTCTATTAGGAACTACCAATCAGCCCCCACAACCCACCGTCCTATGGCCAAGAGATGCAGAGAAGACGAAGGCGAGCGACGAGTGGATAATAGAGGATAGTCGGAGGTTGAAGTAGGCAATACAACTAGAGGGAAGCTCCTCGCAAACCACAATGAATAACGTCCTGACCACAGAGGTCAGACGAAAAGAGAGGGACAGCACGGGCATAGAGCCTATACGAAGAGTGGCCGACGTGATTCGCCGGAGAAGGAAAGAACATCCGTACGCCCAAATACGATCTACAGAAGATCATACTTGGAATCGTTGAAGAGAAATATTGGTGAAACGGCTTGTGGAGAGTATCAAAGGGGTAGAATTTCGCCGAAAAGAGAGACGGTGATTAAGGAGGACGAAGAGGGAGAATGAATTCTCTATGAACCGAAAAGAGTGAAGAAGGCAGAGAGGTGAGCAGATTTGGGATACTCTTCATCTTCGTCAGCTCCGGCAACAGCTCCAAAAAGTGCACGGTGTCATAAGTGTGCGGGAAGGATACACACCATCCGCGAATGCAACAACGACTGGTTCTGCTATGCATGTAAGAAGTTTGGGCACATCTCAAAGAACTGCAATAAGAGGAACAAGACGGGGAGCATGCAGTCTTTCTCGAAACCGGCTATTGAGCCAGTTGATGAAGTGGGTAGCAAAGGAGGTCAGGCAAGATCGGAGGAAAGCCAGGATGGGCGGAGGAAGGTCGCTAAGGTGATCATAACTCCAACCCCGATTATGGCTGACTTTGAGAATCGCCTTAAGCTCTGCATCATGCTTAAGGTACACACCAGGAACCCAACAACTGATGAGATTAAGGGGCTGCTCTCAGAGAGTGTTAGGCCAGCTTCAAGACTGAATTGGGAACTGCAGGAAGTGAAAGAAGATGTTCTGATGGTATATTGTAAGATGGAAGAGATTATGAGAGAGCTGCTCTCGTTCAGGAGCCTGGAGGGGGAGGAGTTCTACATCACTATGAGCAGGTGGTCGAAAAACTACGGTGCGATGAAGATTGACTCTCTACCAGCAGTTTGGGTTCGTCTTTTTAATTTACCATTTCACTGTTGGGTTAGGTCGGAATTTCAGAATTTAATTCACAATTTTGGATACCTTATCGCCATCGACAAGAATACTAATCTCCAAATCAGACGAGAGTATGCTAGGATCCAAATTGGAGTGGAAGACCTAAGCCTCATCCCGTCAATTATCATAGCGCAGTTTGAGGAAGATAGACATGAGATTAAAGTCATTGTAGAGAGGAGAAAACGGGTGTCGTTCATGAATGCTTCGGAGTTCTCCGGTTCGAATTCCGGAACAGAGGCCAAAGGGGGGCGGAAGGTAGAAGACGAACCACTACCGTTGGATTCTCCATCAACAAACCACATACGTCCATCAACTGAAGAGTGCCACAATAAATCAGTCACTCCTATGCCATCGGATCCAGGACAAATTAATCCTGGACGCCCAACATAGCAAACTCTGGATCGGTTGCGTATAGGGAATCAGAAGGTAAGCTGTAAAGGTGGACTAGGGAGAGAGGGTACTACGACTGGGTCTACAAAGGAGGCCACGGAAGTGACGAGACGTGAGGGAGGCGGGGAAAAGATGGGGACAGGAGAAAGGACAGTACGAGATACTGTTCACGCAAAGTTTATTATGCTACTATGTTAGGTTTAGACATGGGATCCTCCGGTATTGATCAATTCGTTAGGGTTAATATCCTTAGAGAGGAAGCCTATAGACTAGGTCTTTAGTGCTTTCTCTGTATAGGGAGGTAGATTGGGTAGACGAGGGTTAATTTAGTATCCATGTGTTACGTCTTCTGGAATGTTAGAGGTATACGTACGAGGGTTAAGAGTATATTAGTGAATGACACTATCGCTAGGATCAAACCTTCTATTTGCGCTCTGCAAGAAACTAAGATTGTTGATCCTAAAATTAACGACTTCAAGGATCTAGGTCGTTAAGAGATTTTGTTTGGAGATGCAAGACGTTCAGGGAGATGTCGGGGGGGGAAAGCAGTAGGGGTGGATTCCAATATTTTTGATATCATAGACGACTTTGTGGGGAGCTTTTCGGTTATGGTTAGAGTCAAGCGGAAAGCTGATGGGTGGAAACATCTGATAACATCGGTATATGACCCATGCAACCCAGGTCTTAGACAAGGGTTTTGGGAGAAGATTCACAAATTCGGGAATCATGGGATGGATCGTGGGGTGGGGGGGGGGATTTTAACATCACGAGATTCGCCAACGAACATAGAAGGACGGGCACTAATGAGAGAGACAGACAACACTTCAACCTCATCATCAATGATTTGAATCTCATTGAAATCCAAGCGAATGATAGAAGATTTACCTGAACAAACATGCAGGCGAACCCTACCATAGCAAAGCTAGATAAAATTTTGGTGTCTACGGAATGGGAGGAGCTATTCCCCCAGCGACAGTTATATCAATTCCTAGATCGACCTCTGACCATATCCCACTCATTCTCGAGGGGGACAACGTGAGGAGAGCGCCGAGTAGACAGTTTAGATTTGAAAAAGTGGACTTTCAGTAGTAATCTGAGGACGGTCATTGAGAACTCATTGATGGTGCCATCCAACACATCAGATGCGATATCCAACTGGAACACCAAACTGCGAAGATTGCGTAAGTACTTAAAGAGGTGGGCGAAACAAGAATTCAGGGAAGCCAAAAGAAGAAAAGAAACACTGGATTGAGAGTTCAAGAGTTAGAATCTACGGAAGAAGAGAGATGTCTACAACTGGCGGAATTTGAAGAATTGGTTAACAGCAGAGCGGAATTACACTCAATAGGAGAAATGGAAGAGTGCTATTGGAGACAAAGATGTACGATTCAATGGCTCAAGGAAGAAGATTCAAATATGGCGTTCTTCCATAAGGTAGCAAATGGTAGAAAATGGCACAACAAAATTGGGGGATTATTCGTGGGAGAAGAGTGGAAAGAGGATGAGGTAGAAGTTAGAAACCATATTGACATGGCATTTAGAGAGCTGTTGGGAAAAAAAAGATTGCTGAGATGTAATCTGAGCTCGGAGATGTGGATTGATTCAAGGATTGAGGGGAGCGACGGCTTGGAAGAACAATTCTCGGAAGAGGTGATTCTTAAAGCAATTAAAGGTCTGGGCCAGGATAAGGCACCGGGACCGGATGGATTTCCGATCCTATTCTACGCACAATTCTGGTCAATCATTAGGAATGACTTCTTACACATATTTCAGGGACTTTTTCTGGGAACGGAGCAAATCGAGAGACTCAATTATGCGAATATTATCCTCGTCCCAAAGAAAGGGGAAGTTCAGAGGGTAGGGGACCTGAGACCAATTAGTCTGCTAAACGGATCCTTCAAAATAATCACGAAGGTTTTAGCCAATAGACTAGTGCCTCACTTAAATGACATTGTCGATGAGGCTCAGAGCAGATTTATTAAAGGAAGAGACATCTTGGATAGCATAGCGTCTGCACATGAATTGGTCTTCAGAGGTAACAAAGACAAAGTTGATGGCTTTCTCCTCAAATTAGATTTCGAAAAGGTCTATGATACGGCCGAGTGGGACTGTGTGGACGAGACACTACTTCTAAAAGGGTTTGGAGAGAAATGAAGGATGTGGATGAAGATGTGTGTAAGAAATGGTAAATCTTTCGTCCAATTTAATGGGGGGAGAGGTAACGAAATCAAATGTCAGAGAGGGCTAAGGCAGGGAGACCCACTTTCGCCACTGATTTTTACAATTGTGGTCGACGGACTGGCAAAAATGAATGAGAGGTTTAAAGGGAGGAACGATCAAGGGGGTGCAGATTAAAGGAATCTCGATGCCACTCTCAATACTACAATACGCGGACGACACTCTTATTTGGGCAGGAAAGCGTGGAAGAAATAGTATCCCTACGATTCTACTGAGATGCTATGAATATGGTCCGGGTTGAAGGTGAATCTTCATAAGAGTTGCATCACTGCACTAAGTAACAACACCAACGCGATTGCCATGGGGGAGATATCTTCTTTACTAGAGTGTAAGATAGAACAGTATCCTATCAGGTACTTAGGTACACCTATCAGACCAGGAAAGATGGTAAAGGATGATTGGATGCCTCTGGTGGATAAGATTGAGAAGAAATTAGATGGCTGGAAAGGAAAGTTCCTATCGTTTGGAGGTAGAATCACTCTCATCAACTCCGTGCTCAGTACCCTTCCAACATATCTAATGTCTATTTACGAGATCCCCCAATGGGTTATCGATAGAATCGATAAATGCAAACAACAGTTTCTATGGAAAGGAGGCAACGAGGAGACAAGGGGTTGCACCTGATGAAAAGGGATAAGGTATGTAAAAGAAAGGAATTCGGTGGAATGGGCATTGTTAATCTGCAGGATATCAACAAGGCACTATTGTCCAAATGGTGGTGGAAAATATACAAGCAACGAACGACATGGTGGAGTAAATCATTCATGAGATATCGAAGAAGAAAAATCGTCAGGTTTGGGAGTAGATGCAAGCATGGTAAGGTATCATATCTGTGGAAAGGGATCGCGAAGGTTGGGGATATCTATCACTCTAACACGAGATGCAAGATAGGTAATGGGAAAAGCACTAGATTTTGGAAGGACAAATGGAGTGGGGCAAACACCCTACAGTCTCTTTTCCCACAGTTAGAGAATGAGGTGACTAGGGAGGATGACTTGGTGGCGGACGTTTGGAAGAACGAGAGATTGAAATTTGATCTAGGAGGTAGGCTCTCGAACGAAGGGAAAGAACAACTGCTGAAGTTGAAAACGTTGTTGGAAGGGGTGGATCGCCAGAATAGGGGGGAACAAGACGAAAGAGAATGGGGATTAAATCCGACCTATACATTCTCAGTTAGCTCCGTGTATGGATTCTTGAATGACGGGGGTTTTAGATGTTCAAAGGCGAATACAATTTGGAAGTCCAAAGTACCATCTAAGGTGAAGACATTCCTATGGCTGGTACTCAACAACGCTATTCTCTCAAAAACAAACCTCAGGAAACACAACTTCCAAATCGGTGTGATGTGTCAACGATGTAAAGGGGGAGAGGAAGACACGAACCATATTTTTATTCTATATCCTACAGCTAGATTGACTTGGGAAATCATGGGAAGGGGCTTCGATACGTTAGAGACTCCTAACTGTATAGATGATATATGGGGTAGTTGCAGATCCAGATTTATCTCCAAAGACCGTAGGTTAATCTGGGATATTTAGCTATTTTGTGGTCACTTTATGCTTCCGATCAAAGTTCTTGTACATTTCAAATGCTTTTGAATAAAATATTGGGTCTAATTGATGTTGGGACAGGTCAAACAGGAAGAAGGAAGAGATTGCGATTGGAGGGAACGAAGTAGGGATATATCAGAGTCCGGCAGAAACCTCCTTTCTTATGATTTTGAATGCGAGTAAAGCAGGAGGTTATCTATTTTGGTTTGGGTTAGTCCACTAAGTTATATGTATGGATGTAAGGGGGAGACAGTGTGTTGTACTTTGTTTCGTTAATTTTTCATTAATGGAACCGGTGACTATTCGGTCACTTTTATCTCAAAAAAAATAGCAATATATTCTACATGGTTTTGGAATTTATATATTCAGATAAAGTAAAATTTTGAACTTAATAAAACTTAAAATCAACTATGTGGGTGTACTTTCTCATTGCTACTCCATCTATTAATGTGACTACGCTATTCCTACTGAGGAGATTCTGCGAGAGATAAAAGCCAGGAACTTATGTCAGAATAATTCATAAAGATATCACGAAAGTAAATCTTTTTTATATCAATTACTATTGAATAGAGTTTATAAACAAATCTTGTATTTCCTAAAAGAAATAACAAATAGAGAATGTAAGGCACTCACATTTCCATTAAAGGAAACTACAAGCATCTGAAGTGCCAACTCACTCCTGAGTTTCTTACTCCGACTGCTTACCCCAGAAATGCATTCCACAACTCTCACACAGTTAAGGTCCTCTGAGATTCTGCACTTAAAAGAATCTGTCTGTTAGTTCACTTAGTAATTCTGTAGGCCTGTGCTAGTAGAGAGTATGTTCTGACAGAGTAGACCAATTACCAGATACCAAAGTCATTTGGTAAGGTTTATAGTTAGATAACTGAAAAACAGTCACAAAATTTTGAAATTGTATTTCCCTGATGCCACTATGGTTACTGCTTTCCCTCTAAACATTATAATCTTTAACATGCTAGAAAATAACAAACTAAAGACAAAGCCAAACATGTAACTGAACCTTTGATGATACAAGCGACAAAATGGCCTTTTGATTGAAAGGAAACAAAACTATCCATGGTTTTAAAAACTATCTTTTGTAAGAGAAAAGTGAAGGCTAAGGTAAAATATTTTGAATGAGTTTGAAGAGACTATTTCATACTCCACTTATATTGTCCCATAGAAATTAATGCTAATTCTCTAGTAACTTTGTGTTATTCCATACACAGATTTAATTGTAATGAAACTTTTCCATGCATGATTGACGAGGAAGATTATTTTCTACCATCCAACACGTCTCAAAGTTTACTGGCACAAATCTTTTCTGCACTTGTTTAAGCTAGGGCCTAGGTTGACATCTGCATAACATAATTTGGTCAATCTTTCATGAGTAGTGCTCCTAAATTTGATGGTTGAATAAGGAACAATTTCGGCTCCATAGACAGACCTTTTTTCTTTTCCTTTTTCCTTTTTTGGGTGAGAAAATAGTGGGAAGGCACCCGGGGCATTTCATTCATAAGACATTAAAAGAAACAGAGTACATACATAAATAGACAGATCTTTTTAAAATGAAAAATGTTGCAGATATCTTTCAATTGAGCTTTTGAACAGGTTAGGGTAGGCTGCAGAAACAATTTCTGTTCATTCAGTTCAATGTTAACTATATCAGATCTAAATCCATTTTCCTTCTGGTCTACTCATATTCTTACGCTTCTAAACTATTATACACTTTGGAGTTCACTGCACATGTTCAAATGATACTGAACTTCTATGTTTTTCTGATGTAATCCGCTATAATCTTAAACAACTGTACCTACAATCTTGAATATAAATTTAGAACAGGTCAATCGTTCTACCTCACTGTTGCTGAAATTGCAGATACAATACATTGTCAAATGTTCACTAATGGAAGCTATACAAAATAATAGAAAAAATAAAGGAACAAAAAAAATCTTTGTGCTTGCATGCTCACCATGGCATTTTTCAAAACTACAGGTGAAGGCAGAAATTGTTAATGAATATGTATGTCTCAACAATTTCTACCAGTGATAGTCTGTAAGCTGGTTCACATAAAATCATCAGTTCACACAATCACAGGCATCTACGTTTTACTCATGTTTGTTGTTGGATACAGTCAGAATATAAATACAAATCCCTCAACCCCCACCACAACTTAAAGTTTTGGTGCAATATGAAGGTCAATTCGCATTGTATAAAAGCCACCCAGGTTCAAATACCACTGGTTTAATCTTTAAATTGGGATTGGTTTTTAAGAAGTCCCGATGTGCACAAGCCAAGGTTCAGCCCATAAAATGAGTGCTCTGCGTGTAGGACGTCTTAAAGATAGACATAAATTCCTCAACCCTCTCCATAATTTTGAGGTTTTCACAATTTTGAGATTTTTGTCGCAGGGTCAATTCATATAGGAGGTGGCCCACAATAATGCGGAGGATAAGGATTTATGTAGCTGACCCCAAAAAATTGGGATAAAGGCTTCTGCTGTTGTGGCTTGTTTTCATGCAATTCACAAAACCGACCAACTTTTTTTTTCTTCGGTGGGGGTGATGGTGGTGGTGATTTTTTTTTCTTTTGGGGGGGGTGGGGGGGGTGGGGGGGGGGGGGGGGGGGGGGGGGGGGGGGGGGGAGATTGGTTAATTTAAGTTTGTAATAGATGTAGAGATTTGACTCTACTGTAAAAGGATCTGGAAGCAATTACCTCTGAGCAACAGCATATGCTAGTTTCTCACAGCTCACATCCCATTCATGGTCATTAAAGAAATTAATAATTGACTCCACGCATTGATTTAACACTGCCGACAAGCCTTGAAGTTGGCGGTCTGAAAATAAAGCAATAACCACGGAGAGCAATTCTGTTGCTTCTGCTGTAGAGAAGATAGTCCTGATATTTCTGAAAATGCACAAAAGTAAACAAAATAAGTTACACAGAGTTGACAAACAACAACAATATTAGTTCATATACTACGGTTTTTATAGATTCTGCAGATCACATATTCTGGTGTGTGTGTGGAAAGAGAGAGCATAGTTTCCATTTTACATACCTAAACTGGCAACAAGCTGAAATAATGCTGACCCACGACCAAATATTCTCTGGAGGCCCTTCACAGCCAGTATCTGAAAGGTAAACTAGATAAATATCATCAAACTAGCAAACTATCAAAGATTAGACTACATTTGGCAAAAGAACAAAGCTAGCAGTTGGCATAAGTCATGTAACCATCATCAAAGCCAATTTGCCATCACAAGAGAAGTCAGACATTAGCATGATGCAAAGTCCGTAGAACTGTAGAAGAACTCCACAGAAAAACTGACACTGCATGTTTCTATGACAAGCTCCTAGCACAAATAGCCGTCTAATTCGTGCAATATTTCTGGAGAAATCAACTACAAGGAAAAGAGAGATGAGTTGTGCCCACCTAATAGTGATGTTCAAATAATTTTTAATACAGGAGTAGGAAAAGACCTGGAGGCAACCAGATACAGTCTTGGGCAATGTTTAAATGAATAGCCAAGGTATATAGCTAGAGAGGTATCTAATATACCCAGGGCCTCTCTGGATATGGAGGTAGGTTAGATAATAGGAGGTATAGAGAGGTATCTAACATACCTTCAGGTTTGTTATTTTTGCATGTTTGGGATACCTAGAGGTATCTAAACTCCACTTTAACCTCAATTTGTTTCTTACCTCCACTCTTTCTCTTTCTATCTCCTATCATAGCCGGCAAGTATTGTCAAGTCAAATATGAGCTCAAGTCTATACCCGACTTCAAATGGCATGTTTGACACTTTGATCGACCATTACCACTTCATTTTCCTCATGCAATGTCGAAAGTAGGAACATGATGATGAAGGATGCATCACAATCAATGTATCAGTTTTTGATTTATTGGAGATCATTAGTAGCCTTCTCAATATAAGGAAAATCCTTTATTTGTATTAAGCAAATCGTATCAGTATCCCATTTCCATGGCAGCGCAACAGTGTCACGAATGTCTGCATAGCTCAAATGGAGGAAAAGGGAGAAACAAAAAAAAAAGCCAAAAGGATAATAAGTGGCAGTGGTTCAAGGAGAATTTTTCAGAGAAAATGAAAGTTGCAACAATGCACAAAATGTTTGGGTGGATCTTTATTACTCGGATAGGAGATATCGGAAGTTAGAAAAAAGGGGGATTACGTGAAAATTTGATAGACCTCACACTTTTGTTCTACCCTAATTTAGATGTAAACTAATTCACTTGATTTCCAAAAAATTGCGCATATATTGGAAGAAATTAGTCAACAAATTTTGCATTCAGGTGGTTATTATATCATCCAACTTTAAAGAGAGAACATGTGTGCTCGGTGTAAGAAGATAAAGAGAGAAGATACATTGAAACAATTCCCACTCCCGATCCATAATATACACTAGTATGATTTCCTCAAGCAAATCAATAAACTTCAAACAAAAATGCTACCCTTTAGTGAATATAATATTTGCAGAAGGTTAGTAATGCCTGAAAGTTGTGAATAGGCTTGTTGACAGAGATTGCGATTATGATTCTAATAAATTACAGAAGTGCAAAGTAGTGGTAATGCAGTCTGATTCTTCCTATTACCACAAGATACCCGTGGGAAGTGCATTGGAGGATACTATCTTGAGGAGCCATAGATGATGAAAGAAGTTGCTAACTAAATCTGTCTGAAGCCAGATAAACAAAGAATGAAGAATCCTTGCTTTCTTGGTTTTATTAATGGAATGTGGGAAGGACTGTACCTCAGCGTTTATACTAACAATGAAAATTCCTCATCAGAGAGAACCACTTAAATCTAAATTGTACTTCACGCCTTTAATTTAAAAGAAATTCATCAATTAAACACCAGAAAACTCAAAGTAGTTTGAAATTTGTACACATTGGACGTTTTAAAATTTCATTATACTATGTTGCTGCTGAGAGATTGCTTTCGAGTTTTAACTACAGCAAAAGCTTTTAGCATGTTAATTATTGTGTATTCAATCCACACATTTCTCCCAAGTGTGGGTCACCCGACGTGTACCATGAATCAAATTGATGTATGAATAAACAATACATAAATTATTAGCTTAGAGCATCCACAGTCGTGTTTCTCATTTGTTATAAAATGGCAGCTACAGTAGTAGCAAATAGCGGAAGTTGCTGCAGTCGTCGTTTGCTATATGTTTCTCATTTTTTTAAAAATATTGCGTGGGACGATACAACATTTACCGTCGCGCAATTTTTTTTTCGAAAAATGCGAGCGACGGTATATGTTGTACCGTCGCATTCGTTTAAAATTTTTTTAAAAAATTAATAACTTATTAACTATTAAAATATGTTAATTAAATAAATTAAATAATATAATAATAACTAAACCTAATTAAAAACTAACTAAACCTAATCTACCCACTAATTCCCTAAAATCTAGGACGGTACATGTTGTACCGTCCGGGATTTCAGGGAATTTTTTTTTATAATTTTTTGGGCGAAATCTGGCCATCGGATTAAAGAAAAAATTTCAAAATATATATATGGGACAGTATATGTTATACCGTCGGACCACTATTTTAAAAAAAATTTTAAAAAAAATTTGGGACGGTATATGTTATACCGTCCGACTCGATTAAAAAAATTTAAAATAAGAGGGACGGTATATGTTGTACCATCCTTTATAATTTGAGAATCGCTATTCTGTTTCTCATTTTTGATAAACGAATACAGCAAATTTGCCAAAAAATGGCAAAATAGAAAACCATTGCAGCGTCCCATTTGCTATAAAATGGCAAATTGGCAAATATAAGAAACGACTGTGGATGCTCTTATACAAACAAATAATTAGTAAACTCTTTGGCCTGAACATTCATGGCTTTGCAATGTCCATTGTAACATAGAATAAAAATAATAGTTAAATAATTATGGAGCTTACCAATAGACTCTGCTCTTGGAACAGATATATCAGATGCATCATTCAAATAACCATAGGCCTCAAGAGCAACCTTCAACTGGGAATAGGTAGGAAACCATTCTAGTTTTACTAACGGTTGGTCGGCCTGCATATTTAATAATATTTGAGAAATCACATGTGAGAATGCTCATTGTTACAAAAGACAGAAAAATTACCTCATTTTTAAATAGAAGGACCTGGCACCAAAAGTCACAAGCGGCAACCTGCAATTCCTCATTTGAAGCGTATAGCACTGATGCCTCAGAGTAGTAAGGACACAATTGAAAGAAATAATTCATGAAAATTAATAGAAAGAGGTAGACTTTAACAGAACTGACATATGTCAAATGACCAGGATGCTACTGAATCCTCCACGAAACCACAAGAAATTGCCAATCGTGAGAGCCATCCATTCAACAGCAATCCCTCAAGAATGCTTTCTCCTAAGTGTACATATGAGGAGGCAATTAAAATCAGCAAAGGTGCAATCAAACTTCCAAGCATAGCAAGAAATTTAATATAAGAAAAATGAAATCTCGATTACATAAATACAACAACAGATAATGAAGTGTAGAGACTGGTAAAATAGCAACTACACTTGAAATGAGACTTGAAAATGTTTCATATGACAACACGAACATCACCTCAATTAATTATCTCAAAGTTATCCATTTCAATGTAGAAAATCATGAGAAAACAAAGAGGAACTTTACCATTGTGGTAAGACTTGGGTTGTTGACAAGTCTTCAGTTGAAGTTGTGCCTTAGGGGAGAGTTTAATCCACAACAAGAAGATTATTGTGCAAGACCTCCACTCTGAGATGCTAATGTCCTCTTCTGCCATCATTCAGATCATTGAGAGCTACCACTCCTTTAAGAATCTAGGTCATTGTCCTACTTAATGGTCTTATAGGTTTAATTTTTGATAGCTAAAGAATTTTTACCACTTTGCAAATGGATAACATTATTGGATCGAAGAACACAGATAATGTTAAGTTGTATACCTTAAACCAGAATCCAATGATAGCATATTCATGGAAAATATGTGCTACAATTTGTTGCATAGGAATGTCAACAGGCTTGAAAAAGCTTAAAGCACGGCTAGGCCTAGTAAGAAACTTGCTAAAGTTTGCTCAATGGTATTTAAATGGGCAAGCTTGAACAAAGTTTTTGGTTTTCTTAACTAAACAAATAGACAAGAGAAAACTAAATATCAACATGTTTGACCTGATTAACACTCAATCCAAATCTGGGTAGAAATGGCTACTAGCAGAGATGATCATTCATATCCTAGGTCATCCTCTTTCAAATTAGTCACTGTACATATTATAAAGTAGTATAGTCCAACATAACATTATATTCATTATGGTAGGGAATATGCAGGTGGTCAAACAGCTGGGAATAAGTAGATACAACTGAGAAACAACAAACCTTCTTCAGAATTCAGATCCAAAAGTGAATTATGCTCACTTTTTTTGAATGACCGCAGAAGCTCACAATTGGCAGGCCCTTTCAAGTTTAATGATGGTGGAGATTTCTGCACATGCCACAAATTAATTGTTTTAAACATGATAAAATATCGAGACTCAAGTGTAACACTAGTCATGAATTGTTAATGCTATTGTAGGCAACCTGACTTCCAAATAGTCTCTGACCCCATAAGGGTATATCATCTTCAGTAACCATTTTGCTGACCTGATAACAAACTCAAATTTTACAGAAGATAACAATAATAAGGTAGCAGTAATATTAATGTGATGATGATGATTCAGAAGGTTAAGTTTTTTTGTTTGTTTGTTTGTTTTTTTTTTTTTTTTTGGATGAAGGTTAAGTTATGCATAATTGCCTGCTTTTCGCATTGGTTAACCACATTGGAGAGCATCCTTGTCTTATCATCTTCTTCATCTGAATTATAGCCCTTTGAAATAGTAATTTTCTTCGACTTGTTCTCAACAACTTTCTGTTTATCATTGTAATAATCGCTAAGCAGATCATCCAGGTCAATGACCTTTCTCCTGCAAACAATTTTCATTAAGCTAACTGGAGATGCAATTCATCAACACAAAAGGCATTTTTTAAAGCAAATTAAAGAAGCATGGGAATATTCAATTGTGCATAACAATCCCATACATTGTCAGAAACACAAAAAAAGATAAAGGCAGTGTTATACTTAGGTGAAGGATTGATACAGCCAAACCCAAAACAAGTGGGAAAAATTGTGTATTCATTTCTTTTATTTACCTTTTCCCATTTTACTAGGTAAAAAGTGGGGAATTTCAACCTTAAATCATTAACAAAATAAGTACTGTTGATGCTGCTGAAAAAAAAATACTAACTTTCAAGAGTTCAAAAGCATGCAAAAAAAAAAGTATCAAATAACAAAGTAGATGTCTATATCATATATCTTGAAGCAATGATTGCGATTACGATATTCAAACATGAAGACATATTAAGAGTTTGTCAATCACCCAAGAAACTATGCAAAGTATGGAAAACAGTTTCCCCATTACAATCATAGCAACAAAGTCAATCAAAGTTTATAAGGTCAGCTAAATCTTTTTTTCCCTTGTTCGGCTCTACCAAATGGCTCTTTACCAAATCAGCAACAATTCTATCCTTATAGTGACTTAATCTATATATCTTTTGGACAACTACGTACCCTACCAATACCATTCCCAATATTTGCACCGAATTTACTCCCAACACATCCCTTCACATGTCAAACCATCTCAACCTGATTCATTCACATCTTTCCAATTAAGCTACCTTGTGCCTGTTTCTTTACGAACACACTCATCTCGTATACAATCATTTCACTTGTCTCTTGCTCATCAGTCTCAAAATCTCAACTTTCCTATTTCTTCTCTATTCCAATATCCACTAAAGCCTCACCTCAAAATTTACACCCACTATCGTCTTCACATGTTGACTTTTTACAATCAGTTTTCAATTTTCATGTTAACTTCTGAAGATAGAATAAAATTTATTTTTTTAATCACATTAAAATTGCCATCAATATCATAAGCATCCTCACTCTCAATTTCAAATTTCCCGAATTTCAATAATCAATACAGCGATCAAATACAAAATCGTTAAATTATGAAGATGGATGCGAGATCAGGACTGAAATAAACGGGAAAAACTAGGGTTTTCCAGGGTTTGGAAATGAGGACCTTTTATTGTTGCTGTTGATAGGAGAGGAGACGAGAGGGTCGTCGTTCTCGAAATCGAGAGGCTCGTCCATAAACGCCATGGATTCGTAATCGATCGTCTCTTCTTCTCCGATTTTGGAAATCGGCGATTAGGGATTTGGGGATTTGGGGATTTCTGGAGCGCGAGATCGGAGAGGGGTTTTCACGGAACTGAATATTTTCTTAGAAGAGCACCAAAAAGAGGAAATTTATGTTAACAACACCTACTGTCTTTCTAATTTGATTGGGCCTTAAGCCTGGCCCAAGTTACGGCGTTTTAGCTTATTGGGCCTTTTCTCTTCTATTAGTATTAGAACAGGTTAATTGGGCCTTCCTCATTTGTTTATTTATTTATTTATTATTTTAGGTAATTGTACCCGGGGCTAATACCAATCCTTACACTTATTTGCTTAGTTTTAATAGGGACTGAGGTCGGCATTTTCGTAGTATAAAAATTTTGCATGCAGACTTTGGTTTAGCACTATCGCATTTACTTGATACTCAGATCCGATCTGGATCCGACATTGGATTCAAATCGACCCAATCTATACGGGTCCGGATCCGGGCCCGGGTCCTAAAATAAGACCCGATGCACTTCTAGATTCTGATCCAGGTCTGGCTCTGGGTGCGGGTCCGGGTTCAGATCTGCTCAAAATAGAACCGACCCAAATCCGGACCTGGACCAGTTAAAAAATACCCCCAAAAATATAGAATTTAAATAATGAGATTATAAGGATATACATGTAAATAGTAATTGTAGAAGATAAATGTATAAATATAATATTTACTCATGTACTTAAGTACAAAAATTGTTGGAACCGAAGGATATCGGGCGTAAAAAATATTTAAGGGCAAATATCTTTTCCCCGCTATCGAAACCGATGGATATGTTTTTTTAATCTGGACCCGGATCCGGATTCAGACCTGAACTCGGACCCGGACCCGGACCCGGATCTGGTTCTCGCAAGTCCAAATTCGACTCCGGGTGTAATTTTTAAACCCGTAAAATACCAGATTTGAATTCAGGTAATGGAAGACCCGACTCGATAGCAGCTCTACTTAGCTAGACCCAAAACATCAAGAGACTCAACTATGGTAAACCGAAATCACAATATTATCCGTGAATCACATCTTCGAGGAGATGCGCTGATCATTTAGTAACGCCTAAGAAGCCAGCTGGTAATCATTTTAATATTTTTTCCTGAATAATGATGCTGTTTTTTTCTTTTTTTCTAACTGCGGCTGACATGTATGAGACACAGTGGCCACGTTATTAAAAGAAAAACACGGTTATCCCCAAATGCAATGCATGTATTTCTTATTTTTCCACCTCACTTTTTCTGTCTGCCTAACTTTTTTTTGCACTTCAATTTCAGTATCCTTTTACTGTTTATAACCATTTTTCCTGTCAATAACCAATTGCCCTTGTAAGAGCATCTGTAGTCATTTGCTAAATATGCATAACAACAGCGCTGCAGTCGTTGGCCAAATATACATAATATACATAATTCACTATAGGAGATTGTCATAACTGAGAGATGAAATGAGAAATATGCATATATGAGAGACGGCACTTCGAGTGCTGTCGCACCAAAAAAATAAAAAATTTAATTGTCGGACGGCACTTCAAGTGCCGTTGCACAAAAAAAATTATTTTTTTAATACTTCCTTTGTAAATCTTGAAACTATTTCATATGTTTTTTTTTCTTCTAGAAATACCATCATGACACAAGTTTTTCTGATAAGAATGTGTATCTTCCATCTCCACCATTTGTTCCTCAGTAATTTTGGAACCAAAACAATATTTTCCTCCATTAATTCCGACAATCCGACATGAGCTCGAATCGGTGGAGGCCATCCGTTAAGTACTACACCGTCACTTCCAATTATATCCGTGAGAACATCCAACTCCATCTTCTTGACATTTTGTCAAAAACTCAATAGGAGCTCAAGATAACGGAAAGTTGCCTTTAAACATTACCACAAACACTTAATGAACTTATCTTTAAAACCTTCTTAGCAAACATAGGCAGCTGCTCTTTTTCTTCAGTAATAGTAGGTAATGTCCTGAGTTTCTCTTCATACTCCTCACCTTCTGCTTCTTCCAATTTCTCAACCAATCCTCCATCGTTATCTTCAATTACAAATTCTTCTTGAATTTTCCTTCCAAGATTAGCTTCATCAATTTCAAACTTAGGACAACCAAATTGATCAGTCAATTCCTTCACAAACTCTTCCTATTTCATCATAAGCCATCTATTACCTACGTTGTTCCAAAACCACCGACTCGCCTCTTGTTTAAAACTCAAAATTGCATATCTCAACCACTCCTCTTTATGAAAGTCGTGAAATTCCAAGAATTGTTCACATTTTCGAATCCATTTCGTTGAATTTTCTTCAGAAAAATTGGGGAAATTGAAATTGAGAGAGGTTCTTACAGTGGTGTTCAATTCTTTAATTGTCCTTGACCAATCTTGCGTGAGCTGCTGCGATTGTGCAATGATTTTGAGCTGAACGGAGATGAATTCGAGCTGCAATTTCAACGACCATATCCCCTCCTTCATCAACGTGCCTCCGATGTCTCGCTCGTCGCTGTTGATGAAGGCCCGCTCTGATACCAAGTCGTTAGGGGTCGAATTCTGAGCTCTGGCAGAATCAGCCATTGAAGAGGAATTTAGGGTTTTGGAGGAAGAAGAAGACAATTTGAGAGAGAAATTCAGTGACTCAATTCTTGATTTTTATTCAATCAGCAATGGCCTTTTTATAGGCGATTACAACCAATTGAAGTACGTGCACTTAATGTGTTTTCTCATGGACTTTATAAAGCCCATTACAACTTCGAATTTTTTGCCATCATAGGCCACTTTTTGATAGTATTTGCATTTTTGGGCCAGTTGCCCAACTATTAGTGCTTTTAGCTTAGCCTGTGCCACGTCAGCAGCGGTCGCTATTTTCAATAGCGGCCTCTTCATTTTGAGGTCGCCAATGGGAATAGCGACCTATGTTTTAAATTTTTTTGAATGTTTTGTTTGTCGTCGCTATTCCAACTAGCGACCTTAGTATAATGAGATTAGTTGGCTTGAATGAATGTATTGAGACACTTAGCGATTCCTAAAAAGTTTTCCCCAAAAATTTAAAACTGAGGTCGCTATTGGGAATAGCGACCTTAGTATACTAAGGTCGTTATTCCCAATAGCGACCTCAGTAGGAAATACAATCTACTAATTCTTTGTAAAATTTGCAAAATAGTTTTACAATTAAGGCCTCTATTCGGAATAGCGACCTTAGTTAATAAAGGCCTCTATTCCGAATAGCGACCTTAGTTTTTTAAAAAAAATTGATTATCATTTTTCAGAGAGCAAAAGCTCTCTAGATTTTGCTAAGTGCTAGAATACAACTCATTAAAGGTCGCTAATCCCATTAGCGACCTGATTATACTAAGGTCGCTAGTGGGAATAGCGACAGCAAACAAAAAATTCAAAAAAAATTAAAACATAGGTCGCTATTCCCATTAGCGGCCTCGAAATGAAGAGGTCGCTATTGGGAATAGCGACCGCTGCTGACGTGGCACGAGCTAGTCCAAAAGCGCTAATAGTTGGGCAACTGGCCCAAAAACGTAAAATCTTTCAAAAAGTGGCCTATGTACGCAAAAAATTCTACAACTTCCCACCCTCACAATATATGAAAAGTGTGTACTCAGCACGTGCAAACTGATACATACTCCCTTTTTACAACTCAAGTACATGATCCAAGTATAGATCTACACTGAGCTAACATTGAACTAATTATCAACTAATATACCTGATATGGGTCGGATGACGTGGCCCCTCCTGAGCCACAGGATCCCCTCAGGAAACGTGCACCTCCGGATCATCCGGATCCGCCACGTCAGCATCGGAAAACCGCCCGGGCCTCTGTCACACCAGCCTGAAAATCGCCCGGGCCTCTGCCACGTCAGCCTGGAAACCGCCCGGGCCTCTGCCACATCTGTCCTATACCACCCGGGTTTCCACTGCTTCAGCCCCACAGGCAACCGGGTCCAGACCCGGCCCCAAACGGGTCCAGACCCCTACCCCTTATCCAGGTGATCAAACTTTTCCCTCTCAAACCTAGTTTCTGTTACTCTCTCGGTAGCTGACTAAATCGTCGGAGGGTCTACCACCGGGACCAACCCCGGTGTTCCTAGACCGTCTGCAGGTACACGAGACATTAGATCCGAGCCTCCCGATCCGAGCCGAGCATCCAGACTCCACCTCACTACCGCCTACTTCCGTACCGTTCGCCCGGCTGAGGGTCGTCCGCACAGGAGCTTCCTCCACCAATATAAATCTAGTAAGAACTCACACCTGGTGCATCCACACGCCTCCCAAAAACAAACTGCATCAGGTTGGCGCCGTTTGTAGGAAATCTCTATTGCAGACGCCGGCCCAAGCTCAACCGTTGACGGTACCCCGTCAACCCGAGCTAACATGGCGCCCAAAGCCATGAGAGCTATTACCTCAGCGCGTCAGCAGGACGTGCCTCCACAAGGCATCGGTGCCAACGCTCAGGCATCCAACAACCCAGGGGTCAGTCACAGACTCCAACCAGGTGCCTCCCGACCAGTCCAGCCTGACCTGCGGGGGGTGATCCAGAATCGACAGGCCAGCCGGTCTAGGGGAGGGGCCGCTTCCAACTCGGCCCCGAACCATCCCAAACCTCCGTCCCAAGGGCGAGGGCCTGCACTCAGCCGCGTCGGCCGGCGCCCACCGGCTCAGCAAAACCGAGCCGAGCGAGCCCCAGTCACCCACCAGGAGTTTCAAGACTTCCAGAAAGAGATCATGGAGGCCATCCGGGGACCCCCCGTCGATGGCAGCGTCTGCCGCTCTCGCTCTCGCTTGGATACCGAGGCCAGCGTGTCCCGCGTCCCGACCGTCCAGCCGGAGTATGAAGATATCTTGAAGCGCCTTCAGGAAATGGAGGACTGCTTCGACCACTTCGGGGACGGCGGACCAAGGCCGGCTCATGAATACAGGCCCATCCGACCTCCTTTTTCCACTGCCATCTTGCGGGTAGAAATATTCCGGAACTTCCGCCCACCTCAATTCGAGACTTACGACGGGGAGGGTGATCCTGCTGATCACATGGAGGGCTTCAAAACCCTCATGATGATTCACTGCGCACCGGATCCCCTCCTCTGCTGCGCCTTCCCTGCTACCCCCTGGGGTTCGGCTCGGGAGTGGTTCACGAAGTTCACCCCCGGCTCCATCCATTCCTTCAACCAATTGGAGGGCAACTTCCTCGCCCACTTTGTGACAAGCCGAAAGGCCGAAAGGACAAGTGCGTCCCTACTTGGCCTCCGGCAGAAGGAAGGAGAGTCGTTCCGGGTGTTCGTCAGAAGATTCACCGTTAAGGCGAGATCGGTCTCCTCCCTCGACCCAGGGGTCGCCTCGGTAGCATTCCGGCACAACGTCCATCACGGACAGCTGAAGGCCTCCCTGGCGAAGAGGCCCCCGATAGATTTCCCCGACCTCCTCAATAGGGTCGAAAAGTACATCCGGACCGAAGAGGCCCTGAATCCAAAGGACTTAAAAGAAGTTTTCGGGAAGGGAAAGCGCAAGGCCGACGAGGTCGAACCAGCGAAGAAAGCTCCAAGAGACGGGGGCACCACGAAGAAGGTTCTGCCGGTCCCCCGCTTCGAGAGGTATACTCCACTGATGCAGAACGTGTCGACAATCCTCTTAGCGATTGAAGATAGCGACCTCGTGCAGTCCCCCCCCTCCCCCGACCGTCCAACAACACCAGCAAGAAGAGGGATCAGGGATTCTACTGCCGCTTCCACCGGGACAACGGGCACGACACAGATCGTTGCCACGCCCTGAAGGACGAAATTGAGGCCCTCATCCAACGAGGGTACCTCCAGGAATTCAAAAGAGAAGGCGCCCGGGAACAGAGGGATACCAGAAAAAGGAGGAATTCCCCTCCTCCTCGAGCACCCCGACAGTGCCCCGAGCGGAATCCGGAGCCCGAGGAGCCCGAGGGTCAGGCAATCTTGCATTGCGTCCACAGAGGGCCCGTGGGAGGGGAATCCAACACTTCCCGTAAGGCATTCGTCCGGGATGTCAACACCGTCCAGGGCCCTCTCTCCCCCCAGGTCCAGCAACTTTCTGTCTCCTTCTCAGGGGAGGATCTGAAGGGAGTCCGGATCCCTCATTGTGACGCACTCGTCATCAGCCTCTGCATGGCGAACTTCAAGGCCTGACGAATCCTCTAGACAATGGGAGCTCAGTCAACATCTTGTTCCTGGAAGCATTCAAGAACTTGAAGCTCTCCCGTGAGAAGCTAAAGCCAATCGGATATACCTTGCACAAATTTTCTGGCATCTCGGTGACAATAGAGGGGATCATCACCCTAGACGTCACGGCGGGTACGACCCTGAACAGAAGAACCGAGTCCATGGACTTCATGGTTGTGAACGTCAAGGCAGCCTACAACACCATACTCGATTGCCTCGGGCTCTGCTCGCTCAAGGCAGTTCCTTCGGCCTACCACCAGAAGATGAAGTTCCCTACCAACACTGGTGTCGGTGTTGTCCGAGGAAATCAAGAAGCAGCATGCTCGTGCAACATGACAGCCATCGGGAGCGGTGTATTTCCCCTCGATGCCCTCGAACTAGAGCCCGAGAGGACCCAGCCAGAACCAGAGCCGGCATACGAGCTAGAGGATGTCTCATTCGAGACAGGGGACGTGTCTAAGAACTTCCGAGTGAACTGCTCCCTCGCGCCTGACCTCAAGTCCGCCCTGATCACCTGCATTCGCCGCAATATCGACCTCTTTGCCTGGAAGCCCTCTGACATCCCCGGTATCTCCGAGGATCTCATCAGGCACAAACTCAGCGTGATCCCCGAGTCGAAGCCGGTTGTCCAAAAGCGGCGTAAGTTCGCTCCAGAGCGACAGCAGGCGGTGAACGCGGAAGTAAACAAGCTCTTGTCTGCGCGTTTCGTACAAGAGGCCAGCTACCCGGAGTGGCTGACAAACGTTGTCATGGTGAAGAAGGCGAGCGGGAGCTGGAGGATCTGCATAGATTTCACCAACCTCAACAAGGCATGCCCCAAGGATCCGTTCCCCCTCCCCAGCATCAATGCCCTTATCGACGCCACATCGGGTCACGAGCTCTTATCCTTTATGGATGCCTTCTCAGGCTACAACCAGATCCGGATGTTTCCTCCCGACATCGCCAAGACATCCTTCGTCACAGACAGAGAACTTTACTGCTAGCGGGTTATGCCCTTCGGGCTGAAGAACGCCGATGCTACTTACCAGAGGCTCGTTAACCGAGTCTTCAAAGATCAAATCGGGCGTAACATGGAGGTGTACGTCGACGACATGCTCGTCAAAAGACAACAGGGTCAGAATCACATCGCCGACCTGGAAGAGGCCTTTGGGGTACTCTGAACCCACAACATGAGGCTAAATCCGGCGAAGTGTGCATTCGGCGTCTCCTCGGGAAAGTTCCTCGGTTTCATCATCAGCCAGTGCGGCATCGAGGCGAACCCCGCAAAAATTCGGGCCATAATAGACATGGCCCCTCCCAGGAACATCAAAGAAGTCCAGAGGCTAATAGGGGGACTGGCGGCCATCGGTCGTTTCCTCTCCAAGTCTGGAGAGAAGTTCCTTCCGTTCTTTAAAGAGCTACGCGAAACCGGAGGGTTCGAATGGGGTACTCAGCAACAGGAGGCCTTCACCCAATTAAAAGAGTACCTCACCAACCCTCCTCTCCTCAGCAAGCCCGAACCAGGCGAGCCATTCTGGCTCTTCCTCTCGGCTTCGGAGAACGTGCTTAGTGCCGTGCTCGTCGGAGAAGAGGAAGGGGTCCAAAAGCCCCTGTACTATGTGAGCAAGGTTCTGCTTGACACCGAGACCAGATATTCCAGGATGGAGAAAGTAGCATACGCCTTGGTCATGGCCGCGCGAAAGCTCCATCCATATTTTCAGGCACATTCGGTCCAGGTACTCACGGATCAACCCCTGAAGGCGGTGCTCTATAGGTCCGAGAGCTCGGGGCGACTAGTCAAGTGGTCGATCAAGCTCAGTCAGCACGACGTCGGCTACCAGCCAAGGATGGCCATCAAAGGGCAGGCCCTCGCCGAGTTCATCACAGAATGCACCATCTCCGAGCAACCCGCAAGCCAAGAAGCCGACCCGACGTGGGAGGTTTACGTCGACAGTTCCTCTTGCGAAGTAGGGAGTGGTGCGGGCATCATTCTGCGGGGGCCAGACGGTTTTCTCCTTCAATACTGCCTTCGCCTCAACTTCCCGACCTCTAACAACAAGGGCAAGTACGAGGCCATGATCGCCGGGCTCACCCTGGCTCATCAGGCTGGTGCAAGATAGATCAAGGCCTTTAGCGACTCTCAGCTGGTGGTCAGCCAGATCACCGGGGAGTAGGAGGTCTGTGACGATCGAATGATCAGATACCTGGCCGTAGTCCGCCGGCTATTAACGTCCTTCGACAAGTCGACCGTCTTAAGGATCTCCAGGAAGTAGAACGCCCAAGCCGATGCCCTGTCAAAGTTAGCTTCCTCATCCTTTGAAGGCCTCGACCGAACCGTCCTGATTGAAGTCCTGCTGAAGCCAAGCACAGAATTCCCTAAGGCTCTGTGCGTTGAAGACAGAGCTCCTCCCAACGACTGGAACACTCTTATCAAGAAATTTCTTGTCAAGGGAGAGCTCCCCGAAGACCGGGCTGAAGCAAGGCGGGTTAGGGTCCGATCAGAAAGATTCGCGGTAATCAATGCCACCCTCTTCAAAAGGTCCTACACCACGACTGATGGCAGGCCCTACCTCCGTTGCCTGACCCCCGACGAAGCCAAGTACGCCTTCAAGGAGCTACACGAGGGGATCGGCGGATGCCACATGGGGAGCCGTTCCCTAGCACGAAAGGCGTTAAATCACGGGTACTACTGGCCCACTATGCTGTAAGACGCCCTCGCCCTAGGGAAGAAGTGCGGCACCTGTTAGTGGTTCTCCCCCGTAAAAAGGGCTCCTCAGGCGAACCTCCGCTCAATGGCCAGTCCGACCCCCTTTGCAATGTGGGGGATGGATCTGGTGCGCCCATTTCCAAAAGCAATGGGCCAGCCAAAGTTCCTCATCATGGCAATCGACTACTTCACGAAGTGGATCGAAGCAGAGCCATTAGCAACGATCACCGAGCAACAGACACAGCAGTTTTTCTGAAAACACATCGTCTGTCGGTTCAGGATTTCGCAGGTGCTCATTACGGACAATGGGACTCAATTTGCGGGTAAGTATTTCCGCAAGTTCTGCGAAGATCCCGGGATCCAGGAGCGCTTCTCCTCAGTATGCCACCCCCAGTCCAACGGTCAGGCCGAGAACGCGAACCGCCAAATCCTCGACGGCCTCAAGAAACGACTCGATAACTCTTCTAAGGGGTTATGGGTCGACGAGCTGCCAAGCATTCTCTGGGCCCACAGGACAACAAGGAGAATCCCCACGGGAGAATTGCCTTTCAATCTGACATACGGCGCGGAGGCCGTCATTCCCCTGGAGATCAGGATCCCTTCACCTCGAATCATGGCTTTCGACGAGGCAGCTAACTCCGAGCAACTGCGAGCCAACCTAGACCTCATAGACAAGGTCAGGAAGAGGTCAGCCATTAGAATGAGCATCTACCAACAAAGGATTGAAAGGTTCTACAACAAGAAGGTGCGTTCCACCGACATCAAACTCAGAGACCTCGTTCTCCGAAAGCTGGCGGTATCCAATTCCGGTCAGAAAAGAAAATTGGCCCCGAACTGGGAAGGCCCTTACAGAGTATCAGAGGTCATGCGCCCAGGGACGTATCACCTGACCAACTCAGAAGGCAAGCCCATCAAGAGGCCCTAGAATGCGGAGCACCTCATCAAGTTCTTAGGAGGAGAGGAGTAGCCTCCACCATGTAAAATTATCAGGAATGTAATCGGCACACCGTGCCACGTTTTTTGTAAAATTCCAATAAGTTGTAAATATGCCATCTTTCTTAAAACAAGTTTTTGGCTTCTTTTTGACTACCATTAAGAAAACACGGCTCGGTGCTCGGATAGCATCTCGAGCCAAAAAAGCTCCCCTTACAAGCTTGAGGCTCGATGCCCGGATAGCATCTCGAGCCAGAAAAGCTTCCCTTACAAGTTTGAGGCTCGGCACTCGGATAGCATCTCAAGCCAGAAAAACTTCTCTTATAAGCTTGAGTCTCGGCGCTCGGATAGCATCTCGAGCCAGAAAAGCTTCACTTACAAGCTTGAGTCTCGGCGCTCGGATAGCATCTCGAGCCAGAAAAGCTTCCCTTACAAGTTTGAGGCTCAGCGCTCGGATAGCATCTCGAGCCAGAAAAGCTTCACTTACAAGTTTGAGTCTCGGCTCTCGGATAGTATCTCGAGCCAGAAAAGCTCCCCTTACAAGCTTGAGGCTCGACGCTCGGATAGCATCTCGAGCCAGAAAAGCTTCCCTTACAAGCTTGAGGCTCGGTGCTCGGATAGCATCTCGAGCCAGAAAAGCTTCTCTTACAAGCGTGAGTCTCGGCGCTCGGATAGCATCTCGAGCCAGAAAAGCTTCACTTACAAGCTTGAGTCTCGGCGCTCGGATAGGATCTCGAGCCAGAAAAGCTTCATTTATACAACTTCCTGAGAACAAGTGCGGGAGCTCAGCGCCCACGTCGAGCAAGGCCGGGGCTTTCTTCAAAGCACACCGACCTTAATGCTCGGCGCCGACCCTCGGTTATGCCTGCTACTGGCTTTCTCACCGGTGTGGGGGCTCGGCACCTGTCCCTAGCATGGTTTGGTCTTCTTCAAGCCCATCAACCTATGTGCGAGGCAACAACTGCGGGCTACACCCGTACCGTCTTTCCTGAGAACAATTGCGGGAGCTCGGCGTCGACGTAGAGCAAGGCCGGGGCTTTCTTCAAAGCACACCGACCTTAACGCTCGGCACCGACCCTCGCCTACGCCTGCTACTGGCTTTCTCACCGGTGTGGGGGCTCGACACCTGTCCCTAGTATGGTTTGGGCTTCTTCAAGCCCATCAACCTATGCGCGAGGTGACAACTGCCAGCTACACCCGTACCATCTTACGTGAGAACAAGTGCGGGAGCTCGGCGTCGACGTCGAGCAAGGCCGGAGCTTTCTTCAAAGAACACCGACCATAACGCTCGGCGCCGATCCTCGGCTATGCCTGCTACTGGCTTTCTCACCGGTGGGGGGGCTCAGCACCTGTCCCTAGCATGGTTTGGGCTTCTTCAAGCCCATCAACCTATGCACGAGGCGACAACTGCTGGCTACACTCGTACCGTCTTCATGAGAACAAGTTCGGGAGCTCGACGTCGACCCCGAGCAAGGCCGGGGCTTTCTTCAAAGCACCTCGATCCATACGCTCGGCGACGACCTACCCCCACGAGTGCTTCAACAAAATTTTTCATTAAGGTTTAGGGCGTCCACCTTCGACGGACGCCCCGAACTTTGAGTCGATTGGTAGACCCTCCTCTCGCCCGCGAACAACTCGGGGTTTACCGCTTTCACAAGACGAAACCCCGAACTGTTCGAGGACGGCAGGGGAGCCACCGACCCTTGGTTCTCTCCGAACCTCCGAACCAATTGGTCGGCCCACCACTCACCAACGAACAACCCGGGGTCTTACGGCCCTCTAGGCCTAAACTCCGAATTGTTCGAGGGTGATTGGTGTGCCTCCAATCCGGAGTCATCGAAAAAGTATTAACTTCGAAGTGCCCGCCTACGGCAGGCACCCCAGTCGAGCGGCGGATCAGCCACTCTCACTTCTTGGCAACCAACAAGGAGGGAATGGGGGTTATATAGCCCCCTCAAGCACGCAGTTATTGCGTCTGGGAATGCCAAACGGCGGAAGGCGAAACGTCGCCATAAATGCTCATGGGAAGGTGAAACATCGCCATTAATGACTTAGCAAAAGACGAAATGTCGCTGCGTATGCGCCCTTTGCAGCAAGTCACCTCGGCGGCGACCTCCTGCGTGACAAGCTCGGCAATCACTCTCGCCAAACAAGACTCAAGGTTCAGGAAAACAAATGCTCTTATTATTTCTCATTGCTTACCACTCAATGAATGTCGGTACAAAGACAGTGCAAAGCTTACAACTCACTCACATCCGGCTTAAAATTCAAATTCGGCACTCCCTTCGGGGCTACCCTCACACTCGGTCGGACCGACCAGGGAAGAGACCCCTGCCACCGAGCTTCCCTCATCTTCTAGCTGGGCGCCCTCTAATAAAAATGTCGGAGACCGAGCCAGGGTCGAGTTGCTCGCCTCCTCAATCAAACCCGCGCCCAACACCAATTTTAGCCTGCGAATCTCCAACTCCTTCTCAACAGCGGCCTCGTGAAGCAGGGACTCCGAGCCCGACCGCCCACTGGAGGCATCCGAGATGGACCAGTCCGTCTCAATTACCCACCAGTCCCGGTCGGCCATGGCTTTCTTCAAACGAGCCACCTCCAGCCCAAGCTCCCTAGACTTGTCCGTGAAGTAGTTTACAGTGGCTGCTCGGTCCTGAGCCTGTTTTCGCTGACGAGCCAAAGCTGCCTCCATGGCCTCCTTCCCTGCTCGGACCAGAGACACCTCGGTGGAAGCAAGGTCGGCCCCCAAGACCTCATGCTTCTATCAAAAGACAAGGGAAAACAAACAATCACAAGAAGAGCGAGAAAATGAACAAGTCACGAAGCCTCGGCCCAAAAAAGTAAATTTCATTTCTTTCAAAAATTGGCAATACAAAAACTGCGGTGACCAGTCCGATCGAGGCAATTACATCAAAAAAGGAAAGAAAAACTAGTCTATTCTTGAGGGGGGTGGCACCTCTTCTTCAGTCTGGACGCCCCCCGCCTCGTCGCCGCCAGGGGTCAGCGGAAGGTTCGGCTGCCAGCCATAGTGGAGATGATCGACATTTTGCTCTGGGTAAATCATCCGGAAGTGCTCCTTGGCCTGATCATATGCCTTGTCCTGCGCCATGATTAGGGCGCCAGCCGAGGCAGTCTCCATCCTCTTTAACGCCTTCTGCCCCTTCAGCGCCTCCTCTTTGATCTTCTCCTGGAGGCACTCCACGTCCTTCTTCTGGATGTCGCAGAGCGAGGCCATCTGGGCCTCATGGACGACCGCCATACTCTGAGCCTCCTTCAAATCGTCGGTGGCCTTATTCAGCTCGTGGAGGTGCTTCTCTGCGTTCTTCCTCTCCACGTAGATCTCCTTCTCTAAGCACTTTTGGAAGTGCTGACCATGGAACATCGCCTGTTCGAGGGGGAAAAGATCAGAAAAAATTTCACCAAAGTTCAAAAACAGGAAAATGATCAGAAAACAATTCCCTTTCTATTTTCACATAAGGGTCAACGCCCGGATGGTATCGCGAGCCACTGCTCCCTTCTCTATTATCCAGGAAGCTCGGAGCTCGGATGGCATCGCGAGCCACAATTTCCCTTCTATTTTTACAGAAGGGTCGACGCCCAGATGGTATCGCGAGCCACCACTCCCTTCTCTATTATCCAGGAAGCTCGGAGAACGGATGGCATCGCGAGCCACAAACATCATCCTATATCTCACAGGGCTCGGACCTCGGATGAAAGTGTGAGCCCCAGAGCCATCCCCTATTCACAGGGGGCTCGAAACTCAGATGACACCGCGAGCCCCAAGCACCCTCCTCTATTCGACAGGGGGCTCGAAGCTCGGATGACACCGCGAGCCCCAAGCACCCTCCTCTATTCAATAGGGGGCTCGGAGCTCGGATGACACCACGAGCCCCAAGCACCCTCCTCTATTAGACAGGGGGCTCGGAGCTCGGATGACACCGCGAGCCCCCAAGCACCCTCCTCGATTCACAAGGGGTTCAGAGCTTGGATGGCATCGCGAGCCCCAAAAACCCTCCTTTGTCCACCAATCGGGGGGCTTGTCTGCCGACCCCATACGCTCGGCATACCGATCTCCAACCCGACAAGACCTCAATGTCCCCTCGCTCTTCCAACTAGCGAGAGGATCGTCAACCGACCCTCGGAGCTCCTCTACCGACCCCAGATGCTCGGCAAACTGAGCTTCAATCGGACAAACCTCGATGTCCCTTCGCTCTTCCAACTGGTGAGAGGATTGTCTGCTGACCCGCGGAGCTCCTCTATCGACCCCAGACGCTCGGCAAACCGAGCTTCAATCGGACAGACCTCGATGTCCCCTCGCTTTTCCAACTAGCGAGAGGATCGTCTGCCGACCCTCGGAGCTCCTCTACTTACCCCAGATGCTCGGCAAACCGAGCTTCAATCGGATAGACCTCGACGTCCTCTCGCTCTTCCAACTAGCGAGAGGATCGTCCGCCGACCCCCAAGGCTCGTCTGCCGACCCTAAGGCTCGGCAAGCGTCGCTCCGACTGTTCTACGCTTAGCATCTTGCGCAAACTCCAGTAAGGGATCCCTTCCTCCTACCCCCTGGCCTCTTCTAGAAGTAGCAGATCCTACTTTCTCACCGCACCCTCCACCCTACTCTTCCTACAAAGGCGAAGGACCACTCCTATACGGCTAGTTCACCCAGCCCTCTAGGAGTGTGGGGCTTGTGATATGGGTCGGATGACGTGCCCCCTCCTGGACCACAGGATCCCTTCAGGAAACGTGCACCTCCGGATCATCCGGATCTGCATCGGAAAATCGTCCGGGTCTCTGCCATGTCAGCCTGGAAACCGCCCGGGCCTCTGCCACGTCAGCCCTATACCGCCCGGATTTCTACCGCCTCAGCCCCACGGGCAACCGGGTCCAGACCCGGTCCCAAACAGGTCCAGACCCGGTTGGCTTCTCCTATAAATACCAGACCCATACCCCTTATCCAGGTGATCAAACTTTTCCCTCTCAAACCCTAGTTACTATTACTCTCTCAATAGCTGACTAGATCGTCGGAGGGTCTGCCATCGGGACCAATCTCGGTGTTCCTAGACCATCTGCAGGTACACGAGACCTTGGATCCGAGCCGAGCATCCAGCCTCCACCTCACTACCGCCTACTTCTGTACCGTTCGCCCAGCTGAGGGTCGTCCACACAGGAGCTTCATCCACCAATATAAATCGAGTAAGAACTCACACCTGATTCATTCACACACCTCCCAAAAACAAACCGCATCAATACCTTTGATTGATCAACTCTACTTCATCAGAATCTTCACATCAGAACCCTGATAGCAACTAATCGGTGAGGTATATGTTGCAGATCTCACGAGAAGCATCTCCTCAAATTGCCTCCTCCTTAAGGGGGCATTTGGTACGCGGTAATGTATAAGGGAATCTAGGATTACCCTCTTGATTACCTGGTTTGGTAAGACATAGGTATAGTTTTGTAAATAATTTTAAATTTCCAGGGTTATCAAAATAATTAGTTTGGAATGATAAACATTCCCCTTAAAAAGGGTGGGATTTGTGGATTCCTCCACATAAAAAATGAGTGAGATTATTGCATACCCAAAACACCCTCCAGATTTCCATATAACTAGCCTCCAACCAAATTCACCACTTCCGTGTTCGTATCTTCATTTTTTTCAACGGGGCCCCAACCCTCTCCGATCCAATCCCCCAAGACGCCATCAACGCCGCCGCCGACGAGGAAGAGCTCGAGACCCCCTTGGGCTCGGAGTCGTCGGAGAATGACACGATCCGCTGCCTCCATGACGAGCTCCAGTCCCTTCGCCACGACCATGCCGACCTCCAGTGCCGCCTCGACGAGGCCGATGACGTCATCAAGTCGGTCACCGTCCGCGCCTCCCACTTCGAGGGAGAGCTCCACCGCACCCAGGAGGATCTCGCCTCAGCATCCCTCGCCTCAGATGACGCGGAGAACGAGCTGAAGAAGCTCCAGGCGATCGCGGCGATGCTGAAGGCAGAGAAGGAGTCGATCAACGAGAGGGTGAAGGAGATGGAGGAGTTATGGTTTCGAGGGAGGAGGAGCCGGGGCGGGTGATCGGGGTGATGAGGGAGAGGAATGTGGAGCTGGAGGGGAGGCGGAGTAGGAGAAGGCGGTGCGGGTGTTGAGGGAGAGGAATTCGGAGCTCGAAGAGAAGATGGAGGAGAGTCAGAAGGTGGAGGAGGTGGTTGTAGCGTCGAAGGTAGTGCCGATTGTGATGGCAGGGTTGGCCACGGGGGTGGTGGCCGTGGCGATCACGGCTGTGTATGTGAGGAGGCAGAGGTAAAATGGATGGGGTGGGATTTTTCGACTTCTCTACTTCGTTGGAAATTTTGGGTTTCGTCGATTTTATCTAATGATTAAATGCGTTTGTTAGTTCGATTTGATATATAATACTTTTGAAGGAGACATGTTTTGAGGTTGTGTCGAGGCAACAGAGTAGTTTGCCAAGTGATAATCGTTTTTTTTTTGTGTGATGAGAGGATAATTTTGATAATGCTTGTGCCACGAGCTAGTGTGGATGTTTTTATGCGAAAGATGATTTTGATATTTCAATTATGATGTTTTTACATCTATGCATTGTTATGTGGTAATTGTTGTTATGGCATGCCTTTGATTATGTTATGGCATCGCTTCTATGAACTTTATTGTTTTATTTGTATATATTTAAGTACCTATGTCTCGTGTTAATAAATGCATTTTGTTTTTTTGTTTTTTATATTCTTCATCTAACTGGTTGAAATATATTTGAATCATAGTGTACTTTTTTTTAGTAATCTATTTGTTAATTTACTAAAATTTTATAAGATATATATCAGTATTGCTTTTGCACATGCATGCATATACATCAATTACTAAATTAGATGACTTTTATATTTACTTTTTTTAAATAAAGTCAAAAGGGTATTTTCGGTAATGTCTACTATAGAGATGGATTGATGGGAATGAATTGTTCTATACCAAACACGGTAATAAAGTATTCCCAGACATGTAATGTCGTATACCAAACACAGTATTGCAACATTCCCGGGAATCTTCATTCCCACCCTCATATTCCTGGGAATCCATCAATTCCTGGGAATTCTCCAATCCGCGTACCAAACGCCCCCTAAGGTTTCAAACCTGAAAACCTAGCCTATCCCCTATTTAGTTTTTGGATCCCAACCCGAAACCAAGCCATATCTGATCCAGTCCAGATTGTTCAGATCCTTGCTAGAACCAACTGGCCTCGTCCTCCTCTCCTTGAGCGTAGCACCCCTGCGAGCTCTAGCCGCCTCTTCTCTGCAGAATTTGATCCAACCCGAATCCAACCTAATTTGGTCCAACCCAAGACTGGATCTAACCCTCTTGGACTTCGGATCCCGAATCCAGCTCAACTCGAACCCGATCCAACCTCCAGTCAAACAGGACTGCATCCAACTGAACCCGGTCTGACCCGAACCGGTTGATTTGTTGGAAGTAGTTGCCCCCCCCCCCTCTCTTGTTTCTTGAATAATAGTTCTATAAAACATCAAACCCATTGAGATGTCAAAGGAATTTTGTATACACGACCTTGCACTTGATTCGTAGTAGTGGTCTCGTAAAAAACAAAAGGAATTTTGTATACACGACCTTGCACTTGATTCGTAGTAATGGTCTCGTAAAAAACAAAAGTTCATCTGGGAATGGGATTTTTGAGAGGGAGCACGAGGATAGGGTGCATGTAATTCACTTGGCCATAGGGGTTGAGTTGCCCATTATTGTGGTTTAGAGTTTTGTTTAGATCATGTTGTGAGGTTTTTTGAGTGTGTTCCTAGAAGTTTTTCTATTGTTGTCTTTTTTGGAGTGGTGTTTTATATCCCTGTAATTTGTGGTATATTTCATTAACTTCTTATTAATGCAATACGGTGAATATACTTTACATTTTTCTTCACATAAAAAAGGAAAATTTGCTGCCAAAGTAGTATACTATAGAAAGGATTAAACTCTATCAAATACTTTGAACCAGACAGAAAGACAGATTGGAATGTTTCAAATGTGTTGTTGAGTTTCATAAATTAACAGATAGTTGTCTACAAACAACCCCCAACGTAGTAAAGATTTAGCTAAGTCAAAAATAAACTATCATGGATTTTATGATATACATGTTTGTAATAAGGTAGGATGTCAAGTCTAAAACCATATTTTAGACCCATAATACTAATTAAAACCTTTTATAATTAGATAGTTATTCTTTTATAATAGCATTTAAGAAATTTTAATTATTTCTAAAGTAGTGATTCACATATTTGTTAATGTACTCATTAATATAATCCACGTATTAGATTTCTACATGGAATTCAATTAACATCAACACTTATTGTATCTAGTTCCACTTAATTAATACTGTTAAGTTTTAATTATGTTTGTTTATGGTAGATAATTTACTCTCTTATTTGCAAGCTGGTTAAGGCACAGATTACGTACCTATTACAAATCTCCTTCGTAGTAGAACAAATATGGTACAGCATATTAGGCTTTGAGTAAACAAATAATAAAAGTAAATTAATTAATACACTAAGTACTCTTATCTAGTAGCCAGGGTGAAGTAAATTAATTAATTAATACACCAAGTACTCTTATCTAGCAGGGTGAAACCAAAACAATTTTGCCCAGGGGCCACCAAAAAATTCTCTGACTGTACACAAGTATATAAGTGTTTTTACATAATCTTTTGGGGGGCAAATTAAGTATGAATCGTAATAAACTTAAAAGGATTTTTTTTTTCATAATTTTAAGGAGGTTTAAATTTATTTATTTTTTTTGGGGGGGGGGGGGACCTAATACACAAGTATTTCCTTACTTAGATTCATTAATAGAAAATTTAAATTTTAGTAATTAATCTACAAACCAAAAAATCTTATATATTTTCCATGGATTTATTGTAATAATTAACAACAAAAATAAGAAAATTTACTGTATTAAATTCATATTACTAAAGAATATATTCACATAACTCCCTTAAACATGTGATTATTATAAATACCTCCCTCTACCTTCAATTAATCACCAAATTAAAAACTCGCCATGTCTCCTTGCCTCCTCCTCTCCTTCATCCTCCTCTTCCCTTTGTCCTCCTCCTCCTCCTTCGTCCCTCACGGGAACCCCGACTCGGTCGCCGTCCAAGTTTTCCACCAAATCAAGACATCCTATAGTCGCTTCCTTCTAGAACAATCTAACAAGTCCCAACAATCCCAATGCCTCACTGGTAACCCCATCGACGACTGCTGGCGCTGCTCTGGCTTTGATCCCCAACGCCTTGCTGACTGTGCCATTGGTTTTGGCGGTAATGCTCTAGGTGGCAAAGGTGGCCAACTCTACACCGTCACCGACTCCTCTGATTCCAGCCCCAACAACCCTAAGCCCGGGACTTTACGCCATGCCGCCTCCCAACCCTCTCCAGTTTGGATCACCTTCGCTTCTGACATGAGCATCAAGCTCTCCGCAGCCCTCCGTGTTACCTCTTTTACAACCATTGACGGCCGCGGTGCCAATGTGCACATTGCTGGTGGCCCATGCATTGTCATTAGGGAAGTCACCAATGTAATAATACATAATGTGCACATACACAATTGTGTCCCGGGTGATGGCAGTGATGGTGATGCGATTTCAGTTGAAACTTCGAAGAACGTGTGGATCGATCACTGCACATTGAGCAACTGTTATGATGGGTTGATAGATGTCACTCTGGGGTCGACAGCGGTCACCATATCAAACAACCTTTTCAGTCATCATGATAAGGTGATGCTGCTGGGGCATAATGATGATTACTTGGCAGATTCGGGGATGCAGGTGACGGTGGCGTTTAATCGGTTTGGGGAGGGTTGGTACAGCGGATGCCGAGGGCTAGGAGAGGATATGTGCATGTGGTGAACAATGATTATGCACCGTGGGGGATGTATGCGATTGGTGGGAGTGCAAATCCGACCATTAATAGTCAGGGGAACCGTTTTGTTGCGCCATTGGATGCTACTCTTAAAGAGGTGACAAAGAGAATTGATGTCGATCAAAAAGAGTGGAAAGGTTGGAACTGGCAAAGCGAAGGGGATATGATGGTGAACGGAGCGTATTTTGTGGCATCAGGTTCAGGGTATGAGATGAAAGCTGAGAGTACCAACCCGATACCGGCAGCTATGATCAACCAGCTTACCATGAATGCCGGTGTCCTCACTGGGACTAGTCATATTATATATCCTTCTTCTGTTTCTTTTATTGTAATGCTTATTGTGCTATTTTGTCTTATTTTATTTTAAAAAGTAATATGTTGCATACATCTTTTTTTTAACGGAAAATGTTGATTATAGCCTACATGTATGATTAATAAGGTGGTAACGAAACAAAAGAGAACTGAGCAACTGTACAATAACAAAAGAAAAGAAACATACATAAAAACAACAAATAACTCTAGGAGGTTGTGACAAATCCTACCAAGAAAAGTAATCTCTAGAGTGCATGAAAATAAACAAGAGATCCCGCTAACAACATCCATGGATGGTACGTGGGATTCTCAATCAAGTGTCATACTCATGCACTTTGAAAGCTTTGGCGATCAGCCCCCTCGGCCCTGTTACCACAGTTGTAGCCCAGAAAGAAATAAGATGTATGATCTGAGTTAATATACTAGAAATACTATTACAAGTCACATGAAAGTAAAAATTATTTCTATCAAGCCATAAACCCAAGTCGTTGTGGCGATGGCTATATACCATACTTCCTTCATCTCTTGTTGAACACTAGCAAACTTAAGACCTACCTACAAGTCATCATAGGTTGTGGGATAGTCGATCATTTGTTCCGAGGGCCCTCAGGACCTCGATCAAAACCACGTTACTCCTATGACACTCTAAGAACATGTGGTTTCTAGACTCAACAGTCGTATTGCTAAACCCACAATTGGTAACGATGTCGGGTTGCCTTTTAACAAGATTTTCCTGTGTGAGTATCGCATCATTGAGAATAAGCCACATGAAAACCCTTACTTTGAGAGGAGCTTTGTGTTAGGAATGTGTCTTGAATACTCGTGGTTCAGATTAGAAGAAGGTAAGATGAAGCACGGAGGTCGAAGCATCGTAGAGAGTAGAAGAGAAAACAGCAACAGCATGGCGCAATAAGGTTGCGGTTGACTGTCCTGGGAGATGGTAGAATGCACTCCCCGACTGCACACCCGACCGCACACCTGACCGCAGTTGCACAGAGTTTAGCCGAGAGGAGGAAGGTCGACCGGACTTGTTGGACAGTCGACCGACCACTACGCTGTGTTCATTTTGGTCCTCATTTTGTTAGGTCGTTTCAGCCCAATCTTCAACTCCAAGTTAGATCGTACGACTCCTATTCAGTTACTTCTTCTTCAAGTTATTTCGGACGACTGAGAATCAGGATTAAACCTAGGGTTCTCTCTATTCTTCTATATATATTGTAAAATTCTCCAATATTAGAGTAGAGTACTTATTGATATTTTCTCCATTGTAAAGAAAGGATTGAGAGAGATAGTTCTTGGTGAGTGAGTTTAATTTCTTGTATTGAGTGAATCAGTAACTCATTGTAATCATTTCTAGTTGAATATCAGATCTCCCTATATTTTTCCCCGGATTAAGAAAAAGCTAATCGAGATAAATTATCATTGTGTTTGTGTTAGATTGGTGGATCTACTTGCTTCCTCAATTGATTTGTCTCGTCTACTTCGACTTCCTCATTGCCCTATTTAGTTTCGCTTCGACAACGGGCATTCGTTGACGTCCCAATCACAACAACTGGTATCAGAGCTTCAGGTTGCACAGTCCCTTGGTTAAGATGACAGGTCAGAGTCATTTGAAGATCAAGTATTTCAATGGAAAAATCAATTTCAATCTTTGGAAGGTTGACATGTATAATATCCTTGTTCAAGAACGTTTGCAGCTAGCTGTTAAGAAAGAAAAGCCAACTTATATGAAGGATGATGTTTGGAAAGATATTCGTGAAAGATCCATAAGTCTGATCCGACTATCATTGGCAGACGAGGTCAAGTGCAGATTTTATGAAGAAAATGATGCGGCGAGTTTGTGGAAAAAACTTATAGCTGAATACTCTGGTTCATCGTTATTAGATCAGATGCATTGGAAGAGGAAGTTATTCCGTTTTTCAATGAAGGAAGGTACCGATCTCCAAGACCACATCACAGAGTTAAATAAGGTTCCATCTGAACTCAAGGCGATAAACGCAGATGTATGTGAGGAAGATAAAGCTTTCAACCTGATATATTTACTGTCGGATTCGTACGAGCTTTTGATCACTACCATGCTCTGCCAAGGAGAGTATTTCTGTAGATGGTGTAATCAAAGCATTGAAGAAAAATCAACTTAGGAAGGAGACTCAAAAATTATCTTTTATTCCCACAAGTTGTCTAGCAGTGGAATGTCCTTCAGGGGGAATACAAAGTGTTATGCAAAAGGATTCGATCTGTTGCCGATATTGCAAGAGGCCAGAGCATATCAAGAAAGACTGTTGGAAATTTCAGAATCAGGAGAGCGCCAAGAATGAGAATTTAGCCGCTAATGTGGTTAGTGCCTTTGATTCAGGTGATTCATGTCTTCTTGTTTCAAATTCTTTAGAAGTGAATTCTAGTTAGTTTATTGACTCAGGGAGTTCTTCTCATATTTGCTCTGAGAAGGAGTTGTTTTTTACTTATAATTCTACTACTCGGTGTTGTGTGAGAACGGAAACAGGAGAGATTTATGAAGTAGTAGGTGAGGAGACAGTTGAGTTGAAGATGCAAAACCTAAATATGGCCACTCTAAGGGATGTTTTGCATATTCTCTGTTAAAACGAAATCAGATTTTCTTAGGAACTCTTGATGCACGGGGCTGTAGGTACACAGCTTGAGGTGAAATTCTGTCTGTTTTTCAGGGTCGTCGTAAAGTAATTAGAGGTATGAGAATGGTTGGGCGAAGACAAAAAAATATCTACAAGCTATGGGGAACCCGAAAAACCTGCGTAGGTGTTCTTACTTATTTTCATGTTATTCTCACAAGCTCATCTACTTTGCCGCAACTAGTATCATCGAAGTGAAACTACAACGTTCGAATATCATCGGAAGGTGGAGAGTAACTTAATGTAGGTGGAGTTCGTGTGGAGGTTGGCATCTCCATGAGAAGGCCTACGGAGGTGTGCCTTGGAAGGGTATACTGATCGGTGAGATTGGGTAGAGATTTGTTCACCTAGAAGAAGAATATATTGTTCTAAGTATTTTTGCAAGTAGAATTCATTAGAGTTTGGAGATGAATAATCACATCATGTGATAGCACTCGTATGCAATCTAAGGTGGAGTTTGTTAGGAATGTGTCTTGAATACTCGTGGTTCAGATTAGAAGAGGGTAAGATGAAGCACGGAGGTCGAAGCGTCGAAGAGAGTAGAAGGAAATCAATAGCAGCAAGGTGCAGCAAAGTTACGGTCGTCTGTCCTGGGAAACGGTCGACCGCACTCCCTGACTGCACACCTGACCACAATTGCACAGGGTTTGACCGAGAGGAGGACAGTCGTCTGGTCTTGTTGGACGGTCGACCGACTGCGGTGCTATGTTTATTTTGGGCCTCAATTTGTTAGGTCGATTCAGTCCAATCTTCAACTCCAAGTTAGATCGTATGACTCCTATTCAGTTACTTCTTCTCCAGGTTATATCTTGACAACTGAGAATCAAGATTAAACCTAGAGTTCTCACTATTCTTCTATATATATTGTAAATTCCTCCAATATGAGAGTAGAGTACTTTATTGATATTTTTTTCATTGCAAAGAGAGGCTTGAGAGAGATAGTTCTTGGTGAGTGAGTTTAATTCCTTTTATTGAGTGAATTAGTAACTCCTTGTAATATTTTCTAGTTGAATATCAGATTTTCCTATATTTTCCCCCGAATTAAGTACAAGCTAACCGGAATAAATCAACGTTGTGTTTGTGTCAGATTGGTTGATCTGCTTGCTCAATTGATTTATCTCATCTACTTTGACTTCCTCATTGCCCTATTTAGTTCCGCTGCGATAACAGGCGTTTGTTGATGCCCCAATTACAACACTTTGACCATCCAAATTATTGATAACCATCTCGGTTTACATCATTTGAAGTGAATACAGTTATAATGTGAGCGCAGTAAAGATTCCATTCTTCTCCAACTCCCATGATCTCCTATTTGAGTCTTGAGAGCACTTCACCCCTGATTGCAAAGTATGTAGTTGAAGTTCCTCCAACTTAAGGTGGAGTTCCTAGTTGAGGTGAGATCCGAAAGGTGGTCTCCACGTCTCTCTTTTCCAGATTTTAGTGACTGTGGTGTGTGGCTGAGTTGAATGCTCATATAAATATGAAAAAAACTCTTTGAGGGCGCGTGCTTCACACCATTTATCCCACCAAAACTTGGTCGAAGGACCATTTTTCATGAAAGATGTTACACAGCTATTAGACGGCTTATAGGCTTTGGAAACCCCTCTCCAAAACCATGAGGCTCGGGCCAACATGAAAGCCCAGAGATTGCGTCCTCTTCCCACTAAGATGTGAATGAATAAATTATTGCCAACCTTGTCCGTTCAGGTGGAATGCTTTCCACCACCACTTTCCAAGAAAATCCAAGTTCATGTCTCTCAGATCAATGATGCCTACTCCTCTCTGTGACTTCCTTATGTATGCATTTTCCCACTTAATAAGATGATGATTACCCTATTGGCATCTGCCCCTTTCCACATGATCCATTTCTGAATCGTTTTTTTGAATAACCCATGTCGCATTTCAAAAAAGGACAAGTAATTAGTTGGAAGGATGGAATGTATAGAGTTAATAAAAGTCACTCTAGGGGAAAGGGATTTACCTTTCCACCCCGTTAACCTAACTTCCACCCGGTCAATAATCGGTAACCAGTCTAATTTATTTAGTCTGGTCTAATTGGAAGCCCAAGTTATTGGATAGGAAAGTTATGAAGATGGAATTTTAGGATGTGAGAGTACTCCTTTGACTCCTCCTTAGATATGGAAATATGTACTAGAGCGCTCTTATAGAAGTTGACCCGCAGCCCCGACCACGTTTCAAAATAGTTTAGAGGATATTTGAATGTAATCGTTTCCCTAGAATAACCATTTCCAAATAGTAACGTATTGTATATCCCTTTGGCCTTATCTGATCTGCACCATTGACTTCTGGTCTTAGATCTAGACTCTTGGTGGTTGTTTTGGCCGAATCTGATGGAGACAACGGGAATGTTGGAGGATTGACGAAAACATAATTACCTGAATCAAACTGTGGTGGGATCTCTTTACTTCGTATGCACCATTTATAGCCAAGTTCAACTCCGGTGAGGCAACTTTCATGTAAGATCGACCATCCCTTTCCTAAGCTAGGGGTTTCTTCACCTTCTCCGCCGCTTCAGAGCTTTGATCCTCCATCTTCGGCTCGAGAAACGAACCTGATAAAATACGATTTATCGAAGGCCCTGAACTTCCAGAATGTAAGCATGGACTTTAGGTCAGGGCTGTGAATTGGCATCCTAGCCAACTCCATCTCCGATTTCCTCACTGTTTTAGGTTCGATCTCCACCATCGAGCTAAAGTTCACCACTACTTTCTCCAGGGTTTCCTTCCTCCACCAGTCCAGTAGTAATCTCCTTTAGGGAGTTCGACGCTGATCTTAGGTGACCACTATGCAAAAATGATCAAGAAATGGCTGAAATCAAGTACTTCAGTTGATGAAGTAATGTCGATGAGCTTCTCCAGTGAAGGGAAGGAAACAAGGAAATGGAGGTGGCACATTTGCTTCACCGTTCACTCATATTGCACCCTCGATTGCCAATGGGCAGTTAGTGCATCTTGGGAGATGATTCTACGATAGGCGACCATGCTTTACTTTAGCGATGATGCCCCATTTTCGAAGCCATTGTTCCTTGTGTTGGAAGATTCTGATGCTACTAGTCAGCGTAATATGCGTCGCACTCTTCAGAGATCGCCCCCAACACACACACTTTGACTCACTTTCACCTTGGTAATCACCACACTCCAACAATCATAGGAGAGGTGACCCCACTTCATAAAACCGAGGCACCGAACCTTCTTTGTGCAATCAGCCTTGACATGTCCAAGATCACTGCAATTGAAGCAAGGGATCGCCGCCTTCATCCCCTTTCTTCGCTTCCTCACCGGCCTTTTAGACGACTCTGATGCGAGCAATTGCTTCCTCAACGAATTACTTACAACGAAAATCCATGTCTCATCAACTTCCCTCATCGATCAATCGATCCTTATTCTCAGCTTATTGCTCCTCTGCCGGACTCCTATCTGAAGTCGTGGAAGACAAAGGAGGTGGGGATTTTTTAACCCAAACTGATAAGGAATTACATCGTTATGTGGAATGAATTAGGGATGAGTAAGGCATATGGCTTGCCGCCGTCAGAGATTGGTAGTGACAAGTGATTGTTAAGGGGGTGGGATAGGTTTTGTTTTTGTAGGTGGGTGTACATGTGTATACTAATGTTGTTGAGATTAGTGGTGACAATGGGGGTTGGGGGGGAGGGTGGGTGGGGGAGTGTTGGTGGTGGGAGTTAGGGTGAGATTGGAGTGGTAGCTGCTACGATTGTTGATGGATTGGGTGATTGTGTTAGAGAATTAGCTAAGTTTAGTGACAACCAATCTTGATGAAGAACAATCAAATAAGTAGATTTAAACCAATCACACAAAAAATACAAATTTTTTATCCCGGTTTAGGCGAATCTAATCCGAGGGAGAAATAAGGAAAATATTATCCAACTAAAATAGATTATAAGGAGTTAGTTATAAACACACTCACCAAGAACCTATCTATTTCTCAAGCCGCACTTAGAAGAAGATAATAGCTGTTTACAATAGATAACTCTCAATCTCAACTCTTAATGAAGTACTCTATCTTGTCTCTCAATTGAGACTTACATAAACATATATAGAGATCTAGAGAAACCCGAGGTTGTAGTATTGATACATAAATAGTCCGATATATCCTGTAGATGAAGTCACACGACAGGAGTCGTATCATCTAACATGAAGTTGAAGATGGGCCCAAAATATCACCAAGATATATAGAAGCCCAAAATAGTGTTGTGTGCCGCATACGGTCGACTGCCAAAAGATGCAGTCGACTGTCCTTTAGGTTTTCCAAACCTGAGGGGTGTACAATCAACTGTACATGTCTTTGTTCTTGGATGCTTTGCTACCCTATTTTCTGATTCTCTCCACTCGATGTTATGACCCCCGTGCTTCGTCGTCTCTTCTACCAATCAAAAAATTATGCAATACATACAATCCCAACTAATTGGGAGGATGGTGATGGGGTTGATGCAAGGGCGGATCGAATGAAGGGGGGAAACAAAAATACCCCCACCCCCTCCAACACACACACAAAAAATATAAATAAATAAATAAATTGCAGCCCACCCAAGTCCAAGCTCCAAACCCAGACCACCCTGTTTCCTTTCTTCTCTTCTTCCAATCTTCCTTGTTTCCCTTCTTCTCCAAATAAAAAAATCCAAAACCTAGTGTTGTGCACGGCTGTGGAGTGTGGACGATTGGACAAAGTCGACGAAACCTCGCCAACTCTCTCTCTCTCTCTCTCTCTCTCTCTCTCTCTCTCTCTCTCTCTCTCTCTCTCTCTGTACTTCTTGATTTTGATAATTTGATTTACAATGTTGTGGTTCTCACATTCCTTTAAACTTTGCCTTTTTAGTGAACTAAGAGAAATTAATATGAATTCCAGTGGCTTATAAATTGTTCACTGTCTGATTAGAGAGATTGTCTGATTAGATTTAAGGAGATCACTAAATCATTAGAGAGATCACTAGATCCATTTGTTTATTCAAGCATATTTAGCCGAAGACCCAAGCAAATGTGATTTATGAAATTACATCAAATTGCAATCATTTATATTAAAGGTTGGATAATTTTTCCCTTACCTTGTTGGTTTAGTTATAACAATATAGCATAACCAGATTCAGGGCCGGCCCCCACCTTGAGGCAGGTGAGGTGGTCGGCTCAGACCCTCGAATTTTTTGAAATTTTAGAGGCCCCAAAATTTGTATTTCCCCTTGTAAATATATGCACGTATTTTGTGAGTAAAAAAAATGTAATTAGGGGACCCAAAAAACAATATTTTGGGCCTTTCGCTCCCCCCCCCCCCTCCGCGTGCAAAATCAGGGCTGACCCTGACCAGATTATACAAATAAATGGGTTAGAAACTTCCAACAAGTTCTCTTGAAGAAATGGAGCTATCAGTTATGTTGGAGTAATTGGGGTTCAGATTTTCTAATGGAGTGGTGTTTATAGTACTAGGGAAATTAATATTTATGATATTTGCAGGAATTACAATATTTATTTAGAGTGATTTTGTTGAATACATTGATTTTGATGTTGTTGTTAATGAATTTTACTTTATAAAATATCGTCGGGTGCAACTAAAAGAACTTTAAAATGTATATTTTGAGATAGATGGAGAATTTAATATACCACTAGTATTTATAACAACTTTACAAATATTTTGAAAGTTATCTTGTGGTTTTTTTTTCTTCCAGCCTCCCCTACTTTTCATTCGTATCCACCCCTGGGTTGATGATAATGTCGGTGGGGCATGAGGTTGGGGATCAGACTGTTGGGGTTGTTGTTGGGTGGTGGGGCTGGTGGCGTTGATGTGCTCATATCGGTGGCGAAGGAATACGCCGCCGAGGAGCTCTAACGGGGCTCACTCGATGATGGTGACAATGGTCATGGGGAGGACTACTCCTATGAGCCCTCCCTATGCACGGAGACGGTGATCGATGATGCATGGTTCCTTCTTGGGCTCCGTTGGTGATATTTCTCTCTCCTCGGCGAACCGGGAGCGATGATAATGCCTCTCCCTCAATGGTGATGTTGGCAGTGGTGGGAGTGGACCCCCTCTTCGGGCCCACAACCTCCCCTCTCTAATTTCTTGATTACCTTGGCTGCTATGGCGACGACAATGGCCATTATCTCATTTGCTCTTTAACAAGCTATGAAATCCGAGTCGGTAAACTTGTTGGTCTCCAGGGCCTCCGGTTTTGTACCTCAAAGAATATGGATTATGTTAAGGGCAAGGCAAACTTTTTTTTTTTTTTTGATTAAAAGATGACTAAAGTCATCGCTTCATTAAAGAAAAATTAACGAAACAGGAATAGAGAGTACATATAAAGCCCGAAGGCGAATAACACTAAATAACATCTTATTCTGGCTAAACTACCCGAACAACGAACAAAACATCAAAATAATAAAACGTCTACATCAGACCAAAAGTTGGTTTACAAAACATCAAAATAATAAAACGTCTACATCAGACCAAAAGTTGGTTTCCCACTCCCAGATGTCTAAAGTCCCCATGCTTGCTGTCTACTCTTCCTCCTCTCCCAAGCGCATCTTCTTCCTGGATCTGTTGAGTCCTGTCCATTCATTACAACATAAGTGAATTTTTTGCATCAACGATGAAAGAGAATGACGAACACTATTGAAACAGAAATCATTATGGTCTAGCCATAAGTTCCACAATACAGACGCCACAACAAATTCCCAATCTAATCTTACCTCTTTTCTAATCCTGTTTGATCTAAGAGACCACCAAACCTCAGCACTAGACCCCAGATAATGTAAAACCCCGAACGTGCTACCCACTTCCCCCCAGACCCATCTAGCTCTATGACAATTGAATAAAATGTGGTTCGTATCTTCTTCGTAGGACATACATGTACTACATATCACATTATCCACGATTCTCCTCTTCCTCAAATTAACCCTGGAGAGAATTGCATCATTCTCCACCAACCATAGGAAGACTTTCACTCTTGAAGGAACATTGATACCCCAAATAACGTCCGTAATCTCGTTTCTAATGCCACCATCATTCAGCCTTTTGTATAGCGAGGAGACCGAGAACTTACAATTTGCCTCCAACGTCCACCATCTCTCGTCTTCCTCCTGCTGGGTGTAATTTTCTTCTATACGAATGAAATTATTGACCTTTTTTAGTTGACCGATTGCTTCAAAGTCAAGGGTGTCTTTGACCTGTAATCTCAATTTATTGTTCCTCCAAATGTCAGACACCACTGTATCACTGTTCAGAACTGCCTCTGCCGTTGCGGGAAAAAGCCCCATAAGCGAATTGTTGCCACACCACTTGTCTTTCCAAAATCTTGTGTTCCTGCTATCTTTAACCCTACAAAGAGTGTTGTTGTGATAAACATCGCCCGTCTTGTAAACCCCTTTCCAAAAGAAAGATTTTCTACTATGGATGCCTTTACCCCCAAATTTGAATTTCCTCCTAGTCCTGTAATTAGTTAGAGACTTAAACCACCAATTATTATGTCGTTTAGCCAACTTCCACCACCACTTGCTCAGAAGGGCCTGGTTCATGTCTCTAAGATTAATGATTCCCAATCCTCCGAACTCCTTCCTTTTGCATATCCTCCCCCAATTGACTAGATGGATCCCTTTCCCCCCTTCGTTAGCTCCTTTCCAAAGGAATCTCCTTCTAAGTTTGTCTATCTTGTGAATTGCCCATGCCGGTAATTCGAAGATCGACATGAGGTAAATGATGACTGCATTAAGCAGGGTGATCCTACCTCCCATTGTAAGCAATTGCCCTTTCCACCCTGCCAGCTTTTTCTCGATCCTATCGATAATTGATTGCCAGTCTTCCTTAGTGAGCTTCCCTGGCCTGATGGGGATCCCTAGATATGTCAACAGAAACTCTCCCCTATTGCATCCTAGCATCTGTTGGATCGTTGAGATGGGGACGGAGCATAGCTCGCTCAGTTGTATGACACAGCTCTTCTTGAAATTGACCTTCATACCAGACCAAGCTTCAAAGCACTTCAATACCGTTCCCATAGCTATGATGTCCTCCTTAGACTCCATACCAAACAATAACGTATCATCCGTGTATTGCAGGATAGACATAGGCTCTGAGAAACCCCTGATATCAATGCCAAAGTGAGCTCTCTCCTTATGCCCGTTAGCTATCATCTCTGGCAATCCATCTGCTACAATTGCAAATAACATCGACGACAGGGGATCCCCTTGTCGAAGCCCTCTCTTGCATCTGATTTCTTTACCCTGTGCTCCGTTAATGATAAGAAACAATTTGCCACCTCTGATGCATTGGAATATCCACTTCCTCCACCTTTCCCCGAATCCTTTAAGCAGTAGCGCTTCGTCCACCGAGTTTCATTCGACTGAATCGTAGACCTTTTGGAAGTCCACTTTAAAGAGAAACCCGTCCGTTTTGTCTCTACAAGCTCTGAAGACCATTTCATGGGCCGAAGAGACGCTATCCATGATATCCCTTCCCTTAATGAATCCACTCTGTGATTCTCCGATAATATCATTTAATAGTGGCCCCAATCTATTGGCCAAAACCTTGGTAATGATCTTAAAGGAGCCGTTGAGCAGGCTGATTGGTCTGAAGTCTCCTACCTCTTCAATCTCAGGCTGCTTGGGTATCAGAACAATATTCGCATAGTTTAGCCGATCTAAATCTGCCTCCCCCTTGTAGAAATCTTGGACAATGCGCAAGAAATCACCTTTGATGATATTCCAGTAAAGCTTGTAGAAGAATAACGGGAATCCGTCTGGACCAGGCGCTTTATCCAATCCCAGACTGTTGGTAGCTGATAGAACCTCCTCTTCGGTGAAAATGCTTTCAATATAATCATATTCATTAATCCTTGAATCCATCCACATTTTCTGATTCATCGAACACCTATGCTCTCTTTTTTCACCCAACAACTCCCTATATTTCTCGTGTAGGTGTTGTTTAATTCTATCCTCATTCTCGCACCAAATTCCTTCCACCTTAAGCCCAGAAATGTGGTTTCTACGCTTTCTTCCATTGGCCATCTTGTGAAAAAATTTAGTGTTGGCATCTCCTTCTGTTACCGCTGAATCTGGTGTGGGGGTAAACAGATAGAATTTGTGGGTTCGTGGAAAAACCTGAATAGCGGATCTGAACCTGTTCGTCGGAGTTGGGATGCCGACTCCCGCCGAATACCTGCAAGGAAAGTGCGAAACACCGGGGTTGATCCCGGCGACGCACCCTCCGACGCTCTTGTCAGTAACCAGTGATGATTAAAAAAGAGCTTAAGTTGGCAAAAAGTAATTCACCTGTAACAGTGGTAGGTGGGGGGTATTTATAGTCGCCGTTGGGATCAGATTAGGAATGTGATTCTTGTGATCTGATAAGGCATAAAATCCTCGTAATCAGATTAGGAATGTAATCCCTTAATTCCCGGTGAGAGGATAACTGCAAATCAGGCCCGTTGATTTAGTCAAATCAGTGACCCTGATCTCCTCTTGCTGGTCTGGGTTTGTATCGGGTCGGGACCCGTATCCAGTTGAGGTGGATCCGTTCACGGATTGTTGGATCTGTGAGAAGGAGACCCAGTACCCGCTTCGGACCCGTTAGTAGGTGAAATTACCGTTTTACCCCTGAGCTTTAAGATTCGTCTCCGATGTGAAAGGTCCCGATTTAATCCTATTTTTATCCATATCACGAGCCCCCCACTCCTAGAGACTGAGTTTTTCAGTCTTTGAGGAGTAGTTTTACTGTTCTAATGGCGTACGGGATTTTATCGGCGTTCTTAAGGGAGTTTTGGATCTAGCTTGGGGTGTAACGGTGTTATTATGGGCTTGTAAAATACCCAAAAATATTCTCAGAATTTTCCAGATTTTTGGTGATTTTTCCAGATTTTTCTGATTTTTTTCTCATTTTTTTTGAATTTTTTATTCATTTTCCGAATTAAATAATTAATTATCGAAAATATTAAATAATTATTCTAATTAAATAATTATATTTTTCAGAATTTAAAATAATTTTTCTGAATTTATAATTATTTTTAGAATTTTTATTATATTTTTTTCGATTTTTTAAATATTTTTTCGGATTTTTTAAATAAAAAAACAATTAAATAAATAAATTAATTAAATTAAATAATACCTGACACGTGGCGCGTTCTGCGCCGTCGGATACTGGCACGAATCTCGAGGGGGCGCGTTTTTCGAAAAATTGTTATTTTGTCGTTTTGTGCAGACGTGGCGCGATCTGAGCAGTTCATCAATTTTTGCGCGATTTTCGCGAAGATCCAACGGTTGGAGTTGCTCGGTGGCTTTTTTCTCCGTTTGCAGGATCGGAAAGGGACGTGTTCGGCTGCCGACCGAGAGGTGACTTCGTCCTCGGGAGTGAGGCCACCTCGAGCTGCCACGTGGCACTTTGCTTTTTTTTTTTCCTCTTTCTTTTCTTTCTTTCCCCGCGCTTCCTTCTTTCTCTTCTTCTTCGTTCTTCGTTCTGTGTCTTCTTCTTCGTTGCTCCGACCCAACCTTCGACTCGACAACGCCTCCGACTCCGACTCCGTCCCCGTCTCCGTCCCCGAGGGTGTCAATGGAGTTCGGTGACGTCGAAGTGGCAAGGCGAGCTCGCGAAGTGGAGGGCTCGGCGACGGGCTTGGAATGAGCGGAGCTTGGCCATGGGATCGATGGAGACGGAGCTCGCGCAGTTCGGAGCTCGTCGAGGCGGTGATGGAGCTCGATTGTGGGAGAGCTCGACGGCGAAGCTTGGAATGAATGGAGCTCGACCATGGATTCGATGGAGAGGGAGCTCGCATAGTGGAGCTTATCGAGGCGGTGATGGAGCTCGACGCAGTGGTGGGCTTTGTTGTCGGAGCTTCGAAGCTCGACGAGTGGAGTTCGGAGCTGAGCTCGCCGAAGAAGAAGCTCGACGCTGTGGAGCTGGAGCGGAGCTTGAAGAGCTCGGAGTGAGGTAGAGAGAGAGCTCGGCAACGATGGGTTTCGGCGAGGAGCGTGCTCGGAACTCGGAGCTCCGGAGTGTGAGCTCGGCAAGGCGAGGAGTTGGAGTAGAGTTCGAGCTCGGCTCTTGAAGATGGAGCTTGATGATGGAGCTCGGTAGAGGAGAGCTCGGCATGGGTTCGGCGAGGAGGTGGCCGATGATGGCATTGTTGGCCATGGTGAAGCTTGTCGGTGGAGAGCTTCGGGGCTCGTCTCTCTGAGCTCGCTCGTCGGTCATGGTGGAGCTCGGAGCTCGTGAAGTTCGGAGCTCGGCCATGACGAAGGAGGAGTGCGACTTGGCACCATTTGATGTTGTGGTTTTTCTCGAGCTCGACGAGGGGAAGAACTGAGCTCAGATGTTAGGTTTTCTGGCAGTGGTGGTTGCCGGCGACGAAGGGGGGAGCTCGGTGAAGGCTGATGGAGGGGCGTTGGAGCTCGGAGAAGAGTTTGGGTCCTATTCTTTTTGGTTTCTATTTTGAAGAGGGGAAGAAGGTGATGGGAAGGGGTTCGGGTTGGATCCCCTTAACGGGTCTGAACCCGGCCCCTTGTGCTCCCCCCCCCCCCCCTTTTTTTTTCTCCTTCCTCCCTACTTCTTGTTCGGCAAATCCGAGCACGGATTTTGAGGTGCATTTTTTGGCCATTTTGCAGCTCGGTAGGGCAGTAGCTCGGATTGGAGATCCGAGCAACGTGGCTTGATCTGGGCCGTTGAATGGTGGCACGAATCTCGAGACGGGCTCAATTCCCAAGAAAATGCTATCTTGTCGTTTAGCGTCGCTGGCAAGATCTGGGCCGTCTGATCGAGATCTTACACGAATGTTAAGGAGAAAGTGAGTTTTCTCCGTTTGCAGGATCGGAGAGGCACTTGCTCGGCAGCCGACCGGGCTCTTTGATGTTGGGGCTCGGATGGGAAGAGCTCGGATTCTTGCTCGGATGGGAAGAGCTCGGATGGGAAGAGTTCGGTTCGGATTTCTCCCTCTTGCGAGTGGCTCGGCTCGGATTTCCGAGCTATTCGGCACAGCTGCATTGAGATCCACGTTCCCGGTGCTATGGAGGTCCGATCGGGGCGTGCGACCCCTTGTTTCGAAGCTAGTTCGAAGATCTACAACTTCTCTTTAGGAGTGGGATGAAGATTCACCCTCCTTCATGGTCAAAATAGCCCCGCAAAATGCTTGTCTTCATGAAGTTGATAAGTACTTTGGTCTTGGGGATTTTGGAAGAGGAGCTCCACTTCTAGGGGCGGAGAAGATGTGCTAGGAAGACCCTTGTGCTTGGAAGACCCTTGGGCTAGGGAGACCCTTGGGGCGAAGAAGAGGCGCGAGTGGGTCGGATCGCTAGTCGCTCGGCTAGGAATACTGAGCGACGTGGAGCGATCTGAGCCGCTGGATCTCAGCGCGGATCTCGAGGCAGGCACAGTTTCCAAGAAAACACTATCTTATCGTTTAGCGACGCTGGCAAGATCTGGGCCGTTGGATGATGGCATGAATCTCGAGACGGCTCCGTTCCCAAGAAAACGCTATCTTATCGTTTAGCGACGCTGGCAAGATCTGGGCCGTCTGATCGAGATCTTGTACGAATGTTGAGGAGAAAGTGAGTTTTCTCCGTTTGCAAGATCGGAAAGGCACTTGCACGGCAGCCGACCGGGCTTTTTGATGTTGGGGTTGGATCGGCACTTGCTCGGCATTCGAGCGGATGGAAGAGCTCGGCTCTGGAAGGGAGCCATTTATGAGATGAGTTTGAGGAGCAACTCTTGGAGAGAGTTTTGAGCTCCGAACTCGTTGAGAAGAGGTCCGCTTCGGCGGCGAGCGGAGGGAAGAACTCGGCTCTGGAAGAGAGCTATTTGTGAGATGAGTTTGAGGAGCAACTCTAGGAGAGAGTTGTGAGCTCCGAACTTGTTGAGAAGAGGTCCGCTTCGGCGGCGAGCGGAGGGAAGAGCTTGGCTCTAGAAGAGAGCCATTTGTGAGATGAGTTTGAGGAGCAACTCTTGGAGAGAGTTTTGAGCTCCGAACTCGTTGAGAAGAGGTCCACTTCGGGGATGAGCGGAGCGAAGAGCTCAGCTCTGGAAGAGAGCTATTTGTGAGACGAGTGTGAGGAGGGACTCTATGAGAGAGTTGTGCTCCAAACTCGTCGAGAAGAGGTCCGCTTCGGCGGCGAGCGGAGGGAAGAGCTCGGCTCTGGAAGAGAGCCATTTGTGAGATGAGTTTGAGGAGCAACTCTTGGAGAGAGTTTTGAGCTCCGAACTCGTTGAGAAGAGGTCTGCTTCGGCGGCGAGCGGAGGGAAGAGCTCGGCTCTGGAAGAGAGCTATTTGTGAGATGAGTTTGAGGAGCAACTCTAGGAGAGAGTTATGAGCTCCGAACTCGTTGAGAAGAGGTCCGCTTCGGCGGCGAGCGAAGGGAAGAGCTCGGCTCTGGAAGAGAGTCATTTGTGAGATGAGTTTGAGGAGCAACTCTTGGAGAGAGTTTTGAGCTTCGAACTCGTCGAGAAGAGGTCCGCTTCGGCGGCGAGCGGAGGGAAGAGCTCGGCTCTGGAAGAGAGCCATTTGTGAGATGAGTTTGAGGAGCAACTCTTGGAGAGAGTTTTGAGCTCCGAACTCGTTGAGAAGAGGTCCGCTTCGGCGGCGAGCGGAGGGAAGAGCTCGGCTCTGGAAGAGAGCTATTTGTGAGATGAGTTTGAGGAGCAACTCTAGGAGAGAGTTGTGAGCTCCGAACTCGTTGAGAAGAGGTCCGCTTCGGCGGCGAGCGGAGGGAAGAGCTCGGCTCTGGAAGAGAGCCATTTGTGAGATGAGTTTGAGCAGCAACTCTTGGAGAGAGTTTTGGGCTCCGAACTCGTTGAGAAGAGGTCCGCTTCGGGGATGAGCGGAGCGAAGAGCTCAGCTCTAGAAGAGAGCTATTTGTGAGACGAGTGTGAGGAGGGACTCTATGAGAGAGTTGTGCTCCAAACTCGTGGAGAAGAGGTCCGCTTCGGAGGCGAGCGGAGTGAAGAGCTCGGCTCTGGAAGAGAGCCATTTGTGAGATGAGTTTGAGGAGCAACTCTTGGAGAGAGTTTTGAGCTCCGAACTCGTTGAGAAGAGGTCCGCTTCGGCAGCGAGCGGAGGGAAGAGCTCGGCTCTGGAAGAGAGTCATTTGTGAGACGAGTGTGAGGAGCAACTCTAGGGGAGAGCTGTAGCTCCGAACTCGTTGCTTATGTGAGAGAATCAACGGTTGTGGGAGCAATTCCGAATGGCGAACCACTTCTAACTTGCTGAAGAGCAAGTTATTTGAAGCAGAATCGAGCCAAGTGTTGGACTCCGAACCATCGGTAGAGGTAGTCAACGGTTGTGGGAGCAATTCCGAATGGCGAACCACTTCTAACCCGCTGAAGAGCAGGTTATTTGAAGAGGAGTCGAGCCAAGTGTTGGACTCTGAACCATCGGTAGAGGTAGTCAACGGTTGTGGGAGCAATTCCGAATGGCGAACCACTTCTAACCCGCTGAAGAGCAGGTTATTTGAAGAGGAATCGAGCCAAGTGTTGGACTCCGAACCATCGGTAGAGGTAGTCAACGGTTGTGGGAGCAATTCCGAATGGCGAACCACTTCTAACCCGCTGAAGAGCAGGTTATTTGAAGAGGAATCGAGCTAAGTGTTGGACTCCGAACTCATTGTTTAAGGTTAGTAAGTTGCGGGAGTAGCCCTGTAGAAGAAGCTGGACTCCGAACCCACCATTTAAGAGAGAAGTAAGAGAAATAATTTTTAATGAAAAGATGTAAAGTTTGAAATAAACTAAGTGGCCGCTTCAATAGAGCGAGCCATTATTACATGCTATCGGCCGGGTTACAAGCATCGGCCTTATTGAAAATTAGGGTCCTACTTCTACAATAAGGTGAAGACCTCTTGGGAAGAGCCGGGAGGTTCTGAGTCTTAAAGCTCGGCGGGCCCTTCGGTTCGTTTGTTGGCTCCTCAGGGGGGAAGCTCGGCCCCCTCTTTCTGGACGAACTTGGTCAGGTGCCCCTGCTGTATGAGTTCTTTGATCTCCTCCTTCAGAGCCCGACAATCTTCCGTGTCGTGGCCGTGGTCCCTGTGAAAGCGGCACCACTTATCCTTGTTCCTCTTCTTTCCAGGTGTGTTCATTCTAGGGGGAGCAGCACGGAGTAGCCCTTCCTTATCCACTTCCATAAGAACTTCTGATATATTGGCAACGAGGGGGGTGAACTTCTCAAACCGATGAGTCGAGCGATGCTGGCCATTGCTGTCCTTCTGAAGCTTCTTAGCCTCTTCTTCTTCGGTCAGCTTTCGTTTCGTCCCTGAGGTAGACCCTCCGAAGCTTGGAAGGTAGGCGACCTCTTCGGCACGAATGTACTTGTCACACCTGAGAAGGAGGTCGGCAAAGTTCTGTGGAGGCTTCTTAGCAAGAGAGGAGCGGAGGCTGGAATTGAAGACGTTGGATTGGAAGGCAGCTGTTGCGACGGATTGGTCGAGGGAGGCTATGGACCTGACCTCCGCAGTGAACCTCTTCACATAGTCTCTCAACTTCTCTCCCTTCTCCTGGCGGAGCTGGAGTAACGAGATGTTGGTTTTCTCCGTGCGTCTGCTACTCACAAAATGAGTGATGAAGAGGCTCTCGAATTGCTCGAAGGAGAATATGGAAGACGGGGCGAGGCGGGAGTACCACTCCCGAGCCGAACCCTTAAGATTGGCAGGGAAGGTTTTGCACAGCAAAGCATCGGAAGCTTGGTGGATTAGCATGAGGGTCTTAAAGCTTTCGATGTGGTCCACGGGATCCGACTCCCCCGAGTAAGTTTCGAACTTCGGGGGTTCGAAACCTCTTGGGATAGGAGCTTCCATGATGGTCCGGGAGAAGGGGGGTCTGCTCGGACGGATGGTTCTGCTGTTTGACCCCTCCCCCTCGTCTATCCGACCGATTCGTCTCTCCACCTCATGGAGACGGCGGTATAGGGCATCGTCCCTCCCGCGGTAGTCGAACGAGCCTCTGGACTCGTCTTCGTAGGAGGGAGAGCCGGGGCTACGACGATGGTCGTCCCGGGAGCGGCGAGGGTTAAGATCATGCTGCTGGTGGTTAGGAGCCGGCGGAGGAGAGGCGGACCTACGGCGAGGACTGGGAACCCGTTGGGGCGAAGGAACCTTTTGGGCCTCATTGTTGTTGGGTCAGAGGTTAAGAGCCTGCAACACCGTTGCTTGAAACTGCAGGAACTCGGCGCGAGTGATGGGCGCCTCATTGTTCCTCGGCTGATGCCGACCGGTAGGAGAGTGGCGCCTCCTCCTGTAATGCTCGGGTGACTCTCTCTGCCCTCTCCTGGTAGGAGACCTTCTACCCTCGCGGTGGTGAGGATTCCGCTCATCTGGACGTTTTAGGCGGGAGGCTCCCTCTCGGGACCGCTTTTCGTCCAGACAGTGGCAGAGATCCTCATCCTTCTACCGGTTGAGGATAGTATTTCGAAGGTCAGGGGCCTGAGGACTATGAGAGGCGTAAGAGTCTGTAGAGACGTTGCGTACCGATATGTGGTCTAGATGGAGAGGTTGTTTTTGCTTCCGTGGATCGGGACCGTTTGGGGGTTGCTGGTTCGGAAGAGGAGGTGGGTCCTGCTGGACACGGTCCTCGGCGGGCGGAGGGAGCCCCCCCAGTTGTTGAAAGGGATGGACAGGGACTTCTTGCTGGTCCGCGGGGTTGGGTGCACGATTGGACCCCCTGGATCTTACTTTTCTGGGAGGCATGGCTGGAGAAGAGCTAGTCGACGAGAAAGAGGCGGAGGCTATTCGTATGGATTCCCACAGACGGTGCCAATCTGTTACCGCTGAATCTGGTGTGGGGGTAAACAGATAGAATTTGTGGGTTCGTGGAAAAACCTGAATAGCGGATCCGAACCTGTTTGCCGGAGTTGGGATGTCGACTCCCGCCAAATACCTGCAAGGAAAGTGCGAAACACCGGGGTTGATCCCGGCGACGCACCCTCCGACGCTCTTGTCAGTAACCAGTGATGATTAAAAAAGAGCTTAAGTTGGCAAAAAGTGATTCATCTGTAACAGTGGTAGGTGGGGGGTATTTATAGTCGCCGTTGGGATCAGATTAGGAATGTGATTCCTGTGATCTGATAAGGCATAAAATCCTCATAATCAGATTAGGAATGTAATCCTTTAATTCCCGGTGAGAGGATAACTGCAAATCAGGCCCGTTGATTTAGTCAAATCAGTGACCCTGATCTCCTCTTGCTGGTCTGGGTTTGTATCGGGTCGGGACCCGTACCCAGTTGAGGTGGATCCGTTCGCGGATTGTTGGATCTGTGAGAATGAGACCCAGTACCCGCTTCGGACCCGTTAGTAGGTGAAATTACCGTTTTACCCCTGAGCTTTAAGATTCGTCTCCGATGTGAACGGTCCCGATTTAATCCTATTTTTAGCCATATCACCTTCCTTCAACCACTGGATTCTGGAGCGTTGCTTCCAATAATGTTCCTCCATCCTCCCAAGATGGAGGATGTCTTGTCTATTCCTATATAACTCATCTAATTCAGTCTCTATTAAATCTCTTTCCTCCTCTATGATTTCTAATTGCTCAATCCTCTCTCCTATCTCCTCTTTGAGTCTCTGATTTTGACCGAATTCCAACCTGACCCACTGCTTCAATTTAACTCTTAGTCTCCTGGTCTTTTGAATCCAACATCCCACTACCGAATCTGTCGAGGTGGGAGCGTTCCAGCTCTCCTCAATAATCCTCTTTGTTCCTTCGCACAACGTCCATGACTTCTCAAATTGAAACTGGTGTGTGTTCCTTCTTTGTCCTTCCCCGCAATCCAGTGCTAACGGAGTGTGATCAGAGGTGAATCTGATCATCGCTTTGGCCTTCGCTAATGGAAAGTAGTCTTCCCATTCGGAGGAGACTAGGATTCTATCTAATTTTGCCAAAGTAGGAGCTGCTTGTAAATTCGACTAGGTGAATTTCCTATTCAGCGGATTGATTTCCACCAACTCTAAATCATCGATTAAAGCGTTGAATTGCTCCCTGTCCCCCCGAGGCGCTCCTCTACCTAGGTGCTCGAATTGAAATCTTGTAATGTTGAAATCTCCACCCACCACCCGCGGACCCATACACCTTCCTCTAATGCTCCTAAGCTCGTCCCAGAACAAATTCCTTTGAGCTGACTCATAAGGTCCATAGACTGTAGTTACCGTATGAATTCAACTATCAGCCTGTCTTCTGATAGTGATCGTGATAGAGTACACCCCCGAAATTTCGTCTATAATCTCGAACACCGTAGGATCTATCCCAATAGCTATACCCCCTGAAAACCCTCTCAACGGTTTAAACCTCCACTCAAAGGAACCTATACCTTTGATGCTTTGAAAATCTACTGAATTGGGAAATTCAACCCTAGTTTCCTAAAACGCGCAAATGGTCGGCCTATATCTAATGATAGTGTCACTAATTAGTCTCTTTTTGGATTTCTGTCTTATCCCCCTCACATTCCAGAATATGTATAACATAAAAAACTAAAGACTCTAACACCTAAACTCCAAATCTCAATACCCATCCTTATTCTAACTGTCATGTTCTCTCCCCTCTAATAATATTCACATGGAACAATTGCTCATCTCTATTGGACCCCATGGCTAGACCGTAAAGATTAGCAAAATAAATAAGGGAATCATCATTTAAAAGATTTAATACTGAAAAATGACTCGAAGAGATACCTTGGCATGCCGAGGTTGGCTCTCTAGTCTTTGTCGCCGCTCTAATCAAATCTTCTTCACTTGGTCCACTTGATCCCCATTTATCTAACTGCCTTTTGCTCTTTCGTTGAGATTCTACACTATATTTGGCACCGCTGCCCCCTGCGCTCTCTCCTGTCCCGCCTCCTGCCAATTCTCTAACTTGTTTTGCCCATTTTTCGTGCTCCGAGTCGTAAGCACTTCCGCCGCTATGTAGACCATCCAAAGCCCCTATCATACCATTGATTTGCTCCGAATCGAACGCATTGTGGCTTTGCTGTAAGGATTACTCTGATTCCGCGAGGTCGACGACGTTGCCATCTTCAATTCCGTCCATAGCTACCAACTGTCTACTTGAGTTTTCCCCTATCTCTTCTTCACCCTCAACAGATCGCAACTCAGAATTGACGACTTGAACCTGTGTCTCAACATCAGCAAACCCCAGCCCATGAGACCCTTCATCAACTAACGGATCAATAAGAATTGCTGGCCCATGAACATCTACTGCTTGAGGCCCAATCCCACTCGCCCGGCCCACTTCATCTACCGCCCTCTCATCTCCCTTTCGAAAATTCGCGCCAAAACCTCCCTGTCTCACGAAAGCTTCCATGGCCTGTTGGATCGATGACTGGATGTCGTCCTTCGACAACAGCGTCATTTTAGGGATCAACATTGAAATCCGCTCCAATATCTCATTACCCACGCTCATCACCCCCTTCAAAATCCCTAGAATACGAACACCCCTGACATCACCTTCTGTCCCTTCGACCTGTTGGCCCTTCCCATCGCGCCGCGGAGGTACTGCTTGCCCCTTAGCTCTCTCCGTGAAATCTGTTTGCCGTACGTCTTTTTGAAATGTGGCCTTGAGATTAGAACCGTACTGATCCGTAATTTTGATCTTCTCCTAAAGCTTGAGGCCAGATGAACGGCCACGATCTTGATCTGCTGGATCGGACGGACCACCGTCATCGTCTACCTTCGACCGTCGCTGATCCCCATCTTTTTTCCTATCGTCTGAACACTCCTCGTCCTCCTGCGTCGAAACTTTCCCAAACGACACATTCTTCTTCTTCTCCACGATCAGTTTAACCTCATAAAACACCCCCTCGAACTCTGCTTGAACCATCGATGGAATGTCAGTGAAATTCTCGCAACCCACTCTTATTCGCGCGAATTCTCTCCTCTCCTGAGTGATCGTCGCTCTATCAACCTCCTGCAGAAATCCAAAAGCTCGAACAAGGTTCTGGAATCCCGAACGCAACTAGCAATGGAGGGGGAAGTTGAACAGACGTATCCAGATCGACGGAAGCTCGTTCGCTTTCAGAGCACCAAGGTTGCGCGACCATTGAGTGAAAGTGACGTAGAAGTCGTCGGAGCCCATACCTCTTTTGTCAAGCACTTCGTTCAACCTCGCCTCGTCGTGACAATGGACGAAGAAGGAGCTGATGTTCAGGCACTGAACCCTCCACTGGAGTGACTCATTCGGTGTGATATTTGTGAGCAACCAATGTGCAATCTCCTCCGCTACTGGATTCCCACTTTGTATCTTGATAATGCAGCACATACTAAATCGCCGTTCAAACTCTGCCATGAGCGGAGTTAGGGTAATCAAGGCCTTCACCATAGCTCTTCCGCCAGCAAAACTTTTCTGAGTTTTACTACTGTGAGAGTTGATCGAATCTCCGCCTCTTGGGTTAGTTGACGAAGGGGTCGAAATCCTCTTGAAGCTTGGAAAATCTCGAGAAATGTGGCCAGATTTACAGCAAGCGTAGCAAAACCAGTCTTTGGTACAATGCGACAACGTGTGCCCCCATTGTGCGCACTTATGGCACCGCTGGCCCTCCCCCTCCGACGCCGACTCATTCCTCGACTGCCTCCACTACAACAGTTGATGGATTTACCGGCGTATATTTCCCGGCGTTTTACCAATCGCGCCGGGGTAGGATAAGCCTAGGATTTGGTCGCAAAATCCTATAGTTATACACCGGCGGTCTGAACAAAACGCCGGTGAATTATACTATTCATCGGCATTTTTTTTAAAAGAACGCCGGTGAATAGAAAGCGGTAATGTGCCTTCGCAATTCCTCTCCCATTCACCGGCATTTATTAATAAAAACGCCGGTGAATTTACTGGGATAAATCCCCATTCCTTCTGCGAAACCCTTTCATTTCGTTTGTTTTTTTTCTTCCCAAACCCTAAATTCTTCGCGCCTCCTTTCGCCGTCGCCAGTGGGTCTCCTTTCGCATGATGTCCGGGTCTCATCGCAAGTACTCTCTCTCTCTCTATACTCCTCCGATTTTATTGTTCGGCGGTGGCGATTTGGGGGTTAGGGTCTCCGCCGTCGCCACTGGGTCTCCTTTCGCACGATGTCGGGGCCTCATCGCAAGTACTCTCTCTCTCTCTCTCTCTCTCTCTCTCTCTATCTATCTACTTCTTGATTTCATTGTGATGCGGTGGTGATTTTGGGGTTAGGTCTCCGCCGTCGCCACTGGGTCGCCATTGTGAGGCGGGGTCTCCTTTCGATGTTGGGATTGTCGTTATTATTTGGGGTTTAGGGATTGTTTTCGACTAGTGATGGAAATTTTCATGTTGAAATTGTGTCGGGTTTTCAGTTGAGGTATTTGGTTAATTGCTGTTGTTGTTTTCAGTTGATGTTGAAATTGTGTAGGGTTAGGGATTGTCGTTTGTATCAAGTATCTGAAGTTGATGATAATTGTGGGGTAGTTAATTGCTGATTATTGGATTTTGATATGAGAGGTTTATTTTAGTAATTGGAGACCTTGATTTTGATATGAGGGGTTTATTTTTGTAGTTGGTTACGATTTAAATGTGGCGGTGAGGATGACTTTGGAATGGATTGATGTTGGGATAGCTAGGTTGGAGATGAGTTTGGAGATGATTTTGGAATCAATTATAGTATGTTATTTTCACTTGGATAAGGAGATGGGTTTGGAGATGAGTTCCGAAGTTGTATTGATGGTTAAGGGTTTAGTATGGTCGAGATCTGTTAATGCTTTGTGGGTTGGTTGTCTATAGCTTGCGCAACTTCGACTCTCTAGTTTCAGTAGCCGGGATTAGCATGTGATTTTGCTCTAGCAAGAACACTCTTATGAAGTTGCACACTGTGATTTTTTGAGGAACGACTAGTGATGGAAATTTTTTATCTAAACTTTATATACAATTATATCATGATGTCTACATGAGTATCAGTTTCTAATGTAATGTTCATGCTTGTTGCTTGGGTTTGAAAATGAGATTGTTCTTTGCCGTATGGTTTTAAGTGATGATGAGATGAATTATGTAACTGAAGTTGCATACTATGATTTACAAAGGAGTGACTAGTGATGAAATAATCCTGTTTGAACTTATGTTGTGATTTCAATTGACACTACAACACACGATGGATTTACCGGCGTATATTCCCCGGCCTTCATGTATTGTATATTTGGATTTTGGTATACAGCATCCTTAGATGACAGTTAACCCATTTTGGTAAAAAAGCATGCTAAGATGACAATCAGATGGCTAATATCCAGCATCTTCAACAGTAAAAGAAATGAAAATTTTCAGTATCTAAGCATGTTTGTCTATTAATTCTTCATCCCAACTTTGCCAATGATGTTTCTGGCTCCAAAAGAAACCTGCACAAGGTTTGTTCTGACCAATTCTTGTACAGATTTGGAAATTCTGAAGTTTTTAGATCCAGGATCAAAAATTTTGATTGGGCTGTGATTGGATTGTTTAGTGACTGTCGTCTATGTTCTTAATTGGGCTATGATTATACAATTATATCATGATGTCTACATGAGTATCAGTTTCTAATGTAATGTTCATGCTTGTTGCTTGGGTTTGAAAATGAGATTGTTCTTTGCCGTATGGTTTTAAGTGATGATGAGATGAATTATGTAACTGAAGTTGCATACTATGATTTACAAAGGAGTGACTAGTGATGAAATAATCCTGTTTGAACTTATGTTGTGATTTCAATTGACACTACAACACACGATGGATTTACCGGCGTATATTCCCCGGCCTTCATGTATTGTATATTTGGATTTTGGTATACAGCATCCTTAGATGACAGTTAACCCATTTTGGTAAAAAAGCATGCTAAGATGACAATCAGATGGCTAATATCCAGCATCTTCAACAGTAAAAGAAATGAAAATTTTCAGTATCTAAGCATGTTTGTCTATTAATTCTTCATCCCAACTTTGCCAATGATGTTTCTGGCTCCAAAAGAAACCTGCACAAGGTTTGTTCTGACCAATTCTTGTACAGATTTGGAAATTCTGAAGTTTTTAGATCCAGGATCAAAAATTTTGATTGGGCTGTGATTGGATTGTTTAGTGACTGTCGTCTATGTTCTTAATTGGGCTATGATTAGAAAGCGACGAGTTGGAGTGGAGACATCTCGTTCATAATAATTATTATTATTGTTGTTCTTGTCGCTCTTGCTGTTGTTGCTGATGTCTCTTTGTGTGCGTTTGATGAAGAGAAAGAAGGGATGAAAGAGAGATGAGGAAAATACCGCTATGTTAGCCTGGTGTATCCTCATTCTCTACCATTCCTCTTTCTGGCTACTATATTTGGTTTCCTTTCACGATGACACTTCCTTAAAACTACACTTGATATGAGCCCTATTCTTATTTTTCTTCAATAAAAATGAGAGATTTGGTGATCCAACAAACCTGTACCCGCATACTTCCAAATGGCATTTTCTTTAGAAAGTCGGTCTCCAAAGAATCGATCTATGACTAAAATCTCCAATCAAAGCCCAATCAAAATTTGTCATCCTGGATCTAAAATCTTCTTTGAGCCACAAACATCATGATTTAGTTGGGATGAAGAATTAATAAACAAACATATATGTTTAGATACTGGAAATTTTCATTTTCTTTTAGTGCTATAGAAGTTGAATTCATGCATCTGATTGTCATCTTAGCATGATTTTTTTACCAAAATGGGTTAACTGTCAACTAAGGATGCTGTATATATACCAAAATCCTCCAAATCTGTACAAGAATTGGGCTGAACAAACCTTGTGCAGGTTTCTTTTGGTGCCACAAACATCATGATTTAGTTGGGATGAAGAATTAATAAACAAACATATATGCTTAGATACTGGAAATTTTCATTTTCTTTTACTGTTAAAGAGCTGAATTCATGCATCTGATTGTCATCTTAGCATGATTTTTTTACCAAAATGGGTTAACTGTCAACTAAGGATGCTGTATATATACCAAAATCCTCCAAATCTGTACAAGAATTGGGCTGAACAAACCTTGTGCAGGTTTCTTTTGGAGCCACAAACATCAATGGTTTAGTTAGGATGAAGAATTAATAGAAAAACATATATGCTTAGATACTGAAAATTTTCATTTTCTTTTACTGTTAAAGAAGCTGAATTCATGCATCTGATTGTCATCTTAGCATGATTTTTTTACCAAAATGGGTTAACTGTCAACTAAGGATGATGTATATATACCAAAATCCTCCAAATCTGTACAAGAATTGGGCTGAACAAACCTTGCGCAGGTTTCTTTTGGAGCCACAAACATCAATGATTTAGTTGGGATGAAGAATTAATAGACAAACATGTATGCTTAGATACTGGAAATTTTCATTTTCTTTTACTGTTAAAGAAGCTGAATTCATGCATCTGATTGTCACCTTAGAATGATTTTTTTACCAAAATAGGTTAACTGTCAACTAAGGATGTTGTATATATAACAAAATCCTCCAAATCTGTACAAGAATTGGGCTGAACAAACCTTGTGCAGGTTTCTTTTGGAGCCACAAACATCAATGATTTAGTTGGGATGAAGAATTAATAGACAAACATATATGCTTAGATACTGAAAATTTTCATTTTCTTTTACTGTTAAAGAAGCTGAATTCATGCATCTGATTGTCATCTTAGCATGATTTTTTTACTAAAATGGGTTGACTGTCATCTAAGGATGCTAGCTGTATACCAAAATCCTCCAAATCTGTACAAGGATTGGGTTGAACAAACCTTGTGCAGGTTTCTTTTGGAGCCACAAACATCATGATTTAGTTGGGATGAAGAATTAATAGACAAACATGCTTAGATACTGGAAATTTTCATTTTATTTCACTGTTAAAGATGCTGAATATTAGCCATCTGATTGTCATCGTAGCATGCTTTTTTTTACCAAAATGGGTTAACTGTCATCTAATTTTCTAATTTTTTTCTTTTCATTAATTTTTTTTAATTAAAAAAATTTTTTTAAATTTTTTTTTAGCTACACCGGCGTTTTTACAAGCGCCGATGTAGGTAATGGCCTTTACCGGCAGTTTAAGAACGCCGGTGTAGGTAATGGCCGAAAACAGCACTACCAAACGGAAACACACATTCCCCAGCGTTTTTGCGACCGCCGGTGGTCGTAAAAAATGCCGGTGAATGTCCCTAAGCTACAGCGACACGCGATTCAGCGACACTTGCACCGGCGATTTATAAAACGCCGGTGGTATCTACAGCGGGGTTTATAAATGCCAGCAAATGTGCAAAAAAACGCCAGTAAAGCCCGTGCGTTTTGTAGTGCTCTTAGTGGCTTTGATTGATTTACGAGATCGCACCAGAACCCATCATCTTCATCTTTTTTGGTGATGGTCGGAGAGCGTCTTCTAGCAGAAAATCTAGTCGGAGATACCCTCCTCGCCGTCCCCTTGACAGCGTCCAGATAGGAGATATGCTTTCGCTCTCGATCATCCTCCCTATCCTCCGAACCATCTATCTTTGCCAAGCCCTTTCCTCTATCCGCAACACTGCTGTGTAGTTCACTCATCTTCCCTCTATGGGAAGAATGAGGAACTGTGTGGGATGTGCTACCTCTCGATCTATTCGAGAGCTCGTAGTCCCGCCTAGCATCTTACCTCCTCCGCTCACTCCTTTCAGTCGCGTCATCCCTTCTTCTTTTCGCCATGGACCTGTCAGCTTCTAACTCAGGTTGCTGTGAATGTCTGCTGGGGATATTGGTATGCTGAGGGCTTCCAGGGAAGAGAACGCCCTTATGTGAAGGGGGAGCTCGCTCCTCTCTAGCACCTCTGTCGCTCCTCTCTAGCACCTCTGTCGCTCCTTTCCACTCTCGCACCTCTGTCGCTCCTTTCCTCTCTCGCTCTCATGTTTTTTACGCCCTTTTTGTTGAATGTTAAATTTTGAATAAGGCAAACTTTACTGTGGACACTTAGGAATTTCTCTAGTAGTTTAGCTGTTATTTTTTTTTGATCAGAAAAGGTTGGCCTAGGAGTAGTTTAGCTGTTGCAAGGAGTATTGATGTGAATACTGTTTTCCTTCCAGCTGATGTACAAGATAAAATGGAAACTCTGCCACTACAAAACAACAGGGATGACCCGGCAAAATGATCTTTTAAAAAATACATTATCTTTACAAAATAAGAAACTAAACGTTATCTTTAAATATATAAAAAAGAAACTAATCACATCAGCAAAATTATCTCCCTACTCTACCGACATTCAACTTATATGTTGCATATGTTGCAGAGAGTGACTGGGAATTTGACTTGACTGAGATTTCTTGTGTTAATTTGTGGTGGAAAGTAGGGCAAACACTGGACCAGGGTGCAATAATAGGCCCAACTGCGGTGGAGCCGGTGGTGGACCAGGGTGCACTGGGGTCAACTGTGGTGGGAGCGGTGGACCAGTATGCTACAGGGACTACTGCAGTGGAACTGGCGGCGGTGGAGATGTACCTGCAGCCGCAGATGGAGAGGTGCCTGGAATAAGGGGGATGACTTATAGCAGTGCACGGAGCTCGTCCATACTATCTCACTTGTGCTTCTTTCTAATTCTTGCTATTAGTTTCTTCCTATATGCATGCTGATTAAACCAGTTGGAATCAATGCAAGGTACGGACTTGTATAATGTATTCAAGGTAGAAAATATAAAGAAACATAAAATTCGTATATTATTTTAGTGGTATTATTTCTGATTTTCTTATGTAAGAGGGATTTTATTGTGCAAGTAGAACTCCAACTCCAACTTCATACTTAGTGACAGGGCCGACCCTGAGTTAGTTATATATATATATATATATATATATATATATATATATATATATAATATTGTTCTTCTTCTTCTTCTTCTTCTTCTTCTTTTGTGTGTGTGGGGGGAGAAATGGTCTTCTGTGTGTGTGGGGGGAGAAATGGTGACCTCGTCACCGCTTCATTAATATGAAACTAGTAATTTACACATGCGATGAACGTTTTAATAATTTCAAAAAATAAAAATAAAAACTCTGACATAGGGAGGATTTGAACCAGAAACCTTCTTTATATTAGCTATGTGCGTGCATTGTACATGTTGGTAGAATGACAAAATGACAAATGAAACTAAGGCTTTCTCCCATTATAATATTAGATATTTACATGTGCGATGCACGTTTTAATAATTAAAAAAAAAAAAAAAACTCTGACGTAGGGAAGATTTGAACTTGAAACCTCCTTTACATTAGTTATGTACGTGCATTGCACATGTTGATAGAATGACAAAATGACAAATGACACTAAGGCATTCTCCCATTATAATATTAGAGATTAATGATAAAACTAGTACACATACAACACATCTATTTGTTCCTAAACGGAACAGAGGAGAATAAATACAAAGCAAAACCTACACCCCTAACTAGTCTCTTCCTAGCTAAACTTGTAGACGCTGCCTCTGCATCCATTTCTCTAACCTATCTCTCCCAAATATAATTTGAATTCCGCAAAAGTCCAATTTGGAATTCAAAAACCTCCGAGGTAACACTCCAACTCTGAAACTTCCTCCACATGTATGTTCTCCCAAACGTCCACATTGTCAACAACAACAGCCACTATCTCTTGCAGGCAAACTTGCTCCTTCCCCTCCGACGTTGCTATCGTGTATCCGCCAATCCAACCTCACCGCGATGCCGTCTTTCGATTGCGGTAAATCCAGCTCTCAACAGTAGCCGTTGTTCTCAACTGCAACTTAGACACTTGAACTGTTCCGTTTGGAAATAGATAGATGTGTTGAATTCCAAATTGTAGGCCGGCCCTGAGTTCCCTGGGGCCCGAGGCGAAAGATCCAAATAATTATTTTTGGGGCCCCTAATAACAATATAATTTTTTTACGCACAAAATACGTGCCTATATTTACAAGGGGGATACAAATTTAGGTGCCCCTAACATTGTAAAAAATTAGGGGGCCTGAGACGGCTGTCTCACCTGCCTCAAGGTAGGGGCCGAGATTTACTGGTATACCCCACGACAAGTTTGTGCATAATTTGGCATATCATATGCATGAGGTTATGGAAACATGCAAGCTTAATTATTTAGTTAATTTTATTACACAGTCTACATTAGGGCCGTAAATCGGACCGGACAGGACCGGACAACCATATATTCAAGTTTAGACAGAAAATCTACTCGGGCAGGCTTATGTCCGGCTCGGTTCAGGTCAGACAAAATTTTTATAGTCCGCGCTTCGTTCGTTATGAAAGCAGAATGCTAAATTTGTTCGAACGGACCAGATTTGGTAAAGCATCAGACCTAATAATTTTTTCAAGTTCGGTTCGTATAACAGTTCAGACGGTCTACGGTCGGGCCATTTCTCGAGCCGGACTCAGACGGACGACGTACCGTCCTGTTCATTTTACAGCCCTATTCTACATAAACAAATTCACCTTCCATTAATTTACATTTACACTAACAAACCCTTATTACTGTAATAATGTAAGGCTAAATTTAAAAAAAATACACAAAGGTTTGGGTCAGTTTTAAAAAAGTACACAAAGATTTTTTTTTTTAAAAAAAGGACACAAAAGTTTAAATTAAGTCCACTGGGTTAACTAGGGTTAGGGTAGGGTTCAAAAAAACCACTTGCATCTTTCATTTTCTTTAAAAAAATCACATTATTCTTTTATTTTGTTTAAAAAAATATCACACAACTAATCAGGTGTTTAAATAAACCCCTGAACTAACCCTAACCCTAACCCTAACCCTAACCCTAACTAACCTAGTGGACTTAATTTAAACTTTTGTGTCCTTTTTTAAATAAAAAAAAAAATCTTTGTGTTCTTTTTTTAAACTGGTCCAAACCTTTGTATAATTTTTTTAAATTTACCCATAATGTAATTATGATATCACTTCACTAATTCAATTCCTTTAAGAAAAATTATAATTTATAAATTATAAATACCCCCTAGATCTCCCTCTCTTTCAACATCAAAACCCCACCTTATTTATGTATCCCTCCCTCCTCCCGTACATTCTTATCTCCTCTCTCTCCTACATCTCCATCCTCTCCTCCTCCCTCCCCCACCCTAACCCCGACTCCGTCGCCGAACATGTCCACCTCCAAATCAATGCTTCTCACCACCTCTTCCTTCAAGAACAATCTACAACCTCCAAGCAACAACTATGCCTAACCGGCAATCCCATTGATGACTGCTGGCGCTGCTCCGATTCTGACTGGCGCTCAGAGCGCCAGCGCCTCGCTGACTGCGCAATTGGGTTTGGCCACCTTGCCATTGGTGGCAAGGGCGGCCGAATCTACACTGTCACAGACTCCTCTGACTTAAGCCCGGACAACCCAAAACAGGGCACCCTCCGCCATGCTGCCATCCAACCTGCTCCAGTTTGGATCACCTTCTCTGCTGACATGACAATCGAACTCTCCCGAGCACTCTTTGTCACCTCTTTCACAACCATTGATGGCCGGGGAGCCAACGTCCACATTGCTGGCGGCCCGTGCATTGTTATCAGGGACGTCTCCCATGTAATTGTCCACAATGTCAATATTCACAACTGCGTCCCTGATGGTTACAGTGATGGGGATGCGATTTCGGTTGCAACTGCGAAGAATGTGTGGATCGACCACTGCACGTTTAGGGACTGTTACGATGGGCTGATAGATGTCACTTTGGGGTCAACAGGGGTTACTATATCGAACAACCATTTCAGTCATCACAATAAGGTGATGTTGTTCGGGCATAATGATCATTATTTGCCGGATTTGGGGATGCAGGTGACGGTGGCGTTCAATCATTTTGGGGATGGGTTGATACAGCGGATACCGCGGTGTAGGTTAGGGTATGTGCATGTTGTGAACAATGATTACAGGGGCTGGGGGATGTATGCGGTTGGGGGGAGCGGGAATCCGACGATTAATAGTCAGGGAAATCGGTTTATTGCGCTGCCGGATGCTAATTCTAAAGAGGTAATTAAGTTGCTGCGAATTTATGTATGTACTACAAGACACGCACAACAGAGATGAAAAACACATGCAATAGCTAAGCATGAATATATATGTATCTTAACCATTGTTACCGCCCAATTTGCAATATCGATCATATATGCTACGTCGTTTGAAGTATGTCGAAATAGTTGTTCCTAATCTCTCCAGGTGACGAGTAGACTGGATGCCACTGAGAGTGTCTGGAAAAGATGGAACTGGCGAAGTCAAGGTGATGTGATGGTGAACGGAGCGTTTTTCTTGCCATCAGGTTCAACGTTGGAGGCAGACTATGCGGAAGCACAGAGCATGAACCCCACATCGACAGCTATGATCGACCAGCTCCTTATGAATGCTGGCGTGCTCGGGTGGGTACCAAATCCATCTTATATATCCGTAAATGCTAGTTATACTATTTTAATTTTATTCTTTTGGGAAAGTTACTTATTAATTTGTAGATATGGAGAATCAATGTGAGGGAACTTAATTACGTACCTGTGTTAATTTGTTTGTGGTGGCCGGGAACAGGCAGAACACTGGACCGGGATGCAATGGCGTCAATTGTTATAGGACTGAGGATGGAGGTGTACCGGGATGGACATTCTTCGGTAGCAACGCAACGAGCTCATTCATACCCCGGTTGTTCCTCTTTTTAATTCTTGTTGTTAGTCTCCTTTGGTATTGTTAGAAGTTGCTAATTCTCTTCATGTTAGAGAATTCATACAGTATGTAATTCATAATATATTCATGAAAGAAAAGATTAGGGAAAGTGGTCTCTTATCTACATGTTTTTTTAAATATTTTTTGCTTTTTGATCATTACATATTTTAGTGTTGTTTTATATGGTTTAATTTTTATTATTGTAAACTCTGTGACGTTGTTGTTTTATATGGATTAATTTTTATTATTGTGAACTCAGTGACGTTACATGAAGATGACCAGATAACCATCTTTTTGTTAAAGAGAGAAAGGAAAAAACAACAACAAAAGATGGGGTTTCGAAACAAGCTTAATAAGTTGCTGATATTTTGCGCAAAGAACTGGGTTTAAGGCCAACTAATAGATGTTTCAAATGGGCCCTTTAGAACATTGTAGTCGCTGAGAGTCAAAATTTTCATATTTGGTCTTGAGAAATAAAAAATTTGACTTTGTGTTGTAGTTGTTTCAACCCAAAATTTGATGGGACAGTAAATAATATTGCGTCCGAGAACAATTAAACAACTAAGAGATTAAGTCCATGGTCCCCCGGCCCACTAATAAGCGGCGATAAAACTGACCAATCGAAAGAGAGATGAAGATAAAAGTCCAAGTTTTGCGCGTGTCTGTAAGATCTGCTGGTCAGCTTCTTTGCCTAGAAAATGGTTAAATGTTCAAATGCATGTACTCATTATCACTTAAAAAAAGGAAATACAATTAATTGAGGGCAGGAAAAGGATCAACCATCTTCTAGAACGAGAAAATTTTGCCCTACTGGCCCCTTTTTGAAAATATTTAGTGACTTGCCCTACTTCCCAAAACAATTAGCGATATGTTCTTATTTAGGATACGTCAGTAACAAACGTTATTGGAAAAAACGGCATACGTTATTTCGAAGCCGTTCTTTTCAATAATGGCATCTCTTTTAAAAAAAATGTCGTGCCGTTATTGAGAATAACGACATAGCTTATTGTGGTATGGTAAAAATGGCCTGAGGCCCAACCAGGGCCCAATACAATTCTCACTCGAAAAGGTAAAAATAGCTATCTAGCTCGGCCCCGAACCACTTCAGGGTCGGCGCCGAACCTCATGTTTGCCCTCACAGTACTGGCCTCCTCGTGCCGACGAGCCTCGGTAGTCCTCGGAGTCCGACCCGTGACAGTGCCACAAGCCGTCCCCCCTCTCTGGCGAAGCAGAAGGATGACCTGGCGCGGCCTAGGCCCTCCGATCCCCCCAGAAGAACAGGAGACCCACGATCAGCCACGTCGGCTCCAAATACCACCAAGGGTTTCGCCACATCAGCCCTATACCACTCCTGGTATTGCCACGTCTGCCCTAAACCCCCTGGGCCTGCTGACACGTCAGGCCCACGGGCCTTCGGATCCAGACCCGACCCCCAAAGGGAACCAAACCCGGTTGGGATTCTCTATAAATACTAGACCCACACCCACCTTTTGAGGTAATCAATCTTTTGCCACTTAAATATACCTAGTTATTGCTACTCTCTCACAGAGACTGACTAGATCGTCGGAGGGTCCGCCACCGGGATAAACCCCGGTGTTTCAGGACCGTCTGCAGGTACACAAGACCTCGGATCCGACCCCTCAGATCCGAGCCCAGACTTCAACATCATTCCGAGCTCATCGTAGGTTCCAGAAGGTCAACCGAAGATCGGCAGACGATCAGCATTCTCCTTCAAATACAAATCGAGTCCGAACTCACACCTGGTGCATCCACACGTCTCCCAGAAATAAACCGCATCAGGTTGGCGCCGTCTGTGGGAACTGCTTCAGAAGCCGATCCGAGCCAGACCCTCGAGGGGCCTCGACAACCGAATCCTCATGGCCTCCAAAGGCAAGGGGGCTGCTTCCTCCGTCAACCGACGGGACTCGCCCCCACCAAATGCTAACGCCGGGCCACACACTTCAAAACATAGGGCTCCCCCTCAAGAGTCCCAAAGGAGCGTCACCTAGCCAGTCCAGCCCGACCTCCGGGGGATAATCCTCAACCGCAAGATTACCCGCAACAGGGGAAAGGCCGCTTCCAACCCGGCCCCGAACCGTCCAAGACCGCCCCCCGAGGGACGAAGACCCGCGCTCAGCCGAGTCGGAAGACAACCCTCGGACCGACCAAGCCGGGTCGAGGGAGCCCCCGTCACTCACAAGGAGTTCCAAGACTTCCGAAGAGAAATTCTGGGAGCTCTCCGACGGGCCCCCAGAGAAGAAACCCACCATTCCCAAACAGGGTCGGACGCCGAAGCCAGCGCGTCCCGCCCATCATCAATCCAGCAAGAGGATGACGGCGTACTCCTAAGGCGCCTACAAGAAATGGAGGATCGCCTCGATCACATAGGGGACGGCGGCCAACGAGCGGCTCAGGAGTACAGACCTGTCCGTCCTCCCTTCTCCGCCCCCATCCTCCAAGCGGAAATACCCAGGAATTTCCGACCCCCTCAATTCGAGACTTACGACGGCGAGGGAGATCCTGCTGATCACATGGAGGGTTTCAAAACCCTCATGATGATTCACAGCGCCTCGGATCCCCTGCTATGCCGAGCCTTCCCTGCTACTCTTCGGGGTCCAGCTCGTGAGTGGTTCACGAAGCTCGCCCCCGGCTCCGTTTACTCCTTCGACCAACTCGAGGGCAATTTTCTCGCCCACTTTGTCACTAGCCGGAAGGCCGAAAGGACCAGCGCCTCATTACTAGGGCTCAGACAGATAGAGGGGGAATCACTCAGGGTGTTCGTTCGGAGATTTACCGCTGAGGCGAGGTCGGTCTCCTCCCTCGACCCTGGCGTCGCTTCAGCAGCATTCCGACACAACGTCCGTCATGGACAGCTGAAGGCTTCTCTGGCGAAGAGACCCCCCGTCGACTTTCCCGACCTCCTCAATAGGGTTGAGAAATACATTAGGGCAGAAGAAGCCCTTAACCCCGAAGATGCCAGGGACGCCACCGGGAAGGGAAAGCGGAAGACCGAAGAAGTCGAGCCATCAAAGAAAGCTCCAAGGGACCCGGGGGCCGTGAAGAAGGTCCCGCCGGTCCCCCGCTTCGAGAGGTACACTCCCTTGACACATAACGTATCCGCCATCCTCTTGGAAATCGAAGACAAGGGCATTGTCCGACTACCTCCCCGATCCAATAATAACAAGAATCGAGATCAGCGCTTCTACTGCCGCTTCCACAGAGAGCATGGGCACGAAACCGACCAGTGCCGAGCCCTGAAAGACGAAATCGAGGAACTCATTTCAAGGGGGTACCTCCGAGAGTTTACCCGAGAAGGCCCACTGGACCGGCGAGACGCTAGGAACCGGAGGCCCTCGCCTCCGAACCCTCCTCCAAACCACGCCCAGGGTCGGGACCCCGATTCCGAGGGAGCCACAGATATACCTTTCATCTTACACTGTGTCCACGGAGGGCCGATGGGAGGTGAATCGAATACTTCCCGAAAAGCCTTCATCCGAGAGGTGAACGCTGTCCGAGACAACCCCTCGCCCAAACTGCAGTCGAGGCCGGTCTCCTTCTCAGGGGAGGACCTCGAAGGTGTCCGCTTGCCCCACTGCGATGCCCTCGTCATCAGTCTCCACATGGCTAATTGTGAAGTTCGCAGAATCCTCGTCGACAACGGCAGCTCGGTGAATATTCTTTTCCTCGAAGCCTTCGAGAATCTCAAGTTACCCAGAGGCAAACTCAAGCCGGCCGGGTACACCTTGCACGGGTTCTCCGGCGTCCCTGTCGTGATAGAAGGGATTGTTACTCTCGACGTTACCGCCGGATCGACTCCTGTCAAAAGGACCGAGTCCATGGACTTCATGGTAGTCAGCGTCAAGGCGGCTTACGACGCCATACTCGGCCGACCTGGACTATGCTCCCTCCAAGCGGTGCCGTCGGCTTACCATCTGAAGCTCAAATTCCCCACCCCACAAGGAGTCGGCGTCGTCCGAGGCAGCCAAGAAGCAGCACGGTCATGCTACATGACCACCGTCGGGGGAGGTGTGTTCCCCCTCGACGCCGGGCGAACATAGATTATGGCCTGGCTAAGTGTAAATCTATTTTTGTGTAAAACCTCATATGTAAAGGGTTGTCTTAGCGGCCCTCCCTATCTTATACTAAAAATACCCCTTTTTGTCCGAACCCAAATGTCTCGATAGACTCAATCCAGTCCAGACTAAGGGTTCTTCCTAAGGCCCCACTTCAATCCCTCGCGGACCGGTGGAGCCGAACCTTGCCTCCGACATTATGCGCTACACTACTAGCCGGAGCGACGAAGGAAAAAGATTCTTTATTCGTGCCCCTTTATTTCCGTTCTGAAAAAATAAAAGAAACAAAGACCGTTACAGGACCACTCCGCTCATCTCAAACCAGAAGAAATCTTAGGGCCCTTCGGGTCCAATGAGGCGCGAAAGTACTCCGACCAAGCAACTAGGAGCCCCTCTCCTCGTTATGATAGTCCTTAGCCTCAGCCACGGTCGACACTCCAGCCACAGAACTCTGGGCGTCATCCGGTCGCGTACGCTGCAACAGCAACAGCGCAGAGGGAACCCCCTCCGCTTGCCGACCCACGGAGGAAGAGAACGAGACGCCGAACATCGCCTTGTAACGATGTATCTCCATCTCCTTCTCCACAAAGACGTCGCGAAGCAACCCCCCAGGAAAGGGCCTCGGCGCCAAGGTGCTCAACTCGGCCTGTACGAGGTCCACACCGCCGAGCTCCCAATCCCACATCGCCCTCCTCAGCCGACGCGCCTCCTCACTTAAGGCTTCGGACTTATTCCGATAAAAGTTACAAACCGTATCAGTGTCCCGAGCCCCCCTTCGGTGACAAACCAGCGCGGCCTCCAGGGCCTTAACTCTACTCCGGAGCCACGCCACATAGAAACTACGGGAGTCCACCTCGGGGAGGAGAGCCGCGACCTACAAGAAAACCAACCAACTTAACACACATTCGCGAGAAGGTTCGGAAATGACCGAGGTCAAAACAGTTGGCCGCTCAAAAAACTTTTTTTTACTACTATAAATCCTTGTACTTCTTACAAAAAATACGGTGGCCAGTCCGCGGGAGGCAAATACAGTCGAGGAAGAGAAAAAGAAAGATAAAAAATATACAACTCAATGTCCCACCTCGGCCTCGACGGACGGATCCGCGGGTGCTTCGGCTGGTGGATCGAGGGCAGGCCCTTCTTTGCCAGGAGTCTTCGACGTCCCCTCGATCTCCATGTCATACTCAAAATTGGACAGATCGAGGGTCGGGAAGAAGTGCCTCACGTGACTGAGGGCCTTCGCATAACTTTTGTCCTGGGCCTCGATCACCATCATCTGACCCGTAGTCATCACCTCCTTCGCCTCCTTGGTGAACTTCGTCTTCAGGGAAGCCACCTTCTTCTCCCACTCTGTATCCTTGGCCTTGAGCTGGAGCTCCAGCTGCTGCTCCCTCTTGTGCGAACCCTCAAGTTCGATCCGCATCTCCTTCATCTCCCGCTCGCTCTTTTCCGCCCGAGCTCGCTCCTGGGCCAGGGACGCCTCGTAGAGGTTCTTTATGTTGGCCCCCTGTATGCAAGCCTACAATCAACGAGCACAGATAAAGATAAGGCGTCCGGACGAAAATCAACGAGGGGGACAGGGTTGACGGACTTACCAGCACAGTGGCCTGCGCCAGGCGTGCGAACGCCACCTCCACGGGCTCGCCCTCCATCGCCTTACGGTCACGAGGGGTCGCCAACTTCTCCACCACCTCGACGGCTTGGGCCTCCTCGGTCAGGCAGTCCCCCATCCGAACCGACCAGTCTGGAGCCCACCGCTGCCGCAACAACTCCACCACCGGATCCTCTTCCTCGACCTCAACCAAGGGACCTTTTCCCTTGTCAAGAACAGAGGCCCCCGTTAGGCCCTGACCCTTCGAAGCAGTCGCCCCCTTGCTCGCCTCCGAGCGGACCCTCTTGGTCCTCGGCTCGAGCTGGACCTCCGAGATGACTAGGGACGACCCCCTCGGCCTCTTCGCCGCCTCCTTCTCAGCCTTCTCCTTCCTCATGGCGAGCCTCCTGGCCTTGATCGACTCCTCGTCCATATCTGCGGGAAAAGCCATTAAAAGCAATAAGCAAAAAAGTACGAAAGGACCAAGAGAAAAGAAACAACTACATACACATAACGGCTGGGCTCAGTCCAACGCTCGCCAGGCTGGCCTCCGTCACCTCCGTCCAATCAATACTAGGCGACAGACGGAGGCGCTCGACAAACCCCCATTCTTCGGCCGACAGATCCCTCTGCCTCGGCGCTTGGTAGCTCAGCTTGGAGTGGTTCCATCGAGTGGGGATGTCCCATGGCTCTTCACTCCGGATCACCAGATATTTTTCCTTCCATTTCTTAATGGAATCCGGGTGATTGCGAACAACCTTCACCTTACTCCGGGGGGAGACATAGTATACACCCTCGGCCGACGAGCTGACCATCAACATTGTGCGGAACACATTCAGCCGCAGAGGCACTTGCTGTTCCTCGCACATCAACACAAAGCAGATGATCTGCTTCCAAGAATTCGGCCCGTACTGCATGGGCGCCAAGGAGGCCCAGTTCAGCACATCCCTAACGAACGGGTGGATTGGCAACCTCAGGCCGGAGATGAAAGCATCCACAGGGAAGACACAATACCAAGCTGATAGGGGATCGGTGGGGCGCAGGGTAGAGCTCGGCAGCAGCAATTCGTAGCCAGGCCCTATATGATACGCCAGCTGCAGAACCTCCAAGTCCCCGTCCTCCAAAACGGTCGAGATCGCGTCCATCATCACCCTCCTCCGGCTCGACGAAGAGGGCTGCACTCCGAAAAGCTCCCGGTCAGAAAGATCGTCGGGATATTAACGGAAATGCTTCGGCTGTACGGGCGAACCCGTCATCAAATTGCGGAAAACAGGCGCCTGGCTCGAACCGCCGGTCCTCGACCCCGCCTTCCTCGGGGCCCTCTTCTTCTTCTTGGCTCGCTCCGACGAAGGAGTAGACGATGACCCCAGGCCTGTCGGCGTAAGTCTGGAACCTGCGCCCGGAACGGTGGACCTCCTCACCACATCACCCTCGCCTCTCTCCTCCTCGGAAAACAACTCCAACACACGAATGCCGTCCGAACCATTGCCGGCTTCCTCCGACTCGCTGCTCGCCACCACAAAGGGACGTCGGGAGCGTGACGGCCTCATCTGGTGTACCGCCTCCTCCTCACCCACTGAGTCCTCCCACGGAACCGAGCCAGAAGGGTCCGCAACCGGCACCGACCCCTCCTCAAGCACGGGCTCTTCCCACGACGTCGATGTGGAGACAGGCTTTCCTTCCCCCCTGGACGTCGACGCCGACGAACCGGACTGAGCCCTATCCATCTGTGCCTAAAGCTAAACAAACTTACCAACTCACTTGGAACCGCTTCGGAAGGATGACCCTAGTACGGCAAGCTGCAAGAACAGGCGCTAAAGGGTTGAGAGATTTTTTGAGGAAGAAGGCAGCAAGAAAGAAGTAGGCGAAAGGGGAAGAGAGGAGAACTTATAGAGGAGAAGAACGACTCCTCGACTTCCGCAATGACTGTTCACTGATTGACGCACAACTGCCGCCTAGAAAATCGCGCCACGACCTCGAAACGTGTGCTGCTGACGTCATCAGACGCCAGACTGACAGCCCAACTCAGGGGTCGGTTCGGATGGAGTACGCGACGGAGAGAACATTTTTACTTAAAGGTTTAAGGCGCCGTCCTCAGACAGATGCCCCGGGCTCCAGGACTCGGTCGGTTCCCCTTTCACCCACGAGCAGCTCGGGACTTACAGCCTCAACAGCCGAAACCCCGAACTGTTCGAGGGTGAGACAGAAACCACCATCACCTGGAGCCCTATTTGAAGACAGAGTGGCCAACCTCCAATCGGAGACGACCCGCCCATCCGGGGCAATTCGGCCCCTAACCTTTGATTTGGTAGATGCCCCTCCCATCTGGATCTCTCTCGGGCCAAACAACCAGATCAGGGTCGTCTGACCCGAAAAAGGATCCAGACGGCAGAAGCTTCACCAATCCGAGGCTCCTCAACTATCGGTCCAAATTTCGGTGGTCGCCCCTCTCGCCCTGATCCCCCCTGGAGCTGACTACCACTACGGGGCCATCAGATCCAAGAGAAGATCGGGGCGGCAGAGAATCCACCTCCCCCGACACGACCGGGATTAAACTTAGCAAGAAACAGACGTCCGCCGGAGCAGACACCTTTGAAGGCCAATAGACCACCCTTGCTGTGATCCAACCCAATGCAGAGAGAGGGATACTTATAGCCCCCCCCACAGGCCAGCCTTTATGACATAGGGAAAACCAAACGACGGAAGACCAGGCGCCACGCATTTATTAGACGGCGCCATTAAGGCACCTGGGAAGTTGGAACATCGCACAGATCCCGGGACGCCTTTAATGCTCCGCAAAGACGGCAGGCTACCCTCCTCCACATTCTTGAGGCTCAAACGGTTCGCCACCACCCTTACCGACCCATAGATCCCTCGCCGACTCGGGAACAAGTCCAGCACCAGAGTAGTCTTTTATGGAAAACACCACGGCTCGCCATCGCCCTTGCCGACCCGTAATCCCTCGCCAAGCTCGAGGTCAAGTCTGGCACCAGGGCAGTCTTCTCCGGAAGGCTCAACGGCTCGCCATCCCCCTTGTTGACCCATAAGTCCCTCGCCAGCTCGAGGTCGGGTCCAGCACCAGGGTAGCCTTCTCAGGAAGGCTCCACGGCTCGCCATCGCCCTTGCCGACCCGTAATCCCTCGCCAAGCTCGAGGTCAAGTCTGGCACCAGGGCAGTCTTCTCAGGAAGGCTCAACGGCTCGCCATCCCCCTTGTTGGCCCATAAGTCCCTCGCCAGCTCGAGGTCGGGTCCAGCACCAGGGTAGTCTTCTCAGGAAGGCTTCACGGCTCGCCATCGCCCTTGCCGACCCGTAATCCCTCGCCAAGCTCGAGGTCATGGTCTGGCACCAGGGCAGTCTTCTCAGGAAGGCTCAACGGCTCGCCACCCCCTTGTTGGCCCATAAGTCCCTCGCCTGCTCGAGGTCGGGTCCAACACCAGGGTAATATTCTCAGAAAAACACAATGGCTCGCCATCCCATTTTTACAACCAAAGACACTCCTCCACGGCTAGCTTCCGCACTCCCGCAGGAGTGGGGGGCTTGTGTGGTATGGTAAAAATGGCCTGAGGCCCAACCAGGGCCCAATACAATTCTCACTCGAAAAGGTAAAAATAGCTATCTAGCTCGGCCCCGAACCACTTCAGGGTCGGCGCCGAACCTCATGTTTGCCCTCACAGTACTGGCCTCCTCGTACCGACGAGCCTCGGTAGTCCTCGGAGTCCGACCCGTGACAGTGCCACAAGCCGTCCCCCCTCTCTGGCGAAGTAGAAGGATGACCTGGCGCGGCCTAGGCCCTCCGATCCCCCCAGAAGAACAGGAGACCCACGATCAGCCACGTCGGCTCCAAATACCACCAAGGGTTTCGCCACGTCAGCCCTATACCACTCCTGGTATTGCCACGTCTGCCCTAAACCCCCTGGGCCTGCTGACACGTCAGGCCCACGGGCCTTCGGATCCAGACCCGGCCCCCAAAGGGAACCAAACCCGGTTGGGATTCTCTATAAATACTAGACCCACACCCACCTTTTGAGGTAATCAATCTTTTGCCACTTAAATATACCTAGTTATTGCTACTCTCTCACAGAGACTGACTAGATCGTCGGAGGGTCCGCCACCGGGATAAACCCCGGTGTTTCAGGACCGTCTACAGGTACACAAGACCTCGGATCCGACCCCTCAGATCCGAGCCCAGACTTCAACATCATTCCAAGCTCATCGTAGGTTCCAGAAGGTCAACCGAAGATCGGCAGACGATCAGCATTCTCCTTCAAATACAAATCGAGTCCGAACTCACACCTGGTGCATCCACACGTCTCCCAGAAATAAACCGCATCACTTATTTTTGTCTAAAGATCATACAGTATCAATTGTGACTCGAAAGCGAATTGCAAATTGAAAGCAGCTGATGCCATTCTCTCGATTATAATGATGTCGTTATTGTGAATAACGGCATCAGTTATAATCCGCTTGCACAGCTTCCTATAATGGAAAAACCCTTCTCCTTCCCCCTTTTGCTTTGCGATTGTTTCATTCTTCATTCCGACTCCGAAATCCCTAAACCCAAAAAAAAAAATTCCTAAAATCCCAAGTATTTAATTGATTTGTACTTAGAGTCTACTCTTCAATCTCGCATTGAGAATTCCAAATCAATCGGAATCCAAATTTGTTGTAAGTTTCCAAAAACCCTAAATTTTTTTTTTGCAATGTTGATTTTGAAAATATGATAGATGTGTGCATTCGTAGTATAGTACAAGTGATGTAGATTTGTGTTATTTAAGTAGTAATTTTGGAAAAGTACTTATGGATTCTTGGTGATATAGGGTTTACAAAATGTTGAATTGTTGAGAAATGTGCAATTCTTCAAGTTGTTAGGAAAACAAAGAATATAGGGAGATACTTTGTGGGGGGGGGGGGGGTTTCGTTGTCATTATGATGATTGCAAGTAGTTCAAAATTCATACTTAGTTTATAAAATTCATTTTTTTACAATGTTATGAATGATTTGAATTTGAGGAATAACGAGTTTGTGATGAATTATACTTAGTTTATTTTCAAAATTCTTTTTCGAAAATTGTTGTTGATTAGTGTTTGTTATTATTGACAGACCAATGGATCCTACACAACCATCTTCTTCTCATGGTGTTGGTGCTTCATCTAGTTCTTCGTATGGATCATGGGGACATCCGGGTCCAATAGATCCTACCGTTCTATATATGTAAGAAGATCACAGATCACAGGCAGTTTGGAAAGAAGATGTAGAGAAGATGAGTTTCCGAATGCACACCATCATGCCAACGATCCCCCGTATTGAAAATTACTTGGTAAGCACCGGATTCTACGGGATGTCAAAGCTGGTGAAAATCAAGTGTGACCACGCCCTACTTACCGCTCTTGTGGAGTGATGGAGGCCGGAGACACACAAGTTTCACTTACCGGTTGGAGAGATGACAGTCACCCTATAAGATGTAGCCGTGATTGCGGGTCTTCCAATTGATGGGGTGGTCATTACCGGCAACTTGATGTTCAATAAGGTAGCATTGGTACGAGATTATCTTGGCTTGGTGGTGCCTGAAGATGATCACGGAATATTCGTTGGGGAATCCATTAGTCGTTCTTGGCTTGATGGGGAGTTCACTAATCGATTGCCAGGCGTGCCGACGGACATCCAACTCCAGAACTATACCCGCGCTTATCTATTGTCGATGATTGGTGGGATTCTATTCTCTAACTCTTCAGGTGATGTAGTGCACCTCATGTACCTTCCACTCATTGCTGACCTGCAGACAGTTGGCCGATATAGTTGGAAAAGTGCGGCTCTGGCCTCCCTCTACCGTGCTCTCTGTAACTGTTTGATGGGATCGATCCAAATGACCGGGCCAATGTCTATATTGCAAATATGGTGTTGGGAATGAATACACCTCGGCCGACCCCGTGTCACGGTACTATCAGAAAGTTGGAGAGTACAACAGGAAAATCCTGTGCTGAGAGCTCCTCTTGGTGCCTACTGGGCGGGGAAGCGTACATGGAGGGATAACCTACGTGGTGTCCTCACCTATTATAGGGACGAACTTGATCAGTTGAGGGAAGAGTTCGTCAATTGGACCCCGTACACAGATGATAGGCTACAACGTCTACCACCCATTTGCACTGCCAATAATTAGTTGTGGTTGACATTAGCTCCACTTGTAAACTTCTCAGTTGTGGAGTTTTATTATCCCGGCCGCGTTCTCCGCCAATTCAATGCACAACAGCCTGTCCCCGTTAACTCATTGTTCGACCGTAGACTTCACAACACCACGGGTCAAGGTCGTTTACCAAATATGGATTGAGCCGATCACCACCGTGCTCATGTAGGATGTTGGAATGAGCGGAGGTACGAGTTGGTCGTAGAGGGTATTGTACAGCCGTACGACGGATCAATGCAAACAGCATATATGGCATGGTACCGTCGCATCACAAGGTTGTATGTTGCGCCGAAAACAGATCTTCCCGCGGGTATCCAACAACCGATACCCGCGCACCAAGTTGAACCACCACCCGCACATTCATCATCATAACCCATGTATCAACCGAAAGCTTCATCATACCGTCTAATGGTAAATTATTATTTTTGGTCAATTACATTTATTTCAATGGATTTTACTTATGCTTGTTTAATGGTAAAGTTTGGTTTACTACTAATAATTTATATTCCTAATATAGATCGACAACACATGGGACATGGCGAGAAAATGTGCGAGTGTCTTGAAAAGCAACGCCAATAAGGCATGCAAAAAATTGGCACGAGATCTCCTGTGCACTTGTCGTACCTCTCTTGAAGAGGTTGGAGATGGTTCACGTTTCAATGACCTTATGCGGTCGACCAAAGTATCAACTCAACCGGTTCGACCTAACGTTAGCCAAGCTCCACCTCCACCACAACAAGCATTAGAAGCAGGAAACTCCCTCACACCTCAAACTCAACCTCAGACTCCGTCACGTCATCCACGAAGGGGTAAGACAGTTCGCTGTCCTCCTACGCAAAGTGAATTGGCAAATCCGGAGATTGAAGTAGGAGGAGGCGATGAAGACGAAGGAGTTGGTCCAAGTGCACCCGTAACGCAGGAGACCCGGGAACGTAGGAGGAAAGTCCCGGTTCGAAAGAGGAGACCACCCCAACAGTACACGCCATGTTAAATTTTACAATTTGCGAATTTTATGTTTAGCTTGTCAAGCTTTGGATGATGGGTTTGTGTAATATTAAACTTTCTTGTTTTTTTAGTAATTATAGACTTTATGTAGTTATTGCTATGTATTTGATGAAGTGTTTATTATGTCGCAAATGATGAAGTGTTCATTATGTTCATGTATTTGATGAAGTGAATTGATTTTTTTAAGCTTGATGTGCATGTTTTGAAAAAATTCAGTTGTGCATGTTTTTAATGTCGTGAACTGAATATAGTATGGTGTTCTTGCTATTTCAGTTTTTTTTAATGATGGAATGTAGTGTGTGTATGTGGATGGGTTGATGAATTGAATTTTGTATTTGAAGTATGTGGATGGGTTGAAGTTTGTGTATGTGGATGGGTTGAAGTATTCGTATGTTGATGGGTTGAAGTATCTGTGCATGTTGATGTGGAAAACATGTTTTGATGGAATGTAGTATGTGTATGTGGATGGGTTGATGAATTGAATTTTGTATTTGAAGTATGTGGATGGGTTGAAGTATGTGTATGTGGATGGTTTGAAGTATTCGTATGTTGATGGGTTGAAGTATCTGTGCATGTTGATGTGGAAAACATGTTTTGATGTAATGTAGTATGTGTATGTGGATGGGTTGATGATTTGAATTTTGTATTTGTAGTATGTGGATGTGGATGGAATGTAGTGTGTATGTGGATGGTTTGTGCTAGTGACTTTTGAACACTTGATGTGGTCTGTACATGTTTGGATGTGAAAAACATGATCAAAAGATGCCGTTATTGCAAATAACGGCATCTTAATCCTGTAACGTTATTGCGAATAACGGCATCAGCATAGAGGAAAAATTAGCAAAGTTAGAGATGGTTGCCAATCTTTCTGTCTTCACAGTCGTTATCCAAGATAACAGCATCCTAAACTGATGCCATTGTTGAAGATAACGGCATATTCATATAATCCCCTGCCCTCCAAGATAACGGCATATCTTAAGATCTACATAAGTATGCCATTATCCAAGATAACGGCAACTTCTACTCCTGCTATTTTCCAAAATAACGGTATCTATTAACTATGCCGTTTTCCAGAATAACGACATCAGTTTAGCGTCAAAAATCCACAATTTGGGATTTCTGCCCAACTTTCTGTCTTCACAGTCGTTCTTGCGAATAATGGCATAGAAAGAAGATGTCGTTATTCCCAAGAACGGCATCTGTTGTATGAACAGTTGTGCATGTTTTCTGTGCATGTTTTGTGATGATTGTTTATTTACAACAAATTTACCCATATTCACCAAACATTCATACCACAAATCTCATTCCAAACAATTTAAACTTAAATTGCTCTGCATAAAAATGCAACTTCATAAATTCATACAAACACTAACAAAAGAGAAGACATTACTAAAATACAATAACAAGGAAAATATTGAAGTGCGGGTAGATTGTGAAGTCCCCACACTTTGTACATTCTTACAACTCCGTCTATTGTGTACACTCACACCACATTTCGAACATACTTTTTCACTGCTCCCACCTTCTCGAGCATCCATGTCATTGCGGATGTGAGTACTCCTCGGCCTCTCCTTCACCCGACGAAGACTTGAATCAGCTATAAGTACCGGTGCGCTTTGGGTAGGCTAATAAGATTCGTCTGGTATAGGATTGAAAGTTGGTTCCTATATTTTTGCTAATGAATCTGCAGAGTAAAAGACATCAATATACGGCTGATAATCAAGCGCACGTGAAGCACATGCCGCTAACACATGAGAGCATGGAACGTGAAATAGTTGGAATTTGCCACACGTACAAGTTCGGCCCTCGAGGTCCACCATGTGCCAATGTCCACCTTTTTGATATCCACCATCCATTCTAATGCCCGTTTTCACCCCAAAAATACCATCTCGATTATTAAACATTATTGCCTCATGTAAATTGAATTTTTCACGGCGGACATCAATTAGGTCCTGAATCCGGGGTGCCCATAATTTACCTTCACTTATAAGTGTCTGCGCGGCTTCACGGCGATCAGTGAAGTACATGTTCAGACGGAAAAATATATGTTCTACAATTACGGTGACAGGTAAGCTACGAACACCTTTTAGAACCGAGTTGAACACTTCGAACAGATTTGTTGTCATTATACCATATATACGCCCACCATCGGCAGTAAAAGCCCACTTTTCGATCGCTTTTTCCTTCAACCAGTTAGCCACATCAGCATTGCTCGCTTCAAGTTGTGTCATCTTTTTCTCGTACTTTTTCCACTGATTTTGACATGAAATTACCTTCAACTTATTCATCAAAAATTTACAACCAAATTTTTTATGCAAATTGCTAGCAAAATACCACATACAGTACTGATGATATGCAAATGGTTTCCTCCACGTACCGAACTCATTTCCCATTGCGGATAAAATACCGGCATGTCAATCAGAAATGACACACAGACCTTCACGATCTGTGACAAAGCACCGAATACAGTTCATGAACCATGTCCACGTTTCTATGCTTTCACCGTCAACTAGTGCAAACGCAAATGGAAACAACCTCCCGTTTGCGTCTGGTGAAACCGCAATTAACAAACAGCCTTTATATTTTCCATACAAGTGAGTGCCGTCTATACTTATAACTGGTCTACATGACTTAAATCCTTCGATGGAAGGACCGAATGCCCAAAAAACACCCTTAAATGTTTCTATGCCCGGACCGGTCGCAATCTTCGCCTAATGTACAGCCGTACCCAAATTTGAAGCTTGAATTGCATTGAATAGATATGATAATTTAGTGTACGCTTTTTCAAAAGAACCATATAGTTTCTCAATTGCTTTATGTTTTACCTTCCAAGCTTTCCAATATGATATTGTGTAATAGAACATACCCTTCACTAATCCAATTATGGCTCTTGGTGTTATTGAGAGTTGTTCCTTCACAGTATCCATTATGACCATCGATACGACCGTCGAGTCAATTTTGCTGTGATCCTGAGTCAATGTAGGATTCACACATGTGTGTACACCTTCAACCTTTTTTACCACGAAATAATTACGGCCTTTGCGAACAATTGCACGCAAGCGCCATGGACAACCAACTATATTTTGAAGTGATGGATTTTCTGCAATCTCCTCGGCTGAATGGTTGATGGACGCATATTTATATTTCACATGGTATAGACCACGATACCATCACGAATTCTCTGTGGTTCTTCACGACGTACATCTTCACTTGATGTTGTAGAGCATCTTTGGTTGGAAATCTTTGACCAATGAAGAGTTCATCCAAGTAGGAAGAACCAACGGAAGACTGTCCATGTTCATGTATGGTGGCACGAGACATCCATTCATTGGATTGAGATCCACGCATCGCTGTACTCGTGTCCTGACTTGGTAACACGCGGGCATTGTTAACCGACACATCTACATTGACATCAACAACTGGAGCTTGAACGGCAGTCTCCTCATCATCATCCTCGAGACCGCGTTCCTCATCTTCTTTCTCTTCGACCAAGTTGTTATTTACAACGGCATTGTCAAAGTCTTCCATAGCAATGCCAGCTACCAAAAAATTTTGTGGCAATAGGGTAGGATGTACCTGCTCGTATTCGGAGGAAACAGGTTCCGTTGGAGTTGTGCTAGTATCTTCGTCTGTATTTGAAATCCTAGTATGTGACTCTGCAGATGGTTTCAAAGTCCGTGTGGGCCTTGGACTTTCCATAACAACTCGTGTAGTATTTGGAAGCCTCGTTTGATCGATATATAACTTAACTATATTCCAACCACAATTTGGATGAAGTGTCCTAAGCAACATAGACCTCAGAGAACTGTCACTGTCTATGGGTACCAACATGAAATACTGTCCATCCCCTTTACCAGCAGAATAACGGGCTCTGAGTTTCAGACTCATTTCACTTCTATCCCAATTGGTGACTTCATATATCTTATCTATTAATTCTGTGTATGTAAAGTTGGGGGTAGCCCAAATAATTATCGGTTCAACATCACTATAAGAATATCCACTCTTCGGATCCTTAATTACTTCACCCCCATAATATAACCAAATAGGGATATCAAATTCCATACCTATGCATAAAAATTCAAACATATTCAAGTCATTCACTACTCACAATAAGTATAACATTGGAATACATATCAAACATAAGGTTAAGATGATAATACCTTCAAATTAAACCCAAAAACCACCAGCAAGAAATTCGTTGTGGATGAAGATTGCAAATGAGAGTGGGAGTAAGGAGGTAGGATGTATGGAATTTTAGAGGACTCAAATGGTTGGAATTTTTTGATTTTGGGATCTAGGATTTGTCAGGAGCGATGAGAGAGAGAGAAGATTACGAATCACAAGGGGTAGGAGAGAGGAGAAGGGATTTATCAATTATAGGAAGCTGTACAAACGGATTATAACTGATGCCGTTATTCACAATAACAGCATCAGTATAATCGATGTCGTTCTCTGAGAGAACGACATCAGTTGCTTTCAATTTGTAATTCTCTTTCGAGTTACAGTTGATACTGTACGATCTTTAGACAAAAATAAGCTATGCCGTTATTCCCAATAACGGCACGACACTTTTTTTTAAAAGAGATGCCGTTATTGGGAAGAACGGCATCGAAATAATGTATGCCTTTTTTTCAATAACGTTTGTTGCTGACGTGTCCTAAACAGGGGCATATCGCTAATTGTTTTGGAAAGTAGGACAAGTCGCTAATTATTTTTAAAAAAGGAGACAGTACGGCAAATTTTTTCTAGAGCGACCAGTAGACTAAAAAAAGAAGTATCGTAAAAGTGTTATGAGCTATAATATAGTAGAAATAGAATAAAAGTTTAGTAGAGAATTGATCTATGGTCTAGAATGAGAAGTTTATTTTAGGTTTCAAGTTCACATTCTCACTCATGTGTTCATACTCACATTTAAATAGGGATAGTAATGGGCTAGGCTGGACAGGGTTTACCTAAAACTCTCACACGACCCTAAAATCTTTAGGGTTTAAAATTTTTACCCGGCACCGGTGTTGCGCACCGGATCATAGGGCTGGGTCTAGGGCTTTCGGACCAGCCCTATGTTTTAGTTTTTAAATTAATAACTTTTAGCAGGGCTTAAAGTTACCTCAAAATTAATTACATATTTACAACAACAAAAATTGGAAATATAAAAACATAACACCTTTTTTTAGCGTCAATTGAGGTAATTTAGAGCATCTTTAGTCGTCGAGAGCCAAATTTTGAATATTTGGCAAATGAAAATGAAAAAAATAACTTTGCGCTGCAGTCTCGAAAGCCAAATGTGAATTTTCTTCACTATTTAAAATCTCAGACAAAAGATTATTTTTCGTCCCTTGCAAAAAAAAGGAAAAAATTTGAAGCGGACACCCGTCTGTCTTATTTTAAAACAAAAACTTTAAATCATAATTAATCTATATAATAAAACACAAAGAAAGCTATCAAGTGTTGGCTCTCCTTCAGTCCCCCCAAAATCAAAGGCCCAGATCTAACATTACAAAACACATTTTCCATCCAAAAGTTTCCCCCCAAAACTCAAATTCAAATCCCTAAAACAATTCATTTATTTATTTAATTATTTCCTCCCCCCCCCCCCCCCCCCCCCCCCTCTCTCTCTCTCTCTCTCTCTCTCTCTCTCTCTATATATATATATATATATATATATATATTTCCTCCCCCCCCCCCCCCCCCCCCCCCCCCCTCTCTCTCTCTATATATATATATATATATATATGGATTTTTATATTCCAATTTATAATTATTTTTCACCATATACTAATGGAAACATGGACTTTTATTTACAACTAATTATTGTCATACTATTCAAACTTCAGCTATATAATTGTTGATTTACTGTTTACAACACTTTTTATATGTTGTATCGTTCTGAAGACGTGCCGCAGGCACGTGGCCATGGGCAAATCTAGTACCTTAATAAATGTTAAATTAATCCTAATTATTTCTTAATTATTGATTAATTAACTTTTAAACCTAGGTTTAACCCATAGAAATCATTATACAGCGTTTTATAGAAATTTTAAAGAAAGAAATGTATGGGACGGGGCTTCATCTCCCGTCCCACTTCATTTCTGATTTATTTATTTTTTAAATGGAACAGATGGGGATTCATCTTCCGTCCGACCGTTTTTTTTATTTTTTTAAAAAAAAGTGTATGGACGATGTATTATTTCCCGTCCCTCGATGTGTTAGGCTAAAAAGTGTAAGGACGATGTATTATTTCCCGTCCGAGCTCTCCAACGAAAGATAATTTTTCGTCTGATCAATCAGACGATAAATCATCTGCCGTTAGGTATATTTTGGCAATTATCATTTCGTCTCCCAAATATAGCCATTGACTGTTCATTCGAAACCCAAATTTTGGGTAAATGGCCAACGACTACAGCACAACTTTTCCTAAATTTTGAAAATTTTGACAAAATGGCCAATAACTGCAGATGCTCTTAGTAATGCAAATGTTGAATATATAAGATCTATTTATATAAAGTTTGTTCTTAGTAATGCAAATGTTGAATACATAAGATCTATTTATATAAAGTTTGGGAATCAAATGAAAGACACTTACTATCCCAACATTCTTTTGTTTTAGATTCTTCTATCATGAAATTGATATATGTAAATTGCTCTTGCAAGTTAGTAGTAAAAAGTGTGGTTGTTTATTTATTGGTTCAATTTGTTCATGAGTAAAAATAATCATTTCAATTATTAAGTCCTGCGTAAAAATTAAATATTATTAAGTTCTACAGATTAGGGTATTGTTTAGGCAAGATTAGAGTTAGTGATTAATATTTAATGGGAATATTAAGTTTGGATCATTTATATTTACATGAACTTAACTTAACCGGGTTAAACCTAATATGTATCTATAATTTAGAATTATAGGCCAAGGGCTGGTCATATGCAAAATCCTAATTCAGCCCTATTTTTAAATGCGCCGAGTTTTAAGGTCTTACCCTACCCATAAATTTATCTGGCCCGGACCAGATCGGGTTTTTCTCGGGCAGGATTCCAAGACGGGTTAAGATAAGCCCTAATCTTTCCCCGGTACGCCGGAGTTGTTTTATTAACTGCTTATTAATGAAACAGGGTGGCCTTATTCCACACTTTCCTCAAAAAAAAAAAAAAAAAAAAAAAAAAAAAAAAAAAACTTCCCTACATTTGAATAGTGAATGAATCTTTTTTCATTCATGTTGAATGCACTACTTCATGCTGTAAACTTGAACTTTCCACTTCATTGTGCTCTGTTCCAGCATGTGCAAATTCATAAAATATGCAGATTAACCAAAATCCGATCTCTCATTTAAATATACAAAAAAGAAAAAATAATGAATCTTATCCCAAGGAATGTAATGAGCTTAAGAAACCGACCACCTAGATAAATAAGCTGCATTAATTTTTTATTTACCTTTTTTTTTTTTTTTGGCTCAAGCAAGTACAGGTGTTGTTAAAATTACAATTTGGAGAATGAATATATTAATATTAAAAAAATCAATTGCTTTTTACTTTTACATTTCAAATTATTTATCATTGTAACTCTACTTTATCAGACTGTGACATGCATGTAATGCCATTGGAGTTGAAATAATCAACAGAAAAGGCAGATAAGATCGATGCTAAATAAGTAAATATATACTACTTTGTCTATTTTTCTATTTTCTTAAATAAATTAAGAAAATTAATATTACCAACTCCCCCAACATTTCACAATGGATGTAAGCACAAGAACGAGGACAACATACTAAGAATATGAATTACATATAACCAAAAGCCCGGTATGGACAAGCACGTTGAGCTGCCATGGAAGTACATCCCCATAATACCAAAGCCACCCCCATCACTGCCAGCCCCACCACCGTCACCGTTGTCACCACCGCCCGCTGCCGACCCACCATAGTTGGCCCCATTGTACCCTGTTTCTGTTCCTGTGTTTTCCCTGGGCCCCACCATAAAATTAAGACAAGTAAGAAATAGTATTAATTGAAATGCTCAATTAGTTGATGAGTGCAATAATTGTGGATGGTCCAAGGATTGCTATAGAGCAGGTGCAATGCAAATATAAATTTTCTGGAGCCTTGCATATATACAATATTCTTGTTACTTGACAAGATTCAATAAGGGGGTGTTTGATACATGGGAATGTGCAAGAGAATCTCATATTTCCTCTTAGATTACCTTATTTAGTATTTGGAAGAAATGATATAGATTTCCAAGGAAATCAAAATCTTTTGTTGAGAAGGATTTTCATCCCAAAAAATCATGGGATTTGAGAATTCCATAACAAACAATAAAATAACCCAAAAAACTAGAATAAAAAAATATATTTCTTTCTAAAATCATGCGATTTGAGTATTCTCATGTAATTTCCATAACAAACAATAAAAAAACCCAAAAAATAGAATAAAAAATTACAATAATAAAGAATTCCCGGAAATGCAATGTATTATACCAAACGCGATAATGCAACATTCTCGGGAATCATTTCATTCCTAGAAATTTTTCAATCCGCATACCAAACGCCCCCTAAGAGAAATGTCGGCATCAAGTTATCTTCGTTATTATCTTTATACTATTATAATCGAGGGAGTTCAAGTTGATGATACGGTAGTATGAACGTATCATATAGTTCATGTATTGCATTGTAATATCAAATAAGTTTTTCGCTGCTTGCTGAGCTAGTTGTTGAGGGGTACAGCTCCAAGCCTACTGTCTATAATGATGTAAGCAGGAATAAATGAACATATACGACTAATGAGATGCAATGATTCAAAAACAGCACATAATTGACGAGGAAAGAGACAAGCTCCTAAAACAGGGCATATTCTTTGACGCGGAATTCATCATAGATCCAACTAAATCATGATTAATCATCTAAGGATATAAAGCATTTGTTCACTTGTTCATGCATAAAAGGTCTCCATCTCATATACTACAACTGGAACCAGTTATGAGTTAGCATGAGGAAATAATGAACTGGGCCCTCCAATTTGGGCATGATCAATGCTCAATTTTTTCCGCATAGGAACAAAAGGCAGCAGGTAAGACATCCACAAAGAATCGTCTTTCTGAGTGCTCAGTGTTACCTACACCTAGATCCAAGCTATATTATAAATTATGATTGTGCAGATACGGCCGCCGGTGGGTTGTATCTAAAAAGCATGATCACACATGAAAAAAGATACGCTGACGCTAACACTAATTTAGTAAGGTATATTAACACGGGGAAGATTTTGGAATACTGCCATAAAATACCAAGTGTTGTGTGGAATACGTATGTTTGATACATGTGTCGTGTCGTATGTCTGATACGGTGTCCGATACCAAAAAAAGAAATGGTTGTGCCTCACTTGTATGCCATTTCAAATTGATGTTGTATACAGTGTACATGTCTTTCAAATTAAATTTCTTCTCCCTCATCCCGATTATGACCAGAGAATTGGGACGGGATTGCGGAAGATTGACTATGTGAGTGTGACATTGCATGAATTTTGTTTGTCTTATAAAATTTAAGCATATTAAAAACAAACGACATTCACAATGCACTGAAAAAATAAACAATACTCCTAATAATTAGTAGTGTTATCATAACTGAATCAATGGTGATAACTTGCAAGAAAGTTATATCAACTCTAAGAGCCAATAGCACAATCATGTATTATCCTATCTCTACCGGAAAAGGCCTGTTGTAGAGCAAAAGTAGCACTTTCAGCGCCAGTTCGTCTGGCCAAGTCCAAATACTCACTCTCATGCATGAACTAATTTAATCATGCATAATATCATACTATAAGAAGTACATGTGCAACAATTAGCATTACCCTCTCTACTAAATCGCGAGCCAAAATCTACACCGTCGGTACTTAACCATTACAAAGCAGACGGTGTAACTGATCCCTAATTGTGGACCCTACAACCGAAACAAAATTGGCAGAATTCATACATTTACTTTGGGAGTAATGCTATATCCGCTACCTATTTCACTATATTTCTTTTCACTACCTTAGGTGGCACGCTCTAATAGGTGGGGAAAACCCGGAAAAGAGTTAATAGGTGGGAGAACTCTCCAATATAAATGTACCACACAAGATAGTGAACAGAATGGAAGTGAAATTGATAGTGGATGAAGCATTTCTCTTACTTTGGATGCTGAAGAAAAAAGAGAACCAAGAACAAGAGTAACGTGGGAAATGAATCAGGTTCCATCGCGCTTGATCTTATAGACCCATTTGTTGCCGATGACCTTCCTTCTTTGTGGTAGCGTAACAAGATCCCATGTCCTGTTCTTGTATAGAGCTTCAATTTCTTCCTGCATTGCTGTCATCCACAGAGATACATTCGGGTCTTTGATTGCCTCCTGGAAGGATGATGGCTCCCCATCCTCTGTTAGAAGACAGTATGCAACATTGCTCTCCGTAACATACTTCGAGTGCCAAGCTGGCGGGCTTCTCTCACGAGTTGACCGACGAACTTCTGGAGCCTCGGACTCGACTGGTTCTTGTTCATCGTGCTCTGGTGCTGCTTCAGAAGAAACTAGATCTTCATTTGGTTTATCTTCCACCTAAACTGTAGTAGTCTCTGGATTCTCCTTTGACGTGTTATTGCTTCCATCTTTCTTTTGTAGTTGATCTTCTACAAAGATTACATCCCTGCTGACAACAACCTTGTGGGCAGTGGGATCCCACTCCCCATCCTCTGTTAGAAGACAGTATGCAACATTGCTCTCCGTAACATACTTCGAGTGCCAAGCTGGCGGGCTTCTCTCACGAGTTGACCGACGAACTTCTGGAGCCTCGGACTCGACTGGTTCTTGTTCATCGTGCTCTGGTGCTGCTTCAGAAGAAACTAGATCTTCATTTGGTTTATCTTCCACCTAAACTGTAGTAGTCTCTGGATTCTCCTTTGACGTGTTATTGCTTCCATCTTTCTTTTGTAGTTGATCTTCTACAAAGATTACATCCCTGCTGACAACAACCTTGTGGGCAGTGGGATCCCACGGGCGATACCCCTTCACTCCGTCAGCATACCCCAGAACATGTACCTCATGGATTTTGGATCTAGCTTCGTTCTTTCTTGGGTATTGTACATCACGTACGCGGAACATCCGAACCAATGTACATTATAGTAATTTGCCAGCTTGCCAGTCCACATCTCCATCGGTGTCTTCAACTCAATTGCCGTTGATGGCGACCGATTTATGACATAACAGGCGGTTCTGGCTGCTTCTGCCCAAAAAGAGTTGGGCTGACATGCAGTCCGCAACATAGCTCTCATCCTTCCTGCAAGAGTCCTATTCATCAGCTCTGCCACACCATTTTGCTGAGATATATATGGGACTGTGAACTGTCTTGTGATACCTTCTTGCATACAAAGTGCAAGAAACTCGCCGTCTGTGTACTCCCTTCCATTATCTGTCCTCAAGCACTTGATCTTCTTCCCAGATTCAAGTTCCACCTGCGCATTGAAGTCTTTGAACATCAAAAACACATCTGACTTCTTCTTGATTGGGTACACCCACAATCTCCTGGAGTAATCATCAATGAAGGACACAAAGTACTTTGCTCCTCCTAGAAATATTTTCGGTGATTCCCAGACATCAGAATGAATCAAGTCTAGAATGCATTTACTTCTAGCTTCAGATCGGCTGAACTGCAATCTATGCTGCTTACTTGTAACACAATGCTCACAAAACGGTAAATTCACCGTTGGAGAGAATCTTCAAACCTCGTTCAGACATGTGGCTTAGTTTGAGATGCCACATCATTGCTGACTCTTCTCCCTTGCTAGTCGATGTGACACACGCATCAGCTTCCTGCAGTGTTTCTCCATTAAGCATGAATAGATTTGCTGCGATCTTTTCTGCCTTCATGACCACAAGCGCGCCTCTGACAATCTTCATGACCCCATTTTCGATATGAGTCTTGCATCCAAGGCTATCTATTTGTCCCAAAGACAATAGATTCTTCTTCAAACCCTTCACAAACTGTACCTCCTGGATGGTGCGAACCGTACCATCAAACATTTTGAGTTTGATAATACCAATACTAGCGATTTCCAAAGCATGATCATCACCCATGTGTACAGAGCCTCCCGAGATTGGTTCGTATGTGTGGAACCACTCTCTCTGAGAAGTCATGTGCCGTGTTGCTCCCGAGTCTAGTAACCAGACGTTAGAAAACTGCTTTCTGCCTCCAACCACCGTTGTTGCCTCACTGTATAGAACTTCACCATCATACCGAGTACTTGCCACATTTCCTTGAGCATTTGATGACTCAGGATCTCCACTCTTCTTCTTGAACCAACAATCCTTCTTGAAGTGCCCTTTCCTGTCACAGTTGTGGCACTTGTAAGTCTTCTTACTTCTGAATTTTGATCTAGCATGATTCTGACTCCCACTGGGACCACGTTCCATTAATCTTCCTCTCATCACCATCAAAGCTTTCACTTGTTGCGAACTTCTCGATCTGTCTTCCTTGTTCTGGCGCCTGGTTTCTTCTTCCAAAACAGCAGCTTCAACTTCGTCGAAGACTAGATAATCTGTCGGGATATTGTTCGTCAGGTTGATGATGAGTTGATCATACGAATGAGGTAGACTTTGAAGTAGAAGCTCCACACGTTCAGTCGTCTCTATTTTGCAACCCATTGATGTAAGTTGCGAAAAAAGACAATTGAGGGTGTTGATGTGGTCGGTCACCGATGTCGATTCCTCCATTCGAAGAGTGTACAATCTTCTCTTTAAGAAGATCTTGTTGTGAAGTGACTTGGCCTCGTATAGTCTCGTCAGAGTGTCCTAAATCTCCTTTACTGTCTTTTTCACAGCCACACTGGATAACACACCATCAGCTAGTGCCCAGTGCAGATCGACAATAGCATTGCCGTCCATCTCGTTTCACTTGCCGTCGTCGGTGATCTCCGCGAGTCTCTCTGATTGCTGCTAAGCAATTGTCCTTCCTTAAGATCGCCTTGATCTTCATTTTCCACAACGAGAAATTACTTCCGTTGAATTTCTCAACATCAAACTTTGTTGTAGTCAACATTTTTGCTTCACCCCCAACAACCAAAGTTTTGATACCACTGTTAGGAAAGTTATGGGCAGAAGCTACCCCACAACTAAAGTGAAATTGAGAAAGTGAAAATAAAATGGACACAAATATTTTACGTGAAAAAACTCCCAAGGAGACGAGATAAAAACCATGGGCAAGGTAGTAGAATTTTACTGCTGAAAGTAGGGATTACAACATTCTCTCTAAATATAATGAGAGTACAATTTTCACTCTCTCTTATAATAGAAAAAACAATCTTACAAATATGAGGAAAAATACAAGTATACAAATTATCTATAAGGGAATATAATTTTATCCCTATTGAGAACACTCTTGTAATACTCTCTTTCTTTCTTAATCCCTCTTTCTTTTCTTAATCCACACTGAACTCTTATTGCTCTGTTGCTCTACTCTGCTGCCTCATAACCTCTTCCTCTAACTTCAATTTATAGCAGGAAGAGGAGAGAGTTAGGAGGTAGGTGGAACGAGATGGGTTGATGGCATTTGACCTTACCAACTTTTGCCTCCATATTTTCACAAAATGGGTTGGTGACATTTGAAACAATTGATATGGTGGTGGGCCCCACCCACCCACTATCTGCCGACATAGTTTTCTTTTATTTCAACCTTTTGTCAAAGGCGACCTTTGACAATTGAGTAATCAAACAATATTTTCAAAAAAGGAAGGCTGGGTAGGTGGCTTGTCCCTATCATTCCTTGTGGTAGCGTAACAAGATCCTATTTTCAAAAATGGAAATGACCAAGTGGAGCGGTATCGTGCAAAATTGGTGGTGAAAGGATATGCTCAGAAAGAAGGTATCGACTTCAATGAAATATTTTCACCTGTGGTTCGACTCACGACAGTCAGAGTAGTCTGGACGATGTGTGCAACGGTTGACCTACACCTAGAGCAATTAGATGTGAAGACTGTTTTTCTTCATGAAGATCTTGAAGAAGAAATCTATATGCTCCAACCAGAAGGTTTTGTTAAAACAGGTAAAGAGAACTTGGTTTGCAGGTTGAATAAATCTCTGTACGGTCTCAAACAGGCACCGAGATGTTGGTACAAGAGATTTGATTCCTTCATTATTAGCATTGGATACAGCAGACTTAGTTCAGACCATTGTAGGTAATACAAAAGGTTTGATGGTGATGATGACTTCATTATCCTTCTGTTGTATGTGGATGCCATGTTGGTAGCAGGCCCCAACAAAGATCGAATCTAAGAAATGAACGCACAGTTAACTAGGGAGTTTGACATGAAGGACTTGGAATCGGGAAACAAGATTCTAGGAATGCAAATTTACCGAGACAGAAATAACAGAAAGATTTGGCTTTCCCAGAAGAACTACTTCAACAAGATCTTGCGACGCTACAACATGCAAGATTGTAAGCCAATTTCGACCCCACTTCCTATTAATTTCAAGTTATCCTCCAAGATGTGTCCTAGCAATGAAGTAGAGAGGAAGGAGATATCTCGAGTACCGTATGCATCAGCAGTGGGAAGTTTGATGTTCGTTATGATAATTGATATGTACAAGACCAGACATTGCACAAGCAGTGGGAGCGGTTAGTCGATTCATGACGAATCCTGGTAGAGAGCATTAGAGCACAGTAAAAAGGATTCTGAGATACATCAGAGGAACGTCAGATGCTGCATTATGTTATGGAGGATCAGAATTAACTGTCAGAGGCTATGTAGACTCAAATTTTGCAGGCGATCTCGACAAAAGCAAATCCACTATGGGCTACGTGTTTACACTTGCAGGAAGAGCTGTAAGCTGGGTTTCGAAACTGCAGACTGTTGTGGCTCTATCTACAACAGAAGCAGAAAACATGGCAGCTACAGCAGCTTGCAAGGAAGCAGTCTGGATTCAAAGGTTATTGGAGGAGCTCAGGCAAAAACATGAAAAAATTGTTCTGTTTTGTGACAGTCAGAGTGCCTTACACATCACAAGAAATCCAGTTTTTTATTCACAGACAAAACATATAAGAGTTCAGTATCACTTCGTACGAGAAGTAGTGGAGGAAGCAAGTGTAGATATACACAAAATTCATACTAACGAGAACCTAGCAGATGTTATGACCAAGCCAGTCAACACTGACAAGATCGAATAGTGTAAATCCTCGTGTGGCCTAGCAGTAACGTAAGCAGCATGAGAATGGCAAGGTAGAAAGAATTATGTGGAGACATGATTAATTCTTAATCAAATATCCAGGGGGGAGAATGATAGGAACAGGCCACCTACCCAGCCTCCGTCTTTGAAAAAGTTGTTTGATTACTCAATTGTCAAAGATCGGCACCGAATTCGGTGCCGCCTTTGACAAAAGGTTGAAATTAAAAAAAAAACTATATCGGCAGATGGTGGGTGGGTAGGGCCTACCACCATATCAAATGTTTCAAATGCCACCAACCCATTTTGTGAAAATATGGAGATAGAAGTTGGTAAGGTCAAATGTCACCAACCCATCTCGTTCCGCCTACCTCCTAACTCTCTCATTTTCCTGCTAGAAATTGAAGTTAGAGGAAAAGGTTATGAGGCAGCAGAATAGAGCAACAGAGCAACAAGAGCTCAGTGAGAATTAAAAAAAGAAAGAAGGATTAAGAAAGAAAGAAAGTATTACAAGAGTGTTCTCAGAGGAATAAAATTGTATCCCCTTAGAGATAATTTGTATCCTTGTATTTTTTCTTAAATTTGTGAGAGTGTTTCTCCTATAATACGAGAGTGAAAATTGTAATCTCCTTACATTTAGAGAGAATGTTATAATCGCTACTTTTACCAGTAAAATCACACTACCTTGCCCGTGATTTTTATCCCGTCTCCTTTGAGGGTTTTTTCACGTAAAATATTTGTGTCCACTTTATTTTACTTTCTCAATTTCACTTTAATTGTGGGAGTAATGCTACATCCGCTACCTATTTCACTACATTTCTTTTCACTACTTTAGGTGACACACTCTAATAGGTGGGAAAAAGAGTGATTAGATGGGAGAACCCTCCAATATAAATGTACCACACAAGATAGTGAAAAAAATGGTAGTGAAATTGATAGTGGAGGAAGCATTTCTCTTACTTTGGATGCCGCAGAAAAAAGAGATCCAAGAACAAGAGTAACATGGGAAAATGAATCAGGTTTCAGGGCCTGTCGGGTCCACATGCCCGCATCAACAGGGACCCGCACCGATTCTCAACAGGACCAGCCTAGCTATCACGTGAATCGATGGAGAGTTACATTCCCAACGGCAAAAAATGGACTACCCTTTCAAAGTTAGAAAAGGAAACCAAACGATACTCTCACTACCCATTCCCAAGAAAACAAACAGTGCAAAACTAGCAACAAACGTAGTTTTCGAAAAGATGGGTGAGAGTAACGAGATTACACTTTAAAGAGTGTAAAAACGGTCCTTTTTGGACAGTGACAAAACAGGACAATAATTCATATTTGTGGTAGCTTTTTAAATTCCGATTATACCCATACGTAACTTATGTAATTACACAGACATACTTTTGTCAACGTGGCATGAAACTCCATGAAAGGACCAGGCAAAATGGAAAGAGGATGAGATGAATTTGGTTTGGTACCTGGGCCCGCCAAGGACTCCGGCATTCATAGTGAGCTGGTCGACCAGTGCGGCTGATTTGGGGTCAACGCTCTCAGCTTTCGCGTATTTGAGTTCTGCGCCTGCACCTGATGGGACGAAGAACGCCCCGTTCACCATTATGTCGCCTTCGGTTCGCCAATTCCAGCTCGTCCATTCGCTCTCATCTGTATCCACTCTTTTCGTCACCTGATAACAATCAAACAGACCTCAACATTCTACAATTAACACGAGGATACGATCCTCGTATATGCAACATAGGCAATAGCACGAACAAAAGTAATGATCAACTTCAATTACTACTAACTGTAAATGGCTTAACTAACTAACTAACCTCCTTGGCATTCCCGTCGGCCGGCGCAATGTAGCGATTCCCCTGACTATTAACGGTGGGATTGGCACTCCCCCCAATGGCATACATCTCCCACTCGGTAAAATCATTGTTGACCACATGTATGTAACCTCTCCTACAGCGCGGCATCCTCTGAATCAGCTCCTCCCCGAACCTATTAAACGCAATGGTCACCTGCATCCCCGAATCAGGCAAGTAATCATCACTATGACCCAGCAGCATCACCTCATTGTGATGACTGAAGTAATTGTTGGAAATGGTTATCCCCGTCGACCCCATTATGGCATCAATCAGCCCGTCGGCACAGTGGCTCAGCGAACAGTGATCAATCCACACATTCCTCGCTGAATACAGCGATATTCCGTCGCCATCAGACTTAGTGCGGTAACCCGAATGAGTGGGAGAGGATCTGACATTTGCATTGCCGGCGGGGACGCAGTGGTGGACGTGGACGTTGTGGATGATGATGTTGGAGACGTACTGGAGGGTGATGCAGGCGCCGTAGGCGATGTGGACGTTGGCGCCGCGGCCGTCGATGGTCTTGAAGGAGTTGAGGAGGAGCTCCTCGGAGAGGCGGATGGTCATGTCGGCGGCGAAGGTGATCCAGAGGGGGGCGTCCTGGATGGCGGCGTGGCGGATGGTGCCGGGCTTGGGGTTGACAGGGTCGGAGTCGGAGGAGTCGGTGACGAGGTAGAACTGGCCGCCCTTGCCGCCGAGAGCGGACCGACCGAAGCCGATGGAGCAATCGGCGAGGAGCTGGCGGTTGGAGGACCAGTCGGAGCCGGAGCAGCGCCAGCAGTCGTCGATGGGGTTGCCGGTGCGGCATTGGGAAGATTGGAGGAGGAAGCGGCGGTGGGAGGCGGAGATTTGGAGCTTGACGTGGTCGGCGACGGAGTCGGGGTTTGAGGAGGTTAGGTTGGTGGAGGAGGACAGGGAGAAGAGAGAGAGAAGGAGAATGCCGGTGAGGAGGGACATTTTGGTTTGAAATTGGGAGAAATTGAGGGTTTTAAAAAAAAATTAATAAATATAAATTAGGTTGAGGGTTTGGGTGGAGACCTCAACCTTCATCACATCACCTTCATCTCTCTTCTCTCAACTCCCATACCTTGTTTCAGAGAGGAATGGTAGAATTTTGGGGTAATGAGGGAGAAGAAGTGGGGGTAAGAGGGAAATGAAGAGGGAAATAAATAGGGGAGTTTTGCAAGTATCAGTGTGCTCCACTTAGAGCATCCACGGTTATTATGGTTAAAAAATACATAAATAGATAAATGTATATAGCAATCTTTCGTTTCGCTGTACTGCACTCGTACAATGCTATATTTTACAATTTTAAATTAAAATAATAACAGACGGTGATTCATATTGCATCAGAGAGGGAAAAAAAATAAAAAAAACATTTAAAAAGGTGGGACGGCATATCATCTTGCGTCCGAGAGGAAAAAATAAAAATGAAAAAAATGGTGCGACTGCACTTCAAGTGCCGTCGGAGGATTTTAAAAAATAATAGTAAATAGTTGCTTCATATTGGTCATTAATTACTTCAAGTGCTTCATATTGGTCATAAAAATTATTTTAAAAAAAAAAACAACTGAAGTGTCGTCCGACAAAAGGGAGGGTTTAGGTTCTTTTTAATTTTTTTTAATTAAGAAAATTAATTTTTTTTTGGAAGGGCAGCACTTTAAGCGCCGTCCGACCATTAAAAAAAATGTGCGACGGCACTTCGAGCTCTGTCGTTTATATATGCATAATTCTTATTTCAGTTCTCATATATGGCACTCTACTGTAGCGATTTATGCAAATTACGCATATTTATACAACGACTGCAGCGCTCTTTTTTTACAAAATAAGCATATTATGCATATATATCAAACGACTACAGATATAAGTTATTTTGTTGTTGAGCGAGCAAGAGTTAGAAATTTTAAATCGCACCTGAATCATAAATTTTTAAGAGCATCCACTGTTCGTGATTAGTAAAAAAATGGCAAAATGTGTATTATATATAGAGCAATTTGATATTTGTTGCAGTGGTGAATGCTATAATATAGCAATATAAAAAAATTTGATCGGAAAAACTCTAAGTTCCGTCCTGCTGAAGAAAAAAAAAATCTGGACATTTTTTAATAATTAATTTGAATATTTTAATTATTTTAATAATTTTAATAATTAAAAAAGTTTTAAAAAAAACAAAAGACGGATGTTCAAGATCCGTCCAATGTAGAAGTGAAGGAAAAAAAAATTGTTGGGACGGAGCTTCAAGTTCCGTCCCATATAAAAAAAATATTTTTTTATTTGGGAGGGATCTTGAAGATCCGTCCACAGTTAGAAGGGAAAAAAAATTTGTTGGGGCGAAACTTTAAGATCCGTCCGATATAATAAAAAAATAATTTTTATTTGTGACGGATTTTAAAGATTCATCCGCTATAATATGCATATTCTCATATCTGCTGTCAAATATAGTATTGTTCGGTAATAATTTTGTCAAAATATGAATAAATAGCAAATGACTACAGTCTAAATTGTTCTAAATTGAAAATGATTGTGGAAGCTCTAATAATGTATAAACTAGTATCATGCACGTGCGATGCACGTGGGGGAAGAAGGAAAAGACAAAAAAAAGGAAAATAATATCCAAACTGATCCATTGTTGAAAATATTTACCAAACTGGTCCACTTTCGCACGTGCACGCGGAGGAAGAAGGGAAAAAGACAAAAAAACGAAAATAATTTCCAAACTGATCCACTTCCGAAACTATTTACCAAACTGGTCCACTTTCGAAAATATTTACCAAAGTGGGTCATTTTATCAACACGTGTGCTGCACGTGTTGGCTTCAAAATGACAACAATGACAGATGACACTAACCCCTTCTCCCATTATAATAGTAGATAGATTTGACTAAAACTCGCCAGGATTTGAGTCATTTGACCATGTGGCTGAAAACACTTCCTCAGTTGTGAACTCGATCAGTTCACTTCCCAAGTTAGTTAGTTAGGTTTTTTTTTTTTTTTTTTTTTCATTTTTTTCCAAATAAATAAAGCTCTGTATTAAATACCTAGTTTGTAGCTTTGTTTTCCACGTAAACTCTTCTCATCCTTTTTTATTCTAAGTATACCATAATAGTTCATAGTTAGGTATTCTAACCAGAAGTGACTCTGTAGGTAAAGAAAGCCGACTCTTGAGGAATGACTGTGAGTATGCCCTAAGGGGAAATTGCTTAAGTTTGACTGAGAAGTTAAATAGGACCTAGCTCACCTTGATATATTTTAGTTTTTAAAAAAATAAAAAATAAAAAATAAAAAAATAAAAAAATAAATTTTTTTTTACTGTAGCTATAGTAAAACGGGAACATAGAAATACATAATATAGAGAGGGAGTACCCGGTAGGAATAAGTTAAAAAATTAATAACTCGTTTTTCCATTTAGATTGCAAAAGACTCGTTTTTCCATTTAGACAAATTTTATTTTATTTTTTATTTTTTATTTTTTATTTTTTATTTTTTGGGGTGATTGCAAATGACTAACTACGTTCATTTTTAAAATGACCGAAGAAATGAACCGAGAATCTGTTGAAAGTATGAAACATAGCCATGAGCGTGTTGAAAGTAAGGGAATTAAATTCCAAACAGGAGACAAGCACGGGTAAGAATTTGAGAGAGGAGGAATAGGTTGGTTCTTATTGTTTTTTTTTTCTTGAAGAAAAAGGTGTAGTGTGGCCACCCTATTTCATTAATAAGGAGTTAATAAAACAAACTCAGAGTATTGAGTCAAGTACAAGGTCCTACAACACAACAAAAGTACATAAATCTATCCAAAACATGGGGATTGGGGGGAGGGGGGGGATAAAAGAAGGTACAAAGCATACATGGATCCAAACAAAGTACATCGAAGCATCTACTCCCCTCAACAAAACCTTGGGGTGAATAGTAAAGGTTTGACGGGCAGAGCACCTCCCTTAGTCTAGCATCGGCCCAATCTCGACTTCATCATCATCGTACTCCTCCATCTGGAAGACGCTCGCAATCCTCTCTCTAGGACCTGATGCGGCAACAGTTGCCAAAAAAATAAGATGCATAATGTGAGTCGAATTACTAGAAATACTATTACATGTCCCGCGAAAGTAACAATTATTCCTGTCTAGCCAAAGACCCCAGGTCGTAGCGGCGATAGCGATAAACCAAACTTCTCTTATCGTTCGTCTCTCAGTAGCGAACTTTGATCCTTCCCACAGATCCCCATACTAACTAGGGTACTCATTCGTCCCCAGGGCGCTAAGTATCTCCACAAGGACCGTTTTGCTCCTGGGACATTCTAGAAAAAGATGGTCTATAGTCTCAGGGACAGCATTGCAGAACCCACATGTAGAGTCCAAATTCGGTTGGCATTTAGATAGGTTCTCTCTAGTCAAAATTGCGTCATTCAGCACCGGCCACAGGAAAACTTTAATTTTTTGGCGGTGTTTTCGCCTTCCAAATCACGCTCGACCAATTCGGGCTACATCCCCTAAAATGAATACGGTTATAAAGGGAGCGGACAGTGAACGTGCCATTTTTTTCCAGTCCCCAAAATTTCCTATAGGGATCTTGGGAGCATATAATTCCGGTGTTAGAGATATAGGTCTGAAGTTCCATGAGCTTATGCTGAGAGCCCGAGTCCAAAGGACGTTTAAAGGCCGAATTCCAGGAGCTTCTTCTTCAGGCTGCGGCCACCGTGCAGTGTGGTTATGACGCTTGGTTCTCATTGTTGATCAACTGATTATTTATAATGGGAGGAGAAGTGTAACAAGTGTTTGAATTACGATTTTGAATATGGTTATTGTAACACATCGCAAAATTGAAAATTCCAATTTTGTTCTCGTGTGTTACGCACGTGTATTTTGTAACGTGTTTCATTACATATTTTTGGATTCCGACTATTTATGCATTTCCAGTATTGATTTTATTCTATTTTGAGTCAACAAAAATATTATATTTCAATCTCTGTATTTTACGTGATTTTTACGTGTTTTCGATGCACATGTCGATTATGTGTTTTCACCGCTATATGCAATATTTTCTAAGCGTTTAAATTACTTATTTTATATATTCAAATTCGTTTTATAAAACGGAAATTCATTTTCCCTATTTTTCATTAAAAAAAATTCGTATGTGTAATGCACGTGTTTTCTACGTACGTAGTGATTACGTCGTGAAAGGTATAAATTAATAAATATGTTGCTTATGTTGTTTTCGACTATATTTTAATAATTTTCCATCGATAAAATTGATTTCGCATTTTGATGTTTTACGTTCAATGCACGTATTTGAGCGTATTCGTTTTCAAAATATATTTCGGAGTGTGTGTAACACCCCGTAGTTTCAAAATACACACACACACACACACACACACACACACACACACACACACACACACACACACACATATATATATATACACACACACACACACACACACACACACAGTATGAGATCTCTTCAGTTGCGCCCCCTCCTCTTGCGCTCCCTCGTAGGCACTCTCCATCATCCGTTCGATCTGAGCCTTTATCATGATGAAAATCTAATGGCTCAACTCAATCCCGCTCTTCCCACTTTCGTTCGAGGCTATTTTTGTCATTTTCCTACCCCATTATTCAGACCCCCTTTTCCTCTCTCTCATTCTCATCGTATTCCCCCTTCACCTCTCTCTCCTTCTCATCGTATCCCTCCCAAAATCGACGAAGAAAAAACCTCCCCCTCCAAATCGAAATCAAAACCCTACTCCAAATCTGAATAATCCCCAGATCCCCTTCTCCTCTCTCTCCTTCTCATCGTATTCCCCCTTATCCCCTCTCTCCTTCTCACCGTATCCCTCCCAAAATCAACGAAGAAAAAACCTCCCCCTCCAAATCGAAATCGAAACCCTACTCCAAATCTGAATAATCCCCTCCTAATCAACGCTCCTCTCCTCATCGACAAAGCTCCTCTCCTCCTCGACAAAACCCTAACTCCAAATCCTCCAAACCGCGACCTCGAAGAAACCCTAGCTCTGATTCCTCTTCACCAAATGGAAACACGGCTCCTCCTACGGCCTCAGTACCGTCATCTATGAGGGAAGTCATTTGATAAGAGGCTACTGAAGGGAAGTGTTTCATTCACACCTTGTTCAATTTGTTGCATTTTTTTTTTACCATGGGTATATAATCAGTAGGCAATGATGAATTTCACAATATAGTAGGCTTGAGTTATTATATGATACTTAGTTGCTTGAGTTATTATATGATAATCAGTAGGCAATGAGTAATGAGCCTTTGCTGTATGTTAATTTGTCGCATTTGCTATAATTTGCTCTTTCTTCATTTGGTGTTTTTGTTGCACTTGGTATGTAGGCAATGATGTTGTTTTACTGCTAGTGTTGCAGTTGCCATACATTCCCCACGGTTAGTTTTGCAAATGACATAGGGAACACGAAGGAGAGAAGGCGAATGTTTATGTTTCGATTGAGTTATAATACTCATTTAAACAAACTAGATGGCATGGCATTTATATGCAGCCGTAGTCAGTGATGATTGAAATGTTCAGTTAGAATGTGTACTTAGAATGACTAGGAAATTTGTGAACTTAGAATGTGTACTTGATCTTAGAATGTGTACACTCGTAATCAAAAATTCATGTGTACTTGAAGTATGAATGAATGTGAAAATTGTGACAGTTTTTTTGGCATTTCAGTTTGATTTTAGTTTTGGTTGATTTCAGTTTGATCTCAGTTTTGATTACATTTTAGTTAGAATGAATATCAACACCCGAATGATTATATACTCACTATTCAATTGTGGTTGATACGAGTTTTGGTCTCAGTTTTGGTTGATCTTCATTTGTGATTGATCTGAGTTTTGGTCTCAGTTTTGGTTGATCCAAAGTATGCTTATTTGGTTGATCCAAATCAGTTTTGGTGTTGATTCTTATGATTATACGTTGACGATATGATTATATGTTTGATACCCATGTTTCTGTCCATTTGTAAATGGTTACACGAGATCGTGCACTATATGGGTGCGCAACTGAAGACTACTCTATATATATAATACTCATTCAAACAAACTAGATGGCATGGTATTAATATGCAGCCCTAGTCATGCATCAAAAATTCAGACAAGTTAGAAATCATGCATCAACAACGATTTGAATCGTAGCTAATCCTTGTGTATATTTTTTATTGTTTTATGTGTTTTAATTTCAGCAGCATAAGATGATCAGGAAGACGAGGTACTAGAGTAACCGAATAAGAAGATGATGAAGTAGATGGAGCAGAAATGGGTAGACTAAATGCTTGCTAGCAGAGTTCATGGACAATTTTTTTGTTCAAATGGAGCTGAAATAGCTAATTAAGTTATGTGTGCAATTTGACTGTGTTTTCATTTGTTTGTTAATGTAGGACTGTAGAAGACAAGTTTACTGTGGTTATGTGTAATAGATTGTTGTAATAGCTTTGATAAGAATGTAGTAGCAAATTTGAAATAAAGTAATCTTTTCTGTGCAATTTCAATGTGTTTATATTTGAGGTAAATTGGAGTGCATTGAGGTAAATTTGTGGACTTATTGAATGATGCTCGAGTATGGGACTGTGTATATTTCAAATTTTTTCCCTCTTCGATCAGCTATGCAGTAGAAAAGGAGAAGAAAGAATTTGACTCTTTACAGTTGCAAACAATTTGACTCTTTAAATTTGAGTACTTGTTTTTCTGTAACTAATATTTTGAACAGTGACCAAAACTCAGATCAACCAAAAATGAAGATCAACCAAAACTGAGACCAAAACTCATATCAACCGCAAATGCAGATCAACCAAAACTGAGACCAAAACTCAGATCAACCACAAATGTAGATCAACCAAACTGAGACCAAAACTCATATCAACCACAAATGAAGATCAACCAAAACTGAGACCAAAACTCAGATTAACCACAAATGAAGATCAACCAAAACTGAGACCAAAACTCATATCAACCACAAATGTAGATCAACCAAAACTGATAACAAAACTCAGATCAACCACAAATGAAGATCAACCAAAACTCATATCAACCACAAATGTAGATCAACCAAAACTGAGACCAAAACTCAGATCAACCACAAATGAAGATCAACCAAAACTGAGACCAAAACTCAGATCAACCACAAATGAAGAGTGAGTATATAATCATTCCAAGTTAATGTACATTCCGACTGAAATGTATTCAAAACTGAGATCAAACTGAAGATCAACCAAATCTGAGCTGAAACTGAAATGCCAACAAAATTGTCACAAATTTCATATTCATTCTAAGTTCAAGTACACATATGTGGTAGGGTAAAAATGGCCTGGGGGCCCAACCAGGGCCCAATACAACTCTCACTCAAGAAAGGTAAAAATAGCAATCTAGTTCGGCTTCGAACCACTGCAGGGTCGGCGCCGAACCTCAAGTTCACCCCCACAGAACTGGCCTCCTCGTATCCGACGAGCCTCAGTGGTCCTCGGCCTCCGATTCGTGACAGCCCCACGGGCCGTCCCCCCTTTCTGGCGAAGCATGGGGATGACCTGGCACAGCCTAGGCCCTCCGATTCTCCCAGAAGCACAGGAGACCCACGATCAGCCATGTCAGCTCCAAATACCACCAAGGGTTTTGCCACGTCAGCCCTATACCGCTCCTGGTATTGCCACGTCTGCCCTAAACCCCCTGGGCCTTCTGCCACGTCAGGCCCATGGGCTTTCGGATCCAGACCCAGCCCCCAAGCGGAACCAAACCCGGTTGGGATTCTCTATAAATACTAGACCCTCACCCACCTTTTGAGGTAATCAATCTTTTACCACTTAAATTCACCTAGTTATTGCTACTCTCTCACAGAGACTGACTAGATCGTCGGAGGGTCCGCCACCGGGATAAACCCCGGTGTTTCAGGACCGTCTGCAGGTACACAAGACCTCGGATCCGAACCCTCTGATCCGAGCCCAGATCTCCGCCTCATTCCGAGCCCGCCGCAGGTTTCGCCCGGTCAGCCGAGGGTCGTCAGACGAGCAGCTTTCTCCTTCAAATACAAATTGAGTCCGAACTCACACCTGGTGCATCCACACGTCTCCCAAAAATAAACCGCATCAACATAAATTTTTGATTAAGAGTGTACACATTCTAAGTTCACAAATTCCCTACTTATTCTAAATTCAAGTAATCATGAGATGCATCTGCTTTTCTGCTTCAGCGCGGATGCTGTTGCATGAGCTGCGGCTGCTTATGCTGTTTCCACTCTGCATTTACAAAATGAGTTTACAGGTTAATTTCACAACATAAAGAAGAAAGAAGATTTCACAACAACATGAATACTGAAAATAAAGTAGGCTCAGAAACAACATAGCTTATTATGAGTGAATTGTTATGCCATGCCCAATAGCTTTGAATCAACCACAAGTGTATTAAATGCATACAAATTGAGAAGCACTATGGCTGCATTATCATGCCATGCCTAATAGCTGCTGCCCAATTTGTAGTACCCCATCACTACCTACTAAGGATCTACAATGAAGGGACTAATGTAATCAAAACTCAACCAAAACTCTTCATTTGTGGTTGATCTCAGTTTTGGTCTAAGTTTTGGTTGATCTTCAGTTTTGGTTGATCTCAGTTTTGGTCTCAGTTTTGGTTGATCCAAACTATGATTATTTGGTTGATCCAAATCAGTTTTCATGTTGATTCTTATGATTATACGTTGACCGTATGATTATATGTTTGATTATCAGTATCAATTTTCAAAAAGTGATTGACTTCATTGCCTACACCCACACACAAAAAATATACTGAACAAATTCGTAAATAGATGCAAACAGTCAATAAAATACTTCCCTCTACAATGATTTGTGTCCACACAATATAAACTACCATTGCAATCCCTATGAAGGATGAAGTAAAGGGAGAAGCAACAATAGCTAAATTCTTGCTTTCTGTTAGCATATATAGGGATCACTTTGCTTATAACTCTTAGTATATATAAGGAACTCTGAATTTGCGCACTCTCTAATGCATCAAACTAGAAATGAGAAGAAGAAAGAGGGTATTGTTTCATGGGGTAGGGAAATGACGAAAATAGCCTCGTTTGAAAGTGAGAATAGTGGAGGCAAGTCTGAGCCATTAGATCATGATCATGATCAAGGCTCAGATCGAACGGATGATGGCAAGTGCGTAAGGAAGAGTGCGCGCACATATATAGGGAACCACTTGACAACACATCTTCCGAAAATTGAACTATGAGCTACAGAATTTCAGGCAACAGCCTTACATGGAAGCTTATAATACCAGCAAATTGTAAAGGTCGAAACTACAGAATATACAAGTATAGTCTGGATTGCCACTATGAATGCGAACAAGCATTGGTGCGTTCTCTCTAATACACAAGGCACTTTGCCATTTTTGGGGCATCACCTAGAGTATTAACATAATGCAAACATTCGAGGCATCACCTTGAATACACAGCATAGTTTCAATTGAGGCATCAGAAAAATGCAGCCAAGAACACAAAAATTCAAGCATCAGTCACTAGGGCTACATGTTAATGTCATGCCAACTAGTCCAAATGCATAAATAATCAAGCATTAACCATGCCAGCCCGTTCAAATACCATTGCGATACCATATATATATATGGGAACTCTTCAAAAATAAGCAAGGGACTCCATAGCAAATTTTAGACAGAGAGCAGAAGTGAGCATGAATCAGTATCAACAATCAAAAGCATGAATCAGTATCAATTTTCAATAAGTTATTGTCATCATTGCCTACACCCACACACACAAAAGTTACTGATCAATTTCGTAAATAGATGCCAAAGTATCAAATGACTTCCCTCATAGATGACGGTACTGAGGCCGTAAGAGGAGCCACGTTTCCATTTGGTGAAGAGGAATCAGAGCTAGGGTTTCGTCGAGGTCGCGGTTTGGAGGATTTGGAGCTAGGGTTTTGTCGAGGAGGAGAGGAGCTTCGTCGATGAGGAGAGGAGCGTCGATTAGGAGGGGATTATTCAGATTTGGAGTAGGGTTTCAATTTCGATTTGGAGGGGGAGGTTTTTTCTTCGTCAATTTTGGGAGGGATACGATGAGAAGGAGAGAGAGGAGAAGGGGGAATACGATGAGAAGGGGAGAGATGAGAAGGGGGTCTGGGGATTATTCAGATTTGGAGTAGTGTTTCGATTTCGATTTGGAGGGGGAGGTTTTTTCTTCGTCAATTTTGGGAGGGATACGATGAGAAGGAGAGAGAGGAGAAGGGGGAATATGATGAGAAGGAGAGAGAGGAGAAGGGGATTTGAATAATGGGGTAAGAAAATGACAAAAATAGCCTCGAACGAAAGTGGGAAGAGCGGGATTGAGTTGAGCTATTAGATCTTCATCATGATAAAGGCTCAGATTGAATGGAGGATGGAGAGTGCCCACGAGGGTGCGCAAGAGGAGGGTGCGCAACTGAAGAGATCTCTATATAGTATATATATATATATATATATATATAAAAGTTGATAAAAAAAATTTGGATATTATATTTGAAAATATGCAAAATGGAATGAAATGAGAGCATAGTGGGTAAATACCCCACTTTTCAAAAATATTTAGCCAAATACCCTTCTTCCAAAAATATTTAGCCAACTACCCCTTTTAATTAAATAATCAAAAAGCAAAATTTTAGATATAACCCCACTCTAGAAAATATATACTATAATACACCTTAACCTTAAAAAAGCTGGATAATTCACAGAAAATAGAGAAACAAAAATTAAAAAAATCTTTCAAAATTCATTATTAGATACGTTGACAAAAGATTAGTAGAAAGTAAGCATATTTCCAGTAAAGAAATATCAGAATACCTATTATTAACAACAAAAGTAACCAATCAACTACCTAAAGAAATTCGAAAACAAATAGCATACAAAGTATTAGATTACAGAAACGAAGAAGCAAGTTGGTATTACCAACACCTACTAGCAGACAAAATACAAGACTTGGAAGAAGTTTACACCGGTCCTGAAATGTTCATTGATATAAGAAAGGATTTAAGAATCATAAATAAAAATATAAAAGAATTAGGAAGATATATGACAGAATACCCAGAAGAAGAACTGGGCATAATAGAAGAAGGTATGCAAGAACTAGAAGCCATAACGAAACTTAATATAAATATTCTAGAAATAGAAGATTTAATGGCAAATCCTAATTCAGAAGAAGTGCAAGAAGCATTGAAAAATCTAGATATAGCACACGAAGAAGTAAAAATGGACCAAGATAAAATTATTGAAAAACCTTCAGAAATTCCAAGTAACATGTATGAAATCTTAAGGCCACCACCTCACAAAAAGCCATACCAATTACCATGGAAATGGCAAAATACAAAAAGAAGAACGCAACTAGGAAAAGGTAAAGAAAAAGAAACTCCAAAATATGAACCAACAGAACATTTCGAAAAAGGAATTGCAGGAAATGGAGAATGGTTAGACCTAGATTGCGTAAAAGATGTAGATAGAACAATTGAAGAATGGGTAAAAGCGTCACTAATAGTAGGATTTAGACAAAACCTTAACGGAAATGCATTTGAAAAATTCATAGAAGCTACCTTTATGGGAGTAGTAGCAAAATGGTGGAATGGACTAGAAGAAGAAGAAAGAAATACTATAAGAAAATCAAGACCAATTGATGATAATGGAACTGAAGAAAGTTCAGCACAACGGACTTTAGGTTTAAAAGAAATAATTACAAATTACGAAAAAGCAATAAGAACCGAATTCAGCATATACGATAAAGGAGAAAAACACACTATATATAAAAAGAATCAAGCAAGATGGAGACTAAGTAACTTAGAAATATGCGACATGTGCCATTTTGACAACTATGCTTGTGAATTCCGAGAATATTATCAAGATAGTTATTACACAAAAGAAGAACGGAGTCCAATTTTAGACTCATTCTTTCTAAAATTACCTGATCCATGGAGCATAAACATATATAGTGCATACGTAAATGAGAAAGTTAAGCCTGAAGTAGACACTTTAGGGTATAGAACGCAATTTGTAAAAGACTATAGGGACAAAGTATGCCAAGAGGCCAGGGCAACAATGAAATATTACAGAACATATAAACAAAGAATTTGCTGTGAAGATGCAAGACCGAACCATTGGGGATGCAATAATAACTATAGATACAATAACTATAAATACACAAAGAAGAATAATCACAAATTCCCAAAATATCAACCAAAATATAGGAAAACTTTTAAGAGATATAGAAAACCTTTTAAAAAATACTTTAGAAAAATGAATAAAAATAAAAATAGGCAATATACAAAAAATCCAAAAAAATGTAATTGTTACATATGTAGGAAGGTAGGACATATATCACCAAATTGTCCTAAACGAATGAAAAAAGAAAATGTAAAATACGTAGAAGAAATTGAAGAAATGAATAGCATAAATTACGAACCCATAGAATATGATGAAGAATGGTCAGATATAAGTGAAGATGAAGAAATAATGGTAATGGAAGAAGATAGTGGAAGTAGTGAAGGTGAAACAGAAGAATGTGAAATATACATGTTAACGGATCTAACAGAAATAGGAGAACCCTCAGAAAGAGAAGAAAACAATGAAGAATTAAGAGAAAGAATGTGCTTTGACATACAAAAATACGATAAAATAAGAGAGACCAAATTAGATGTAAATCCAAAAGAAATCTTTAAACTACCAATATTTGAAAGAAAGAAAAGCACTATAGTGATAGCTAGGAATAATGAACAACCTATAGACATTGAACAAGCACAAGGCAAAACCATAATCCCGTTAATAACAGAAAGAATAATAAGACAAGAGATGGAAAAGATAAACGAAAAAACCAGAAAAACATTAAGACACATACATTTAGGAGCTGTACAAATAATAATAAAAGCCTATTTTAAGGAAGGAATAAATACACCACTCCAAATATATCTAATGGATGATAGGATAATATCAAGTACACAAGACGCCTTAATAGGAATAGTGCAAGGAAACCTAATGTACCAAAAGATAAAGTTCACAATAAAACCTAATTTCTCTATAAGCATGACAGAAGAAAATAAAGATAAAAGCCTAGTCATGTATCATAAGTTATCAGGTATAGAAATGATAGAAAAAAGCAAAGTTATGAGCATACAATTAAGAAATATTTACGCTTTCACTAGTAAGCACGAAGTAAAGAATAGAAATACGGACAATTTTAAAATAGAGCCGCTATTCAGCGAAATCATAAGATACAAACCAGCTAGAGAAAACCCTGAAATGACCATACCAAATTATATAGAATTCGACTTTAATAAAGCAAAAGAAAAAGAAAAAGAAAAAGCACCACAAATAATGTTCGGAAAAAGGTCACTATCAATAAGAAATAAACAACAAGCATTAGAAATAATACCAATAATAAATACATTAGAACACCAAAATAATAACCAATTTAAAATATAAATAGAATATTATGACAACGGAAAATGGAATAAACAAATAGCCTTAGTCGACACAGGAGCTACTAATTCACATATTAAACAAACAAATATAAAAACCACTGAATTGATAACATTAGATAACCCATATTATTACTTAGATTATTATAATAATAGACATCCAATTGTACATAAAATCATACTACCACTAAGGATAAATGGTAAAAAGAAAATGTTGTTACATTTACATGTAGACCCAGAACAACATGTTAATGATATGTTATTAGGAACTGGCTTCCTTACATCAGTACAACCTTACTCGATTCAAGAAGAAAAACTCACAATAACAGTAAACAATGAAAGTATGATAATAAATAGGATATTGGACAAATGAATCCATTAAGAGCAACAAAAAACACATTATACATCCTAACAGAATTTGTTTACGACGGATACAAATCAAGAAACTATCATAGTCTAATAGACACCGGAGCAGGTACTAGTTTATGCCGCGAGAATATACTACCAAAATGGAAACAAGATGGATTTAATAAAAAAGCCATATCTGGATTGACCGGACAAACAATCATACTGGACAAATACCAACAAAACGTTAGTGTACAAATAGGAAATTACATACTAAAAATACCCATAGTATACCAATTTAACGATATGAATAATGACGTACTCTTAGGAAATGACTTCTTCCAACAATACTATCCCATAACTATATCACATAAATCAGTTGTATTCACAACACCTTGCGGACACCAAGCAATAGCAATTAGAATAACACAACCATATTCCAGAACTGACCTACCACACATCAGAGTTTCTTCAACCCAGCGTGGTGAATATCAATACTTACCAAATAAAACTAGAATACAACAAGTTCAAATAACTACTACAAAAGAAATTTTACAAAAACAATTAGAGGATCTGTGCGGAGAAGACCCCTTAGCAAAATGGAACTTAAGTAAACCCACGGCGCATATAGAGTTAATAGATAAGAACAAAATAATTAAAATTAGACCAATAAGACATACTCCAACAGACCTAGAAGAATTCAAAATACACATAAAAGAATTAATAGAAAATAATTATATAAGGAAATCACAAAGTCTTCATTCATCACCAGCATTCATAGTAAAAAAGCATTCAGAAGAAAAAAGAGGTAAATCTCGAATGGTAGTAAATTACAAGGAATTAAATAAAAATACTAAGAGACTTGGATAGGGAGAGAAAAATTCCTCATAATCTTAAGAGAGTCTGTTTGTAACAATCTTGAAGGAAATAAAATGCTTTTTATGAGTTCATCTATCAGCCTCTGTAGAAAATAAGATATGAACAACTAAATTTCTTTCCCTTAGAGAGAGTTTTGTAAGGCTCTGCCTAAGTAATCTTGCAAAAAGACTCATTTGCTACCTTCTATAGTTAGACTTTTGTGGTTATCTGTACCGAAGTGCTACTAGTTGTTCTAGACGTATCTCTTGGATGAAGCCCTATTGAGGGCATAGTAATCTTCAGATGGGAAGAACGTAAAAGGAGCACAGAAATCGGGGTGCATACCGGGGGTATTTTATCCACTGGTAGTAACTGGTACAGAACAGATCAAAAAAGTTTAACTAGGTCGGAAGCATGATGGGCCGTTTTGTTTTGATTTTTAGGTATCCTTAGAAATCTCTCTCTGCTCTTTATTTCATAAATCCTTATTATTTAGAAGCAATGGATAATAATTTCAGTATTGCCTCACCAATTTTTGAATTAATGGTTAATTACCAAGGAAGTGATAGAATGTTAGTTTTTGATGTTTATTATCCTCATAGACAAATAAGCATGGATGATTGCTACGAATTCAAATTATTCTTTTTTAGCATTCAACGAGTAATAATTATAACGATAAACCAAATAATTCCTGGAGAAACTAGTAATATAAATGTTGAAATAATTGACGATCTAACTTATCACGAGAGATCTTTGTTATTTTATGAAAATGGTATATTTAGTAGTTACGTTTGGAGTCCTACGACTGCATACAGACAATTTCTAGAAGAACATGAGCAGAATGAAGGAGAATATAGACATATAGAAGAACTCGAAGAACCTCCATATGATAGTGAAGAATATGAGACAGAAACAGAATATATAAGAGAACTTGATGATGACGACGACGAAATTCCCATCATTCCTGATTACTTTTTTAGAATTGATAATATCCATTATTTCGAAGAATATTATTTTACAAACTTTGATCTTTTTTTCGACCATTTAGACTTTGATCTTTAGACTTTCAAAAGTTTTTGATACTCTCCTCCTCTTAATTTTCAGGTTTCCAGGAGTCTACGCGCCACTCACAACTACTAATTAAGAGATCCCACGCACCCACTAAAGTGGTATCAGAGCCAGCACAAAGTAAGTAAATTAAATTTAATTTTAAAATATTTTCTGCATATTTATTAATAATTTATAAGGTAGAAAGCAGAAAAACTAAAATCTAATAATAAAAATAAAAAATTATCCTAAAACCCAAAAACTTTTTAGTTTTTGTAGAAAGGTCACACATCCTATAAAAATTACTATAGGAACAATACTATAGAAATCTAACTAAAAGCTAGAGTATTTCGCTAATTATTTCCAAAACAAGGGCATTTGACTAAATAATTTCAGAAAGAAGGTTACCAAGCCAAATAATTCATGAAATGAATGGTAAGTATATGGGGCCCACTTGAATTTGAATGTGTAAACAGCAAAGATTGGAAGCATTGACTTTGGTCAAGTCACCTTGGTGACGTGGCAAACTCAAATGGGCCCACGTTGAAGTGCAAACAGCACATGTGTGTGCTGGGTATGGGTGACCATGCAATTGGGGCCGGTTTTGGATTGATGCCCGGGAGAGGGAATAGAGTATTTGGAGAGTTGGGAGTTTGGGTATTGAAAAGGTGGGAGTGAAGGGATTAGAGAGGCGGTGAGATGAAAGGGTGGGGGTTTTAGAAGTTCAGAAAATGAGGGGTTGAAAAATTAACTCTAGTAATTTATTAGGTATGAAATTTTGCACTTTGAACCCTAATATTATCTTATAAATAGCACCCCCATTTCTCATTCTTTTCACACAAAAAACAATAACAAAATTAAGAGAAAGAAAGAAGAAGAAAGAGAAGTAGTGTGTTCTTGTGTTTGGAGGCTTTTGTTAGGAGGAGAAGAGCTAGAAGTTGTCTTGGAGCTAGAAATAGTGTCCCATCCTTTCCTTTATTTGTTTAAGCTTCACATAAGGTGGGTGATTTCATTATTTTCTAATGTAGGATATACATGCTAAAAATGAGTAATATAAGAAGAATTTTGATATGAATAGTTAAAATTCATGTTAGTATAAAATGATATATCGTTGTTGTGATTAAGTAGAAAAAGAAAAGATACCATGCTAATTAAAGAGAAAAAATTATTTGATGTTATAAACCATGTTAGTATATTTGCAAAACTTTGTGTTTATGATATTGTTGACATATAAGAGAAAATTTGATGTGAAAATTATGAATGAAATTCATGTTAGTATAATAGGATATGAAAGTAGTTTCGTTATGATAAATACCATGATAATTAAATAAAAGAATTATTTTATGTATAAATCATGCTAGTAAGTTGCAATATTTTTGTGCTTATGATATTGTTGACCACATTATGCTTGATAATTAAGAAAGAAGAAAGAAAGAAAATTTTTGTTAGTTTTGTAACGTATCGACATATGTATGTTCCAATTTAAAAGAATATAAACTATGACGTGAAAGAGTATTCCTTGTTCAAGTGAATACACTAATATTTGTTATAAAGTGAAATTTGTGTCAAGTGAGAATATAACAAATTGTCATGGACACTAGTTTCTTTTCTTTTGTAAGTTTTAGTTTCCTAAAGAAAAATCTAAGTTTATGTGAAAAATGAGAAAGAGAATAATTTGAAATGAGTGCAAATAATGTTTGAAAGAATTTGAAAATGGTTGCTTACTAGTTTTAAAATTCTAATATCAAGAAAAAGTTTATTTCAAAACTATTAGAAAGATTTTTATCTTTTGAATAAACAGATTTCATGGAAAAAGAGACATTTCGGAATAATTGAACAAAAGTACTTTAGTACAATTTCTAAACAGAAAATACATATAGACTTACTGGCTAGCCAGTGCAATACAGAGCATTATATATAAAAGATCTTGGGTTTGAAACTTGTTAGTCACCCTTATTTTTAAATCTTTTAATTAATCCCGGAATTAAAGAGTTGGCATATGAGTACTTTGGTGTATAAATTTGACGTAAAGTCCAAAGGGACTAATTGGCTAGCTGGGTCGGGTTTGGGTGTTGAGCGGGTTTGACCTAAGGGCGTGGGTTTGAAACCCAGGCCTACCTTTTTTTTTTTTTTTTTTTAAAAAATTGTTTTCTTCATTTGTTCTCTTCTCCATTCAATAAAATGATTTAAGGGGATTTTAACCAAAACATGATCATGGATATGAAAGGGAATGGATAGTATTAAGAATATTTCTGGTATATTTTTTTAGATATAAAGAGAAATGAAATTTTGAGCATGATACATTGTGGTGAGGGAAATAAAGTAATATGTTTGTGAAGTGATATTTTTTTGAGATTTCACATGTAGTTTATTTAAGAAATATTTTATGGTGAATAAAGACATTGTGATAGCTTGGAATTGTTATAACCATTCATGTGGTGAAATTGTGTCTCTTGAAAGTAATGTTGATTAAAAAGAATATGAATAAACAACTAGATCATGAATGATGACAAGACTATATATTTTTGTGAATGAATTGAAAGATGAAATCATCTAGGTATAAGACATGATTCTTAAAGGGTATGTATACCCATGTTTCTTGTACATGAAAGTTTATGATTAAGAATTAGTAAAACCTCGGTTACCGGCAATTTTGAGACCTGATTTCAAGATATTGCCGTCGGGAAATCTCGTATTTTTTGTGTGAATAAATCCAGTAGGAGGTAAAACTGATTCTAGGATTGATAACACATTCATGACTTGAACTAAATAATTAGGTACATAAGTGAAGATGTAGTAAACTTGGGCAAACGTAAGTGGGTTGCCTCTATATAGTCGGCGGTGGATCTCCGTGGCTATAGACCCAGTCGGCAGACTGAGGTTGCTCTGTGGAAGACGAGTTTATATATATAAATCCGGGACTTGGCAAAGTCGGACGGATAGTTTGCCGTCTCCAATGTATATACGTATACCGGGGCTAGGGAGGCACTTGCAGGATGATTCGCACGATGAGGAAACCGTTATAATAGCCGTCGGGCTGGGACCCATATTTGTGGAATGATCTAAATCTTGTTTTATTACCGGGTAGTTTTCATGGCGAGGGATTGAGCCCTTTTATTGTGGAGTACGTTGGCGTTTGCCCTTGGACCTATATAGTATGGGATGCATAGAATCCGAATATGTGTGCATTAGTATCATCGTAGTATAAAAATGTGAGCGGGTTTGACCTAAGGACGTGGGTTCGAAACCCAGGCCTACCTTTTTTTAAAAAAAAATAAAATTGTTTTCTTCATTTGTTCTCTTCTCCATTCAATAAAATGATTTAAGGGGATTTTAACCAAAACATGATCATGGATATGAAAGGGAATGGATAGTATTAAGAATATTTCTGGTATATTTTTTTAGATATAAAGAGAAATGAAATTTTGAGCATGATACATTGTGGTGAGGGAAATAAAGTAATATGTTTGTGAAGTGATATTTTTTTGAGATTTCACTTGTAGTTTATTTAAGAAATATTTTATGGTGAATAAAGACATTGTGATAGCTTGGAATTGTTATAACCATTCATGTGGTGAAATTGTGTCTCTTGAAAGTAATGTTGATTAAAAAGAATATGAATAAACAACTAGATCATGAATGATGACAAGACTATATATTTTTGTGAATGAATTGAAAGATGAAATCATCTAAGTATAAGACATGATTCTTAAAGGGTATGTGTACCCATATTTCTTGTACATGAAAGTTTATGATTAAGAATTAGTAAAACTTCGGTTACCGGCAATTTTGATACCTGATTTCGAGATATTGCCGTCGGGCGATCTCGTATTTTTTGTGTGAATAAATCCAGTAGGAGGTAAAACTGATTCTAGGATTGATAACACATTCATGACTTGAACTAAATAATTAGGCACATAAGTGAAGATGTAGTAAACTTGGACAAACGTAAGTGGGTTGCCTCTACATAGTCGGCGGTGGATCTCCGTGGCTATAGACCCAGTCGGCGGACTGTGGTTGCTCTGTGGAAGACGAGTTTATATATATAAATCCGAGACTTGGCAAAGTCGGACGGATAGTTTGCCGTCTCCAATGTATATACGTATACTGGGGCTAGGGAGGCACTTGCAGGATGATTCGCACGATGAGAAAACCGTTATAATAGCCGTCGGGCTGGGACCCATATTTGTGGAATGATCTAAATCTTGTTTTATTACCGGGTAGTTTTCATGACGAGGGATTGAGCCCTTTTATTGTGGAGTACGTTGGCGTTTGCCCTTGGACCTATATAGTATGGGATGCATAGAATCCGAACAAGTGTGCATTAGTATCATCGTAGTATAAAAATGTGTGCATTAGGTATTAAGGCATGACATACACTTACATGTTTAGCGTAGTCACAATTTAACACTTTATTTGTTCATTCAATCTCTTGTAATTTTTGTTAAAATGAGATCGTTATATGTATGGCATAGAGATGACAGCCGAGTATAACGCTTTCGTCAGTTGTAAGCCCACAGGTTGATATGCAGGTAATGGACTTTGCTATGAAGATGTTATGATGAAATCGATGAATTATTTGATGAAGTTGTACAAATTATATTTGTTTTCGAATGTTGTAATTTTTATTCTTCCGCTGTGTAAAATCAAGTTGTATTATGAACTCTGATATACTATTGAAAAAGTTTTAAATTTTCTTGTAAAATTGTACGAAGTGAAGTAAAGATCCTGTGAAATCTCGAATTCAGTTTTATTTGGAATTCGGGGCGTTACAGTTATTATGTTCCTTAGAGCATCCACAGTCGTCAAAGGTAAAAAAATGACAATATGCATATTTTACATATAGCATTTAAGCATTTGCCGCAGTTGTCGAATGCTATATTATAGCAAATTAATATTAAAAAATGACAAACACAAAGTGAAGTTGCGTTCCACGGTTTTTTGATTTTTTTTCGATTTTTAAATGAATTTTTTAATATTAAAAATCAAATTTTAGCTGAAAAAAAAAAAAAATTAAAGCCCTGCGAGACGCAAGGTGAACTTGTGTCCCACTTCATGCAATTGAATTTTCTACCATGTTGTTTGGTTTCAAAAAAAAAAAAAAATTTAAAAACCAACGGATGCAACATGAAGTTGCGTCCGAGGATTGCGCGTGTGGAGGAACACAACATGAAGTTGTGTCCGAGGGGTTTTGGATTTTCCACTTTTTTTTAATTTGCGAAAATTAAAATTTTTTTTGAGCGACGAAACTCGAAGTTGCGTCCGACGATTTAAAAATAATATTTTTTTTTATCGACGCAACATGAAGTTGCGTCCTGTATAATATGCATAATTCTTATATCCTCTCTCATATATAGCAATCTACTGTAGCAGAATATGCATAATATGCATATATAGCAGACGACTGCAACAATTTTTTTGACAAAATATGCATAATATGCATATATAGCAGACGACTACAGTTGCTCATATGTGCATTTACTACTAGCTCTTATTTTTATTTTACATTGGTCGATGGAGAAAAAGATTTTAGTGGCACATCTGCAGATTAACCGTTTAAATGTAACGAAAAAGTATTAAGCGCAAGCTCAAATCTCTACTACTATAATGGTAGAAGGCCTTAGTGTAATTTGTCCATATCCCAACCCGTGCAACGCACGTTTGATCTCTACTACTATAATGGGAGAAGGCCTTAGTGTAATTTGTCCATCTACCAACCCGTGCAAAGGACGTGCTGGTAGTTTTTTTTTTTTTTTGCCCTTTTTATTTTTTTTCTAAAAATTTTCTCCACGTACACAACACATGTATAATACTAGTGTAATGTAAAGCGTGCACTAGACAAAGTAAATATAATAATTTCCTCCTAAATACTATTGGATTAGACATGATAACATTCGAATACTCCATTTGGGATGATTCGTTTTCCAGGAATTCATTTACAAAAAAGCACAAAACTATCAGTCTACTTACTAGTTGCTAGAATGACATGGAAGGCTTTATCATTCTTTAAAGAAAATAAAATTGAAGAGAAGCTTTCAAACTTTTATCAATCTCTGAGGTAAATAGTAATTCGAATATGAAGTCGTCTAATTTATAATCAAGCTTGTTCACACTCTGTTCAGTCGATTCAAAAAAGTATTAGAAAATGGATTTAATTTTAGTTAAGAAACTCTGATCCATGAATATTATAGTGTCATCATCAAAGAGTATGTGACTGTGTTTTTCCACTAACATTCCTTTAATTTGGACAACCACCATTGGAAGAGATCATGATTCTCCTTTTGTAGAAATGGAAAAGATTTGTATTATACAACGGTGGATCCTTTCTTTTTTTTTTTGAAACTAAAAGATGACCCCCGTAATCGTTTTATTAATGATCATTAACGAAATACGTGTTAGGGTTTGGCCTCAAATACATGTAGGTATTGAGTACTTAAAGTTAGAGAAGAAGAGAATGAGATAAAGAAGCAAAAGAAGACAAGCAGCGAGTAGAAGAATGTAGCTTGGAGAGTTGCGGTCGACCGACCTGGGGGTGCGGTCGACCTTCCCTAGCTGCTGAGAATTCTTCGAGTGTACAGGTCCAACAGAGGAGGGGACGGTCTACCGACCTTGGGGTGCAGTCGACCGGTTAGCCATCGGGTTTGGTTCTACACGTTGCGGTCGACCGACTTCGGCGACTGATTGTTTTTGGGCTTACGAGTTTAAAGGCCCAATTGGTAGATTTGTGTTTATCTTTTAGGGTTTACTTGGGAGCTATATATATGGTCGTAAACTCTAGGGTTTAATTGATCTAATCATTATTCAACTTCAAGAGGGGGTTGTGCTGAGTGTTCCAAAAGTGAAAGAGAGAGAGATTGAGAGTTGTAATCTCTTTTGTAATCTTTGTATTTCTTGGGGAATAAGAAGTATTGGTTATCTCTGTATATTGATTATGTTCTTGTGAGATTTTTCATATATTGTAGTGTCTTGTTCTTGGTTCATCAAAGTCTTGGAAGTTTCTATTGCTTGTGGTGTTTTTCCACTATTAGCACTACGAGTTACGGGATAGATCATCTGACAACACAGAAGTACATAAAGCTAAAGTAATCTATTACTACTACTAGAAAGCATAGACAACCAAGTACACGAGTCTAAACAACAACATCTATGAAAGCGAATAAAATATAGATACAGATACAGATACAGATATAGATACAGATACAAATACAGATACCATACTAGCTAGTGATCTAGGACTTGTGGTGAACTACTACTCCATCCGTAAAATGATAATTTATTATCTATCTTCTTTTTTAACATCCATCTTTTTTTTCCCCTTAAAAGATAATTTATATCGACCAATAAAAATAGACAACACATCAAAAGTTCTTTCAATCAACTTTGCCTTCATCAAGAATATGCTTATTTCAACCAATCAAAACTTCCAAGAGCAGTTGTCTTTTAGTTCCTTCAGATCGAAATATAATTCAAGAATATCTTACATTTTCTTTAGCAAAATAAAGGGAATTACTTAAATGTGTTAACGATAATATAAATGAAGTACACAAGAACTATTAAGATTTCAAGAGCAGTTACATCTTGGTGACGCCTAAACAGAACACATCAAGCCAAAACAATAACAACACATCAAGCCAAGTCGTCACTGGATGAGTGAATCGGCAAGTTGTTATCAGAATAGCAAGTTGGCAAATCATTTCGGATGTGTTGTACTATTAAGGCGTCACCGAATGAGGTTCAAAAAGTTGTTGTTGGAGCGGGTGAGTCGTCGCTAGAAGGTAAAATGGCAAGTTAACACTATGATTGATTTTCGATGAGTCATCATCTGATTGATCGATAGGAACTTAGGATGTGCGACACCGGGTGGGAGAACAGGTTGCAGGTGTTTTCATCTATAAGTTTAGCTTATGGAGAGACAAGTTAATGGTATAGGCTTAGCTGTGTAAAGATTTTCCGTTGTTCCTTTTTAGGAACAGATAAATATAATTTATATTTTCAACTTTATTTCGTTACTTATTATTAATAAAGCGGTAATACGGTTACCTTTATTTAAAAAAAGAAAACACACCTAACGCCTAGCCAAAACAATAACAAGAAACTCCAATGAGCTATAGCAATCAGTAGAAGCAGCCTAACAACAACAACAAAAACACAACAACAGCACAAGCAAGTTGGAGCGTTCAACTGTCCAAATCAACTTCATAGATAAACGAAAGAGAGTAAATATAGATAAAATAAGTTTTTTTAAAGAGAGGAAATATATAGAAAATGTATTAATCATATAATGCTTAGATCGACTAACACAGTGTAGCTAATCAGGATACGAGGGAGAAGAGAGATTCCGTGCCAAATATCTTGAGCTAAATTGGAGGTGAAGAGCTCTATGTATGGTGCGTCGGTGGCAGTCCTCTCCATAGATTCGAGATCTAATTTATCAAGTAGTTTGTTTTCCCTATTATTTGTCTTTTGTATTTATTTGATTAATTTACTATTTACTTTTCAAACAAACAAAAAAAAAAGTCTATGCTTCCTTAATGTCTAGTAGAGTTTAAAATTGACCAACGAAATTCATTTTAAAACTCCTGCTGTATAAGATTGTAATTGGTGAGTTTATCATCAAAATCTAAAATTAAGGATTTCATTGTGTTTTAAATTGTAATTGGTGAGTGAGTTGTGATGAGGTTTGAATGGAATTATGGAGGCCATGTCATTTTAGACATGTAAAGCATGGAGGGGCTAAGATTGGTGAGCATGCATGCACTTAAGTAGCCTTGTTGGAATTATGGTGTTGGGCCAATATCAAGCTAGTCAAGGGTGTTAAAGCAAATAAAGATAAATTAACATCAAAAGAAGCTTAAATAAAGACATAAAAATAAAGTATTAATAGGTAGAGAAATTAAAGGAAGATGATGAATATTTCGCTTTACTTAACACTAGCTGGTCATGATCCATTGCCTAAATATTATTTAATATTCTAATTGTAAGACTTATTTGATCTGCATAACAGCTGAATGCCTAGAACAAAACTTTTATTAAATTTATTATTATTATTATTTTCGATAAAAAAATGCATATGTTAATAAACATATATACTAGATTTGCCCGTGGGCACGTGCCTGCGGCACGTCTTCAGAACGATACAGCATATGAACAATATTGTAAACAGTAAATCAACAATTATATAGCTCAAGTTTGAATAGTATGACAACAATTAGTTGTAAATAAAAATCAACATTTTCATTAGTATATGTTAAAAAATAATTATAAATTGTGGTATAAAAGTCCATGTTTATATATATATATATATATATATATATATATATATATATATATATATATATGGAAAACTTCGGTTGTGCACTCCTCTAGTGTACACGGCGTGTGCACTAAGCCTTCAGGCGTTCATATACTCGATCCGAACCATTCACATTGATCTACACATCTAAATTAATCTAAATATGTAAAATCAAATCATTTGAAATTCATTTGCCCATCCATCATGTGGCTATAAAAAACAATATTTTTCAGCCATACAATTTTGTAACACTTCAGTGGATGGGTAAATGAATTTCAAATGATTTGATTTTACATATTTAGACTAATTTAGATGTATAGATCAATGTGAAAGGTTCAGATCGAGTATATAAACGCCCGAAGGCCTAGTGCACTTGTCGTGTGCACTAGAGGTAGTGCACAACCGAAACTTTCCCTATACCGAAACTTTCCCTATATATATGTGTGTGTGTATATACCGAAACTTTCCCTATGTGTGTGTGTGTGTGTGTGAGAGAGAGAGAGAGAGAGAGAGAGAGAGAGAATTAAATAAATAAAGGAGTTGGTTTGTGGGGGGATTTGAATTTGAGTTTTGGAGGGAAACTTTGTGGGGAAGGGGGGTATTTTGTGAGGATAGATTTGGGCATTTAATTTTGGGGGGATTGAAGGAGAGTCGCTTGATAGTTTTCTTTGTGTTTTATTATTATTATTATTATTATATATATATATATATATATATATATATATATATATATATATATATAGAGAGAGAGAGAGAGAGAGAGAGAGAGAGAGAGAGAGAGAGATGTTCTGTTGTGCACTAGGCCTCCGTGTGCACTCGTGTGCACTCAGCCTTCCCGCATTCGTATCGACGATCCGAACCGTTCACATTGATCTACACGCCCTTGCGAGGACGTAACAAGGCAGAAAGCCTTCGATCCGAGAGTGAGATTGGGGTTTTGGGCAGAAGGTCATGTTGATTCGGTAGACAGAGTTGCATTTGGTTTTTAGTCCGAAGAGTTAGCGGGTGCACTTACCACGACGAGAGGCAAGTGGATTTGCTGATTCGACAGTTCTTTCAAGACAAAGCAAGAATTTCATTTTTCCAGCGAGGAGGTAGTCCCAAGTCACTCGACTTAGAAATAAGGTTCTTCCGAGAAGGAATAACTCCTAGGCAAAAAGTATACCTGCAGTAACTCGAGGAGGCACAGAGTGTAGCGATGTAAGAAGTGAGGAGCTGTTAATCCGAAGGGAAAGGGTAACGTTCGCTAAGTTTGAAAAGTCCAAAGAGCGCTGACTGGCCACAGAGCTTGGATACGGTTTCCCGGTCGGAGATCCATGGATCACAGACGCACTCTCTCCCCATGGCCTTTCACCTCTGAAAGCAAGCGTCCTTCCTTCTCAATGCATGGGCATCCATCCAATGCGTCTTTTCAATAGCTTTCTAATTCATCAATCTATTAAATAGTTGCGGAAGACTGAACACCCACCCAATCTCGATCTAAATTAGTCTAAATATGTAAAATCAAATTATTTGAAATTTATTTGCCCATCCTTCATGTGACTATAAAAAACAATGATTTTCAGCCATACAATTTTGTAACACTCAACAGATGGGCAAATGATTTTCAAAAGATTTGATTTTGCATATTTAGACTAATTTATATATGTAGCTCAATGTGAACGGTTTGGATCGTCGATACAAAGGCAAAAAGGCAGAATGTACACGAGTGCACACGGAGGCCTAGTGCACAACGGAACATTACTATATTTATATTTTTTTTAATAAAAGATGACCACGTCACCTCTTTATTAATGAAAGGTTAATGAAACAAGTAGATAAGCTTACAGAACACCTACTAAGCAAATACAAAAATAGTTCAACAACATACTAATCTCGTGGCAAAGCAACCACAACTACCAAAGCTACAAGTTTATCCCACAAGTGACCCTGAGACAAAATAAGTGTAACAAAATAATGCTAGTCACTAACACACCAACCACCTCGAGATCTACTCTACCTACCTGCGTAGTCTCTTTTTCGTCACTGCCTGACCTGCCCAAGCATCAAGCGTGGAAACAAATTTATGGATTAATACCAGAAAATGACAACTAATCTGACGAAAACACGAGTCATTTCGATTTAGTCATAGACCCCACATAGTAGCCACAACCTATATATTCCACACTACCCTATTTTCTTTTCGGTGTACTCTCTCACTCCACTGACTCCAGCCTTCAAGAATTGTGTTCGAGATCTCAAATATTCCAAATCCTAAACATATGACCTTCCAAGTTAGCATCGACTTAGGGCAAGCAAATAGAATGTGGTTAGTATCTTCGTCGTATGTTAAGCATCTAGAGCATTTGACATCCACCGGGATGTTACGTTTGTTGCGATTGCATTTAAACAATATTGCATCGTTCACAGCTAACCAAAGGAATGCCTTCTCACCTTCATAGGTGCGTGAATTCTCCAAATCTTGGCTTCACTGCTATGTATCCCTCCATCATTCAACCATTTATATATCGAGCTGACAGAAAAGTTGTTATTCGATGATAAATTTCAATGTCGTTCATCCTCCAAATCAATAGTATTGATTCCGTTCTCAACAAATCACTCAGTTTATGGAGTTGCTCTCTACATTCCTGCGTAGGAGGGCGATGGATTTGATGTTCACTCTACCCATTTTTCAGACTTCCGAGACCAAAGTATTGTTATTATCTGCTTCTGAAACTATCGCCGGAAATAACGCCTGTAGAGTGTTGATACCACACCATTTATCCTTCCAGAATCTGATCTCTTTTTCATTTCTCAGCTCACATTTGGTGTTGGCATGAAAAATATCACCCACCTTGGCCACTCCTTTCCATAGGTGGGATGTCTTACCATGTTTACTTCTACCTCGAATCTAAACTTCTTCCTTCTTCGGTAAAGAGCAAACGATTTATACAACAAGTTATTCATTCTCCTACGCTTTTTTCATCACCATTTACTCAATAACACTTTATTCATCTCTCTCAGGTTTATGATTCATAATCCCCAAACTCCTTCATTTTGCATACCCTCTCCCAATTCACCAGATAGATTCCTGTGTCATCCTCGTTAGCTCATTTCCACAAAAAAAAACGTCTTCTACATGTGTCAATTCTTCCTATGACCCATTTCAGTAGTTCATATATAGACATGAGGTATGGGGGGATGTTGCTCAAGACCGAGTTAATGTATGCTCTTTATCACCAAAAAGTTACAACAATGCTGGATTTTCAATAATAGTATACTAAAACAAAAGAAGAGAGGTGCCACATTTTACTAAATTGTAAACGAAGAAAAGATAAAAGCATTAGTCATTAAATTAAGGGATATTATCTATAGATTTTAGCTGTTAATCACGCTCTCAGCAAGAGGTTACATGTCATTTACCAGACTGGATTATTTGTCTTCTTAGAGCATCCACAATGGTTTTTCTCATATTCTAAAATATGGCATCTACAGTAATAGCAATTGGGTGACGATCGTATAGTGGTGCTTTGCTAAATCTTTCTCATTTGCAATTGGGGGACGATCGTCTGAGGAGATATTTAAAAAAAAAGAAGAAGAAAGAAATGGGAGAGACGGGGTATCATACCCCGGACGGGGTATGTTTCCCCGTCTGAGAACATATTTAAAGAAAAAAAAATTTGCAAAAGTGGAGAGACGGGATATCATATCCCAGACGGGGTATGTTTCCCCGTCCGACCATTGTTATAAATAAAAAAAAAAAAAAATTCAGACGGTATATCTTTTCCCGTCTCACTCGATAGAAAAATCATAAAATCGGAGCGACGGGATATCGGTCCTTTATAATTTGAGAACTGGTATTTCGTTTCTCATATATGAGAAACCAGAATAGAAAGTTTGCTATAAAATGGCAAAATAAAAAACCATTGCAGCGATCAGTTTCTTATAAAATGACAATTTGCCATTTATAAGAAACCATTGTGGATGCTCTTAGAAATTAGGGTTTTTCTCACATGGGTCACTAACAAATATTTCAATTACATATATCTCACTCACAAATACTTAATTCCATATAACTTATTCACAATATAAAATTCATTTTAAATAACCACGATTGTTACCAAAATTTAATTTTATATAACTCACTTAATTAAAGGTATTTATATGGAATTAAATATTTATGAATGAAATATATGGAATTAAAATATTTGTGAGTGAAAAACCCTAGAAATTAAGGATGCAATTGTACGATCTTATAATAGAGCAAGATACTGTTCAAGTAAGGTCATCCTAAATCGGGTCTGTACTTACTAATATGGGCTATTATCAAAATACAAAGCATTCTAAATCAGGTCTATACCTTTGAATATGGGCTTTATCCTTTAAACACGGCCTTTTGACTATCTCCTACCTAATTATGCTTTAGTTAAATGGGGCCAGTTTAAAACTATAATGGGCTTGATCCTAACTGTATTTTTACTGAAAAAGAAAAAAGGAAAATTCTTTTACAATGCTTGTAATTTTTCACTGTCTGCATTTGTTTACTCTAATAAAACTCTTGATCCATTTTAATACTTACCCTGTTTGCATTATACGTATTCATAAGGTCGACTATTCACATCTCTCTGATTGTATACATTCTCTTTAATTTCCTATTTTACTTCAGCATTGTTACTACAAACTGGACTGTGCATTTCGCTAAATACATGTTCTGTTGATGTTTACGTTAAAACATTTACATGTTACTCATCGAAGCATCAAAGTGTACGTTCTTTCAGATGGCTGAACCTGTATGATATCGAGCTAATTAACTAATATTAATATTAACGCGACAAACTAATTAAAAATTTAAGGACTAGAATATCATGGTTTTGTCACTTCATATTTGACTATTAGCATCACCAATTCTCAGCTGCTATATATTGACAGTGCTAGCTCGTCCTATGTCGACAATGATACTACACTTGGTGATATGTAAGCATATAAGAATCTACAAGATTCATTAATTTTACTATATTATATAACAAAATAGACTAATTAAATAAGTTTGACAGAAATATATATATATATATATATATATATATATATATATATATATATATATATATATATATATATATATTCCTTGAATCAATACTAGGACTTCAATGTATATACCATTTTGTTTCTTCTCAGGCCTGCTTGGAAGATTAACATTCTTTCGTCGTGTTCAGTAAGGAAATGGAGTTTTCTCTCTCCAAATAACTCTCTGATGATTTTGCACGATAAACACAAATTTGATAAGCCTTGCTGTAATTTCTTAAATCTGTGGAGTAATGTGACATTTCCTTTGCTTTTGAGTTTCACGGTTCCCTCGAACAATGGAAAAAGAGAACCAATATACAATATGGTTTAAATTCATAACTTGTCTCAATAGACTCACACAATCTTACTCTATATATTGAAGTTCCTTTACTAACACAAAAAGGATATAATTCGTTCATCAGTCAATCAAGAAAGATAGCTACTGAAAGAGATTGTTGGAATGAAATGCGATTTTGTAGACGGAGTTCAGATCTCTCAGTTGTCTTCTTGATGCATCCAACAAACTAGACAGGAAAAGTTTTGGTATCACCTATTAGACACGTATTTTGTGTCGAGAGGAAACTGAGTTATAGTCTGACAAAGACCTACAAAAGAAACACACGAAATTAGTAAATGTCGTTTTTTGATAATTGACATGGCAAATTAAACATCGAAGGATAAGTCCAGCAGCTAAAAAATGATTATATATATATGATAAAAATGAAAAGTTGTTCCCTTGTGTTTCATAAAAAAGTATTTCAACGCTCTATCATTACAATGAATGTAACAGAATAACTGAATATTGAAGGGAAATTTTTAAATAGATGGAGAACATAGTGTTCAACAGGGATGACTGGCAACCGCTAATCGAAAAGATCGAGAAAAGATTAGCTGGTTGGAAAGGGCGCATGCTCACTTTAGGTGGTAGGATTATCTTGCGGAATTCAGTTATTAGCAGTATTCCTGTATATCTCGTGTCTATTTATGAATTACCGGGTTAGGTTATCAAAATTGACAAAAGCAGAAGAAGATTCTATAGAAAGGGGCAGACGGGGGAGGAAAATGGTTAAACCTCATAAGTTGGGGGAGAGTTTGCAAAAGGAAAGAGTTCAGGGGATTGGGAAACATCAATCTTAGAGATATGACCAAAGCCATGCTTAGTAAATGGTGGTGGAAGTTGGCAAACAGGCGCAACAATTGGTGGTGTAAGTCTTTCATTAAGTATCGGTCGACGAGGAAATTCAGATACGGGGGAAGAAATGTCTATAGTAGGAATTCTATTTTATGGAAAGAGGTGTCTAAAATGGGAGACATTTTTCATAGCAACACTACCTACAGGGTGGGGATTAGCAAGAACACAAGATTCTGGAAGGATAAATGGTGCGGAAACAACAGTCTCATGGGACTTTTTTCGTTAGCAGCAAACGCAGTCCTAAACAGTGATACCTTGGTGAGTGACGTTTGGCGCAACAACAGGCTTAGACTAGAAGTCAAGGACTCCTTAGATCAAGATTCTATCATTCAACTCCAAGCTTTAAACAACTTCTTCGTATAGAAGGGAGGTATACCCAAGAGGCTGAAGATGAGAAACGATGGCTATTGGAGCCAAGCTTCAGATTTACAGTATCTTCATTATACAAAAGGCTCAACGATGGAGGAAGAAGAAGCGAGATCGCTGACGTTATATGGCACATTAAAGCCCCTACTAAAGTTAAAGTCTTTCTCTGGCTGGTGGCTAACGACGCTATTTTATCCAAGGTCAATATGACGAAATGTGGAATCGCGGTGAACATTGCTTGCGCTAGATGTCAAACACAAGATGAGGATACGAATCACAATCTATTTAACTGTCCTAGAGCTAGAATGGTATGGGAGATTATGGGTCCTAGATTTGGGATTTTAGAGTGTCCTGGTTCGAGTACGGAGGTTTGGGGTAATGGTAGAAATAATAGAATTAGGAAGGAGGATAGATTAGATTGGGACATTGCTGTTGTAGGGTTATATGATTGAACAGAAACAAATTTATTTGTTTGTCATTTTATTAATAGAGCAATTTTTTGTTTATTCACAAATATTGATATTGTGCATCAAAAAAGTCCATATTGCATAGTAATTAAGTCTATGCACAAAGAACACATTCACAGTCTATAATAGAACTGGACATTCTATTTGGCAGACTGTAGCACAACAAGTGAGAGGGTCGACTCAAACTTGTTGTGCTAGTTCGTTTAGTACAAATTGATGGAACAAAGAATGATTACACTTGTAAATAACCACAAGACATTGTTATCGTTAAAGACAATATAAACATGGCCTCTAAATCCTGAGCATATGGTGAACTCATTTTTTTAATATCGCGCATTTTGATAAATCAAAAAGTGAGGTCTTCTAGACCAATACCTCGATGCATTGGATGTGTCTTATTAGAAATATGAGAACATGTATTTGTAATACGAAATCATATCTCTAAAAGAGAAGATATTCCCTTATTCATTTAACAAAGGTTATAATTAACTTGACAATAAATTCCATGGGTATATTTTACAGAAAAAATATTTTATTATATAGAAAATTTTATTCTGTAAAAAATAAAATTTAAAGTCATTGTCAGATTATATAAAAGGTTAAATGTAAAAACAAGGTTTAAGTTACAAATTGACCCATGGAGGTGGTATCACGAATTCCAATGGTGGATTTGTGAATATCGGTAAAGGAGGGGTATCTTGTAGAACTATATTGTGACAGGGATCTAATAATAATGTAGATTTTAGTTGGGGAGCAATGTACAAATACATAGTGGACAGTATTATAATTTTATCCCAACTAGGATTTCCTAAAGTTTCTAACCTTAGGCTTTCATCTCCTCTATAAATATGAGAGCAAGGCTAAAACCTAGCCATCTCTCTTGAGCCTTCCACCAGGATATAGAAGAAAAGGAGAGGAAGAACTAGAGTTAGAATTGAAGGAAAAAAAAGAAACAAGAAATCGAAGCTTGAAGGTAAAACTTATTGATTTTTGTTCTTGTTTTTCAATTTGAGATTAGATTAAATATTAGATATGTTAAGATAAATCAGAGAGAATGAAAACAATACTGAATATTGAATTGAGTTTAACCAAGTACAATACCACCTATATATAGGAGGTGAACAAATATCAAAACAACTCTACCACTAATATGGGACTATAATATTTAACACTCACTCTCAAACTCACGATGGGTCAAACAATGTGAGTTTGCCTACTAAGTGTCGGAATCTCTGAACTGTATGGAATTTGGTAAAGAAGTCTGCAGTCTGCTGGGAAGAGGTAACAGGATGGAGAGAGATGGTCCCTACCTCAAAACGCTTATGAACATAATGACAATCAATCTCAATATGCTTCGATTGCTCATGAAAAATTGGGTTACTTGCAATATGCAATGCACTCCGGTTATCACAATAAAGTGGAGTAGCTCCTGTAAGGGTAACACCCATATCTGATAATAGCCAACGAACATAAACAATCTCTCTAGTAGTAGCTGCCATTGCTCTGTACTCAGCCTCGCTGGAAGAACATGCAACAACTGCCAGTTTCTTGTTCCGCCATGAGATCAGCGAATCACCAAGAAATAGACAGAAACCTGTGGTAGACCTTCTGGTAGTCAGATCCCCTATCCAATCTGAATCAGAATATGCACAGAGCTCTAGTTTGGATGTAGAAGGCATGAATAATGAGCGAGTGATAGTGCCCCAAAGATATCTGAGGATCCGAAGAAGAGCACCGTAGTGAACTGATGTAGGAGCAGAAACAAACTGACTGACAATACTAACTGCATGAGCAATATCGGGTCTGGTCATGCATAAATAGACAAGCTGTCCAACAATCTGCCTGTATCTAGTGGGATCAGGAAGGAGCTCACCATCTGTGGGACGAAGCTTCACATGAAGCTCTAAGGGTGTATTAGCTGATCGACTGTCAAAGAGGCATGCAGCGGAAATAATATCTGATGTGTATTTCTACTGAGAAATGAGTATCCCCTAAGATCCACGAGCAATCTCTAAACCCAGAAAGTAACGTAACTTACCAAGGTCTTTCATATGAAACTGCTGGTGAAGGTATTTCTGGGTGGATACAATGCCGGCGGAGTCATCTCCAGTAATGATCATATCATCAACATATAGTAGTAGAATTACCCTCCCCTGCGGTGATGACCGCACAAACATAGAATGGTCCTGAGAACTCTGACTAAAACTAGCCTTGGTGATGACAAGGCAAAAACACTCAAACCAGGCTCGAGGGGCCTGCTTCAAACCATATATAGCCCGACGCAGCCGGCAAACATGACGAGGAGGAGTAGGGAGGCTAGGAGGAGGATCCATGTAAACAACCTCAGATAAGGTACCATGAAGAAAAGCATTCTTCACGTCCATCTGGTATAACGGCTAGTGGCGGATGGCTGCAACAGCAAGAAGGGTGCGAACAGTAGTTATCTATGCAACGGGAGCAAAGGTCTCATCATAGTCAATACCATGCTCCTGAGTAAACCCTCGGGCTACTAAACGGGCCTTGCACCGCACAATAGATCCATCAGGTTGATATTTGACCTTGAAGATCCACTTGAAGCTAATAGGCTGAATGCCCTCTGGTAGAGGAACAACATCCCAAGTGCCAGTCTGATCAAATGCACTGAATTTCTCTGTAATGGCTTTCCTCCATTCAGGATATTGAATTGCATCTTGATAGGTTCTGGGCTCACGTGTAGAGTGTATAGCAGTGAAATATGCATGAAACTATGGAGAGTAGGAAGCTAGGGTGGCAAAGCCAAACTGGTCAGAAGGACCAGTGGCATCAGGTGTATAACGTGCCGGAGGAATACCAAAAGTGGAACGGGTAGACTGACGAAGAGGTGGTGGACTTACAGGGTGTGGGGGTGAAGACGGTGGAATAGGTGCATGTGTCAGTGGGGAAGTAGGTGGGATGAGTGCTAGCTGCTGTGGGGATGCAAATGAAGGTTCGGTAGGGGGAACAACAGGTCTAAGGATTGCAGGAGATGTGAATGGAGCCAGAGGAGTGGGATCAAAAGGAATGCGGGAAGATAAAATTGGGGGGCTAGCAACAACTGGGGAATCGAGAAATCTAGTATCCTCGGGGAAGGTCAGGTAGTAAGGGGAGTCTTCCACAAAGGAGATATGTCGAGAAATGCGGACATGATTCGCGGATGGATCAAAACAACGATAATCTTTGTGTTTAGGACTGAGACCTAGGTGAACGCACTTAGCAGCACGAGCGAAGAGCTTCGTGCGCTCAGTAGGAGGGAGAAGGACGTAACAGGTGCATCCAAAGGTACGGAGCATACTATAGTGGGGAGGTGAATGATAAAGAGCCTCGTAAGGCGTCGTACCAGCTAGGGCAGATGAGGGAGTAATGTTGATGAGACTAACAGAGGTTATGACGGCTTCAGTCCAGAAAGAACGAGGAGCAGAAGAGGAGTGTAAAAGAGCGCGAGCCGTCTCAAGGATGTGACGATGCTTGCGTTCAGCTACACCATTCTGCTCTTGTGTGTGAGGGCATGATTGCTGAAATAGGGTGCCGTGAGACTGAAGGATTGTTCTCATAGTGGTAGAAGTGTACTCACGTACACCGTCCGATCGAAAAATCTTAATGCGTATATCGAACTGAGTGTGAATCCTGGTTGTAAAGATCCGGTAAATATCAGGTATCTCAGATCGCTGACGCATAAGAAAAACCCATGTATGTCTAGTGAAGTCATCGATGAAGGTAACATAATAGAGATAGCCTTTCCACGATGGTACGGAAGAGGGTCCCCATATGTCGGAATGAACAAATTGAAAAGGGTGAGTGGTTTCAGAAGTTCTTTTGTGACTAAAGGGTAGGGCAATGTGTTTGGCCAAATGACAACTCTGATAATTAGATAAATATTTAAAAGTAGAACCAAGGGCACCACTACGAGCTATAGTCTGAAGTCGTGATGCGCTAATATGACCTAAACGTCTGTGCCACAGACCAGCATCAGAGGAAACAATACCGGCAAAACTAGAAGGAGAGTGATGTGCACGAAGAAAATCTAGATAATATAGACGACCCTGACGACTAGCGCGCCCAAACTCCTCACCGGTGGAGGAATCAGTAATGGAATAACCTAAAGAGTCAAAAGTAACGACAAGACCACTATCGCACAACGCACTAATAGAAATAAGGTTTATTGATAAATGAGGAGCATAGAGAACATATGGTAATATGAGAGTGGGAAAGTTAATTGTCCCTGAGTGTGTGATAAGAAGTGGTGAGCCATCAGCTGTGTGTAGAGATGGAGAGTGAGAGGAAAGTATTGTGCAGGTGATGAATAGTATCTGATTACTAGTGAGATGATGTGATGCACCAGAATCTAAAATCCAGAACGAATTCATACCGGGAGTGGCAGAAAGTGCAGGAGCAGAGGAGCCAATATTGATAGACTGACCCATGAGCTGTAGTTCCATCTGAGTGAGGCGTTGCTGAGTATTAGCCCAATCAGCAGGAGACGACAAGGCTGGAGTGACGGGCATGGCCAAGGATGTGAAGGAAGAAGCACTGCGAGCGCTGCTATGACTGAGAGCACAATGTGTAGGGAGATGCTACTGGTGCCTGGATAGCGGTAGGGGGTAGGGCGGTACTACTGGTGGCGGAAGTAGAGGTGGAGTATGGTGATGAGTGATGTAAGGAGAAGGTAGGAGGCCAGAGGAAGACTGAAAATGGCACTGCTGCTTGTTGAATCTGGAGGAAGAACGAGAGGTGGTTGCATCGGGGAAGTCAGTGGAGGCAGAAATATGTGGGAGAGACTGAAATGCCATCAAGAAGTAGTACCTGTATATATATATATATATATAAACATTAATTATTATTATTATTTTTTTGTCATTTTTTCTATTATTATTACACGGAAGATAAGAAGAACAATAGAGTATGTGGGTAGTAAAAGAGAAAAGAGAAGGAAAAAAAAATTAGGACTGTGGCGGGATGCTGTATGCAAGAGGCAGAAGAAGAGGACGATGCAGGATGCAGGATGGCGGTTGTGGCGGGTTGCTGGATGGCAGCGGCGAGAGCGGGCTGGGGGCGGCGAGGTCTGGATTTGGACTGCTGTTGACAATGATGGCGTCGGCGGGATGGGGTTTCGACGATGGCGGTGGCGTCCAAAGGGATCTGGACGATGATGGCGGCGGCCGGCTGGGAGCTTCTTCTTGATGATCGGCAGATGGATGGTGAGTTGCCGATGGTTTCTTCTTGATGATGATGCCGATGGGTTGCTTCTTCTTGATGGATTGCAGGAGAATTTTTTTTTTCTTTCTTTTTTTTTTAATTTTTTTTTGTAGAGAAAATTTAAGAAAGAAAAATTTGGATAATTGGCTCTGATACCATGTTAAGATAAATCAGAGAGAATGAAAACAATACTGAATATTGAATTGAGTTTAACCAAGTACAATACCACCTATATATAGGAGGTGAACAAATATCAAAACAACTCTACCACCAATATGGGACTATAATATCTAACAAGATCAAAGTGGCTCTGATACCACTGTTGGGATTTGTTCTTCCCTAATTCCAAGATCACAATGATCTAATATTTAATCTAATCTCAAATAGAAAAACAAGAACAGAAATCAATAAGTTTTACCTTCAAGCTTCGTTTTCTTATTTCTTTTTCTCCTTCAATTCTAACTCTAGTTCTTGCTCTCATTTTCTTCTATATCCTAGTGGGAGGCTCAAGAGAGACGGCTAGGTTTTACCCTTGCTCTCATATTTATAGAGGAGAAGAAAGCCTAGGGTTAGGAACTTTAGGAAATCCTAGTTGGGATAAAATTACAATACTGTCCACTATGTATTTGTATTTTGCTCCCCAACTAAAATCTACATTATTATTAGATCCCTGTCACAATATAGTTCTACAAGACCCCTCCTTTACCGCACCTTGGAATTCATGATACCACCTCCATGGGTCAATTTGTAACTTAAACCTTGTTTTCATATTTAACCTTTTATACAATCTGACAATGACTCTAAAATTTATTTTTTACAAAATAAAATTTTGTATATAGTAAAATATTTTTTTGTAAAATATACTCATGGGATTTTATTGTCAGATTATAACATTCGTTAAATGAACAAGAGATTATCTTCTCTTTTAGAGATAGGATTTCATATTATAAATACATGTTCTCATATTTCTAATAAGACACATCCAATGCATCGAGGTATTAGTCTAGAAGACCTCATTCGTTGATTTATCAAAATGCTCTATATTAAAAAATGATTTCACTATATGCTCATGATTTAGAGGTCATATTTATATTGCCTTTAACGATAACACTGTCTTGTGATTATTTACAAGTGTAATCATTCTTTGTTCCATCAATTCGTATTAAACGAACTAGCACAACAAGTTCGAGTCGACCCTCTCACTTGTTGTGCTACAGTCTGCCAAATAGAAGGCCCAATTCTATTATAGACTGTGAATGTGTTCTTTGTGCATAGACTTAATTACTATGCAATATGGACCTTGTTGATGCACAATATCAATATTTGTGAATAAACCAAAAATTGCTCTATTAATAAAATGACAAATAAATAAATTTATTTCTGTCTAATCATATAACCATACAGCTGTTGTCTCTACGATTTGGAACCTATGGCTAGACCGAAACGACTTGTGTTTTCGCAGTATTAATCATATATTTTCAATTTTGATGCACAAAATTTACCTCTTCATTCATGAATGGACAGGGTACCTCAGATCCAAGAAGAGACTACGATTGGAGGAGGAGTAGCTGATTTTCAGTCTGGGCGACAATCGGTTTATGCTTTTCATTTGGGAGACTATGGCTTAGGTGTTATTTGTATTTGCTTTTTTTTTTTTTGATCGTAAAAGGTTTGTATTTGCTTTTGTTAGATCGCCTCGTGATGGCTGTTGAGGCGTTAGCCTCTGTTTTGGGAGTTTTTGATATTTGATGTGCCTTCGGACTTACTATGTATTATTATTTATCTGTTTCGTTAGTTATCATTAATGAAGTCAAGCGATGACTGTATGTCATTTTTTTTTATCAAAAACATAGTGTTCAACCACTCTAAATGAATAAACAGGACTTCAGATAATACTGACTGTTTGCCGGCTATGTAAAGAAGATAAAAATTGGCCGGTTGTGATTCATATATAGTATGCTGTTGACTTGTATGCACAATCCAAATGTTAAGCCAAATTCGAAGCAAGCAATCCCTCTCAGTTAACATACGAATCCAGCTTGCAGGAGTAACTCCAAACTACATTGAACCGAGTCTACATCCACTTGTGAGTATAACTAGCCAACCCAAGTGAATAAATTCTATTTCCATATGCTTTCATCCCTTTGACACATCTGAAGGTTTATATCAAAATGGAGATAGAACAACCTAGCGTTGCAGGAGAAGGCGGTAATAGGTCGAAAACCTTTGGATCCATGTCGGCTTCTCCGGCCATGGTGACCAATGGCTCGGTTGATTACCATGGAAGGATTGCTGACAAAAGGAGGACCGGCGGATGGAAGGCCGCACCCTTCATCATCGGTAGGCAGGATGATTTGAAGACTTGTAACTTGTCAGTCAGTCTATCTGGTGTCTTCTGTCTATTTATCTGCTCTATTGTTTTTTCTTAATTGTTAGTCAATGAGGTGGTGGAAAGGATGGCCTTCTACGCGATTGCAGTGAATATGGTGACCTACCTTGCAAAAGAGATGCATCAGGCACTGCCGGATGCAGTAACCCACACCACTGACTGGATTGGAGCTGCATTTGTTCTCACTATTCTTGGTGCATTCCTAGCCGATGCATATCTTGGACGATTCTTAACCATTGTCATCTTCACAAGCATCTATGCTGTGGTACGCATACCTCTGATTTTTAGCTCTTGGTCCCTAGCAATCATTTAACCTAGCTCAAATAAAAGTTACTAAAAGAAAGAAAAAATTAGTTCAAATGCTTATTACTACTTTTACAATGAAACGTTTTAAGTTGTTTTTGCTTTAGAGTTAAGTGTTTTTTTTTATCAATAAATATAAGGTATTAATTTAAGTAAAACTTGTCAAAGTATATATGTTTTCAATAGAAGTAGTAGTAAAACCTCAAGCTAGAGCCTTCATCTGTTGAAATTTAAAGTAACAATCTCAAATCATGCATACAGGGAATGGTACTACTCACCCTTTCAGCGTCTGTGGATAGTCTGCGGCCTCCACCCGGCCAGCCTGCAACATCGAAGCAAAGCGCAGTCCTCACAATTGCACTATCTTTAATAGCACTTGGCACAGGTGGAATCAAGCCATGTGTCTCATCCTTCGGTGCAGATCAATTTGATGAGGCCGATTCTAAGGAAGCAACGAAGAAGTACTCTTTCTTCAACTGGTTCTTTTTTGCGATCAACATGGGAGTACTTCTTGGCATTACGCTCTTGGTGTATTTGCAAACAAAAAAAGGCTTTGGTTGGGGATTCGGACTGCCAGCAGCAGCGACAGTGGTATCGGTTTTGGTGCTCTTGGCTGGTTTTCGAGTGTACAGATATCAGAAGCCGATGGGGAGTCCATTCACGCGGTTTGTGCAAGTGGTGGTGGTCGCTTGCAGGAATCATGCGAGAGGTGTTATGGTAGGAGGACCGGTAGAGATTGGAGGGGTGAGAGCGGAGGAGCTGTACGAGGTGAACACCGCGGATTCTGACATTGTTGGTGCTCGTAAGTTGCGTCACACCAATCAGTACATGTAAGAACTTTCTCTGTCTTGATCTGACGACTGCCATCCATAATACCCTAGTCCTTCAAAAAACTAGAAATATATATAGCTTGTTCCTATGCTATTATATACACTGAGTGAAGTAGGAAGGTTTCTGACGCATGTTTTACTGTAGGAGAATTTTGTCTTAAGAAGGGTTCTTTTGTTACTAGAGGATAGAACAAGTAAGAGTACATTTTTCATCCTAACCCCACAGTAGCTCATACAACAAACTTGATTGACAGTAAACAATCAGTATAAATCAGGTTTTTTTGTGAAGTTAATCATTTGTTTTTTTGTTTTTTGTGAAGTTATATATTAGTGACCCGATGATTAGTTTCGTTAATAAAAAAATTAACAAAACAACAAGTACTAAATATTACAATCCTTCCCTATTTTACTATATTAGAGCATCTGTAGTCGTTCAATCTCATAATTTGGGTATTTGACATATGGGAATGTGAATTTTGGGTTTGAGCTTGTAGTCGTTTGACCCCAAATTTTGGGTATTGATTTTAAGATTGTCGACAGACGATAGATCATGTCTCATCGTAGATTTCTTTTTTAATAATATAAATGTGTCGGACAATGAATGATTTTCCGTTTTAGCATTAAAAAAAACAAAATTTGCTCACAGGCAGGGAATCATTTCCCGTCCGAGAGTTTTTCAGCTAATTTAATCTTACTTAATAATTAATTTAATCCTAATTGAATTTTAATTTAATCTTAAATCTTAATTAAATCCTAATCTGTACGCATAATATTTCTATAGGTATATTTCTATAAAATTTTCTCTCTATAGAAATGGCAGAAAATCTCTTAGACGGGAAATGATATCCCGTCCAATTTTTTTTATTGAAAAATTGATCGGACAGGAAATGATTTCCCAACTGATCGATTTAAAAAAAAAAAAAATTGGGACGGAAAATGATTCCCCGTCCAATATTTTGTTAAATAAAAAAAATTAAGTGACGTTACATTGAACGGATCTTTCGTCGGCTATTTTTTTCCAAACTCCTATATCTTCTACCAAATATAGCAAAGCACTGTTCCCTTAAAATACAAAATTTGGGTATATATTCCGACCACAGCATAATTTTTTCTATTTTTTGAAAAATTTGATATTTTAGCCAGCGACTACAGATGCTTTTACAAAGCAAAACGACAATACTAGTCTCTTTACATTGCGATACTAGTAATCAGTTTGTGTAGACCCGATAATGCAATAAACAAGGAAGATCCAACTTTCTAATTTAAATTTTTTTTTATTACTCTATCTGTTGAAGTTAAATCCTAAACCCTCACTGCAACTTTGGAGTTTTAGCGCAATTGGCAGGTTCCTTTACAAACATCAAAGAAGTAGTATGTGTCGATGATGAGCACGTAGCTATCCACCTTACTCATCGTGCATCATTCTAATAATTTATTTCATCGATCTTTAATCGCAAACTGCACTTGTACATATATAATGAGTCTTATATAGCTACATGTCAACTACGTGAAACCATCTAATTGCACTTACAATAGTAGAAAATATATGTCTAACAAATTAAAAGATTGATCTGTATTGACCACGTACAGGTTCTTGGACAAGGCCGCTGTGATAACCACCCACCAACCTAATCCGACCACCTCCGCACCCCCAAGCCGGTGGCGCCTTTGCACCGTGACCCAAGTGGAAGAATTCAAATGCTTCATCCGAGTCCTTCCCATTTGGCTCTCCACCATTGCCCTTGCTATTTCCTTCTCCCAAATCTCTACCTTTTTCGTCTCCCAAGCCTTCATCATGGACCGCAGCCTCGGCCCCCACTTCGTCATCCCACCCGGCTCTGTCCCCGTCTTTGCTGCCGTCAACGGCCTCCTCCTCGTCCCCATATATGAGTCCCTCGTGGTCCCCGCCCTTCGAAAATTCACAGGTCACCGACGTGGCATCACCTCCCTCCAACGCATGGGCGTCGGCCTCTTAATCTCCGTCTTCGCCCTCCTCTCAGCTTCCGTTGTTGAAAAGCACCGTCGCGATAGAACAGACCCTAAACCAATGAGCGTGTTCTGGTTGTTCCCACAGTTCTTTCTGGTAGGAAGCGCCGAGGTGTTTACGTACGTTGGACAGTTGGAATTCTTTTATGATGAAGCGACTGATGGGACGAGGAGCTTGTGCAGTGCGATGTTTTTGAGCGAGTTTGGGATCGGGAGTTGGTTGAGTACGGCATTGGTGAAGATTGTGGAGAGGGCAACAGGTGGAGTCGACAAGGGGTGGCTCCGGAATGATTTGAACAAGAGTAAGTTGGATAGGTTTTACTGGATTTTGTGTGGTATCAACATGGTGAGTTTTCTGGCGTATCTGGTGGTGGCTTGGAGTTACAAAGGGAAGGATGGCAGCGGTGGGAGTGTGATTAACGACGCCCATGACGAGGAAATGAGGGTTACAGCGACGTGGGATGAAGATGAAGATGAAGAGGTTGGGCCCATTCTAAAACAGGTGGAAATCTAAGGGCGGGGTTGTGTATCTTGTGTCGTTGTAATTTGAAGACTACTGGCCAAAAAACTCATAATAAGTCATATATATTAAAAGAAAACTAGACTAAGAGAATTCTTTGAGTGCGTGTGTAACTTTCTATGTGTTTGCTTTTGTGTGTGTGTGTGTGTGAGATATAAAAGCAAACACATTGTTCATTATATTGTTTCCTTGATAGAAAACACATTGTTCATTATATTGTTTCCTTGATCGAAAACAACTATATCATTGTTGGCCCTTAGATCATTACATTGTCACTGCATCTCAATTCTAAGCTTATATTCAATTGTTGGCCCTTAGATCATTACATTGTCACTGCATCTCAATTCTAAGCTTATATTCAATCATCAAAACCATCCATTTCTAAGTTAGAACGAACGTTGATATGGGTGGTAAAGAAAATTGCAAGGCCTCTTGTTTACTTACAAGTTTGTCATACAAATGTTAACTTTACTTTTAAGGATTCATTCTCCACAGCTCAAAACAATGATCGAATCCAAATCACACCCAAAACAGAGCAACTATATGCTAACAATAATGAATAATGCCACGCCCACAATATTTTCTACAATATTTTACTTTACAATTTTAGGTGATACAATATTATTTGAGGTGTTTGCAATTTAATCTACAATAATCTTCAATAATATTGTGCCACTTAAAATTTTAAAAAACGTTGTATAAAAAATTGCAGAAAAGATTGTGGTGTAGCATTATTCATATGCTAATTATATGACTCACTTAAATAAACGAATAAGTTAACATGCATGAAAAGGGTCTATTCAGTTACAATGAAGGGTAAGAGAAAATAGAAAGATTTGCTGTACTGACCCACTTTTTGAAAATATTTGAATTCAATTTTGGACACACGTCAGCAAAAATCGTTATTGAAAATAACGGCATAAATTATTTACGTGCCGTTATTTCCAATAACGGCATCTATTTTACATTTTTTTTATCATGTCGTTATTTGGAATAACGGCATCAGTATATTTCTCTTACAAGTGTGAATCTTCTAGCTTTAAAAAATTTTAAGTGTGAAAAAAAGTTATAAATAATGCCCTTATCCCCAATAACGGCATTCGAATGATTGATGCCGTTATCTCCGTTATTGGAGATAACGACATCAGTTATATATAAATAAACTGTTGTTGTTGTTTGGAAACAGAGAGGATGAATAATAAGTTAATTTTTTTATAAAAAAAATTATAACTGATGCCGTTATTTGGAATAACGGTATCGGTTATAAATTCTTTTTTTAAAAAAGTTAACTTATTCGTCAGAGAGGATGAATAATAAGTTACTTTTTTATAGAAAAAATTTATAACTGATGCCGTTATTCCAAATAACTGATGCCGTTTATAACTGATGCCAAATAACGGCATCAGTATTGAGAATGCCGTTATTCGAAATAACGGTACCTGTTATAAGGTTTTCACACTTACAATTTTTTCTCTAAATGGAGACTACAAGCTGTCAAAAAACAAAATAACCTATGTCGTTACTCCAAATAACGGCATGACACTTTTTTTAAATATAGATGTCGTTATTGGGAAAAACGGTATGTAATTAATATATGACGTTTTTACCAATAACCGTTTTTGCTGACGTGTCTAAAAATGGGTCAGTTCGCTAATTGTTTTCGAAAGTGGGTCAGAGCGCCAAATATTTTCAAAAGTGGGTCAGTACGGCAAAATTTTCGAGAAAATAAAGGGCCATTATTAAAGTTGACAGTGAAATTGGTCAACGGAGCGCGCGAATTGTGATGCAGTGAGAAGAGAATGAGCTATTTAGTGGAATGACCTACCTTTTGATTTTATTTGGTCAAATGACCTAGTTTGAAAACTATTTAGCTAAATGACATAGTTACTATTTGAATTTTTTTAATATACTTCCTATAGTTATTTCTATAGGATGTGTGACCTTTCTTTAAATTCTAAAAGTTTTTGGGTTTTAAGATAATTTTTGTTTTCTATTCTATAGCTTATAAATTAGTAATTAATTTAAAGAAAATTACAAAAATTATGTAAAAATTACTTACTTAACCTTGGCTCTGATACCAACTGGGTGTGCGAAGCGTGTAATCACTTAAAGACCTGAAAATCAAAAGGAAGAGAGTATCAAAAACTTTAAAATTCTAAAGATGATAGTTTGGTATAAAATAATATTCGTCGAAATAATGAATATTGTCTATTCTGATAAAGTAATAAGGAATGTCGGGAATATCGTCTTCAAGTTCTCTCATATATTCTGATTCTGTCTCATATCCTTCACTATTACTATCATATGAGGGTTCTTCGAGTTCTTCCATATGTCTATTTTCTCCTCCATTCTGTTCATTTTCTTCTAGAAATTGTCTGTATGCAGCTGTAGGACTCCAAACATAATTACTAAATATACCATTTATATAAAATAACAAAGATCTTTCATGATAAGTTAGGCCGTCAATTATTTCAACATTTATATTACTAGTTTATCCAAGATTTATTTGGTTTATTGTTATGATTATTACTCGTTGTACACTAAAAAAGAATAATTTGAATTCATAGCAATCATTCATGCTTATTTCTCTATAAGGATAATAAACATAAAAAACTAGCATTCTATAACTTCCTTGGTAATTAACCATTAATTCAAAAATCGGTGAGGCAATACCAAAATTATTATTATCCATTAGTTCTTTTGAATTTGAATAATAATCAATTATAAAATCAAGAGTAGAGAGAGGTTTCTAACGATGCCTAAAAAATCAAAACAAAACGGCCCATCATGCTTCCGACCTAGTTAAACCTCTTTGAGTTGCTCTGTACCAGTTACTATCAGTGGATAAAATACCTCTGGTATGCACCCCGATTTCTGTGCTCCTTTTACGCTCCTTCCACCTCAGGATTATTATGCCTTCAAGAGAACTTCATCCGAGAGATACGTCTGAAACAACTAGTAGCACTTCGGTACAAACAACCACAACCTAGCTCATTTCCTTCTGCTAGGTGTACAGTCTAACTATAGAAGGTTGCAAATGGGTCTTTTTACAAGATCATTCAGGCAGAGCCTTACAAAACTCTCACTAAGGGAAAAGATTTAGTTATCCATACCTTATTTTCTACAAGATTTGGTAGATGTATGAACTCATAAAAAATAATTTTTATTTCATTCAAACTTGTTACAAACAAAGACTCTTCAAGATTTTGTGGAACTTTTCTCTCCCAGATTCTTTTCCTCTCTCCCTTATCCTGTCTTTCCTTTTATAGAAGAAGGGATGGCTTTACACCAGATCCAATTATTGTTCTCCTTACATCATTACTTACATCATAGATAAATAATTGAGCTAATTACGTCACTGCTTACGTTGAAGACATCTTCACGTGCTTCACATTAGAAACAGCTCTTCTTCAGCCTTCTCTTGTTCTTTTCTGCAATAGTCACATGCATGTTGTGGTTCCATCCTCATCAATATACAGTAGTGGACAATTGTCTCTTCTGTCATTGTCATGTCACCTTTATGTAGGATTCGGTACCAGCTGTCAAAGACTTCTTTCTTTGACTGTGCTTGTTTAATTTTTGCTATGCTATTAATCATTAATTTTTGAGGGTCAGAGCTATCATATATCCATATGTTACCGTCTCTGTTTTGTATGTTCTTCAGTTCACAATACATTGTTCTAAATCCCGTAGTTCTTCTTTCTGGGATCAGTTTTTCAAATTCTTCATTCTTATATGGTATAATACTGGTTGCTCCAAACAGGATTTGTATAGTCATTCCTATCTTTATAATATGTTCAGCTGGTAGTTCTTCATTATCTTAAAGGAATTCTGAAATAGCTGAAAATGCACGGACATATATTTTGGATGCCTTTGTGAGACCAAAATAACTTTTAGCAGCTTTATATACTTCTTTTGGTAATTGACTAAGTTCTTCACATTCTCGAGATGGATAGATGCAGTGGATAAGTCATCTTTCGAACAATACCCTCACTGTTTTTGGATTTGCTCCTGGTAGTATGATCGCTTTGTTCATATATTGTTGAGAAATAGTTTTGATAAATTGGTTGACCTGAGTGGTCTGGCATAATTTTATAATATATTGTAAAAATAAATTCTTCTTGGAGTATTTTGAAGGATCTGAGAGTAAACACTCTTTGTAGGTAGTATACTGTATGGATGTTGAGTTTTCCTCTTGTGTGGCTATTTTTGTGATCCCACTTGTATTTTGTGAGTTAATAGGTTCACTCCCTTCACTCATTTTTTCAATATGATCTGTATTTATATGTTGGTAAAATATACTTTGAAGACCACATATTCGCAGCTGTAGTTGGTTAAATGCTCATTTTAATTACTCCACTGTCTCCATTAGGTAGACTATATCCTGTTCTATATGCTGCACTCTATTTTTCATCTTGTAAAAACAAAATTGTTAGCTTCTTGACAAGAATTCTGCTAGGATGTTATCTTTTCCTTTTATATTTTCTATTGAGAAATCATAATGTGCCAACTCCATTTCCCATCTTATCAACCTTTTATTTGCTATAGTTGGGTCTATTATCTTGTTAATCCAACTCTTTGATTGTGTATTATCTGTTCTTACTGTGAATTCTGTATGTATTATGAATAACTCAAACTTCTTTATAGCTTTTAAGATTGCTAGTAGTTCTTTTTCATTTATGTGGTAATTTTTCTGGGTCTGTGTGAACGATCCACTAGTATATGTGGCTAGTTTTTTTTCTTCTTCTCCTATTTCAATGAATTTTAATACTACTCCCCAATTATTTTCACAAGTACATATATATTTCTATTATCCATGAACATTCTTTAACAGGTAATCTTAGCTTATGTAATTATGAAGTTTGTTGTTTTAGTATTTTAAGTCTTTCTTCATCCTCTTGGGTCCATTCTCATTTCTTAAACTTTTTCAGTTTTTGTTGTAACCAATTTGTTTTTACTGATAAATTTGATATGTAACCTCTTGTTTGATTTAGTAACCCTATTATAGATTTATTAACCAATTTGATTCAGTAACCCTATTATTATGTAACCAAAATGAGAGTCGCCAAAGGGACTGACAGCTCCTCGAGGAAAACACCGCAAAACTAAGAACTGAACCACCAGCAACACAGACACAAACTAAAGCCCACCCTTAAGATAAACAAAGAAAACGTAAAGACATGACATCCTGAAAAAGCACAATAGCATGCGTCAATGGCTCAAAAGCAACACCAGAACCCGACTAAACAAGACCACAGAACCAAATAAAGAGCAACATTGGAGAGAACAAAAAGGTCACATCCAAATGGAGTAGTTAGCCAACCAAAATGCTGAACATAAAAATTATATAAGGAGGAAGATAACAACATATTAAAGAGAAGAGGGAAATATATATTTTTAGCATCCAGGGGCACGTCTGTATAAGTCAAGACAACCTCCAAAATTCTGAAACTCAGGAAATAACAGCGCAAAATTGCCATCTATCAGTGAATCCAAAACACTTGCTAAAGCGAAGCAAGTAAAAACACCCTCCAATATCAAAGCCGTAAGAGAAGGCCACATCTGCTCAGTTCTGCAAAAAGAGATAATCAGCCATTAAACATATTAGTAGACTGTAGACAGATTAGGCAAAAAAGGCAAGAAACAAGGAAAGTAAGAAACTGAAAAAAATAAAGAAAGAAAACAAAGGAGTGAAAAGAGAAAGTTAGGGAGATAAGAAACTAGAGTGAAAGAAAAAGGTCGCGGCCGCATCAAGCAGATGAAGTTGAAGAGCATGAAATTTATTATGAAGTAGATCAGAACTCCAGAATTTGGTAAGGAACTACTAGGTCGTCAATTAAATTATTTATCGGCCGAGAAGTATTTGAAAAAATACGACAATTCCCTTCCTTCCAAATAATTGAAATGATGGCCATCATGGATAAATCCCATGAAGTAAGAAAGGGCTTTTGAACAGAACTGGACCTCCAAGAAGTCCACCACGACTCCATAGAGTCAGGATGGCCATTAACACGCCACGCTTGGCAAATCGTCCATAACGAACGGGTGAAGGAACAATTCAACAATATATGATAAGCATTATGGGGATGCTGGAGACATAAGACACAATTTTGCTCCACTACTAAATTCATTTTATTAAGAACATCAACTGTCAGTAATTTATTTTGAATAGCAAGTCAGGAGATGATTTTGACTTTAAGAGGAGCATGAGATTTCCAGATAGATTTAGCAAACGGAGATGCAACTCCTCCAGAATTAAGAAAGTTATATAAGTATTTAACGAGAATATCCCGAATTATTCCATTTCCAATGAATATCATCATCTTGGTGCCAAGAGTAGTCCTGTAAGGACGACAAGGGAATGATAAGCTTAGGAATCAAAGCTGTCAGGAGCGTGCAACTAAACGGAATATTCAAACCCTAAAGTTGCTTTGACTAACGACATACTCCGCCACAGACGCATGAGTATTGGAAGAAGATGAAACAGTTCGGGAAAAGAAGAGGCAATAATGACATTACCCAGCCATAAATCAGTCCAAAATTTAATAGTTGAACCATTCCCACAAACTTTGAGAATACCGCACTTGAAAGGTTCAACCATCTTCCAAAAAGAGGAGGCTGAAGGCGAGATGGAAGGATACAATTCCCAAATTTTGTGACGATAATGACATTTACGAATGATCAAACGAGCCCAAAGAGAATTACCATCCTTAAGAATTCTCCATAACCATTTACCAAGCATAGCAAGGTTCTGATGCCTAAGATTCAGCACTCCAAGACTACCTTCAAGCTTGGATTTGCATAATAACTTTCAATTACAAAGATGTTTTCCGGCTCTATAGTTAGCCGACCCGGACCAAATGAAATTACGTTTAATTCGAAACTCTTTATTATTGTTGTAACTTTAATTTTTTTTATCATACTTATTTGTTGGGTTTTTCGCTCCTCTCTCTCTCTCTCTCTCAACCCTCATATCGTTTTTTATATTTTTTTCACATACACTACTACCTCAACCCTCTATATTGTTTTTTTTAAATTTTTCACATACACTACTAAAATACTAGAAATCGTTTTTTACATACATTACTACTACACTACATTTATCATGTCACGATCATGAAGTAGCGGCCTCAGCTAAAGTGAACAAAATTCCACTAGTTTTTCTCGTCGGCTTCCAACAATTCCACAATTAGAGACCGAATATATCCCTAACCTTAACATAGGTTATGAAGATGTTCCTCCACACGGGTTATGATCCCGACACACAATAAGAAATGCATACTAGTGACACACAAACACATGAAACCAAATTCGCACAACCCACTTCTAGTAGAAAACATAGAGGGGAAACAAGTGATGGGCAGAAATATTATGACTTTATCCTGGATGAGGAGAGTCCTAATATAAGACATAAGATTTGTAAAACATATAATAAAAATTATAAATGGAAGAAGGGTGAGGGGACGGGTACAATTAGACGTCACATTACCTCCGTACACCTTGTACTAGTAAGAGATCAACAAACACAACAAAAAAATCAACTATAGGACCGGGCAAATAGATAGCCACTCATATGATCACGAAATTGTTCGTTAGAAAATGACCAAACTAGTTATTAAGGATGAGTTACCTTTTTTCTAATATGCGAGTAGGAACGTAGAGACATTTAACCAAAATGCACTAAATCCACATTTTAAAAGAATTTCTAGAAACACACTCAAAGCCGATTGTTTTAAACTTTACAACGAAATAAAAGACGCTTTAATTGCACTTTTGTTTTTCTTAACTTGTAGATTATCATTAACTTCCGATTATTGAAAATGTTGTAACGATATTGCGATGATGGGCATAACTTGTCAATGGATCGATAGTGATTGGATGATTCAAAAGAGAATCATATCACTTGCCGTTTTGTTGTATCCCTATAGTGGGATGGTTATCGCAATACGTAGTTTAGAAGTTTGTGATTTTTTTTTTTCAAATTCGCAATAATTTTTTTACTATTAGTTTTGATAACGCCTCTAGCAACAATAGTTCGATTAATGCATTAAAAGAACAATTAGCTCCTCCATGTCGTAAATTTTTTTCATGTTAGATGTGCATGTCATATTTTAAATTTAAGTGTACATGATGCTTAAAAGTAGCCGATCCATATGTGAATGCAATTAGAAATTGTGTATATTTAATTGCTTTAAGTGGAAATGTGTTTCAAAAATTTAAAGAATGGTGTAATCTTAAGGAAGTACATTTTAGAAAATTTTCTAGAGATGTTAAATACCGATGGAACTCTACTTTCGACTTATTAAATGTTGTTACACAATATAAAGTGGTTATAATTGATTTTTGTATTGCAAAAAACATGAAAATTTTAAAAAATTTTAAAATGACTCCTCAATCTTGGTTTTTCGCTGAAGCTTTGTTAAGATTTTTGAAACCTTTTAAAACCACAACTGTGAAATTTTTAAAATATTATAATTCTACTTCTACTAGTATTTTTATTTCAATAATTACTATGATATAAACTTTTCAAGACATGATTTCAGACCCTTACATTAGCCATATTGTTATTCATGCTTGTACTAAAATTCAGAAGTATTTTAATCATCCTCCTATGTTATATTGTATTACATTGTAATGGATTCTCGTATCAAATTAGCGGGTACGAAGAGTTGGATTGAAATATTATTTATTTTACTTGGAGATGAATCTGAATATGATTGTAGTAAATTTTTAGCTAGCTTTAAGTGGATATTGAATAACTTGTATGATTATTATGATAGAACTTATGCATCTAGTAGTACAACATGTCAAACTAGTATATCAACTTCTTCTTCTAAAACTTCTAGAGGTAAGGTAAGAGTACACTAGAAGATGACACTGCTAATTGACTTGCTCGTATTCAATCTAAAATAAAATAGGACTAATACACTTAATGAATTGAACTGGTATAATCAACAAGATAGTGATAGTTCTAGTTCTAAGACCAAAGTGTTACAAGTTACAATGGTGAAAAGAACATGAAACTCTTTTTCCAATTCTTTCACACATGGTTAGGGATCTACTAACCCCTCTTGTGTCTACAGTTGCATTGGAAATTATTTTTTTCCTACAAGTGGCAGGATTTTAACCGATTACAAAAATTGCTTGAAGCCGGATTTATTGGAGATGTTGATGTGCACCGAAGATTGAATGAAATTTGAAGAAGAGGACTCAAGGAAAAGCACTCAACACCTCAACTAGTGGAAGCAACTCGCATGAAGATCAACAACAATAGTAGGGAATTTAGGACGATGAGATCTTAGGTTTATGTTAAGTAGAGGTGCACGACAGTAGTCCAATACCCTCTCTTCAATCTAACTCTAGGCTTTCTCAAACTCTAGATTATCCCCTTAAACATGCAATTCAATTATCCTGATATGTTTTTTTAGATTTTTCTTACATGTATTTGTATGTAAAAAGGTTATAAAAACTTAATAGAATATGAAATGAATAATATATACAATTGTGTACACTATTATAATTGTTGTACATTTCTTTTCTAAATTTGTATACTTGGTGTGCATTTCACTCTTATACAACAGTAGTTAAAAAATAAAATTAAAAAAAAAACCCGTAGACCCCAACCGACGACCCGGCCCTGCCCGAATCGGGTTTAATCCGTATGGGTTCGAGGGTCGACCGGGTCGATTTTTAAATTTCCCAACCCGACCCGATCCCGCCCCCTACCCGGGAAAACCCGACGGTCTTGGGCCAGCCCGGCCCGACCCTGCCCACTCGACCCGCTCGCCATCCCTATGTTAGGGCCTTCACTCATAAATGAGCTCTGGGCTCTCTCTATATTTCAGTAAAATGTTGGTTCTAAACACTGGCCTTAAGTATGATAGCTACAAAAAATAAAACAAAAAACAAAAAAACAAAAAAAAGTTTGCTTTCTGTGATTAATCTTAATTTCGTTAATATTTGCATATCAATAAAATTAATAAAAAATAATTCATGTACAAAAAAAGTTCTACATCCTTCTCTATCTGTTACGAGTCTTGCACCCTTAGGATCAATTCTGGGATAGTTGGTCGTTTAATTCGGCCAAAAGTGTCATATTTTCAACTTGAGGAATCGGATTTTGTTGGTCATATGATGTGCTTTTTATATGAGCTTTCAATCCGTACTTCTTTTTTAACTTTACATCAATTATATTATGAACAAACTTGCATCTAATTTAGTAAGATTATATCATCTAAACATACACATTCATCTTGCTCTAAGAAAATACATAAATCCTGTTGATTCACAACCACCATCCTTTTAACATAATGCAAGATTAACTAAATATTAGTCAGACTATTACCTACTTTTTGGACGCCATATTATAAGTCTGCTGCCTCCTGTGGAAAATTAATCATGCTTCATCATGATCTATTTAAGCTAACATCAAAATTTAATTAGTTTAATCGCATGATTAAATGGGCTGGGCTTCAAAGTTATGTCCCAAGTCCATAATCAAAAGTTGGACAAATTTTCCCATTGGGCCTATACATCAATAATCAATCCCACTACTTAAACCTACCTCCAAATATTGAACAATATGAGAAAGTCTTCATGTGTGGCCAACAAATTCCTTATAAATGTATCTAATTGAGGAGTTTGTTGCATGCTTGCATAAAACATGGGTTTTGATTATGAAGTAGGACCAAGTTCTACCTCGGTTAAGATAATCGGGCACTAAAACCAGGCTAACCTAGGAGTAGAGGGTCTTATTCTATTCATAATAAGAAGTGCTATGCTATATGTCTATTAGGAGCATTAGACAAACATTTTATTGTTGCTTGGAATCTTTGAATACCATGACATCGAGAAGAAATTGACATGAAGAAATTTCTCAATTACTTTTCATCTTCTAATCTTTTAATTACTTTGATTTGTATCTTTTACTTATCCAGAGTATAGCTTGATTTGAGGGGGTGAAAAAGAATGAAAAACAAATTAAAAAGTTAGTTAAGGATGGGAATTGGAGAGGTTACTTAGTTGTGCGGAACTGTTGAGTTATATGCTGTTGTTGTTGTTTACTTTTGATCTCGGGTAGGTCCGAGTTCTTTTGATGTATCGTGATGCATGTTGCTCACGTGTTTTTATCTATGCTGTACTACTATATTTCGTTATTTCTTATTAATGAAACGATGACTGGTGTCATCTTTTATCCACACAAAAGAAAAAAAAAAAAAAAAAAAAAAACTCAACACTGGTGTCATCTTTTATCCCAAAAAAAAAAAAAAAAAAAAAAAAAAAAAAAACTGTTGAGTTATAGGTAAAGGGGACTACGTTAATAGCTAATAGCCAGTTTATTTATGGTTTAAGAGCCTCATGAGTTGGAAGACATTCAGTCAAAAAGTCCCTAGAAGAAAGCTAGCCCACAAATTATGAGGCCTAGTAACGCTCTTTTATAAGTTATAATAGCCCACACTCTATATTTACCAACCAAAAAAAAAAAAAAAAAAAAAAAAAAAAAAAAAAAAAAAAAACCTGTGATTTTATGACTGTTCTATTTTAGGAATAATTACCTCATTTAGTTGATGTAATTTTGGAACTAGACCGAGATATTGATCTAGAGTGAACTTTATGAGTCAGTAATATTTTGATTGGACTGTATTTCTTTAAATTCTCATTAATGAAATAGGTGACTGCTGAGTCACAGATTACTATGAAGAAACAATATAACTAAGAAAAAAAAATGTGTTAGAGAAGAATTCCAGTATTTTCTTACTAGCCCTAGAGGTGACACTACATGACTTATGACTTAATGACTTAATGTCTTTCTTTCAACATCTTAGAACTCCCAATCAAGATACATTTCAATTCTAATTGAGCAGAAACATGATATTAAAAAAAAAAGGAGTTCGTTATGTTACTTATCTGTGAGAAAAATACTTAACAATGTCTATAGCTTTGAAATCAAGAAGGAATTATTTTTTATCCAATAAATTTTGTGTTCTATTTCCTTGCTTGCTTGTTGATTCCAATATGGCTATATGAACAGAAGCTGCCCATCACGCACCATGTCACGGGCATATCGTGGTCCTTGCTTACTGTCCAAGATTAATCATTAACAATTAAATTAACAAATAAATAAGAACCCAATTTGTTAATTAATTGATAAATTAATAAACTAACTATATGTTTATTAATAAGCTGTTCTTTGGAGTCCTTTACAATTGCGGAAGGCACGTGACACTCATTAACCCCTCCTCCTCCTACTCCTCTTTTAACCTAACCCTACCTACGATTCTTATCTTCAACTAGTGAAATTACGCGTCGGTTAACAGCTAACAAAGTCATCTTCTTTGTCTATATAAGTACTTAATTAATTAATAATTTATTTATATTTAAACACAACACATCTGTTTTAATACTTTAAAGTGGGTGAAACAGTAAGTGTGTTTGTTAATGATCCAAGGCACGTGAGACTCATTAACCAATAATATTCTTCTTTTCTTTTTTAGGTACCCTTTTTTTTTTAAATGATAAAAGATGGCACAGTCATCACTTCATTAATGCGAAATTAAACAAGCATAGTAGTACTAATTACAATGATCCAAAATACCTTCTCTATCCACCTAGTACAAGTACCGAATTACTGGAAAAGCAGAAAGTAAGATACAAGGGGATAAAGAAATGCCCCACACCCAATCACAGATACAATGGAAGGAGAGTAATCGTCATGCACTCGATCTGAAGTAGCTGTCCACTCCCACCCATAGTTTGCTATTCCCCAATCGATCCTACTCCTCATCTTCCATACGCAGCCTTTTCATCGCTCCCCTTTGATCTGTCCATTCATATGTTAGACCCAAAATTTTATGCATGAGGCTCGAAGATGTACATTTGATATTACGAAAGCATAAATCATTCTGAATTAGCCATATGCATCACATAGTGGCAGATGCTACAATACCCCAATCCTCTCTAGCTTCCTTAGTAGCTAATTCTACCCAACAATGTTCTCAGACGTCTGAGCTAGTCCTAGGGCTATCAAGACACCCAAATCGCATACAAATAGCCTCCCAGGCTCGTTTTGCCTTATCACAAGAGAATAGCAAATGGTTGGTGTCCTCTTCAGCGCTCTCACATTCCACGCAAGTAACATCAATTTGCAAATTCCTTTTCCGAAGATTGCACTTTGATAAGATAGCATCGTTCATAACTAACCAGACAAATATTTTAACTCTCAATGGAATGGAAAACTTCCAAATAATATTTGCGTCCTTACAACGCAAACCGCCATCGTTAATCCTACTGCACATCGATGAGACTGAGAATTCCCCGGATGTCTCTAACATCCAGTGTCTACTATCTTCAGTCTCGTTATTGTAGCAACCTTGCTCCCGAATAAACTTATTAAGGTTCGCCAGGTCTATAATTTCTCTCTGGGATAATTGTCCCCTAATGTCCAGCTTCAGCCTCTTCTTACTCCCCACGTCCAACACCAATGTTTCGATATTGATCGTAGCCTCCGCTGCTTCGGGGAATAAGTTCATCAAACTTACCTCCCCGTATCACCTGTCCTTCCAAAATCTTGTCTCCTTCCCATTCCCAATCCTGCATCTAGTTTGAGCGTGGTACATCAATCTTACCTTTGCCACTCCCTTCCACAACATCGATGATTTCCCGAACGCACTTTTCCCTCCAAATCGATAAAGTTTCCTCCCTCTATACTTAGCAAAAGATTTGCACCACCAATTCTTACGACGCCTCTTCATCTTCCACCACCACTTGCTTAGCAGTGCTCAGTTCATATTCCTTATATTCAGAATCCCTAGTCCGCCATATTCTTTCCTTTTGCAAACTCTACCCCATTTAACCAATGAGAATCATTTGTTTGCTTTGTCAGCTCCTCTCCAAAGAAATCTTCTTCTGCTTTTATCTATCTTCTGAATAACCCATTGAGGAATCTCATAAACAGACATCAGGTAAGTCAGCAGACTACTAAGCACCGAGTTTAAAAGAGTAATTCGTCCCCCTAACGTAAGGAATCGCCCTTTCCATCCGGCCAGTTTCTTTTCTATTTTTTCGATCAAAGGTTGCCAGTCTTCTCTTTGAAGTGCCTCCGGTCTAATGGGTACCCCTAAATAGATCAGCGGGAATTGGCCAATTTCGCACCCGAAACAGTTCTTGATGGATTCGATAGGAATGGATAGTTGGTCGCTGATAGGTAGGACACATGTCTTAGATAAGTTGACTTTCATCCCCGACCAAGCCCCAAAGCACTGCAAAGCCATACATATAGCACACATCTCTTCCTCTTTTGCCTCTCCAAATAGCAGCGTATCATCTGCATATTGAAGGATGGATATAGTTTCTGAGATTCCTTTTGTTCTGAATCCCTGAATGGACCCTCGCGCCCTCCCTCTACCGATCATTTTCGCTAGCCCGTCTGCTATGATAGCAAAAAGTAAGGAGGATAATGGATCTCCCTGCCTAAGACCCCTCCTACATTTTATTTCTTTTCCCAGCTGTCTGTTTACCTGAATAAACGACTTTCTCCCTTGAACAACTTTCCTAATCCACGTTCTCCATTTGAGGCCAAAACCTTTCAGCTTAAGCGCTTCATCCACGCAGTCCCATTCCAGAGAGTCATAGGCCTTTTCGAAGTCTATTTTTAAAAGGAAACCGTCTGACTTATCCCTATGCCCTCTATATACAATTTCATGAGCAGAGGCCACACTATCCATAATGTCTCTACCCTTGATGAATTCGCTTTGCGATTCTCCTACCACATCATTCATCTGTGGAGAGAGCCTTTGCGCTAAAACTTTTGTAATGATCTTGAAGGAGCCGTTAAGCAAACTTATTGGCCTAAAGTCATCTACCCTGGTAGACTCTTTCTTTTTCGGGACTAAAATGACGTTAGCGTAGTTAATCCTATCCAGATCCGCAGTACCATTGTGGAACTCGTAGAAGATGTTCATCAGATCGGCTTTGATGATATTCCAGTATATCTTGTAAAAGAAGATTGGAAAACCATCCGGCCCTGGTGCTTTGTCTTGTCCCAAGGATTTCACAGCATGCAGAACCTCCTCTTCTGAGAACATACCCTCTAATCCATCACTCTCCGCGATTCTAGACGAACTCCACATGTCAGGCATTAGTTTACTCCTGAATTCCTTGCTGATCTCGAATAGCTCCTTGAATCTTTTGTCGAATTCTTATCTAATAATTCCTTCATTCTCTGTCCAAGACCCATGAATGAACAGCCTTCCAATGTGATTTTGTCTCGTCCTTCCGTTTGCCACCTTGTGAAAGAATTTTGTGTTAGCATCTCCCTCTTGCAGCCATTGCACCCTAGCGTGCTGCTTCCAATTTGCTCCTTCATATCTCCAATGTGCTGAATCTCTACTCTATTTTTCAACAACTCCTCTATCTCAGTATCCAGTAGATCCCTCCCCTCCTGAATAGATTCTAGCTCAGCTACTTTTTTACCCAATTCCAGTAATCCATCTTTGTTAGCACCGAATTCAATTCTTGCCCATTCTTTGATCCGCCTTCCCAGTCTCCTTGTCTTTTCTATCCAAATCCCTACTGCGGAAACCTCCCTGGTTGTGGCCTTCCAAGACTGATTTATAATCTATCGCGTATTAGCCGACAACGTCTAAGCCTTCTCGAATTTAAAAGGAAACCTTTTTCTGATGTACCCCTCACCACACTCCATGACGAGAGGCAAATGATCTGAGGTATATCTAATTATCGTCTTCACCTTAGCCAAGGGAAAGACATCTTCCCAATCTGTGGAGACCAAAATCCTATCTAGCTTGGCCAAGATCGGTTTAGATTGCATATTAGACCAAGTAAACTTTCTATCCATTTGTTACATCTCCATTAACTCTAGTTCATCTTTGATAGAGTTGAATCTATCCTGGTCTTGATTGCTTGGCCCCCTACCACCGTGTTCGTGACGATATCTGGTGATGTTGAAACCCCCTCCAACACCCACGGGTCTGGCCAGTCCTTCCTAATATCTTTAATCGCTTCCCAAAATTGACCTCTCCTCCTAGATTCATAAGACCCATAAACCATTGTAACCAAGTGAATCCAATCATCGCTTCTCCTTCTTATTTTAATAGTAACTGAAAATTCCCCTATCTTGTGATCCAACGGTTCGAAAAATGTTAAGTTAACACCTAACGCTATACCCCTTGAGTATCCCACTGCAGGCTTGAACTTCCATTCGAAATCCTTAGCCCAAGAAGGATTTTGAAATTCTTCTGTAGTAGGATTCTCGATTCTCATCTCTTGGAATCCGCAAATATAAGGTTTCAATCTACCGATGGTATTGCTAATAAGTCTCTTTTTACCCTTTTGACGCATACCACTAACATTCCAAAAGATGTATGACATTAATAAACAATATAACCCCTATCAAGCTCTCTGTGGCGAAGCATCCTAGCTCCTAAGGCTTAACCTGTTTAATGTCCTCTCTAATCCTACATGCATGTATAACCTGCTCTACTCTGTTCATACCCATGTCTAGACCGTATAGACTAAGAGTGTCATCATTTAGTACATTTAAAACTGAATAGTTCATCACAAGATTACCTCCACATGCTGAGGCCGGTTCCTTTCCTTTTGTCGCAACCCTAATCAGATCTTCCTCACTTGGTCCCTGCGCTCCCCATTTGTCCAATTGCCTCTTGCTTTTCCTTGGACACTCCGTCGCCTTTTTTCCTGTGCTTTCCAATTCAGTTATTCCCCCTTCTTTATCTCCTACTTCGATATCAGTTTTTGAAATGAAATTGTCCTCTCTAATCCCATCTAAAGCCGCTATCATCTCATCCCCTTCGTGTACATCAATAATCGGCGAGCTATTTCCAAATTTTCCCTCCACATCTGGTTGATTCTCTCCCTCTTCGGAACCTTGATGAGTAGCCCCTCCCAAATCGGGAGCATTTGTTGGAAGATAACCATCATACCATTCTTTATTGAATTGCATGTCTCTTTGCTCTGGTCCATGAGGCAGAAGCCCACCTCCATTCTTTGTATTAATTAAACCCACCGGCCCATCAAGCCCATGTCCAACTTTAGCATCCAACAAGGCCTTAAGAGCTAAACGAATTGAGTCCTCCACCTCCCCTTTCGAAAAATTCACAGCCGCTGTCACCTTGTCCCCATCACCCTTTCCCTCGAGCCCAACGCCTGCACCTTTGCTTTTTAAAATTCCTTGTTTTAAGGACGTCCCTTCAATTGTCCTGTCGCCCCCCAGTCCAATCGTTGAGTACACCTTACCTTTACAACCTGTCAATAGCACTTCCTTCCCTTTGTCCAGAGGTCCCACAGTAGCAACGGTGGCTTTGATCGTGCGTCCCACATTCAAGTGCTTTGGATCTGAAGGTGCAGAAGCCAGCGATCAAATAAATGAATCTGGACGGTCACAATTGGACAAATCCTTGTCCGACGGCCTGCGCTCATCTTCAACCTCCAGCTCCCCCCTAATCTCCCGATCCGTTTCTTCCTCTCTCCTTGACTCGCCACGGAACGAAACGCTTTTCTTAACCTCCGTAATCACTTCAACTTCAAATCTCCCATCCTCAAAGTCGACGCTAATCATTGAAGGAACGTCATGCTTGTTGTCTACCCCTACTCGAATTCGCGCGAACTTGATGTTGGAGTGCAGCAAAGTTCCTCTATCAATGTCCAACACCATCCCGAAGCTTCTCACCACGTCTTGGAACCCACTACGCACCCAACATTGGTAGGGCAAATTGTATAATCTAATCCAAACAGAGAATAGCGATTTGACCTTTAACGCCCCTACGTCTCGCGTCCATTGCCTGAATGTGACATAGAATTGCATCCCATCGGAACCCCTGCCCTCTAGGCCTTTCATCAGTAACAACTCCGCCTTTCGATCGTTGTTGTTGCAATTGACAAGGAAGTTGTTAACTGCTGTCGAAGTCGCACCCCATTTCCACGATGCCGACGGCGTAGTGGTAGCCATTAACAGATCCTCGACGTCGGCACAACTAGGGTGATCAGTATGGGCCTTAACCAAGACACAATTCTTATATCTACTTTCGAACTCCACCATAATCGGAGCCATCGCAATCTTCCTCCTCCCAGCAGAGCTTTCCTCTGTTTTGCTATCCTCCATCCTGAAAGATTTAGTCGCTGGTGTCGGAGCTAAGTTGAAATTGTTGCTGTTGCTTTTGCCGAATGGACACGCTATTGAAATGTGGCCGGATCGTTTGCAGAGGAAACAGAACCAATCGTTCTTGCATTGGTGGATGGAGTGTCCCTTCTGAGCGCACTTATGACACAACTGCTTTCCGGCGACCCATTTACTCCTCGATTAGCCCCCTCTATATTTGCTTTCCTCTCCTTGATCGATAGCCCTATTTTTCTTTGCTTTTACGAGAACCCATTCACCTTCTTCGTCTTCCTTCTTCCTGAACTCTGTCATCTCCGGCGACTGGACTTGCCTTTTGGCTCTATGCCCGTCGTCTCTTCGGCGATCCCCTCTTGCAACCTCGGCATATGTACGTCCCCTCACTTCTTCTGGATAGTGAGCCTGAACTCTTACATGCTCCCTCGAACGATCTCTGCTACCGATCTGAAGTCCCCTTGCTCTTGAACCAGACCTTCCCCTTTCCCTATCCGCTCCTTCGTTCTTCAGGTTGCGACGCTTATCGCCTCCTTCGTCCCTCGCATCTTCTCTTCCTCTCTTTGTCATCTCAGAGTTGGGTTGTTGATGTCGACCACCAGCTTGGATGGAAGATTTGTTACAAATTATGTCTTACAAAGTTCTTTTTACAAAGAAAGATAGAGAGGCACAGGAAAACCGAGAAGGGAACAGAGAAGAGAAATCCGAAAGAAAAGAAAAGGAAAATAAATTAAACAACTTACAATAAGCAAATGAAAAGTACAACTCCCAAAAAGCCGAGGCCTGTGTATCACACAGTGTCCTTAAAATAGATTTCGCCTCTCTCCGGTTGCTGGATTGAACGGAAGCGTCTGTCTCCCAGGATGCAACGGCTTGGAGCGATCCCGTAGGCACCACGTACCACTCCCGAACTGATCACAAGCGCTTGAATCTATCACCAGACTTACCAAAAACACTACAGCCGAAGAACAACACAAAAGAACTCAGAGAAGGAGAGAAAGAAGACCTGTTTTCGTGCAGGGAAGAAAGTAGAGGGGAGGCCTCTATTTATAGGGCCTGGGTTAAATGTAACAGCAGACAAGGCATTAACAGCCTTTGCTGTAACGGCAGACAAGGCATTAACAACCTTCACTGTAACGGCAGACAAGGCATTAACAGCCTTTACTGTAACGGCAGACAAGGCATTAACAGCCTTTAACAGCCTTCACTGTAACGGCAGACAGTGAATTGAATGCCTTCAGCGTAACGGCAGACAAAATATTAAATACAGCACTGAAACGGCAGACAGAACCGTTTCTGCATTCATTTCAGCCGTTACAAAAAGAAAACTGTAGCAAAAAGTGGCTCTGCACGGGGTGGGATCAAATCGGTCCGGCATTCGTGTCCGCAGGTCGTGCGGGCGCACACAAGTCGCATGTAAACCGGTCCGTGATTTGCACCCCCCCCCCCTGCGCGCGCGAGAGAGAGCCTCTCTTCTAGCCATCTTACAATGCTTAGAAGGAGATTACTATATATCCTCTTCTATTTCCTTTGTTATTTCCGATATGGGACTATGTTCCCTTTTAACCCATTTTTAAGAATGAAAACGTCTCACTTTGAGAGACAATTTCTCATTCACCCCTTAACCGATTTTAGCGAACCAATATATGATTTTGATCTACTCACGAAGGAGAACACAAATCAATCAAGATCTCTCAATAATTCATTGAGGATCTTACTCAAAAAATTGCTCAAAAATCGGTTCGAAAATAGTGTATAAAACACTCATTTTCTAACAATCCCCACATGAATGAAAATTGACGACCACAGACAGGACAGACTGACACGACAGACTGACACGACGGACTGACCCGACAGACTTGGTGATAGAATTCAACGATTGATTTCTGCATAGGATAGGTAGGTGTTACCCTTTGAACCTTCCCTTATGAAAATATGTTTACTTTACTAACTAAACAGTAGACGCGATGTCTTTGAACTGTTCTGCCATTTGTGTAAACGATGACATATCTCACACAGAAATCTTTCTAACGCTTTTTCAGTTCTCACTGTTATGTTCGTTTTGGCCATGAACATACGCCTGGTTCTGCAAGATTTTAACAGGAATATTGCCCTATATTATTCCCTTGGAAGCGGCCCTTCTTCCATCTTACATAGGTGATTTCTTACTTACGAGTAACCCACATTACTCTGCTCGGATATCCGACGCATAAGAATCATTAAAAGCCTAGCTTAACCTGTTACCTTGCGGGCATCACTGTTTCATCATGGGAATGGACATGGAAAAATCCCCACAGTGATCTAACTTGGTCTTTACAATTTAGTTGTCCCTTTGAACCTAGATCTTGGGATCTCCAGTCAACTAGGTTGGGTTTCCATTGTATCGACTTATTCTTTCATGGGCTTTAGTCTCATTCCCCTCGATGATTTATCAACTAACTCTCTGTTTAACCCTTTGGTTAGCGGATCCGCAATGTTATCTTTTGACTTTACATAGTCCACAGAGATAACCCCAGTAGAGAGTAGTTGTCTAATGGTATTATGTCTTCGACGAATGTGTCTAGATTTACCATTATACATATTGCTCTGTGCTCTACAAATTACAGATTTGACTATCTGAATGTATGCAGATTAGAGGCACAGGCTTCGTCCACCTTGGAATATTCTCAAGGAAGTGGCGTAACCATTCAGCCTCTTCCCCACATTTATCTAATGCGATAAATTCTAATTCCATCGTGGATTTAGCGATCACTGTTTGTTTCGAGGATTTCAAAGAAATTGCTGCACCACCTAGTGTAAACACATAGCCACTAGTGGATTTTGAATTATCACTCGATATCCAGTTCGCATTCATCATTTCTTTAATGTACGATTCTTTCTCTCAGCAACACCGTTGGACTGAGGAGAATAAAGCGCTGTGGTTTTATGTATAATCCCATGCTTAGCACATGTGTCAGCAAATGGCGATTCATACTCTCCACCTCGGTCGCTTCTTAGCGCCTTAATTTTCTTATTGAGTTGATTTTCAACCTCATTTTTATAGAGAACAAATTTCTCTATAGCTTCATCTTTGCTTTTGAGCAAGTATACATAGCAATATTTTGTGCTATCATCTATGAAGGTAATAAAATATTTATTACCACCTTTTGTTTGTATCATTTTCAAATCACAAATATCAGTGTGAATTAGATCAAGTGGTTCGGTGTTTCTTTCAACACTTTTAAATGATGATCTTGTTAGTTTTGCCTCAACACAAGTTTCACATTTGTGTTTGGAATCAATTTGGAACGTTGGTATGTGGTTCAAGTTAATTAGTCTTCGCAAAGTATCATAATTAACATGTCCTAGTCTACCATGCCATAAATTGGAAGACTCAAGCAAATAAGTAGAAGAGCTAGCTTTATTCATATTATTGACCATGGTCATTACATTGAGTTTGAACATTCCACCACTCATATATCCTCTACCAACATACATTCCACTTTTAGACAAAACAAATTTATTCGACTCGAACACTAAACGAAAACCGTGGTTATTAAGCAACGAACCAGATACCAGGTTCTTACGGATTTCAGGAACATATGCAACATTGTTCAGAGTCAGTTCCTTTCCAGAAGTCATCTTCAAGATCACCTTGCCTTGGCCCTTTATTTCTGAAGTAGCCGAGTTCCCCATAAACATTTTCTCCCCATTCTCTAATGGTTCGAAAGTGGAGAACATACTTCTATTGGAGCACACATGTCGAGTAGCTCCAGTGTCAATTCACCACTCCTTCGGGTTTGAACCTAACATATTCACTTCTGATATCACAGCTGAGAGGTTGATATCGGAGACATCTTGAGCAATTCCTTGAACCAAGTTTGCTTCTCTGTTCCTGTTCCTCTTGGGAAGTCTGCATTCAGTGGACTTGTGACCCATTTTGTCACAATTGAAGCACTTGCCTTGAAACTTCGGCTTCTTGGAGATTCCTCCCTTAGGCCCCAACTTCGGACCCTTATTGTTGTGCTTGTTGGAACGTTGTTCATGTTCCATTACATTTGCCTTAGCTGCATGGCTGAGGAGTCCAACTTTTTCTGATCCCCTATTGTCTTCTTCAATACGAAGCCTGACAATGAGATCTTCAATGCCCATTTCTTTTCGCTTATGCTTTAGGTAATTCTTAAAGTCTTTCCAACCTTGTGGTAATTTTTCAATTATACAAGCCACTTGGAAACTTTCACTTAAGTTCATACCTTCAGCATGAATCTCATGCAAGATTAGTTGTAGTTCTTGAACTTGACTGATTACTGTTTTAGAATCTACCATTTTATAGTCCAGGAAGCGGCCCACAATGAATTTCTTGGCGCCGGCATCCTCAGTTTTATATTTATGTTCTAGTGATTCCCAAAGTTCTTTAGCTGTTCTTTTGTTAATGTAAACATTATACAAAGAGTCGGCTAATCCGTTCATTATGTAATTTCTACACAAGTAATCAGCATTTTTCCAAGCATCCACAGTGGCAATGACTTGGTTATCCTGCTCATCTTTCTTAAGATCTGGAGCATCTTCGTTCAAGAACCTTGCAAGATTCAGTGTGGTCAGATAGAACATCATCTTCTGTTGCCACCTCTTAAAGTTCTGCCCGTTGAACTTCTCAGGTTTCTCCCCATGTGAGACTGAGACAGGTACAACGGTGGGCATTGGCACTCGTGCCGCAGCAGCAATCGGTTCTTGCGTTGTATCAACAACCGGTACATAGACCGTTTCAGATACAACAGCATTGTCCAATGCAGTAGTCATCGTGAATCTGAAATTTACACAACACGAGTGTAAGTTTTCCAGATAAAAGAAATAAAAGGAAAAAACCGTGCCTCAAAATCGAAAATGAAAGAAATCTAAATCTGTTTTAAGATTGTTACAAATTATGTCTTACAAAGTTCTTTTTACAAAGAAAGATAGAGAGGCACAGGAAAACCGAGAAGGGAACAGAGAAGAGAAATCCGAAAGAAAAGAAAAGGAAAATAAATTAAACAACTTACAATAAGCAAATGAAAAGTACAACTCCCAAAAAGCCGAGGCCTGTGTATCACACAGTGTCCTTAAAACAGATTTCGCCTCTCTCCGGTTGCTGGATTGAACGGAGGCGCCTGTCTCCCAGGATGCAACGGCTTGGAGCGATCCCGTAGGCACCACGTACCACTCCCGAACTGATCACAAGCGCTTGAATCTATCACCAGACTTACCAAAAACACTACAGCCGAAGAACAACACAAAAGAACTCAGAGAAGGAGAGAAAGAAGACCTGTTTTCGTGCAGGGAAGAAAGTAGAGGGGAGGCCTCTCTTTATAGGGCCTGGGTTAAATGTAACAGCAGACAAGGCATTAACAGCCTTTGCTGTAACGGCAGACAAGGCATTAACAGCCTTCACTGTAACGGCAGACAAGGCATTAACAGCCTTTACTGTAACGGCAGACAAGGCATTAACAGCCTTTAACAGCCTTCACTGTAACGGCAGACAGTGAATTGAATGCCTTCAGCGTAACGGCAGACAAAATATTAAATACAGCACTGAAACGGCAGACAGAACCGTTTCTGCATTCATTTCAGCCGTTACAAAAAGAAAACTGTAGCAAAAAGTGGCTCTGCACGGGGTGGGATCAAATCGGTCCGGCATTCGTGTCCGCAGGTCGTGCGGGCGCACACAAGTCGCATGTAAACCGGTCCGTGATTTGCACCCCCCCCCTGCGCGCGCGAGAGAGAGCCTCTATTCTAGCCATCTTACAATGCTTAGAAGGAGATTACTATATATCCTCTTCTATTTCCTTTGTTATTTCCGATATGGGACTATGTTCCCTTTTAACCCATTTTTAAGAATGAAAACGTCTCACTTTGAGAGACAATTTCTCATTCACCCCTTAACCGATTTTAGCGAACCAATATATGATTTTGATCTACTCACGAAGGAGAACACAAATCAATCAAGATCTCTCAATAATTCATTGAGGATCTTACTCAAAAAATTGCTCAAAAATCGGTTCGAAAATAGTGTATAAAACACTCATTTTCTAACAAGATTTGTAGTAATAGGAAGGAGAAGAGTCTCTGTGAGCTTTTCTATCAGAGTCTCTCTTCATGTTTTTTGGCTTAAATTTGCAAAAAAAAAATATATTACGTACCTTTGCTTCTTGAGACTTGGCTGATCTCATTATATCCACCTCTGTATTGATACCTTTACATAATACATCTTTAAATTATATTTCGTTAATATAAATTATATTAATTTACATAAGGTACATTGCAGTTGAATCACTGTCAATGCTAATAGATTTAGTAATTAATTAAGGTAATTAGCCAATAACACAATCAAGATGTAGGTGTCTATTTGAGGGTAGTCAAGAACCGTTCGATCGACGTGAATTGACAGTAGTCCTCGTAAGTTCTACTAGTTACCTGAAACATAGTATACTCAGGTTTATAAAAATAATTACTGAAACGTATTATTACATCATTATATCTAACTATGTACATCATAATGGACAATTAATGTTATTTAGAGGCTGGCATTTGTTTTTTTAAACTTTTTTAAAAAATTTAAGTAAATAATAAGACCTTATCTGTCCTCGAACCTTGAACCTTTCTTCTATTCATCACTTACTCTTTACAAATTATTCTTTGTGGCACAAACTTTTATTCTATATAAGTGGCACTTTTGTAAGTAAATGTGTCATAAATAAATTTTGAACTTTGATGATATTATGGTAACTAACAACAGTAGAGTAATTGAATGGTTCATATATAACTCTCACTTAAAAATGAATGGTTGAGATTAGATAGTTGAATGAATGTCTACAAATTACAGGTTGTCTACAAATGACAACCTCAATTCTCCCATTATAATATTAGAGATCAGAGATATTAGAGATACAGTCGAAGAGAAACTTGTAGCTCAATAGACACACATCTGATTGTGTTAGAACCCGATTTTATAAATATGAAAAATCCCAACAGCAATTGCGAAGAACTGAAATACAGGAAATAAAAACAGGAAACGAAAGATTTTGCACAGAGTCGAGATTGAGAATCTCTCTCCATAAAGCAGAATTCGCCCCGTAGTGTGACGGTGGCTGGCGAATTGCTTCCCAGGATACAACTGTACCTTCTCTGAAGAGCAACACCCTTGCTTCAGAGATTCAGCGAACTGCTGTCTGTGATGTACTCTCAGTTGACTCAGAGGAGAAGAAGAGGAAGAAGAAGAATAAAACTCTGACTGTGTAAAAAACTCTGTCTGGATTTAGTAGTCTTTTATAAAAGAAAATGGAGACTACTCTTCAGAGGCCCATTACTCTAACAGCAGAGTAATGAAGACTCTTCAGATTCATAACTGGTGAGCCATTACTCTGCTGTTACAGAGTAATGGTACCAGTTACTGAATCTGAAAAGCCTTATCAGTTCAGTAGGAAAAAAGTTTTTGTTTGGACAAAAAAAAAATTTAAGCGGGAGCGGGAGCAGGGCCGGGCCTGGGGCGCGCGTTGTATTTGTCATTTTGGCTAAGTCCTCTCTCCACTACACATTAGTGGTAACCCCCGGGCCACGCCCTTTAGTCCAGTTTTCTAGTATATATACTAGAAAAAATCGTTTTCAATTTCTGATATGGGACTATCCATTTTCTCAAAGTTGCCAAGTTAGTACATCTCAAGTACCCAACTTTGGACCAACATTTCTCATTCATATGGAATTCATTTTTGGCAAGTGAGTACACCACGGAATAGTACTCGTCGAGAGGATCGCAATCCACTCATTTTTTTGGCACCACCGGTGGCCGAAGCCTGCCAGAATCCGGCCCGAAAAACTACAAAAATTAATTCCAACAATTCCCCACATGAATGAAAATTACCAGACTATGTAATCCAGACATGACAGAAAAAAAAACATGACAGAAAAACTCTGAGAGTACAATCGGAAAATCACTGTATCAGGAATGGTAGTAATTTTTCAACTTTGAACCACCCTTAGTAAGTAGCTATCGGATTCACTTGACCAGGTAGTGATCATGATGTCTTGAACTACCCGAACTTTGATGTGAACCTAGACAATAACTATCACATAGTTTCATCTCCTCACAGAACTAAGTTCTCTTGTTGTGTTCATTTTGGCCTTGAACATTCTTGGTTAATCGTGAGTGAACTTGGAGAATGTAGCCTTTCTTCATTCTCCTAGAAACGGCTCTATTTCACACTCACAAGGTGATATTGCCCATAAAGAGTATCCTACTATACCCCACTTTTATTTCAAAGCTATGGAAATCATTAAAAGCCAAACTTATCCTAATTCTTTGCAGACAGCACTGTTTTATCATCGTAAGAGTGTGTATGAGATTTTAATCTCTTAATGCTCCCGTCGATTCAACAAGATTTAGTTGTCCCTTTGAACCTAGATTTTGGGATCTCCAATTCCTAGGTAGGGTTTCCATCAAGTATCCTCTTTCGTCATGGGCTTTAAACCCATTCCTCTTGATGATCGCACAACCTATTCTCGCGATAGATCTTTAGTAAATGGATCTGCTAGGTTGTCCGCCAATTTTATATATTCTATAGAGATTACTCCATTCGAGAACAGTTTTCTAATGGTTTTGTGTCGCCTTCTGATATGACGAGACTTACTATTATACATACAACTCAGTGCCCGTGTTATAGCCGATTGGCTGTCACAGTGTACACATAAAGCAGGCACTGGTTTTTTCTACATAGGAATATCCTCTAAAAGTTTTGAAGCCATTCTGCTTCCTCTACTGCTTTGTCCAAAGCAATAAACTCAGATTGCATGGTGGATCTGGCCAATAGAGTTTGTTTAGAGGATTTCCATGACACAGCTGCACCACCAAGTGTGAAGACATATCTACTTGTGGATTTTGAGTTCTTGGAGTCCAATATCTAGTTGGCATCACTGTAGCCTTCTAGTACTGCTGGATATCTAGTGTAATGCAGCGCATAACTCTGAGTATGTCACAAGTAGTTCAATACTCTAATTATTCCTTTCCAGTGACTTCGTCCTGGATTACTCGTGTATCGGCTCAGTACATTTACCGAATGTGCTAGGTCCGGTCTTGTACAATTTGTTAGGTACATCAGACTACCGATTACACGTGCATATTCTAGTTGTGATATGCTTTCGCCTGTGTTTTTGAACAAGTGAAGACTTGGATCGACGAGACTTTTTGCTGTCCCATTGGAGTAATTCTTGAGTCTTTCAAGTACTTTCTCAGCATAATGAGCTTGAAACGAGTAATTTTCTCAGATGTCCTGGAAACTTTGATTCCTAGTATGATATCTGCAACTCCCAAATCTTTCATGTCAAACTTGCCACTAAGCATGCTCTTAGTTTGTTTGATAATGTCGTTATTGTTTCCAATAATGAGCATGTCGTCTATGTACAGACAGACCAGAATGTATTCTTTTGGAGTATCTTTGATGTAGATACACTTATCACATTCATTTATTTTGAAACCATTTGACATCATAACATTGTCAAATTTTGCATGCCACTGCTTTGGAGCTTGTTTCAGGCTGTACAGAGATTTTACAAGCCTGCACACCTTGTTTTCCTGTTCAGGAACTACGTAACCCTCAGGTTGTTTCATGTATATTTCTTCTTCTAAGTTCCCATTTAGAAATGCAGTTTTAACATCCATTTGATGTATTTCCAGGTTACGTAGAGCTGCAATAGCTATCAACATTCTTATGGATGTTATTCTTGTAACTGGGGAATATGTATCAAAGAAATCTAGACCTTCCTTTTGCCTAAATCCTTGTACCACAAGTCTTGCCTTATGCTTCTCTATTGAACCATTTCAATTTTTGTATGAAAATCCATTTGTATCCTAGAGCTTTACATCCAGAAGGCAAGTCGACTAACTCTCATGTATGATTTTGCATAATGGAGTCTATTTCACTTTTGATTGCTTCCTTCCATATAGGAGCATCAGGCATAGACATGGCTTCCTTGAAAGTTCTAGGCTCATTCTCTAACAGAAAGACCGTCACAAAGTCATGATCAAATGATTTTGATGTTATAGCCCGTTTACTTCGTCTAGGCTCATCAGTATCATGTTCTGGTTCATCAACTGAAGTGCTTGCATTCCCTTGTTCACGTATACGTTTGGGGTACGTAGTATCCTTGCACGGAAATATGTGTTCAAAGAAGGAAGCATTCCTTGATTCCATTATTGTATTCACATGGATATCTGATATATCTGATTTGTATACCAAGAACCGATATGTACTACTGTTGTGTGCATAGCCTATGAATATGCAATCAATCATCTTAGGTCCGATGGTGACCTGTTTCGGGTTAGGTACTACCACTTTTACTAGACACCCCACACTTTGAGGTATTTATACGAAGGTAAGTTACCTTTTCACAGTTCATATGGTGTCTTGCCGGTTTTCTTGTGAGGTATTTTATTGAGAATGTAGTTTGCAGTCAGCAACGCTTCCCCCCACATATTTTGGAGTAAGCCAGAATTCAACAACAAGGCATTCATCATCTCCTTCAGAGTTCGGTTCTTGCGCTCAGCACTACCGTTTGATTCGGGTGAGTAAGGAGCAGTTGTCTGATGAGCTATTCCATGTTCTGAGCAGAACATGTTAAATGGTGCATCATATTCTCCTCCTCTATCACTTCTAACGATTTTAATCGTTTTGCCAAGTTGATTCTCAACCTCAAGTTCATATTCTTTGAATTTATCCAAAGCCTCATTTTTGCTATGTAACAAATATACATAACAGAATTTTGTGCAATCGTCTATGAATGTCACAAAGTAATTTTTGCCACCTCTGGTCTGCACATATTTTAAATCACACAGATCCGTGTGAATTAGACCTAAAGTTTCTGTGTTTCTTTCTACTGAACGTGATGGCGTTTTAGTGAGTTTGGCCTCCGTGCAAACTTCACATTTTTCGGAGTTATCTACCTTAAATTTTGGTAGCAAATTCATGTTAATTAATTACGCATAGAATTGACATTAACATAGCCTAGTCTTTCATGCCAAACAGAGGAAGACTCAACAACGTAGGCAATATGAGTTATTTCATTAACATTGGAAAAAGCAGGAACACTAGTTTTAGGGATGACTGTCATTATATTAAACTTGAACAGTCCATCCTTTACATATCCTTTACCCAAGTATATCCCATTCTTAGACAATACAAAATTATCAGAAATAAGAACAACCTTAAACCCATTCTTGCTTAGCAAAGAACCTGATATCAAGTTCTTTCTAATATCTGGAACATGCAGGACATTTGTGAGTGTTAGTTCTTTGCCTGAAGTCATTTTCAGGACTATCTTCCTTGTTCCTTCAATTTTGGAGGTGGAAGAGTTTTCCATGAACAGCTGTTCATCTTTGTTGCACTTCTGGTATGAAGTGAACATTTCCTTGACCGAGCAGATATGCTTGGTGGCCCCAGTATCGTACCACCATTCACGAGGATTGCTCCCCACAAGATTTACCTCTGATACTACAACACAGAGGTCTAGGTCAGAGAGACCAGTAGACAAGTTCTCAGCTATGTGTGCGTGGGATTTTTCATTCCCTTTTACATGTCCTGTTCCTGAACGATTACTGTCCTTGCTGCGGCACTCAGAAATTTTGTGTCCCAGCTTACCACACTTGTGGCATTTCCCAGCAAAACCTCTTTGAAAGAGATTTTTTGTTTGAAGCCTGTGGCAGAAATTTTCTCTTCTTGCCCTTCTGTTCGTGCTCCACCACGTTGGCCTTTTCTATGGACTGATTTTCATAGGACCTGTCAGTCTTGCGATTCTCCTCTTCGATCTGCAACCTGACAATTAGGTCTTCAAGAGACATCTCCTTTCGCTTGTGTTTGAGGTAGTTCTTGAAGTCTTTCCATCCAGGTGGAAGTTTTTCGATGAACGCTGCAACCTAGAATGGTTCGCACAACGTCATGTTCTCTGCAGCAATGTCGTGCATTATAACCTGTAGTTCTTAGACTTGACTCACAACAGTTTTGGAGTCAATCATCTTGTAGTCCAGAAATTTGCCGACTACAAACTTCTTGGACCCGGCGTCTTTTGTTTTGTACTTCTTTTCCAAGGACCCTCATAGGAGTTTGGACGTCTTGAAGACACAGTAGACGTTGTACAGGGGGTCTATCAAGCCATTCAGGATGTAGTTTCTGCAGAGGTAGTCGCTCTGAGTCCATGCATCAAATGCAACAACGAAGTGTGCATCCATTGGCGCCAGCATCGGGGCAGATTCAGTAAGGAATCTATCTAGCTTCAATGTGGTCAGGTAGAACTGCATCTTCCCTTGCCACTTCTTGAATCCAGTTCCATTGAAATTCTTCGATTTTTCTCCCTCGGTTATGTGCATGGGCAGAACGACCGAACGTGCCGCAACCGATTGTGCAGTCACATTTTGGGTCATCGGTGTTTCGGTACTGATAAGCCCACTGGCAATATCACTTTGTGTGTTCTCCATGTTCTCATCTTCTCTGAAATAGTTTGAAAGAGAACTTGTTAGTTGTTTTTTCCGAATCGATAACAGCACCTGTAAATAAACTCCACAAAACTGTTAGCATCAGTGAGGAAAAAATTCTGCTTTAAGATTGTTATAACCCGATTTTATAAATATGAAAAATCCCAACAACAATTGCGAAGAACTGAAATACAGGAAATAAAAACAGGAAACGAATGACTTTGCACAGAGTCGAGATTGAGAATATCTCTCCTTAAAGCAGAATTCGCCCCGTAGTGTGACGGTGGCTGGCGAATTGCTTCCCAGGATACAACTGTACCTTCTCTGAAGAGCAGCACCCTTGTTTTAGAGATTCACCGAACTTCTGTCTGTGATGTACTCTCAGTTGACTCAGAGGAGAAGAAGAGGAAGAAGAAGAATAAAACTCTGACTGTGTAAAAAACTCTGTCTGGATTCAGTAGTCTTTTATAAAAGAAAATGGAGACTGGAGACTCTTCAGAGACCCATTACTCTGTAACAGCAGAGTAATGGAGACTCTTCAGATTCATAACTGGTGAGCAATTACTCTGCTGTTACAGAGTAATGGTACTAGTTACTGAATCTGAAAAGCCTTATCAGTTCAGTAGGGGAAAAATTTTTGTCTGGGCAAAAAAAAAAAATTAAGCCAGAGCGGGAGCGGAGCCGGGCCGGGCACTCGCGTGGGCGTGCTAAGTCCTCTCTCCACTACACGTTAGTGGTAACCCCCGGGCCGCGCCCTTTAGTCCAGTTTTCTAGTATATATATTAGAAAAATCTTTCCCAATTTCCGATATGGGACTATCCATTTTCTCAAAGTTGCCAAGTTAGTACGTTTCAAGTACCCAACTTTGGACCAATATTTCTCATTCATACAGAATTCGTTTTTGGCAAGTGAGTACACCACGGAATAGTACTCTTCGACAGGATCGCAATCCACTCATTTTCCGGCGCCGCCGGTGGCCGGAGCCTGCCGGAATCCGGCCCGGAAAACTACAAAAATTAATTCCAACAATTTGTGGGGTTGAGATGCCATTGAATTTATGAGGTATGTGAAAAGAACATTTACGATAACTTTTATCTACTACACAAATTTCTCTCTAAACATGAATAACGTACGCTAAGAACATCCACTAACGTTTGCTAAAAAATCTAAAATATGGATATTTTGACCAAAAATTTGCCACTATCGTTTGCCAAATACCTACCTTTTGGCAAAATCGTGAACAGTGCATTGCCATATATAGCAGAGTGAAATAACAATTGCAAAATATAGAAAACGGAAGATGATATTTCGTCTCTCAAATATTTTCAATTATTTGCAATATTAAATTAAGGCAGACGAAAGATCTTCTTCCGTCTGAAGAGTATGAATGGTCAAAATAGAGGGACGAAACTTTAAAAAAAATAAAAATAAAATTGAGAGACGGAAAATCTTCTTCCATCCTTCTCTTTTCTATTTTTTCGTCATTTTTTAAAGTGGGAAAGAGACAGGCGATTTTGTTTTTAATTTTGTGTTTTTTTACCTTCACTTATCGTCCTTTTCTAAATATATATAGACTAGACGGAAGAAGATCTTCCGGCTTGGTATATTTTTTTCTTTTAAAAAAAAAAAAATTCCCCAAGACGGAAGATCATCATCCGCCCGGGTACTTTTTTTTATTTTTTTTGTTAATTGCGACCAGACGGAAGATCTTTCTAAAAAAACTTTTAAAAAATTATTGTCAAACGGAACATGATCTTCCGGCTATCGAATTTTGGAAATTAAAAAAATTATTTATTTTATTAGTTGGAGGATGTTCTTCCGTCTGTATATTTTATTATTAATTTTACACAAATTTTGACATTAACGATAGCAGCATAACTCTTTCAATTCTATTACCTATTGCCAAATACCTATATATATTATAGCAGCAACGATGGTGGATGCTCTAACCAGTTTAACTTGAAAGTTCACTGCTGGGCAGGTTAGTTCAGTTTGATTGTTTCGATTCCAGTAAAACCCGTGCTCTTCGATCCGGTTTTTTAAAACTACTTCATGTTTATGAGATTTTTGACATCAAAATCTTCTTAATAGCTGGCTGCTATGATATTTAGTATGTATAGGTCACTAAGAAATGATTATGATTAGTGAAAGGTGGGTTAGGGAGGGTGTGAAAACGTGGGTAGATTCGGTAGAGGGTGGGAGTTCCAATGCGGCCACCACCACCACCACCACGACCCTCGAAACAAGGGCTTGTGATGTGCAGTCTACCTTTCTGCTGCTTTGTGTGTTTTTTCTACTTTAGGCCACCATGCATGATGCACCACCATTTGGAATATTAATTGGATGCTTGCTTATTATTTTCTCCACAATGGTAACTTACACATATTATACAAAAATTAATTTATTATTATTATTATTATTATTATTATTATTATTAATTAATTAGCTGCTATGCTATCTAATCAAGTAAAGAATAAAGGAAAGAAAGACTGTAGAAGTGGAATCTAGTAGGCATGTGGATTTTGGTCCCTCGAGATTGAAGAGAGACCACTACAAGTTTTTAAAGTTTAAACTGAGGAGTAAGTGAGTTGGATTAACTTGGATGTTAATGGACCACTTCAAGTTTTTAAAGTTTAAACTGAGGAGTAAGTGAGTTGGATTAACTTGGATGTTAATGGATTATTAACCATAGGGTATATAGTTAATTACAGATCAGCTAAAGTCTAGAGATGCCTTTTAACTTTAAGATAAACTTTTGTAGTATATAATTTGGCCCAGTACGCTGCTTTGTTTGGTTAATTGCTTATTAATGAAACAGGGTGATCATATTTCACCAAAAAAAAAAAAAAAAAAAATTAAGATGAACTTTGTTCTCCCCCCCCAAAAAAAAAAAAAAAAGTTTAAACTTTGAGTCAGGGTTTCAACATAATTAGTGCATTAATTTATCATGTTAATGAGTGAACTGTTAGGATAATTAACATTGATTGTTCTAGTGAGTGGTGATGGGAGTAAGTTATGGTAGAATTGGGTTTGGGTACCAATATATACATTTTTTCTTCCTTTTCTTTAGCTGCTCAGTAGATTATTAGCACATTCAATAATATACAGATAGCTTGATTATGTTACTTATTAGATTTTTTTGTTTTTTGTTTTGGATTGAAATACTTGTTACTTTTTTAAAGACTCGGTTATTAACTTAAAATATAACAATTATTAAAATTAACATTATTTTTAAAAAATAAAGGGTTACATTATAATCTAGTCTGAGGCCTTCTTTACCCATTCCATGATTCCATTTCTTCGCGTAGCCAGAATTTTTATTCAGGGGTGCGACGCTTACTATTAAAAAATAATAAATTATAACAAATACACTTATATTCCTAAAAATATCATATATTAATACCAAATATCATAAACTATTACAATCACTAAATAGTCATTTTCTTTGACAATAAAATTCTTGGACACTTCATATTGTGTGCATCAGAGCAATGATTATTCATCAAAATCCTTGGACACTTCACTAAATGTCAGAATATTAGCCATCAAAGTAGTGATTATTCATCAAATGTAAATGAAATGCAAACTCACACTGTGTGCAGTGGATTAGTATGTTTGACTTCAATTTTTAGAAGGTCATGGCTTCAACTCCCGTTGTCGTCAAATGATTTTTTATTTTGGTCATTTAAAAAAATAAAATTAGAAACTAAATCCAATTTTGTTCCCGAAATTGAACAAAAATAAATTAATACTTCAAAAAAAAAGTGTTAAAAGAAAATTTCAATTACCGGGACTTGAACCAAGTTCTCTTAGAGTGAGAGCCAATTACCCTAACCAACTAGACTACAACAGATTAGCAAAATTGAAGTGTTATATTACCCTATTTATAAACTGCTCATGTAAATTTAAGGGGCGCAACCGAAAATCGAGGTTCAAGGGGCGCAACCGAAAATCGAGGGGGCGCAGCCGCACCCCCTCGGGTCAAGGTAGCTACGCCCCTGATCATAAATACCAACATTGTTTAAGAAATTAAGACATATATATATTATATGTAAGAGTAAAAGTATACAAATTATTTTTTCATTATACAGTAATATTAATGTATAGATAGATAAAAATAATTTTATAATAATCAGAGTCTAATATATATATATATATATATATATATATATATATATATATATATATATATATATATGGGAAAGGCTCCGTTGCACACTACCTTGGTGCTCACCGCGTGAACACTACGTCTTCGGGCGTTCAAATCGAAAATCCGAACCGTTTACATTGATCTACACATCTAAATTAGTCTAAATATGTAAAATCAAAACATTTGAAATTCATTTGCCCAGCGCGACTATAAAAACAATGAATTTCAGCCATACAATTTTGTAACACTTCAATGAATGGGCAAATGAATTTCAAATGATTTGATTTTACATATTTAGACTAATTTAGATGTGTAGATCAATGTGAACGGTTCGGATTTTCGATTTGAACGCCCGAAGATGTAGTGTTCACGCGGTGAGCACCAAAGGTAGTGTGCAACGGAGCCTTTCCCTATATATATATATATATATATATATATATATATATATATATATATATTTGAACTTTTTTTTTATTTATCAACTTTTATAATGATTTTATGTAGATTAGCTTATTCGATACAAATAATACATTTATTAGACTAGATTGAGCATGGTTAGATATTTGATTTAGTTGCACTAGTTTTTTTAGGATAAGTTCCGTAAATAATGCATGAAAACACATATTTTTCTGTAAAGAACAAATGGTATGTAAAGAAAAATGGTATAAACAGGATTTGAATATCCACCGCTTGTTCGCTAGCAAGAAGTTGACCAGTAAAACCTGGTGACATCTGCATTTTTTTTGCATTAGTTAGACCATCTCAGATGCCTGCGCCAAAATGGTGTGAAACAGGTCATTTTTGGCGCAGACCCCACTCCAACCCGAAAATTTTGCCGTACTTGCCCCACTTTTTGAAAATATTTAGCGCTCTGCCTCACTTTCGAAAACAAAGCGATTTGTCCCTGTTTAGGAGACGTCAGCATAAACCGTTATTGGAAATAACGGCATAGGTTATTTACGTGCCATTATTTTCAATAACGGCATCTATTTAAATTTTTTTTTCATGTCGTTATTCGGAGTAATGGCATATGTTATTTTGTTTTTCAACAGTTTGTAGTCTCCATTTAGAGAAAAAATTACAAGTATGAAAACCTTATAACAGATGCCGTTATTTCAAATAATGGCATTCTCAATACTGATGCCGTTATTTGGAATAACGGCATCAGTTATAAATTTTTTTTATAAAAAAGTAACTTATTATTCATCCTCTCTGACGAATAAGTTAAAAAAAAAAAATTATAGTTGATGCCGTTATTCCAAATAATTAACGGCAACAGTTATAATTTTCATTTTTATTTTTAAAAACTTATTATTCATTCTCTCTGTTTCCAAACAACGGCAAGAGTTCATTTATATAACGGCATCAGTCATTCGAATGCCGTTATTCAGGATAACGGCATTATTTATAAGTTTTTTTTACACTTAAAATTTTAAGTTAGAAGATTTACACTTGTAAGAGAAATATACTGATGCCGTTATTCCAAATAACGGCATGAAAAAAAAAATGTAAAATAGATGCCGTTATTGAAAATAACGGCACGTAAATAACCTATGCCGTTATTTCCAATAACGGTTTATGCTGACGTGTCCTAAATAGGGACAGATCGCTAATTGTTTTCGGAAGTGGGGCAGAGCGCCAAATATTTTCAAAAAGTGGGACAGTACGACAAAATTTTCCTCCAACCCAGCACCACTTTTCACACCAAAATGCCATTTTTTGGCGCCGTGGAACAGTAGCGCGCTATATCTGGCGTGCTACTGTTCACCAGAGCCATTTTTTTCTTTAATCCCATTGTTTAGTTAATTGTATTTTTTGGCCCCAATTGTATAATTTATGACCAAATTTATTTTATTTTATTATCAAAATAGGAAAAAAGTTATATAAAAAGTAGATAGTAAAGAATATGTAGAGAATATTCTTTTTTGGTGTTAGAAATGGTGTTATGAGTTGGAGATAAACTAAGTTTGCCCGTTGACACGTGCATACGGCACGTCTTCGGAACGGTGCACCTTATTTGATCATATAAAATAGTTTTGGAGGTCCAGCAAATTAATTAAAGTAGCAAACATATTATATGAGAAACTTTTGGGGGTCCAGCAAAAAACATATTATATGATTTTTTTTGATTTTTTGAATTATTTTAAAAGTTTTTAAATTTTTTTAGTTTTTTAGTTTTTTATTTTAAAAAAAAATTTTAAATTTTTATTTTCTTAATTTTTTGAACAGAAGAGGGAGGGAAAGAGAGAGAATAAATAAATAAATAAATATAGGAGTTGTTTTGGGTGGAGGATTTGAATTTCAGTTTTGGGGAAAAACTTTTGGGGGAAAAAATATGTTTTGTGAGGTTAGATCTGGACCTTTGATTTTTGAAGGGATTGAAGGGGATCCACTTGATAGCTTTCTTTGTGTTTTATTATATAGATTACTGTTTGATGTGACTTTTACACCATTTTGGTGTAGAAAATGGTATCGTGGGTTGGAGATGCATGGCCTTATTAGATCTAGTAACAAACCTTTGGTTAAACTGCCACCAGTTAATGTCTTGTACTATTGATGGATTCTATAATGGGCTGATGCTGAAAATCGAGTATCTAAATAATGCAAGCTAGACATGAGAGCACATGTAGTCGTTCATAGCCAAAATATGGGTATTTAGCATATAGATATAAAAAATTTGGAGATTGTCTGCAGTCATTTAAACCCAAAAAATGGGTTCTGATTAAGATTCTTAACTAAATGTTAATTTATAACATTTAGTTATATTTTAATCTTAAATAAATGATAAACTTTAATTAAAAAGTATATTAAATTCTAATATGCGCCCAATGTATAGAAAATTAAAGCCAAAAAATGAGTTGGACGGGATATCATCTCCCGTCCAATCTCATTTCTGACATCAAAATGAACTTTTGGGTCGGACGGGATATCATATCCCGTTCGAGCTCAATTAAAAAAAGAAAATGAAGGACGGCACATCATCTTCCGTGTGAGAGGGAAATTTTTAAATGGACGACACATCATCTTCGGATTGCCAAATTATCCATATACACATTTCTTCTCTTAAATATGGCCGACTACTGTTCACAGATATCCAAAAGATGGATATTTGGCCAACGACTGCGGCTGTTTTTTGGCCAGATTATCTATTTTTTTGGATATTTGGCCAACGACTACAGATGCTCTGATGGGCTAAGTTATGGGTAAATTACTTTCTTATAAGTTCAATTTTATACTTGTGAGCAATATTTACGCCAATAAAGTGCATAAAAAATCAGCAATGATTTTGGTCAACTTAAGAAACATTAGAGTTGCTTGCATCAATTGCAATAATGCTAATTATGGTTGCTTACACCATGTTTAATTAGCATAAGAGAGATCATACACTAAGAGTACTTAATGTTTAATTAAATTATAATTACTGCTGTTAGGCCTTAGTGACATATTATGAGGTTTTGTGGTCCCTAATTAATTTCGTTGATAATCGCAATTTTACCTTTTGGATTATTAATCTTTACAGAGGACATAGATTAGGTGTTTGATTAACAACACAAAACCCTAATTGTGGTCCCTCAGATTGTAAGTAGGTGTTAAGATTTTTATTTAAATAAATTTCAAATCTAGTACGCTTTCATCATTTGAGTTATTATTACTTATTAGCTTTGTAATTTTCATGTAATAATACTATATTTATACTCATATATATAGAGAGAGACAGTCCTAGAGCAATTCAGTTTGTTTGACCTATGTACGTAGTAGGAATTGTTCAATGTAGTGTATGTTAGTTACATCGTGTTCTTAATTTCTCGCCCAGTCTTATAACGAAAGATAACTTGAATTCAACCTTAATAGCTGGAACAAATTTCATTAATTAGAATAACAAAACAAAGTGCAAAATTACTAGTGAAAGAATAATATATATAGTATTTCATTTTTGTTATTAAGATGATCCTTATATCAAGAATCGAACTTGTGCAAACTCTCTTCCTACGTACATGTCATACTCCAAGATTTAAACATCTTCTTTATCTGAAGAGAGAAGTGTTACAACCTAAGTACTAAGCTCCGTTATTCTTATTGTTCGGTTAACAGAGAGAAGGAGAGAGAGTAAGAGAAAAGATGAATAAATATTATTGAGCCCAAAAGGCCAATATATATATATATATAGGATACAAGTACACTATCCGCCGTACTTCCATCTAACACCCCTCTCAAACTCACTATGGATCAATCCGCATGAATTTGCCCACTAAATATCATAATCTCTGGACAATATGGAATTTTGTGAAGAAGTCAGTTTTGTGCTAGGAAGAAGTCAATGAGGTGAAATGATCCCTGCCTCAAAATGCTCACATACGAAGTGACAATTAATCTCTACGTGCTTTATCCGCTCATGAAAGATCGAGTTGCTTGCAATATGTATAGCACTTCGGTTGTTACAATGAAGATGAGTGACTCATGTAAGGGTGACACTCATATCTGATAATAGTCACCGAACATGAATAATCTCTCTAGTAGTGGCTGTCATCGCTCTGGACTTGGCATCTGTGGAAAAACATGCAACAAGTGGTTGTTTCTTGTTTCGCCATGAGATCAGCGAATCACTAAGAAAAAAACAAAAACCTGGGGTAGACTATTTGGTAGTAAGATCCTCTACCCAATCTGAACCAGAATATGCACTAAGCTCCAGTCTAGATACAGAGGGCATGAATAATGAGAGAATGATAGTGCCTCGAAGATATCTGAGGATTTAAGAAAAACACTGTAGTGAACTGATCAAGGAGATGAGATAAATATGCTGACAATACTGATTGCATGAGCGATATCAGGTATGGTCATGCATAGCTAGACAAGCTGTCCAATATTTTGCCTGTATCAATTGGGATTAGGGAGGAGCTCACAATTTGTGTGATGAAGCTTCACATGAAGCTCTAAGGGAGTATCAGTTGATTGACTGTTAGATAGAACTATATCGGAAATAATATATGATGTGTATTTTTACTGATAAATGAGTTTTCCCTGAGGAGCTTGGGCAATCTCTAAATCCAGAAAATAATGTAACATGCCAAGATCCTTTATATGAAACTGCTGATGAATGTGTCTTTGAGTGGATGCAATGCATGACGAGTCGTCCCATATAATAATCATATCATCAACATACAATAATAGAAGTACCATCCCCTGTGTTGATGACCACATAAACATAGAATGATCATGTGAGCTCTAACTGAAACTGTCTATGTAATGACACATCGAAAGCACTCAAACCTGAATCGAGAACCCTGTTTCAGACCATAAATAGCTAGGTGTAAATGACAAACATAACAATGAGGAGTGGTGGGGCCAAGATGAGGCTGCATGTAAACAACCTTAGATAAGGTACCATGCAGAAATGCATTCTTCACGTCCATCTGGTATAACGACCCTTGATAAATGGCGGCAACGGCAAGGAGAGTGCGAAAATGGTCATCCGGGCAATTAAAGTAAAAGTTTCATCATAATCAATGTCATAGTCCTGAGTAAAATCTCTGACAATGCCTTGTGTCACTCCATGGAGTCATCATATCGATATTTGACCTTGAAGATCTACTTGCAACTAACAGCTCGACTACCTCTGGTAGTGGAACAAAATCCCAAGTGTTAGTCGGATCAAATGCACGGAACTCCTCACTGTATCTTCCTACCACTTTGGATGCTAAATAGATTTCTAACAAGATCTGGGCTCATGTGTGGTGAGTAAGATGCTAGTGTGGAAAAGCCAAACTGATCAGGAGGATTGGTAGGATCTGGTGTAAAACGTGTCGGCTGGATACCCATAGTGGAATAGGTAGAGTGATGGACCACTGGTGGATGTTCAGGTTGTGTAGGTGGTGTAGGTGCCGGTATAGGTGATGCAGGAGGTGATGGAGGTGGTGTAGGTACCTTTGGAGATTGGGCACCTGTCGAGGTGATGATGCATGTGGTGTGGGAGGGGCCTCTATAGGAATGATAGGAATCATAGTATCTGTGTGAGATGAGAGTGGAGTTAGATGAGTGTGATCGAAGGGAACTCGTGACGATGTATCTAGGGAGGTAGTAAAAAAACCGGGGAATCGAGAAAGCGAAGTTCTTGAGGGGAGGACAAGTAGTAAGTGGGTCTTTCAGAGATAAGATGGGAGATACGGAAGCGACTCGCCAAGGAATCATAACAACAATATCCCTTGGTATAAGGACCGATACCTAGGTGAACACACTTAGTGGCCAGGGTGGTCATCTTTGTGCGCTCAGTGGGACAAAGAATGACGTAACAAGTGCACCCAAAGGTACGATGCATACTATAATCCGGTCAAGAGTGCTGAAGAGCCTCATATGAGAAGTGATGTTAATGCAGGTGACAGAAGTCATGAAAACTTCAGCCTAGAAGATATGGGGAACAGAGGAAGAAAATAGAATAGCATGAGTCATCTCAAGAAAGTGACGATGCTTGCGTTTAGCTACATCAATCTGTTTATGTGTGTGAGGGGATAACTGCTGAAAAAGGGTCATCTGAGACTGAAGAATCAATCGCATTGTAGTGAGTGTACTCACGAGCACCGTCAGAGCAAAAAATCTTGATGCGCACACCGAACTGAGTATGAATCATGGTCGTCACGGCCTGGTATATGGTAGGAATCTCATATCGGTGGCGCATAAGGAACAACCATTTGTAGCAAGTAAAGTCATCTGTGAAGCTAACATAACAGAGATATCATTTACTGGTAGGTACATGAGATGAACCCTATATTTCAAAATGAACAAGATTAAAAGCATGAGTGGACTGAGAAATTTTTTTGTTATTAAAAGGAATAGCTATTTGTTTCACCAACTTACAACCCTGACAAACGGATAAATGTTTAAAAGAAATACGACCAAGAGCACCAATATTGGCTAAACTCTTTAAGCGAGATTCACTAACATGACCTAAATGTCTATCCCACAGATCAGTATAAGATGACACGATACCAGTAAAACTAGAATAAGGTTTATGTGCATGAAGAAAATCTAGATGATATAGATGACCATGTCGGCTAGCGTGCCCAATCGTCTATCCAGTTTGCGGATTCTCTATAGAATAGCCTAAAGAATCAAAGGTAATGGTAAGGCCACTATTTCACAGAGCACTAATGAAAATAAGGTTCATGGATAAATGAGCATAACAAAATGTATTGTGATAGTGGGAGATCTAATAGATCATGAGTGTGTAGCGAGAAGTAGTGAGTCATCGGCTAAGTATAGTGATGGAGAGTGAGAGGAAAGTGTAGTGTTGGTGGTAAGTAGTGTATAATTAGTAGGGCTGGCAACGGGCTGGATTTGGGCCAGACCCAAATAGGCCCGGGCCCGACCAGATTTTTCTTCGGGGTGAGCTCGGGCCCGAATTAGGTCCGAAAATAGGTTCAGACCTAGGCCCAAACTACTTATGCATATTCTAATATATAACTTTCTCATAAAATAAAACAATATCAAGAATAGTATACGATAAAAAATAACAATAATATGAATACTATATAGTAATTAACATCTAATTTGTCTATTTTCATTCAATTTTATATATACAAGACATAATTTCTTTATCTATAAACTTTAACACTCATTTCTACTTACTTACATAAATATTCTCCTTTAAAAAAAATCATACATAAATATACATGATGTATTCAAAAATATACACATGCACATATAAAAATTTGATTCGGGCCCATCGGGCCTAAGCACTTAGGCCCGAGCCCGGCCCAAATTTTCCTCGGGCCTAAAAAATTAAGCCCGAGCCCGACCCAAAATGAGAATTATTAGCCCAAGTTCGCTAATTATCTGGTTGGGCCTAGGCGGGTCCGGATCGGGTTCGGGCCAATTGCCACCCTTAATAATCAATAGTAAGATGAGGTGATTCAGCAGAATCTAAAATGCAGGAATAATTCATACCAGGAGTAACAGAGAAAGCAAGAACAGAGAAGAAAGCATTAGCTGACTGACCCGATGTCTGGAGTTCCAGCTGAACATGCGATGCTGAAGGTTGACCCAATCAGCAGGAGATGGCAAAGCTAGAGTAATGACCCTAGCATGGAAGGAGGTGTACGTAGATGAGATAAATCCTGTTTCTTACTCCGTTACTGGGCCGGAACAAGAAGCTATGAATACTGGACAAAGCAATCACTATTAGAATGACCAGCCTTCTGACGATAGTTACAAAATCGAAGACGACATGTGCACTCTAAGTGGCCAATCTGGTTGCAAATAATGCAAAGGTGACTGAGGCGATTAGTAAGAGGACTGCTGCAATGGTTAGGAGGAGAAGGCATGGGACTGGTATGGAGCCCACAAGAGGCAGGCAGAAACTCGGTGGAGGCGGGAATGTATTGTCGAAATTGAGGCTACATGGTGATGTAGCAGCACTAGAACTTGGTTAGAATTTTTTTTTTTTAATTTTTTTTTTGTCAGATTCGGGCTCGGATTTGGGTCTAGAAGTTTGATTTTGGGTTTGTGAAGGACATTTGGACTTCGATGTGGGATTGGATTTAGGATTTAACTAGATTTTGAATTTTGAATTTGGATTTTGATGTGGGAGCAGTATCAGATTTGGATCTCGGAGCAGGTTTTGGATGTGGATTTGGATTTGGCTTTGGAAGCAGGTTGGGATCGGGAATTGGTTTTGAAGATCGGGAAGGGGACCCCATCAGGATAGGGATTTGAAATTTGGTTTTGAGATTTTTTGTTTGTTTGTTTTGGGAGATAGTATTTGGTTTGGGCACTAACAAAGATAGAAGTTGGGTTGTTTGTAGGATTAGGATTTTGATGAAGATGAAGATCAGGATTGGGAAATTGGGATCGAGATTGGGAGGTTGGGATCTAGAGCGGTGGTGATGCTTAAATCTGTATCAGGAGCAAGAGCAGGATGAGGAAGAAGGAGGAGGTGGTTGAGAATGAGGCAGGAGATGGTGATGGAATGGGTTCCGATGACCGGCCATGTAATGCCTCTGTCCCTAGCTCAGACAATTTATGCAATTTAGAAGACAAATTAGATACTATGTTGTACAACTGCCCACCACAGGCTGCCTCTCAAAAGTTGGTTAACCGATTAGGTGATTCTTGATCATAGGCTATTATATTTATATATTATTTTATTATGTCATATTACCGATATGGGATATTATAATCACACACTCTTACCTATATACTCTTTTTGAAAATTACGAGGTGTTACACACACACCCCCTTCTGAAAATTAGCATCCTCGCTGAGCACGGGCAGACACAATCTAGTGCAGGATCTCCTTTCTAGCCGATGAGGAGTGGAGTACCCTGATTCTGCTAGCTGCACCGTACCCCGATTCTGCGGGTGATCCATTATTTCAGGCCGCCACCTCGTTCCCTCTCAGGCATACCTGTACATCTGCTAGCTCCATCTTAGGCATACATCTCGCACACTCTTACCCACACTCGGTGTCGAAAGTCAGCTCTGATACCATTTGTAACGCCTCTACCCTTAGCTCGGACAATTTATACAATTTAGAAGACAAATTAGATACTATGTAGTAAAACTGCCCACCACGGGCTGCCTCTCAAAAGTTGGTTAACCGATTAGGTGACTCTTGATCATAGGCTATTATATTTATATATTATTTTATTATGTCATATTACCGATATGGGATATTATAATCACACTCTTACCTATATACTCTCTTTGAAAATTACGGGGTGTTACAGGCAACCTAGGTGGGGAGAAGATGATGGTGATTGGGAGAGGACTAGCGACAAGGATGAGGGTGGGACTAAAGGTTGGTGATGGGATGTTGGTGAAAGTCGGGTTTAGGTTTCGGCGGGATGCAGTGGAGATGTTGGGGATTGGTGTCTGAAGATGGAGGGAGGTCGGGAGCGGGAGTGGGTGGTCGACGACTGCGGGAGATTTGTGATTTGATTTGGGATTAGGGAAGGAAGATTATGGTTCGCTCTGATACCATGTTATGTTAATAGAGAGAGTGGAAAAAAAGATGAATGAATATTATTAGGCACTGAAGACCAATATAAATAGAATATAAGTATAATCTCGGTCGTATATCTAATATATACATCTAACACTTATCACAACTTCCAAATCCTGGTCTATGGCCACAACCTTCCCCATGGTATCAGAGCAATTTAAGTTTGAATGACACCGAGAGCATCCACACTCGTTTCTCATTTTGAAAAATTTCTCATATTTTGGCAAATGAGGCGGTGTAAGAGTTTCTCATTTTGTCAAATTTTGGGAATTGGTGAACAGTAACTCCTCAAATTTGAGAATGGATTTGGCAATTGCCAAAATGTAGGGGCCTTCATTTTTTTAAAAAAAATGACTCGGACAAAACATGATGTTTCTTCAAATATTTTTTACTTCAATTTTTTTAATTAAAAAAATATGATGATAGGACGGAACATTTTGTTCCGTCCTAAGAAATTACAATTTTTTTATAAAAAATAGGATCAGACGCTTGAAGTTGTCCCGCCTGATAATATTTTAGGTTTGGATGGACAGCATGTTCCGTCCCTCCCTAATTTTTTTAAAAAATATCTAAAAATTCCCTCAAACGGTACATGATGTGCCGTCCTGCCACATTGAAGAAGAAAAAACCAAAATAGGTGGGGTCGGAACATGCTTTTTAATTTTTTATCAAACTCCAAATCCCTCCAGTTATCTCTACTACTATAATGGGAGAAAGCCTTAGTATAATTTGTCCATCTACCAACCCGTGCAACGCACGTGCATAACTATTGTAAATGAGGTTTTAGATCAAATCCAGACTACGTCTGAATTTTTACTTTTAAAAAAACTATATTTATTATGACGTGCATCGCACGTGTAAACTGCTAGTTTTATAAAAGTGAAAGTTCAAGTTCATCAAAATTTCATCAAAGTAAAGTCCCTCCAAATATTTTTATGAAAAAAAATGGTCCGACAGAGCAAGATGTTCCGTCGGTCTTTTTTCTGTGTAATTGTCAAATATTGGCAAATGAAGAGTGCAAGTAAATCATTTTTTATCCATTCTCAATTATTTTGTTATTTTGTCAAAATTGAGAAAAAAGAGTGTAGATGCTCTGACTACACACATAAGACATATCCATGACCCATAAAGATCCTGCAGGGAATCTGTTATAAGCAGATGATCCGCCTCCACTGTGTGGAGTCTTTACAAACTGAGAGATGTCACTGCTCCAGGAGATCCGGTGTCCGGCAACTGTTTAATGCACTAACTTGGCATGGGTCCCACAGTTGACCCCACACAAAACTTTCTGACACACCACCAAAACTGAATTTGTCCAAAACCCCCTGAGAAACTGGCTTGACCACAAAAGAGGACAGATCAGAACTCAAAGCATGCATGGGTTGTAGTGACGCATCATTCATGTCATGCACTGAGCCATATAAAGGGGTTCATAAATGGGTAGGATATAAACTGAGAGAGAGGAAACAGACAGTATCCTCAGTTTAGTAGCTGGTTGAGTATTTAATATACTTTGGCTTGGAGAAACTTATCCAGAGCCCCAGGTATGTACATGAAACTGAAGCCAGCCTTGAAGGAGCCATCTGAGAAAGAAGACGAAGGGTTTTGTTTTGAGTGGTTACAACTGTTGAAAAAGTTGGTCAAAAGAACAGTGATCTATAATAAAAACCCTAATTAGAGCATCCACAATGGTTTCTCAAAATTCTCATTTTGCCATTTTTTGAGAAAAAAAGTGCTGCAATGGTTTCTCAAATGTCCATATTTTAGCAAACCAAGCAAATCCGTTTCTCAAATATGAGAAACAATATGAGGATTCTCATATTATAGAGGACGGGGAATGATTCCCCGTCTGAGAAATTTTAATATTTTTTTTTATCAACAGACGGTATATGATATACCGTCTGACAATTTTTAAAATTTTTTTTTTTTAAAATCCCTCCTCAAACGGGATATGATTTCCCGTTTGTCTCAAACGGGATATCATGTCCCGTTTGAGAGGAATTTCAATTTTTTTTTTTTTCTTATTTCCTGCATAATTTTTGGTTGACTAAAATACCCATCTTCTTGAAGGCCAAAGGTGGAGGGCGTTATCGTCTTTTTCCCATCAAAGTAGGAACCAAATTATTAAATCACCCACTTCCGGATTTAATGGACGGGAGAAGTTATCCCGTTTGATGCTTTTTCATATATATATATATTTTTTTTTTTTAAATAAAGAGACGGGGAATGATACCCCGTCTTTCATTTAATTATTAAAAAAAAATTAACAAACGGTATATCATATACCGTTTGACGAAAAAAAACGAAAAAAAAAGAGAGACGGGATATGATATCCCGTCTCTCGTACAAATGAGAAAAATATAGCAAATGACCACTGCAGCATTCCTCTCTATTTGCTATTACTGTAGACGCAGATTATAGCAAATGAGAAACAACCATTGTGGATGCTCTTACTAGTGTGGAGGGTGAAGTTTGTTCATGTTCAAATCTTCTATACGAATTTTTAAGTTTTTTAATTTTTTTAAAGCATATTACTCCCTCATTTTAGGTGTTTTTGTGTATTAGTAGGTTTAACAAAATCCAGATCCTAAGTTAGTCTGGTTTTATAAAAGATAAAAAAAATTGAAGATAGGGGGTGAAGTAGTAATCAATTAATTAGTCATGCTTGTGAACCAAGTTTAAGTTTTGTTGCAAAATTAAGATTAAGGTGGGTCTTTCATTCACTTTTAAAGCTTGTTTAAGTGGAAAGGGTACACTTGCTAAAGATAAATTGAAAAAAATTAGGATTTTTAACATGTATACCTTTAACAAATATGATAATATCATATATATCCCTCAGAAATGTGTATTTTCGTATATGTTCCTAACAATTTGGACTTAATTTTATGTTTACCCCTATGTTAAGAGAGAAATAGAAATCTAAGTAAAAGATCAAATTTAATAATCAAATGAGAAAAGATTTAACAGTTTTAAGGAGAAAAAGATAAGGAAGCTTAGAATTTATCATTAAAAAACAAGATTGATGACAAATTTGGCGAAGTAACGTGAGGAAGAATATGTAATTCTCAAATTTGCATTGTTAATTTTTCCATTTTTTAAAGAAAATAAATAAAAAATTAGAAGAGTTAGTGAGTCTCGGTTGGATTAATGCCGGAATTTACAAGAATGAAGAAGATAAAGTTTGAATTGTAGAGAATATAATATTTCAGTCATTTTTCTTCAAATTTATTAAAAAAAACTGAAAAGTCTCTATCGTTTTGAGTTTCTTTAACTAGAAGAGTAATTAAGAGAAGTGACATATATTGTTGGGGACAAATATAAAAATACATATTTGTGAGGGGCATATATGATATTCAAGTATTTGTTAGATACATACATGTTAAAAACCCAAAAATTATAAGTTAATGAGAGACGGATGGCTTATTCATTAGAGACTAAAATGTAAATTAAAAATTAATAGTAATCTGTGGGTGTGATGTACGTCTTAATAAAAAAGATTCTTTTTAAAGTAAATACTAAAACATAAGTTGGCCTCGAACCTACTCTATTTGCTCATTACATACTCTTTATAAATTATTCTTAGTGGCATCAACTTTTATATTATATGAGTGCCGCTTTTGAATATAATTATGTCGTAAATAAATTTAAACTTTGAGGATATTATGTTAACTAACAACAGTTGAGTAAATGAATGGTTAATATAACTCTCACTTACAAATAAATGGTTGAGATTAAATTGTTAATTGTTTACAAATAATCTCTACTCCTATAATGGGAGAAGGCCTTTGTCCATAATCCAACCTGTGCAGCGCACGTGCAGGTAATTTTTTTTTTGCCCTTTTCATTCCCCCAATTTTTCTTCACGTGCACAGCACGTGTATAATACTAGTAGAGATAAATGTGTGAATAAGTGCGGTAATCTAGTCTGTGGAGATTTCATCTTTTAAACATAATAATTAATTAAAATATATTATTGAGTAAATTTACTGCAAAACCCTTATAACTCAAAATTGTCAAAATGACATGTAGATATCGCTTAGACAAACTGACGAAGTGAAATAAAAATAATTACTTAGTCGTAAACCAAAAGGAAAATATAGAGAATCTCACCCCATACAACCCTATGATTTCAAAGTGACACACTTTTGACTCCAAACAAATGAAAGAAAGGCCTAATTAACCCAAGATGCCTTGTGTCCCCTCAAAATCATCCCACTTTGACAAACTATAGCTTACACAAAATTTAACAATCCATTTCATCACTTCACCCACACGAATCCACATTTTTAATCATATTCTATTATCTCTCCCCCCTCCCTCTTAATCCCATTTCATTAATAATATACCAACATTAACACTATTTTTTGGGTTTTAACATGTATACTGTAATAAATACTTAAAGATGGTATATATTTACCTTCAAAAAATCTGTATTTTCATTTATTTTTTTTTTTGACAATTTGGGTCTGGTTTCTTATTTGCCCGTCCGTCTGTTCTAGTGAATGGATGATAAATAAAGTGCATAACAATTATATTAGACATATTATGTTAATATTGTATCATTTTGGATGACAGTTAACCTATGGAGCAAATAAAATGCAGCTAGATACTGTTACCCCCTTCGTCCCATAATCAATGTTTTTTTTTTTTTATTATAAAAAGATGACCCAGTAATCGCTTCATTAATGTAAAATTAAAGAAACATAATAGTACTATTTACATGCAAACCATCCAAACATCCAAAAGAGTACATCGATGCTGAAATAAATACTAGCACAGCAAAGAGAAAGAAAAAGAAAGATAAAGATAGTCTAGCAAAGCAATAAAGATACACGGGAAGTATGGCAATTCCCCTTTCGTGAGACTTCACCACTCACAGCTGCCACTCCCAGGACCAACAGAGCTCCCTACTCGATCCTGGTCATTGCTCTGCTACAGCCTGATTTCTCTAATCTTCTTCTTCCATCCAGAGCCTCTTCATTGCTCCCCTATTACCTGTCCAATCACGAGATAGAGATATAATTTTATGCATAATGACTGAAAAAGTGCAGCTAATATTGCGAAAACATAAATCATTTCTGCTTAACCACAAACACAACATAGTCGCTGCTGCCATTACCCCCCAAGCCTCTCTATCCTCCTCCCATAATCAATGTTGTAAACACTGAACCGGCCATTCAACCGGAGAGATGGTCGGTCCGGTTTTCAGGCGATTCAACCGGGTTCAATAGAAGGAAGGGTTTGATTTAATTTAGCACTCAGTTCGTATATAATGTTTATGTTTGCATAACATAGTAGCACATTAACATTTATTTTTTAGAAGAAAAATGGTAACAATTCTGAACCCGCTGGTTCAAGAAGAACCCAGCTCGAATGGTTTGGATAAAAACTGATCTCTTCAGTCAGGTTTGTATGTTTTTTACACTAATCTTGGTTTATTCTAAACCTGAACTATAGAGGCCCGGTTCAGGTCGGAACCCGGTCCGAACCGGCCTGCCGGTTCGGTCCGGTTTTTACAATACTGTCCATAATATGTCTTTTTAGTCTCATTTTTTGTCACACAGTATATGTCACTTCAGATTTTCTATAGAAATATCTTAACATTTTTAAAGGTACATTAAAAGTTTTTCTGCAAAACTTTCAATTTTATCTTTGTGTAGCCATTTAATTTTTCATCTAAAAGAATTGCTAGCTCATTTAAGAGAAGGGCAAGTTTGACATTTTTCAATAACTAGGTCATTTAAGAGCTTCAATAACCAAAAATATTTATAAATTATACACTAATCTAAGTAGTAAGCTTGACATTTTTCAATAACTAGGTCATTTAAGAGCCTTAATAACCAAAAATATTTATAAATTATACACTAATCTAAGTGTTTTCTAACATGAGTACGTTGAAAAGATGGAATGACTTATATTATGGGATGGAAGAATTACATGTTTTTAGAGAGTAATTATTGTAGGATAATGGCTCGATTCTGGTTCAGCTTGTTGATATCCGTCGTATCGGGGGGTGGCAGGGGGGCAGGGCCCCCTGCAGCAATCGGAGCCCGATAGGGCGGAGATCGCCCCAGTTTGTGGGCTTGACCCACAAACTGGCCCGAAAATTCTATTTGTAAACTAGAATAGGCCCATTTCGCATAGCCCAGTAATTTTTTCTTTAAATACACCCTTTAGGGTTTTGTAAGAGGTGAACACCTCTATTCGGAATTATATGTGGATGACATGTTGATTGCCTCTAAAAATGCTAAGGAGATTCAAAACTTGAAGAATCAGCTGAGTTCTGAATTCGAGATGAAGGATCTTGGTGAAGCCAAGAAGATACTTGGGATGGAGATAGCTAGAGACAGAGCAAAGGGCATAGTGAGTTTGACACAGAAGCAATATCTCTTGAAGGTGCTGAAACAGTTTGGTATAGATGAGAAAACTAAACCAGTCAGTACTCCCTTAGCCACTCATTTCAGAATTAGTGCTTCTCAGTCTCCAAGTACAGATGAAGAGAGACAGTATATGGCTAATGTACCTTACACTAGTGTGGTTGGCAGTTTGATGTATGCCATGGTTTGTACTCGACCAGACATCTCTCAGGCGGTGAGTATGGTTAGTCGATATATGCATGATCCAGGCAGAGAGCATTGGCAAGCGGCTAAGTGGATTTTGAGGTACATTAGTGGCACCACAGATGTGAATTTGAAGTTTGAAAGGGATCACAATATTAGCAGGTTATTGGTGGGTTATGTTGATTCTGACTATGCAGGTGATCTAGATAAGAGGCGGTCTACTACAGGCTATTTGTTTACTATGGCTAGAGCACCTATAAGTTGGGGATCCAATTTGCAGTCCACTGTAGCATTGTCTACTACTGAGGCTGAATACATGGCAGTTGCTGAGGCCATGAAGGAAGCCATTTGGGTTCATGGACTTTTGAAGAGTTTGGGAATTCATCGGGAGAAGGTGGAGGTACACTGTGAGGGTCAGAGTGCTATCCATTTAGCGAAGAACCAAGTTCATCATTCGAGGACCAAACATATTGATGTCCATTATCATTTTGTGCGTGATTTGATAAAGGATGGTGATATTCTTCTGGTGAAGATTGGGACAGCTGATAATCCTGCTGATATGTTGACCAAAATTGTTGTGGCAGCCAAGTTCAAGCATTGCATGAACTTGGCTAATATTTTGCATGTTTGATGATTTGGAATGGGCGGTTGGGATGTTGCTTTGCTATTTGTTTGCTTAGTATGTGATATCATACTAAGGTGGAGTTTGGGTTTTTTGAAGTTTCCGTTGCGTTTGGTGATGAGCATTTGTTTTGGAGTATTTTTGGAGATTGCTTGGGCTACTTGGAAGATCTCGCCAAGGTGGAGATTGTAGGATAATGGCTCGATTCTGGTTCAGCTTGTTGATATCCGTCGTATCGGGGGGTGGCAGGGGGGCAGGGCCCCCTGCAGCGATCGGAGCCCGATAGGGCGGAGATCGCCCCAGTTTGTGGGCTTGACCCACAAACTGGCCCGAAAATTCTATTTGTAAACTAGAATAGGCCCATTTCGCATAGCCCAGTAATTTTTTCTTTAAATACACCCACCTCTATTCGGAATTTTGCAGCCGTCATCTTTGTAAGGGTTTTCGCCCATTGTTGATTATAGTGGAAGAAACCCCAACCGCCCCGTGGACGTAGGCTTTTGCCGAACCACGTAAATCGTTGTGTTCTTGTGTTTGCTTGTTTCTGTTTTTCGCTATTTCTCCTTTTGATTGGTGGTTAATTCGTATTTGGCATTACAATTATGATATGGAAACATTTATTAGGTTATACTGCATATGTTTAAAGCCCAAGCTTTCTAATTAGCATATAATTATATTGATTAATTTTCAACCACCCTCTGCTTGCTGCATGCATTGCATGCATATATACCACAAGCACACATGGTGTCGTCTCTTTGTTGCTGCCGCGCGTGACGCGATCCAACGCCAACATCGATCCTCTTCTTTCATCTTCTGAATTAATACTTAATTAGTTTAATTAATTAAAATAGGATTATTTGGTTAAAGTAATTAGATTTGCAGGAACCCAAGTGGGAACTAACTAACCTCTGTTCTCAGACCCTAGAAGTTGAGGTTCATTCATTGGTATAAATAAAAAAAACTAATCTTATACAATATGGGTTATATCATATATGGTACTTTGTTTGGTAATTATGTTCTTTGACCCTTATGAGTATAAAATATGGATTATATCATATTAAAAAAAAAAATCTTAGACAATATGGGTTATATCATATATGGTACTTTGTTTGGTAATTATGTTCTTTGACCCTTTGAGTATTTTCGGTTTACACTTTTACTTGTTTATCACTCAGACCCTCTTCTTATTTTCGGATATATTTTTAGCCTTTTAGATAAAGCTACTACAAATTGTTTATTCTTAGTACAAATAATAAAAGAAACAGAGAAAATCTCCAAATTATACTAGGAGAAGACTTCGTATAGACCAAAATCCTTACATACAAGAACGAAGCCAACAACTTTTAACATAGAAGCGTAGCTAACATCAAATTTATAAATTATTCTATTGGCCCCCAAAAAATATTATTTTGCATTCATCATCCATATATTGTAGATTTTTATATAGATCGCAGGTGCTTTTTGTAAATTTGGAGGGAGACAGGCTACAAGTTTGGATATAGGGTAATGCTACACCTACAACCTTTACAACCTTACAATCTTAGGTGGCGCAATCTCATTGGACATGTGTACAACCCACTACAACATACTCTACAATACATTCCGATAAAATTGTGCCACCTAAGGTTGTAAAAGAAAGGTTGTAAGAAATGGTTGTAGGTGTAGCATTACCCTTGGATGTAATATGGAGTTTTGTAGAAAACTCCATATGCAGGGGTGCATTTGCCCCTTGGGGGGCTAACGGGTGGAAATATATTATTTTAAAAAGTTTTTTGCATCCCGGTGCTCCGTTTTAAGGCTAAACATAAAAAAAAACTTTACTGAAGTATTGTCCAGTTTAAAAAAATCGCACTCGATCAATTCTAAAAAAAAAATTCACTCAACCATGTTTTGAACACTATTCTTTTAAAAAAAAATCTTACCCACTCATACTTTGAAAACATAGTTGAGGGAGATTTTTTTTATTAAAAAAAGTTGAGTACGCATTTTTTTTAACTGAATAATACCTCAGTGAAGTTTTTTTATATATATTTAGCCATGCTTTATTACCAAAGTTTTATAATACAATTAAATACTTGAATGTTTTGTTCGTTATTTGAGTATCTCTACTACTATAATGGGAGAAGGCCTTAGTGTAATTTGTCCTTAACCCAACCCGTACAATGCACGTGTTGATAATTTTTTTTCTTTTGTCCTTTTCATTTCTCCCAATTTTCTCCACATGCACAGCACGTGTATAATACTAGTAGAATTAAAAACATTTCTATTTATTTTCGTCTTGTGCGTTGGAGGCTGACATACACTTGTAGTCAACGATATAACCGGAAAATAATTTCAAGTTATATACCTATAATTGTAAACGAACATGGGTCATCTCTAGTAATTTATTACTTGGAATATTGCATATATCAATGATTAATCAACACCTAATTAACATGGCATAATAATCAGACAGAAAACTGAAAATATAAACTCTACGCTAAAAAATTATCCCTCATCCACCCATTTTGTTATTTGTAAAAGGAAGAAGTAAATAATAGTAAATGGAAAGGAATTTTTTTTATATGCCAAATTTTGAAACTATTTACACTTATATGACAGTTGCCAAAGTATTTGCGTTCATGGACTCAACAACTAAACTTGCCGTTCCCAACGGTGAGTTTAGTTGTTTCATCATCATCGATGGGACACGTCGTGTTTAATGCTAATTTTTTTAAGAAACTCGCCGTTCTCAACGGCGAGTTTAGTTCAAAATTTCAAAACAGACTCGCTGTTCCCAACGACGAGAACATTTATACTAGATTCGCTGTTGGGAACTTCGAGTTTAGTTCAAAATTTTCAATGAAAACTCGTTGTTTCCAACGGCGAGGATATTTACACTAGACTCGCTGTTGGGAAGGGCGAGTCGAAAATTCATTAATTCCAACAGAATGTTTCACTCCCTGTAAAATTTTCTACATCCACGTCGTTTCCAATAACGAGTCTAGTATAAATGACATCGCTGTTGAGAACAATGAGTCTTTATTGAAAATTTAGAACTGAACTCGCCGTTGGAAATGACGAGTTTCTCAAAAAATTAGCACTAACTCGCTGTATCCCAACGACGAGTATGAAACAACTAAACGTGCCGTAGTGAATGACAAATTTAGTTGTTGAGTCTATAAGCACAAATACTTTTTCAATTGTTCTCTTTCTGCAAATAGTTTTGAAAAGTGGTTTATAAATAAAAATAATTCAAATGGAAAATAACAAAGAATCCACATGCAAAATAAAGGTTGAAAAACGCAAATTTGGTACAAAACCCCCTATTCCCTCTTTAGAAAGAAACATAGGTTTGAGTTGTGCTGATCAAAGCATAGCTCTATTCAAGTTTCAAAATGCAAAACCCTCCCCTCACACTCACTCACTCATTTAAGGCTTCGATAATTTTGAGAAGCAAACAAGAGAGAGTGATCCAAAACCCAATGCTACATTAACAAGCCATTGTTGTTTTAAAAAGAGTAACAAAGAAGAAGTGGGGATTTGTAGCCAAACCAACAAGAGAAAGAGAAAGGTTGAGGTTGAAGAAGAAGAAGATGCCTCCTCAATCTTGGCACTTCCACCACCACCTCCTCCTCCACCTCCTCCTCCTCCTTCTCCTCCCCTCACTTACATTCTCCACTTCCAACCCCCAAGTCCTCACCCTCTTCACCTGGCTCAACTCCACCACCTCCCTACTCCCCTTCCCTGACTGGAACCCATTCGACTCAACCCCATGCAACTGGTCCCACATCACCTGCTCCACCTCCTCCGTCACTTCCATCACCATCCAATCCATCCCCCTCGCCATCCCCCTCCCTCTCAACCTCTGCACCTCCCTACCCTCCCTCACCTCCATCACCATCTCCAACTCCAACCTCACCGGCCAAATCCCCCGCGACCTCTCCGCCTGCAAACATTTAGTTTTCCTAGACATCTCATCCAACTCACTCTCGGGCCCCATACCAGAATCCATCTCATTCCTGCCCTCACTTCACCACTTGCTTCTCTACGACAATCGCCTTTCCGGCCCACTCCCCACTTCCATTGGCAACCTCACTCTACTCCAGTCTCTCCGTCTCGGCGGTAACCGGGACATTTCCGGGCCGATCCCCGATTCCATATCCAAATGTTCGAATTTGTCGGTTCTTGGTTTGTCTGACACCAAGATTTCGGGGCAGATACCGGCCTCGTTAGGACAGTTGAAGAACCTGCAGACGTTGTCGGTCTACACTGCAATGCTGTCTGGCTCTGTACCGGCTGAGCTGGGGAACTGCACGGCGCTGGTGAACCTTTTTCTGTACGAGAACACGCTTTCGGGGCCGCTGCCGCCGGAGCTGGGGATGCTGCCTAATTTACAGAGGATGCTGCTGTGGCAGAACTCGCTTTCGGGTCCGATTCCGATGAGTTTTGGGAACTTGAGTTCGCTTCAGATGATTGATTTGTCGATAAATTCCATCTCGGGGGAGATTCCGGCGTCGCTGGGTGGGCTGGTGGGTGTGCAGGGGCTAATGATGAGTGACAACAACATCTCGGGTTCGATACCACCTTCGTTTGCAAACCTCTCTGCATTGTCGCAGCTGCAGCTTGATACTAATCAGATATCGGGGCTGATTCCTGCTGAGCTCGGGAAGCTGTCGAATCTCGCTGTGTTCTTTGCTTGGCAGAACCAGTTAGAAGGGAGCATTCCTTCTACTCTTGCTTCTCTGTCGAATTTGCAGGCACTGGATTTGTCTCATAATCATCTAACTGGTTCAATACCAGCTGGGCTTTTCTTGCTGAAGAATCTAACCAAACTGCTTCTGCTTTCGAACGATATTTCTGGGTTTTTACCACCTGAGATTGGACAGAGTAAGTCGCTGATTCGACTGCGACTTGGTGACAATAGGATCAGTGGGGAAATCCCATCGGAAATCGGTGGGATGAGTGGGCTCAACTTTCTTGATGTGTCTGGAAATCGACTAGTTGGGTCAGTTCCAGAATCGATTGGAAACTGCTCTCAGCTTCAAATGGTGAATCTCAGCAACAATACATTGTCTGGTAACCTTCCATCCACTCTTTCTTCGATTGTTGGCATCCAGATACTTGATGCTTCGATGAATCAGTTTACTGGATCGATACCCAGTAGTTTTGGGAAGTTGGTTTCGATGAACAAACTAGTTCTTAATGGTAATTTACTATCCGGGGTGATCCCAGTTACGTTAGGCCAGTGTTCTAGTCTTGAGCTGCTTGATCTCAGTAACAATAGGCTCTCTGGTGTTATTCCTGATGAGCTCTGCAAGATTGAGGGGCTGGATATTGCACTGAATTTGAGTAGAAACGGGCTTTCCGGGCAGATTCCGGATAAGATTGCGGCTCTGAACAAGCTATCGATACTTGATCTTTCATTTAATAATCTTGAAGGAAGCTTGACTCCACTTGCTGAGCTCGAAAACCTTGTTACGCTAAATGTCTCCAACAACAACTTCACTGGTTTTTTGCCTGACAACAAGCTGTTCAGGCAACTCTCGGCGTCTGATCTTGATGGCAATCAGGGCCTCTGCACGGATCGTGGTGATGTTTGCTTTGTTAGTACTGGTTCTGCCAACCCTTCATTCTCTGCTGCCGAAGCTGTAACCAGAAGGCTTCATAAGCTCAAGCTAACCATTGCTCTTCTAATCACGATGACAGTGGCTATGGTTCTTGGGATGTTAGGGATTATAAGAGCTAAAAGGTTTGGAGGTCGCAAAGGGAGTGATGATGAAGAGTCGGAAATGGGTGGAGAGATGTCGCGGCCGTGGCAGTTCACTCCATTCCAAAAGCTCAACTTCTCGGTTGATCAAGTAGTCCGAAGTTTGGCTGATTCCAATGTGATCGGAAAAGGTTGTTCGGGTGTGGTTTATAAGGTTAACGTGGACAATGGTGATGTAATTGCAGTCAAGAAGCTCTGGCCTCATAGTAACAGCTCGATGGTGGCTACTAAAGAGAACGACAACAGTAGTAAAGTAAGAGATTCTTTTTCAGCTGAAGTTAGAACTTTGGGCTCAATTCGGCACAAGAACATCGTCAGGTTTTTGGGGTGTTGTTGGAACAAGAGTACGAAGCTATTGATGTATGATTATATGGCGAATGGGAGCCTTGGTGGATTGCTTCATGAGAGGAACGGGTTTTCGCTTGAATGGGATTTGAGGTATCAGATTATACTTGGAGCAGCGCAAGGACTGGCTTATCTTCATCATGATTGTGTTCCTCCGATTGTTCACCGTGATATCAAGGCGAATAACATTCTTATAGGGTTGGAATTTGAAGCATATATTGCAGATTTTGGGCTTGCGAAGCTTGTGGAGGATGGAGATTATGCTCACTCATCGAATACACTTGCTGGATCTTATGGCTACATTGCTCCAGGTAACTATAGTTTACTGCATTTTCTTACTTCAAAACTAGAAGTTGCAAGTCCAGGTTTTGTGTTCTCTTATAGACCTAGGTTGATGTTTTTGAATGATCAAGGCTTATAGACTGCAATTGTTCTGTTTCAATGCTCTGCATTCTCAATGTTATTGTGTTCCATATCTAACATGATTTAGATTGCGACTATTCTTTAAAACTGTCAATAACTTCAATCATGACGATGTTTGCAGAGTATGGATACATGACGAAGATAACTGAGAAGAGCGATGTGTATAGCTATGGGGTAGTAGTGCTCGAGGTTCTAACAGGAAAGCAACCGATTGACCCAACCATACCAGACGGTCTACACGTGGTGGACTGGGTGCGAAGGAGAAAGGGGAGCATTGAGGTTCTTGATCCTAGCCTCCATGGTCGTCCGGACTCAGAGATAGAGGAAATGCTGCAGGCGCTTGGAGTCGCCCTCCTCTGCGTCAGCCCTACACCGGACGACCGCCCTACAATGAAGGACGTGGCAGCAATGCTCAAGGAGATCCGTCATGAAAGAGAAGAGTATGCCAAGGTCGACATCCTCCTTAAAGGCTCTTCCCCAGCACCGGCACTGAATGCCACAACGTCAACCTCTACTGCTCTCCTGGCCCAAAAAAGCCAGAGCAATAATAACAACAGTTTCTCAACTGTTACTGTCTACTCATCATCGTCGTCCTCCAAGGCAAAATCGCCCTTTTGATTAGAGTTATGTCTGTTCTATCTATTTATTTTGTTAGTAGTGTTTGTTCTTTGAACCTGCTCTTAAAATTTAGGGTCGTAAGAAGTGATGGGATGTGTAAAGAGGGGAAGGGTTTGAGGCAGGGCTATTTGTTTTGTTCTGTTTTGGTTGTTTGTAATGTAGTTAGTAGCTCAGAGCGAAAGGAGGGGATGAATGTTATGTTCAGATACATGTTTGAATAAAAAGCAGTGATGATTTGATGTTGCATAATGCTACGATTACTGATGTTAGATTCAACTCCCCAAAGCCATAGTGTTGTTCATTTGCATAAGCCCGATAAAATTTCACTCTCATTTCAAATGTTTTATGTTCATTTTTCAAGATGATTAAAAATGTTCATTCATAACAATAATATTTATAAGATGACATGCATCAAAATGAACACATCTTTGTAGTACCTGTTGTGTACATGAATTCGCCCACGACTCTTTGGTATAGTTCTAAAAAATATTGCAGATTAAGTTGGAAGATGCAGCTAAGAACCATCCAATACTGATATATCAAAAAAATACTGATATATCAAGTTAAAATAACATCTATGCACCTATTTATTGAAGAAAGCACACAAATCCATTGAACGAGTAACACACAAAATCTCTTCGAAGTTCTTCAAACCAAAACTGATAAGAAAAGTTTTAATCAAAAGACGAAAGAATTTTGCCCATTCACATCAAGATTTTAGTAACTCCAGTATAAGGAGAAATTCATTGAATTGTTCCATCAAATCGATCCAAATTCTGGACAATTTGTTTTAGAATTTGATTAGCAACAACATTATTGTGTTGTTCCAAACTTCCAATAAAGAAAGCATGCATGTAGGTCCAAAGAAACATGATTCAAGAAACCTTGTATGCACAAAAAATATATATGATACCAGAGATGATGATGTTATTGAAGTCACCGACACAGGTGAATCATATTCAGAATGATAGTGCTTAGCCCAAAACAAAAATTCCATAATCACTAAAGAAGAACTTGCAGCGTACATACATTCAAATTAAAACCACCCAAAATCATATCAGTAAACCCATTCTTTGCACCATGTTTTCCTCCAAGGCTTGGCTTGAAAACTACGAAGGGTAATTCCAATTAGTCGAAGTGAAGCCAGATAGGTCATCCTCATATTGACTACTGTATTCTCAGATGGATAATACATAGGTGGCTAGCATGTTCTTGCGGTTTCCATCTCGCATTGGGATTGAGATTTGCATTATATAGCTCCTAATCAACTTTGTCCAAACCTGTAACAGCCAATTGTTTATTTGTCTATATGCACATCAACCAAGCAAATATAAAAACTGCATCGTGCAAATACTCTAATTTCTAGCCTTCATTGCAATTCCTACTACGGAGAAGAAAATGTATTATAACAGAGCACACTCCACTTCATAGTAATCAATATCAGGGTTTCAGAACACTCCTATTGAAAATCAAACTTTGGTTGCTCAGACTCTGGGCAAAAAATTATTAGTGTTAACTGTTAAAGACCACAAGAATATTATTTTCTGCGCTAACTACTTATACATTGTCTATGAAAGTTAGCTTTAAAAAAAAAAAAAAAAACATACACTGAAATGTACTCAACTACTATTTACATAATATAATTCAAAGCCAATATCCATATTGTAATTGTAAATAATAGGTAAGGCACTCGTACATTCAAATATGTTGCTTGCATGAGAGACTTGCATTATAAACGCACCCAGTTAGGGGGAAGGAGAATGTCAGAGTCATCAATTAGGCAACCCAAATTGGCATGAGAGTTCATCAACACAGGATCGGTTTCCCTGCAACCAAACTTACCAGTTATGAACAAAAATACCCAGCAAGATCCCATTTATCAAGACTGCAAACTTGAGGAATGATGTTGTATGCAGGCCACAAACACTCGTACCTTTTAAAATAAGTACAAACAACAGGCAGTAAAAAACCATTTAACAGGAACTCAAACAAATAAACAAAGAAACAAAGCCTCCCCTTATGTCCCCTGCCAATTAAGATAAAACGCTCATGATGAAGTCCCAAAACATGTCATCATAATTTTGAGCAAGTTCCCTGTCAGTGATTAACTCGACATACCTAATACAAAATAGCAAATAATTAAAATTAAATGTTTCAAGTTATATCAACAGTATTTCGTAGAAAAATGGACATGAATGCCCATTCGACTTCACTACAAAAAAAACAAAAACAAAACAAAAAAATCCCTTTTGTTGGAAGTTAAAATCTTATTTATTAATTTGTTTATAGCGTACAAAAGGAAGAAGAAAGGAGTACAAGAATTGGAAGGTAAATGTAAAGGCTTTCTTTCGCTTAACCAGCTCTACTTCCAATTATAGACAAATAAAATAAAAACCATGCTTGCTTGGGAATCAGAGGTTACGAAACTATAGTATCTACTGACTATCATGATTATAAGAATTGAGAAAGCACGGACTTTCAGCAATAACATTAACAAGATCTAATCACGTTAATTATCATTAATGAGATTGGTGACCTTGGTCACTTTTTTTCAAAAAAAAAAAAAAAACATTAACAAGATCATAGACGACTCGTGGAAGGCTCCGACCCACACATTAGATGCGGTATCAAAATGGAACATCATACTAAGACGACTGTGTAAATGCCTAAAGAATTGGGCGAAAGAGGAGTATGGAGTAACCAAAAGATACAAAGAATCTCTAGGAGTAAGAGTACATGAATTAGAAACTTTGGAAGAAGATAGAAATCTTCTCAGTTCGGAATTAGAGGAATTAGCGGCCAATACGGTGGAACTACACAGAATTGCGAATATGGAAGAGTGTTATTGGAGACAAAGATCAAGGGTCTAATGGCTCAAGGAAGGGGACTCGAATACGGCCTTCTTCCATAAGGTGGCTAATGGTAGAAGGCGACACAACCAAATTATGGGATTATTTGTGGACGACGTTTGGATAGAGGAAGAGGCATATATTAGAAACCACATAGACAGGTCATTTAGAGATTTGTTGGGAAAGAAGAGAACACATAGATGTAAACTAAAACCGGAGATGTGGTGTGATTCGATTATTGAGGGGAACGAAGGACTGGAAGACACATTCTCAGAGGAGGAGGTATTTAAAGCTATCACGCTTTTGGGTCATGACAAGGCTCCAGGACAGACGGTTTTCCGATTCTTTTCTATAAATTATTCTAGTTGGACATCAAAGTAGACTTTATGGACATCTTCCAGGAGCTTTTTACCGGAGATGTGCGAATTGAAAAACTAAATTATGCGAACGTTATCCAAATCCAGAAGAAATTTGAGGTTCTAAGGATTACGGATCCCAGGCCCATAAGTCTACTGAACGGTTCATTCAAAATCATCACTAAAGTGTTCGCAAATAGACTATCCCGCCACTTAAATGATATTGTTGACGAAGCACAAAATGGGTTTGAAAAAGGAAGAGATATCCTGGATAACATTGCGTCAGCCCACGAATTGGTTTTCAAAGGATGCAAAGATAAAGTTGATGGTTTTCTACTCAAACTGGACTTCGAAAAAGTATATGATACGGTAGAGTGAGATTGTGTGGATGAAGCATTAGAACTCAAAGGATTCGGGACAAAGTAGAGGAGGTGGATGGAGATGTGTGTTAGAAATGGAAAATCATTCATCCAACTTAATGGGAAGTTAGGAAAGAAAATCAGGTGCTAAATATTGAGGTAGGGAGATCCATTCTCATCACTAATGTTCACAATTATTGCTGATAGTGTTGGATCCTGTATGCAAGGCAGATAACACTAGAGGAGGGTGAATAGTGTTATCAAAACCTAGTGTTATCAAAACAACTAAAAAAATATTGAACTTGAAACACCTGTTAAGTCGCCTGGGACGAAAAACCAGTCAACTGAATCGACAGATAATTAAAAAGAGAGTTGATCAACTTGAAGAACAACAAGTCTGTAAGTCGACTTAATAGAAATACCAGTCGACTGATCAGACACAGAAAGACTAAATAAAATGCAGCAAAATTAAAATTTACAAGTTAGAAAGATCAAACCATAGAGAATCAGCAATGCTAACACAGCGATATATCCTGATTCGGTCCTCCCGACCTACGTCCAGTCCCCAAGCAACTCATTTGAGATTTCTTACTATTCCTGAAAAGATTTACAAGAATATCCTACGACCTTTGGCAACAACTATCCAAACTCGTAGACCTCTCTCACCACTAGAGAGGGCAAGACCCCACTCTACAACCTAGAGTGAACACTGACTCTACACTAGGAGCCCTTCTCTCCAACCGAGAATACCACTCTCAAAACCCGAGAGTGAACAATAAAGAAATCGAAAATTACAATACCTAGAGCCTTTATTTTTGAATGTGTTTTTTGTATTGAGGCTATATGTCCTGCCCCATTTCCCAAAATACAGGAATACGAGTTCGTGACTGAGGCCCAGCGAATGATATTAACATAATCCATAAGTTGTACCAGTCTTAACTCAATAATATGAAGAATGAATAATCACAACCACGCAGATAAATATAATCACATAAACAATAACTGAGATTAAACATGCAGTAGTCCAACAGAATAACCAATAACTGGAAAAACAAACAACAGTTACAGGTCAACAAGCTCGGGATACAAAGTTAAATAAAAGAATAACAAATGCGATAAAAGAATAACATGGAAGAAGATAATTTATTTTAAAGCAGCTCCTGCTCCAATCATAGAAGAACTGCTCACCAATGCCTTTTGGCAAATCTCCTTGTGCACCTGTAACTGGATCAACTAGAGTGGAAAAGAAAATATCCTTAGAGCAAGTATGGACAGCAAGTAGTGAAAAGTAAAGAGTAAGGAAACATGGTACATCAAGGAGTATAAAGCAAGATCAAAGTCCAAAAATAATAACGATATCAATAAACAATGGTCAAGTGTACAAGTTTCAACTTAGGTTTATTAGCATTTCATTTTTCCTATCTAGTACACGTACTACTGTGTCCTATACCACAGGTTCGGTGCACGCAAAACAGTGTACGTTTTAGACATAGTGGGGGATCTACAGAGCGTATACTCGGTGTGACAAGATAACAAGTTCACAAGTTCACAAGTATTTCTCCACATTCCATGTCAATAGTACAAGTACACAAGAAGGGCCCCACCGAGTACATTTTTTGAGATTATCCACTACTAAGTCAACCCTTATTAACCCCGGCTTGTTTAATATTGTATTATTTCATTCTTGGACATGCGAGTGTGAATACGAGTATCAAGGCGACGATAAGAATGCAACAAAATGATACAATGCATGATAAAATATAAGTAATTGTAAATCTGAAAAGAGCAGACATAGCACTACTAAAACAACAGTAACTTACAAACTATAACTCGGAATTCAATTTTGTCGAAGGGACAGAAAACTAGACATCTGGGGCTACAATTCATTTTCAGCAAGTTTTTATTAATTCTGATCATAGCTACGTCAATTATCCTAATCTTTACAGGTTAACTGTTCTGACAGCAGCTAACTGTCAAAACTTTATGGGTGAAAACTAGGTGAAAAATCAATATAAATTTTTTTAAAAATTAGAAATGGATCCTAAGCATGTCTACTAAGTTTCTGGAGAGTTTCAGGTCATTACACTACTGTTATCATGGTGTTTCAACTAAAAGTTGTGTCGGTGTTTCAATAAATTGCAATCTGAAAAGTACAGACCAGCAGTGACTAAAACCGCGATATCTCACAGCTCACAGGTCGGAATCAAGATCCGTAAAGTGTTCTGGAAACTAGATTCATTAGGCTACAATTCTCATTTATATGGTTTTGGTTGATTCCTATTGTAACAGAATCGAAACCTCAGTACAAAACAGAATAGGCAGCAAGACATAACAAAAATCATCATATATATTTAACAAAGTGAATAATCAACATGTTCTTGTATCATGAAATGCATTAACATTAAGGTACCGCAAGTTGAGATGAAATTCTACTCTATACAAGGCAAGATTATCATGTCACGATTCAATTCACGAGATCTCAATCAATCAACACGTGTCCATATCATTATATAATTCTCATATGCAATGTCTAGTCAATTTGTTCATGTCCCGTGTGCATGCAAGTTTGGGTTTGAATCAATGGATATTGGCACGAGTCAATGATACTTCAGTTTAGCTCGTGTAAATCCTAGATATCCCCAACAGAAAGTACACAAGCAATATTACGATAATCGAAAGAGAACTACTTGCGAAGGAGATCAATGATCTTCAACTAGAAAAATTAACCAAGTTCAAGTAGACTTGTCTTTTGTGTGAGAGATTCGAATATGCGAAAAGAATAACGGAATTGGAATTCCGGGCGACGGACCAAAGCACGGGCGAGACACGTGCAAAATACCAAAAGCAAGAGCAAATCCAAACAGCAAGAGCAATTCACACAGGATCTGGGGCAAAATAGCAAATGCGGAACACGGATCCCCTACACAACACCAAACACCGAATGCAACCACTCACTCTCTCTCTCTTCTCCACTTCGACAGAGAGAGAGAGAGCGTGGGAGAGCATCGGCAACTGCGGCGTCTTGAGACGGTGCTGCACTGCGGCAGGGAGACTACGATCGACGGTGATGACGCCACTGCGGTCGGGAAGCGACACAATGACAGGCTTCGACGACGGCTCTTTTTTGTTTGAAACAAGGGGACGACGCAGGGGGTGTTCGGGATTCAACGACGACGAGGGCGCTGCAACGGGGCTCGGAGGCAGGGATGACAGCGAGCGGGGATGGAGAGCGGTGCTCGACTGAGGGATGGAGCAGGGGCTCGCTACACGGGGAGGCGGCAGTCGACAATGGTGGAAGTTCGCAGTGGTGGAGAAGGCAGTGGGAGCGCTCGAGGGTGGGGTTCGAGCGGAGTGCAGCAATGGCGACAAGCGAATGGAGGTCGGGGAGGAACATGGTGCATGCGACTGCGGAGGTGGTTGTCGGAAGATGAGGGGGTGGTGCGGTGCAGGAGCAACGATGGAGACTGGAAATGGTGGAGCGAGGCTCGAGCAGGAGGAGGTGGCCGAGGATGATGGAGACGACTGGATGTGGAGATAAGGCGAAGGGCGAAGTTGGGTTCGTGAGGAGGAAGACGAAAGGGGGGAGATGTGATATTTGTTTCGGTTTTGGGAAGTTAGAGGAGAGAGGAAGGGGGAAGAGAGAGATACGGGGGAGAGAGTTATATTAAAATAATAATAAAATATTAATAGTGGGTAGTTGGAGAAGGTGGGGGGTTGTAGTTAGGGAACGTGCAAAGTGGGGGAATGTGAAGAGATTTGTATAGGGGTGAGTGTATAGGATTGATCTGTACAAATATAGATGGGTACTGGGTTTGGATCCAACAATATGCGGGTTTGGATTTAGGGTTAGAGTTCAATAGGAGATGGGCTTAGGTAGATAATAGTATGAGCTTGAAAATTGATTGGGCTAACAAAAGATAACAAGGATAGTAATAATAATAACAATAATACAAGAATAATGAATTGCAACAGAAGGCCCACAACAAGCCCAAGACTCAAAATACACCAAAATAGAAAAGAGAACACTACAAAATATACGAAAATCCGTATAATCGGAAATAGGGGTTACACTATAGGTCATGTCACGCCCCGCTTCCTAAAAACATGGAATATGAGCGCGTGACGAAGCCAGCGAATGATTTTAACATCATCCATAAGCTGTAGGATCGACTCAGCATCACAACAAGAATATAATAAGATATATATATATCACCAAGCATGCATGAATAATTCATTAAGCAACAGGAAACAATTTAAACATTTACAATATCCAAAATGTTTTTAATGTCTGGAACAAAAGGTAAAACGCCCGTTACAAGTCTTAAGCAACAACAAAATAAATAACTCAATTACAAAATAATATGATTAAAGAAAGATTTTTCCAAACAAGGCCTAGAACGTCTGCTCACCGATTCCAGCAGGTAGCACGTCTCCAAGTCTACTTAATAAATACTCCCTTAGTGCAAGTTAGCACCACAAATAGTAAAAACGAGTACAAGTAATGAGGAATAAGAATTTGAATCAAGAATGTAACAGGGATACAACAAGTAGTGAGAATCTAAGCACTAACTAGCAAGAAGAACAACTCAACTAAAAGGCTAGATAACAAATACAAATGGTGAAGCAAGTGACAAGTGAACATGTAGGGGTATCTAACCTCAAGTGACAGGCATCTAGTAAGTGCCAGGTGTCAAGTCTCAAGTCTAGTGTCAAGTTGTCAGGTCTCAAGTATCAAGTTATAAATGTCAAGTGTTATTTCAAGAATCAAGTCTCATGTAACAGGTCATCAAGCTTCAAGTAAACATGTATCAAGTTCGAGTTTCATGTATCAGGTTTCATGTATCATGTGATCAAGTATCGGGTAAACATGTGTCGAGTTCAAGTTTCATGTTTAAGTCTTGTAGTGATTACTATTTAGGTAGCACTTCATGCATCCATCTTTTTACTACATGGTTGCTACAGTCAAAACAATTTCGTTTAGACCTAATAATGGATTTTATAGGGCGGCGTACTCAGGTATCAAGTATCAAACAAGTCATGGTTCATGAATCGGAAAATAAATAACAAGTTCACGAAGCAAGTTCGCGAATCCACTAACAAGTTCAAGAACCGCACAATGGATTCATGAATCAAACAAGTTCATGAGCCAAGTAACTGACTCCATGAATCAATCAAGATACAACAAGTTCATAAACCAAGTATTTGGGAAACACGGGCCCCCTTCCGAGTACACTTACCTATATTGTCCACTACTATAGTCTTTCCCTTAAACCCCGGCTTGTTATTTATTATTATTATTTTATCAAGCAAGCATACAGGTGTGTGAAACAAGTTTAGAAATCAGGGTCATGTACATGGAACAAGTCTAAGTTATTTATATGGCATATTCGAGGGTCAACATGAATAAAAAATAGCATGAACAACGAAAATCTCAAATCTGGACAGCACGACGTTGCTGTACCAAAACTGTGATTTCCGTTGCTACGAGATACGAAATGTGGATCCGTCAGAAGTTTTAGAAACTAGACTCCTGCCCGGTTCCAACCCATGCAATTAAGGTACAAGCAAGTGGTGGGAACACGTGTCAAAACACCGAATTACACAGCTGAAGTGTTCAGGCAGAAGTTGTGTGTTTGAGTTTATACATGTAAAACAGTGTTGAAATAATGTTAATTAATTCTAAGAAAAATTGGGGATGTCCTATAGGGTGTCCAGCAACCGCATATAAAATTTCAAGTCAAACGCTTGCTGTTAACATAGTTTAATTAATTCGCAAAGTTGAGGTGTGCAGCAGTTTTGCAAATCTGCGTCACCTGACGCAGCTGCAGTAAAACTGCAATAGCTCCTAGACCGTAACTCCGAATTCGAAAATTTCGGAGGCTATCGACATCTAGACATCTAGGGTTACATTTACTATTCAGGGCTCGGATTCAGATTCTGATGTTAAAGAGGTCAAAACAGCATAACAAGATTCAAGACAGCAACATGTGGGAATGTCTTACGAGTATAGGTTACATGAAAATTGGTTAATAGGCGTCTAGGTTAATGTATGATATAAATACGGGGTAATGGTTATCAAAATAGCAAGTAATAATTATTTTTCAAGCCAAATGGTTGCAAGATCATCAAATACGAGATATAACATATGTCTACAAATCTAAGGCTCCTTAATTTCATGTGTTCATGTGTTCAGGGGATAAAATGAGTCCAAGTAGTTGTAATATAACACAATGAAATTATTGTGACTCTTAAGATTATGAAAATTGATGGAGATTAACATTCGATCAACAACGACAAGTCAAGGAGGAGTCACAACTTCTAACTATTTGCAGTATTTTCAAATTAACGCTTGTACTAGAACAAAAATATATACAAGAGGAATACTTGCCTTGATTGACGACGAATAGATCCGATTGTTGAAGAAAATGGGATCGAAAATTTCCGGGCGAAGTCTCCCAAAAGCACGTGCGAAGCACGTGCGAAAACCAACCGTAGAGTGAATTTTCCCCCACACCGGATCGGCCCAGAACAGCAAACGGCGATCTCGGATTTGCTGCGCCAAAACACGGAACACCAAACCAACGAATCGGATCACTTCTACGCAACGGATCGAGGCCAGAACACGGGACGGCGAGTGGGATCCGGTGTGGCCAAAACACGGTACAACGATCTGATCGGCTCGATTTGCACGGATCTTGAAGTGATCCAAAGGTTGAGATCGAATCCTGCCCAACTCCTCCTTTCTTCTTCCTTCTTCGTCGAAACAGAGATCGAGCGAGAGGAAATGTGATGGCGACGACGCAGGCGAGCGGCGACTGGTCGGGAAGCGACGCAGCGCGAGGTCGTCGGAGATGACGGGGCGGCGCGCGTCAAGAGGATGACGACGCTCTGATTCTTGGGTTCGAACAGGGGAGCGAGCGGAGGAGTGGTTCGGTGGTGTTAGCAGCGTGGACGGAGGTCATGGCGATGAGGGGGCGATGGGGCAATGAAAATGGCGATGGGTAGAGGTTGGTGCAGTGGCGATGGGGGTCGAGGGCTTGGTTAATGGCGATGGGTAATGGCGGTGTGAGTTTTGGTGGTGAAATGGAGGAGGCGACGGAGGACGATGGTGGGTGATGCGGTGTGGTGGTTGACGAAGGGACGGAGGGTCGAAGGTGATGGTGAGGGAGACGATCGGAGGGCGAGGAGGCGATGCGAGGAAGGAGGCAAATTGGGTTTCGAATCGAAGGAGGAAGAAGAAGAAAACGGCAGAGGTGATTGGGTTAAAACAATAAATGGGGTTAAGGTTAAGGTAGATTAGGGTTATATATAATAAAGGGTTTGGGTTTATGGGTTATAGGGTATCCGCTTCGAGAGGGATCCAACTGGAGAATTGGTCAAATTGCATTAAAATGGTGAATAAAGAGATGATTGACATAAAATAGCTCATTCTTCATGGAGAACGACACAAGGAGCACATACAATTGAATTAGACAAAGGTACCAAAAATTGAGTCGAAAATAAATTAATGATTTTATTCGAACGGAAACAAGACACAGGATCTCAAATAGATAAAAGAGTACAATGGGCAAAAATACAGTATAAAAATACAGATACAGAAAATAGGAGTTACAGGTCAACTTCTAATCACAGTCTTGAACTTAATCGTTGTTATACAAGACTGAGATTAGAGAACCAAGTATAAGAGAGTAAGAGTTCTTTGAAACTTTTTGGGTATATTAGTGTGGGATGTATGCTTTAGCCCCCCCCCCCCCCCCCCCCCCCCCCCCCCCCCCCCCCCCCCCCAAAATATTTTTTAAAGCCCACCCCATATATATTTGAGCCTTCTATTGGGCCCAAGCCCAACTCTATTCTATCTAGTATCTATAACAACTTTACTCCTCAAGTATCTATGACAAGTTTATATATATTTTGCATGTTACCTTGTGCAATTTCTTTTTCTTCATCCCCCCTCACTTTTTAATCTTGAATCCGCCCCTGACCTGAGACCTCCCTTTACTCATCACACATACTCTTTACAAATTGTTCCTAGTGGCAAAAACTTTTATTTTATATGAGTGACACTTTTATAAATAATTATGTCGTAAATAAATTTAAAATTTGAGGGTATTATGGTAACTAACGACAGTTGAGTAAATGAATGGTTAATATAACTCCCACTTAAAAAAATGAATAGTTGAGATTAGATGGTTGAATGTCTACAAATTACTTATAGTCTACAAATGACAACCCCAACTCTCCCATTATAATGTTAGAGACTACCAGTAATCTACATGTGCAATGCACGTTCTAATTTTAAAAAATTATATAGTAAATAATAAGATATAATCTGGCCTCAAACCTGAGATCTCTCTTTACTCATCACATACTCTTTACAAATTACCCAAAGTGGCACAAACTTTTATTTTATATAAGTAACAATTTTGTAAATAATTATTTCGTAAATAAATTTGAACTTTGAGGGTATTATGGCAACTAACAACAGTTGAGTAAATGAATGGTTAATATAACTCTCACTTAAAAATGAATGGGTGAGATTAGATGGTTAAATGTCTACAAATGACAACCCCAACTCTCCCATTATAATATTAGAGATAGATTAGAGAATATTAGATATTAGAGCATCCTATATTTTTCATTTTGCCAAAAATGTAAAAATAGCAGTCACATCGATTTGTTATTTTGTTATTTTTGGCAAAATCGCTACAGTCGCTTCTTATATTTGAGAAACTTTTTGCGGATTCTCAAAATATAAGGGACGCAACATATTGTTCCATTCATTTTTTTTTTTTTTTTAATAATAGGATCGGTTGTTTCGGCCCGCTTATTTTTATTATTGCTAAAAAAAAGATAAGAAGGAACATGTTGTTCCATCCAACAAATAAAAATTTGGTATAGGCATCGGACGGGACATGTGAGAAATGGGACGACATAAATCCCGTTTAAAGGATGCCACCATCAGCGACCAGCCACATCCTTGACCCATTAATTTAGGCACTAATCACCGTTTATGTTTAATTTGATAATGATTTAGTATTATTTTAATCACTAATTAATTAACTAATTACTATTTAATTACTAACACCATTTTAATTTTACTAAAAATTTAAAAATACATATCGGACGGAACATCATTTAATTAACTAATTACATGTTCCGTCCGATAATCTTTTTTTTTTTATTTTTCTAAATTATAGCGAACAAGCGTTGTGCACACACTTGCTACATGCTATTTCTCAAATTACCATTTAACCATATTTGAGAGAAACCATTGGGGATGATCGTAGAATAGAAAAGATTATAGAATAGAGATATGCATCAAATCCTCTTCTCACTGTCCGTCATCACCCTCGGTGATGATGTCCTTTACCAAGCCAATGAGAAAGGAGAAGACCTTTCGTATGGCAGCCTTGACCACTCTTTCTTCTTCGGAGTGGCCGAGCTGGGATTTACACATAAGATGGACAAACTGTTTTAATTAAATTTAATTTATTAGTTTAATTTAAATTAATTTGTTTTGTTTCGAAAAAGAGTAACCGATAATGTGAAGAGAAAGAGTAATCATAAACGGATATATGGGCCAATAGATGTGCTTAAGTTAAGATAAAAAGACAAGATTATTAGTAAAAGAGAAGCAATATTATGTAAATGTTTCAACGTGTTATTGTTGGATGTATATGAATATTCTCAGTATAATAGGATAATATTGTGTATATTATTCTATGGGGCAACACGGATTTACACGTGTTATGTATTAATTATTGGAACGGGTTGAGTGGGCTAAAAGCCCAGTACCCTAAACCCAGTCTAATCTCTATATAAGCTGGTCTAGAGGTAATGCTCTGTGATATTCCAATACTGATAAGCATGGTATAATATCTTAAGCGGCTAGAGATTAACCCTAACCCTAATTTCCCCAAATCAATATTAACAATCTTAAGATATTAGACAAGAAAAATATACTGAGATTGAGAAGGAGAAAGGGTTCATCGGAATCTCACCCCGGCGCCACCCGTCGTGGTCGACGTCGCCGCTCCAGTCGACGCACGTCGTCGCACGCCGTCACTCGCAGCCGAAGGTCATCGATCAGGTGCGCCATCAGATCTGATCTCTCCATCGTCGATCGAGCGAAGCAGTCAACTCGTCGTCGCCGTCGCCGTCTTTTCCCTTTGATCTGATCCAGGCCGCCATCGCCCGTCGACGCCCCTGCTCCGTCGTCAGTCGACGCGCGCAGTCGGGTTTCCTCCCTGGCTTCGATTTGCTGTGTGTTGGGTTAGCCTCTTGCTGTGTATTGGGTGCAGACCCGAACCCGAAGCTTCAACCCGATCCGCTTGGTTTGATTTGCTGTTGGCTTTAGTTGGCTTGGTTGCCGCCGCCCCCTGACGCCGGGGTCGCGTCAGCCGTTGCCGGAGGTCGCCGAACCCAGCCGTCGATGCTGCCTCTTCCTCCACTTTCTTCTCCATTGTTCTTCTTGTGAGATAGAAGGAGAAGAAGTAAACAACTCAGATCCAATTTTTTGATTGGACATTTTTGGTGTTTGGTGTTTGGACTGTTGGAGCAGATCCATTTTCAGATCCGGTCAAAAGGAATCAGACCTGGATAGATCTAAATTAAAGATAAGTTCTTCACCAAATTTAAATTGTTATTTAATTATTTGTTCGTATTAAGCATTGGTTAATTAAATGCAAATTTGAACAATTGTTTTAGCTATGTGCTAAAAATCAAATATCCATTTTGATAAGTTAAATTATAGATGTTGACTATAAATTTGTATCTCCAATTAAATTGTTGTGAATTAGATATTGCTAATAAGTCGTTTAATTGGCTAATCTTTAACAATTTGATGAATGTAGGAAGTCCAAAGTTACTTACAAATTGTGTGTATTGGAGACGATGGATTTGCATCATGGTATGATAAGTCTGCACTACGCAGGCTTCTCCATCGAATTTGGAAAAATACTTCTAACTTGAAGTGTCGGTATGATCTCCTTTAACCTCTTAATATTTTTATGTGATGAATGTGTTAACGTTTTGTACGTTTGATCACATGATTGAGAGTTTTAGATCATAGTTATTCTCGCTTTGAAAACTAGCATGTTTAGGGTTGTTAAGTAATTTATCATACTATGTGTATAGATATTTTGACAAATCCATTGTTTGCAGTTTGTGTGAGATTATATATTTGCTTCTCTAATAATTAAATTTTTTTTTGTATAAGATTTATAACAAATGTCCGTAACTTAGATAGGAGCATTCTGTAATGCAGAATATGACTCCATTATTTACGTTTTGTTCTTTATCGTTCATTATACTGTGTGTGCAAAATTAAATTATAAAATATGGGCCATTATCTCGCTTAGTGTTTCGAAGATGATGAATAACGAATAGAGAAAATTATAGCTCAATTTGTTTGAGCACGTGGACATTGTTAGAATCACTAGAGAAAGCAAACAACTTTGTAAAATGTGATAAAGTAATTTTGTATTAGCTCTTATAATGTGCTTACCTTGTCAATCGCATGTATAAGTTGAGTTTAACAAATGAAACAATTAATAATAATAGTTCTAATTATGTTCTTGAACCTAGCACAATTGGCTTGGATTTGAGAACTATACATTCAATTGTCTGTGAGGAAATGTGATCTAATTATCAAAACTGTGGGGAAAATGGAGTTAAAAACTATTTTGCCAAAAGTTTTAACATCCAAGTTGTTTTGAGATTTAGAATCACTATGAACTATATATTGAATTGTTTGTTCTTGTTAAAACTCATAACTCTGCTAAATGACACTCCATTAAATATGACAAATATGAAAGTTGTGCTCAGATTATGATCACTAGAAAATCATTTAGTATGGTCTCTAGGAGCACACAACTACTTGAGTCAATACATTCTGATATTTGTGATCTCAGTAGCTTTGCAACTAGATGAGACGATTATTGGTCAGAAGTATTTAATCGCTTTTGTAGATGATTAATATAAGTCTGTCATATATATGAAGAATGAAGCACTTATTATTCTTAATGAATTAAAATTATAGTTGAATGCTAAAAATCAAGGGTTCAGATTTGATAGAGGTGGTGAATATGTTTAACAACTTTAGAGAAATTTGCATTGGGCATAATCTCTACTGCACTCTACTTACAACAATCAAACAGTATTGATAAAAGTTAGAATCAAACTCTTTGTGAAATGTTGAATTCTATATTATTGACTGTTGTTTGATGTTGTATTGTTAATCATATCTCTAAATGTGTTACTACACTCTAAATTGAATACACCTTGTAGATCAAGGCATGAAAACACAAATAGTTTTGTTAAAGTGAGATTTTGTGTTGTGATACTTATGTTAGAATACATAACCCTAGAAGGCCTAAAGTAGGACCTACAACAGATATTTGTGAGTTTAGAAAGTGCAGAATGTAGTTCGGTGGACAGATGTTTGATCTATCTAATTTGTATTAGAAGAATCTAGACTTGCAGAGTTCTTTGAGGATGTGTTCATCAAAGATAAATGTATGAAATAATTTAGTCATACAGACATGCTCAATGATTCACAGTTGGAATCAAGAACTAGTCTTACTGACACTTAAAAACCTGAATGACAAATGAACTAAGAATAGTCTTTAGTAGACAATGAGATGATTTTGTGTCATACAATAATACTTCAATTTAGTTGATCTGCCAAAAGAGGCTAAAACTATAGTAAGTAAGTGGGGTTTTGTAGAAGAAACTTAATTTTGATTGTTCAGTAGCAATCTTAATGCTTTTTAGTAGCTAACAGATTGACTGAAAAAAATTGGGGTAGATTTATTTGATGTCTACTCACATGTTTGTCATATTGCTACAATAAGTATTTTTCTTACCCTTACATCTATTGAAAATTTTGTCATTCATAAAAGATATTTAAAGGTTTTGTACTTGATATTTTGTACTGAACAGTTTTGTACTGGAAAGTTTTGGACTAATATGTTTAGTGAACAAGATTTACAATTTAGTAAAATCATTGTATGCTTTGAAACATGTAATATAGCTATCGTATAAATAATTTGACAAATTTCTCAAAGAGCATAGTATATGAATCAAGTAATTCAGATCAGTGCCTTTAACTTTGTGGTGTGTCAAATATAATGGCTACTATTTACTTGGTTTTATTGACATGATTGTTGATTGGAAGTGACATCTCTATTATAAATGGAGTTAAATTGTGCTATCCAAATAAATTTAGCTTGAAACACCTAAGTATTGTGGTCACCATATTACGTATATGGGTGAGTTTTGGTTGGCAAGGGATAACCCTTAGTCAAACTCGATAAATCAATAATGTGTTTCAAAAGTGGGGATATAGTGATTGAAAGTGTGTTTTGAAACACCTTATGATTATAATAAAAAGGTTGACACTTAATGATGATGCAACTATGAGACATGTTGAAAAGACATAGCCTTTGAGGTAGGTATGATCTGCAGACTCACTAATAATCCCATACACATTTGAATGTCCTTAACAGGCTAATGAGATACCTGAGTGGTACTCAAGAGTTTGCTTTGTGCTACTCAAAGTTTAGTGAAAGTCGACAACTAGTGGATATGTGTTCACACTAGGAGGAGCAGAAAATTATGGAGATTAATAGGCAAACAAGTGTTGTGTTCTCATCCAAGAAATCAGACCTCTATGTGTTATCCTCTGCAGGGGAAGAGGCTGAGTGGATTGAATAACTTATTGCTAATCATCCATTTGAGAAGTTTAATGTAAATTCTCAATTCTGTTATGCGACTATCAAGCTATAATGCACTGTAGCTCATAACTCACTCTATAATAGTAAGAGGAGTATATTAAGGCTGAAAGAAGCCTAGTTGAACTTTCTCATGGACAAAGTGCAATTGTGACAAGTATGGCCAATGCTCTTGTTAAGAGACTTGAAAGTGATCTACTTATCAAAACTGTGGGGGAAATGGAGTTAAAAGCTATTGAGTCAAAAGCTTTAACATCCAAGTTGTCTTGAGATTTAGAATCCAATTGGAGCCATAGAGAAGTTCAAACTGAAGCATCAATTTTAGGCAGTTGACATGCTTTAGATAATTTGAAAAGTTCTATGTAAATTCTGTTAATATATAATTTCATTCCAATTTTGATGATGCTATATATTTTCATAATTTACTTAGAATCATCTCATTATTCCAAAAGAAAGCATGGAACTTGTCGATGTGTTTTCGATGTTTAGAATGGTTGTTATATCATTCCAATTCTGATGATATAACTCTTTTATGGATTCATGTTTCATTCCAATTTTGATGATTCAGAATTAACCATAATTGATTTGACTGTTCTATCATTCCAATATGAAACATAGTATAGTTCTTGTGTAGAAACTATAATAGTTCTTGTTCTTTATTTTATTAAAGAAACTTGATTGTGATGCTTGCGTTACATTTTGCTAAGCTATCGTTGAATTGTACTAAGTTCTTTAGTAGAACCAGGTACTTTATGAAATTTGCTAGAATTCTTAGAGATATGTCTCTTGATATTCTTGTCTTCAATAAGCTAGCAAAGATGGAGGAGTTAAATCTGTCAACATAGATTTCAGAATAATGATTTGCTCAAAATGAAGGAGTAAACATAAAGCAGTTTGCAAGGATATAGTTTTGGTTTATTTATCGAAAGAATAAATTTGCCACTTGCTTGATAAAACTTCTGTTGAGTTTAAGACTTTGTGTTCATGAGCTTAAAACTCATATTTTGTTCTTGAAGTTTATTTGCTTTGGTTGATTTTGAAACTATGACAGTTTCTCTAGTTGGTTTAGTCATTGTGAACTATTCTGTTTTGATATGGTTTTAGAACTATTTGATTATTTTGGTTTAGTCATATTTGAACTATTCAAGTTATAATTGATTTAGTCTATTATCCATGTTCTTTATGATTCAATAATGTTTGAATCTTTGTGATCCAATATTATAACATTGCTTAGCCTAATATATTGAGAATATAGGAGGAGATTGTTGGATGTATATGTATATTCTCAGTATAATAGGATAATATTGTGTATATTATTCTATGGGGCAACACGGGTTTACACGTGTTATGTATTAATTATTGGAACGGGTTGAGTGGGCTAAAAGCCCAGTACCCTAAACCCAGTCTAATCTCTATATAAGCTGGTCTAGAGGTAGTGCTCTGTGATATTCCAATACTGATAAGCAGGGTATAATATCTTAAGTGGCTAGAGATTAACCCTAACCCTAATTTCCCCAAATCAGTATTAACAGTTATAACTTTTTATCTATATAATAAAACACAAAGAAAGGTATTAAGTGGCTCACCTTCAATTCCTCCAAAATCAAAGATCCAGATCTAACCTCACAAAACACATTTTTCCTCCAAAAATTTCAAACCCCAAAATCAAAATTTTCCCCCCAAAACTAAAAAATTCATTACTTTATTACTATCTCTCTCTTCTCTCTTCACGTTTTTATATTTTTCTCTTTCTCTCTCTCATTTTTTTTTATTTACTTAGAAATTTAGATTTTAAGATTTCAGGTTTGTAAATTTTCAGAATTTTTAAGTTTTTTTTTATTGCACATGTTATATTGAAAATAGTAAATATCTCTTCAACAGTTAAATTTCATCATTTTCCACACTTCAAGTTCTAAGAAGTTAGATTACACCCCCATTTATAATTATTTTTCAACATATACTAATAGAAACATGGACTTTTATTTACAACTAATTATTGTCATACTATTCAAACTTGAGCTACATAATTGTTGTTTTACTGTTTACATGGTTTTTTGTGTTTTGTATCGTTCCGAAGACGTGTCGTAGGCACGTGCCCACGGGCAAATCTAGTCTATATAATAAAACACAAAGAAAGCTATCAAGTGGCTCTCAGTCAATAGGATTGAAATCAACGGTTCAGATCTAACATCACAAAACATATTCTCTCCCCCCCCCCCCCAAAAGTTTTCCCCCAAAACTCAAATTCAAATCCCCAAAACAACTCCTTTATTTATTAATTAATTTATTTCTCTCTCTCTCTCTCTCTCTCTTTCATTCTCTCTGTATTTACTCAGAAATTTATTGCTTATGTATTTTCAGGTTTCAGGTTTGTAAATTTTCAGATTTTTAATGCATTTTTTTATTGCTTATGTTACATTCAAAATAGCAAATATCTCATCAACAGTTAAATTTCATCATTTTCCACACTCAAAGTTTCAAGAAGTTGGATTTTACACTCCCATTTATAATTAATTTTCAACATATACTAATGGAAACATGAAATTTTATAAACAACTAATTATTATTTTACTAATCAAACTTGAGCTACATAATTGTTGTTTTACTGTTTACAAGATTTTTATATGTTGTATCGTTTCAAAGACGTGCAGTAGTCACGTGAGCTAGGGCAAATCTAGTTTACAAATAAAAGAGATTCAGTTGCCTCTCTAATGAATTATGTGGCTCCCAAAAGAATTGCATTTAAATGTTGGAGAAGTATCGGTCAGAGGCACAGGGCATAGATGCAAGAAATGGTCCGATAACACTCAAGAAAAAATGCTGTACCAAGGATTGTCGTATCTCATCCCAAAACGTAAGTATAGATTCCCAAACAAGCCCCGCCCCGCCCCCCCCCCCCCCCCCCCCCCCCCCCCCCCCCCCCGCGCGCATGTGTGTGCTTTTGTTGAGCTATTTTTTGATTCTTATACCAAGATGAAAGTAGACAATACTGTTCCTTGGCCACAAGTACTGGGAGAATTACACTCAAATCTCCTTATATACATTGACAGTAGGGATTGTTCAAAAAATGATTTAAGTGTTTTCTTCAACAACAACAAAAATTTGATTAAGTGAAGAGATTTACAATGGTGATGCATACTCATCCTTTCAAATAAATATAAGAGAAATATCTTCTCACGATGGTATGCTAAAACAGAAACCTTCTCTTGTTCTCGTACTGTACCTTGTTAGCTATACACAAGCTTCTCATCGTATGCATGGAATTAAGAATGCAAGTCCACATAATAATAACAGTACCTCGCTCTTGAAATTGTAACTGACTTCAAACTTGGGAAAAAGTCATAACTGGTCGAAAGAAATGTGGATTACGACTGAAAATTTTCACAAGCAAAATTGCCCTTTTTAGTATCCAAACTACTCGTTGTAAAATTCAACATAAAATGCCACTCCCAAATTCGTGTCAAGAGCAAATAAATTTCATTACGTGAAGAGGAAACTACTTAATTCATATTACAACCAAAAGCGTAGGTTCAGAGTCATCCTTAAACTTAGTTATATATGTACGTAATGGATGATTGAACATGTGCAGGAGGTGGCTTTATACCTCCACGGTCTCCAATGCTTGAAAAATATCTGTTCGAGTAACCATGCCTGTTTAGAAAGAAATACCGACAAACAATTTCAGCTCCCTTATATTGGAAGTTTACAAAATGAATGGAGATGAGGAACTTATATATATTAAAGAGAGGAAAGATTGATATCTTGTGTTTGAACTTCATACCTACAACGCGTTGCTCATTGTTTAAAATTGGTATCCTGTGGATTTTCTTCTTAAGCATTAAGGCAGCAGCTTCTGCACACGAATAAATAAATTTTGTTAAAAAGAACCACCAATTTTGTTTTCATTGCAGATGCTCAGAACTTGAAGTAATAGGTTTGCATAAACTTACCAAGAACTGTCTTATCAGGAGATAAAGTGATTGCAGGAGTAGACATGACTTCACCAACCTTCGACTTCAACTGCTTGATAAAGAAGATTGTCAAGAAAAGGGAGATGGAAATAGCTATAAGATAATGAATGCCCTGAGCTCCTCCATTTCTTTTAACATCATTTGAACTATAATCTGAATAAGTTTCAATCTCATATGAAGTAAACGAGGAAAGTGTTTTGAGCAAAGCATTCATGCTTAGGATGATCATGCACTGGACTGGAACAAATTCAAGGGGAATAAAAGGGAGAAGAACCTAAATAAATAGTGAAGGTACCCGGAACCATTTAAGAAGCTGTGAATATTATACAAACCTATCACTAATTTCCACTTAGGAATGTACAGTGTACTTGGAACCATCTGATAAACTAACCTCCACTTAATCTACAACATGATATGTGGAAGAAGGCAAAGGAATGTCATTGTTGCAATAAGATAGAGCAATTCAAACCACAGTAACCCACACTTTACGAGAAGACAGTAGTCTTTAGCAGTATGATTCGTAGAGTCCTAATAACTCCATGACACTGGGAATGGCGGAATCGTAGGTTGTGTATATATCAAAGTAAAACTTGGAGTCTGGGACTCTAAATACACGTTTAAATTTTCACATGTCTGCACTGAGATTGGTTTATTACCTAAATCCTAAATGGAGCTCTATTGTGAGCAGGTAATCACAGGGTATGATGTTGTGAAGAACAAAGTGGCGGCTGCCTAGACTGCCTGCTCCTACGCTTAGGTGGGTATCTTGAAAAATGATGGGATACATGAAATAAGAAAAAAGAAAAGAAAAACACAACATGCTAGGTTTAGGGTAGAATATTGCTATCTTTCCCGTCTTGAGCAACTGTGGAGATGAAGCAAAACAAATAGGTAAATACAGGCAGTAGCACAACAAATTAGTTCCAACACACGGGTGATGCAACAATCATACAACAATGAATAAGGCAAAGACTTGGGATGACCTAAATTTCGAGTCAATTTATAAGAAATCGTGTCATTTTGCACTTTCTTTTTTCTCTTCGTTCCTTTCCTTTAAATTTTAAAAACCCAAATCGCCTTCCCCACTTCATGTTGCTCACCATCATCCTCAGTGAGGTTATAATGGACAACGCGGAAACTAGGCAGTTAAATCGGTTTTTGGAACTAATCGGTCTATGTGTGATTAGTGATTAATCGGTTAATCGGAAAATAATCGGGGATTAAATCGGAAAAATCGTTATATATATAATTAAAAAAAGATATATCCTCATTATGTAGCAACCCTAAATCCTAACATAAAACTACTATGAGATTATCAAATAGGAACATATAGTTATAGAAAAAAGAAGAGAATACTTGGTTTGAGCTAAGTTTGGATTCTGGATGTGAGTTGAGTCGGGTTTGATGGTCGGTTTCATAAAACAAAAACAATTGGGGAGGAAGAGCAGTGCGAGCAACAAGAAGAGGTGCACATGCTGGCCGGGTCAAGTATGCGATGGTACAGGGGGAGCAACGACATGTCGGATTTAGATTTGCTTGAGGAAGAAAAAGAGAATCAGTTTGGGTTTGGGTTTGGGTTTGAAGATAATCAGTTTGAGTTTGGGTTTGCACGAGGAAGAAAAGAGCAGCGATATGTCGGATTTGGGTTTGCGCGAGGACCAGAAGGGATTTGAATTTTGAATTTTGAATTTGGGACGGATTGAGCCCAAATAATGCAAACGAGCATGAAAAATAGAGGAGATTTAATCGGTTAATCGACCACTTAAAACCGGCCGATTAACCACTAATCGGCCAATTATTTCTGATTAAATCGCTAACTATTGAAATATTATAAATCGCTAAAAAAATAATCGCTTAGCCTCCAGTTAACGATTAGTCGGGGATTAATCGGACATAATCGAAGATTTTAACTACTTAGCGTGGAAATACAAATGTGGGGTAGTGTTGTGAGGACAATGAATGTGGATTTGGCCTGTTATTGCCTTTGAGATCATGTGAGTACATGCAGTGTGAAAGGAGAGACCTAAAAATTGGATAGTTCTAAAAATAAAAAATGGTGGATCATTGTTTAAGTTGTGCCATATGCATACTGAGCTTACGACCACTGGTGTAAATGTGGGTAAAGAACCTAAGTCCAGAGGGATTGGTAGGAGGCTTGAAACCACATAAGAGGTCATTTCTACTAGTGTAGGGGGGAAAGTTGGACGTGTCTTTTTGATGGTGCAAATGAGAAATTCACCAAATGAAGAGGACACTAGGTAACATTCAGACACATGTACAGGGTCTAACACCTACATGTTGTCATTTATTGATGACTTTCCATCAGGTTTAGGTGTAATTTTCAGTGGGCGAAGGTATTAAAAAAATTCATAGAACAGTTAGCTTTAGTAGAACTACAGGGAATCAAGAGGCTAAATAGATAGCATACGAGTTCTGCAACAAGGAGTTTTGAAAGTATTTTGTAGGGAAAAAGCTCATCATCAAACAGAACAATCACGTACACATCATAGCAGGACCTAGTAAATTTAAACTAGTGTGCACAATACAAATGGAGGAAACTTGAAACTAGTGTGCTAGTCATGCAATAATGATGGCCCAACTAAGTGCCTAATCTAACTTCAAACACAAAAACTTCTCATGGCAGAAAGTAAAAGAAAATATCAATTGTTTTAAATTTCTACATAGCAAAAACATGCATTATTTATTTATTTTATCAATGGGTAACAAACTACTATGAGCATTGAATAAAACTAAATTGCATCAAAATTTTTACTACAATTTCTTACTTTTTACCTTGAAACCTATTTGCTCCCTCCATATCTTTCACATCTCTACAAAACATCTATCTTTCTCTCCTTGTAATTATACCAGTTACCTCTTTCAAAGAAATTTCCTCAAAAAAAGTTTAAAATTTATCGTGTATTGGATTCATTTAAACATGCGAGACACGCGCTTGCTCCATCATATTTTTTTCTTTCTAGAATGTAGAAAATCATTCACCAGTATTTAATTACCAGCCCATGGTTACATGAAACATCCCAACTTCACAGGTGTTGTCAAAATAGTACGTGTGCGTTGTTGGAGTTTGATTCAAAACTAACGTTCACTTTTGAATTGTATGGCTATGCTTATTGGTAGGAGTAAGGACCAAGTAAATAGGAGTGGGCTTCTCCCAAATTCTAGTGTTTTTTGTTTCTCTTCTTCAGCTTATTTAAAGCTTGTATCCGATTAAATAAAATACAGAGCATTGATAAAAAATAACTGAGCACATTCTCCCTTGCTATTGTGTTGCTACTCTCTGCTATTTGGTCTTTTGCTTTATGTTTGAGTATAACATATTGGTATCAGAGCTTGGGTTCGTTTGAAGCTGGGAGCAAATCTTCATTGTAGGAAGCTTGCTACCGTTGCATTTGAAGGTTTGACGCATGATACTCTAGTAAGTTATTTTTTTTTGGAGAAAAGGTACATTTATTTTTTGTACACCTGTTGTTTGTTTGAAGTTTTTTTTTGGTTTAAAAATGAATATTGGAAATGGCCTCAATCTTTCACAAACCTTGATTCCTGTCTTTAATGGTGAAAATTATGGTTTTTGGAGTATCAAGATGAGAACTCTTTTCATTTCACAAGATCTTTGGGAGCTTGTTGAGAATGGTTTTGCGGAGACGGATAAGGCAGCAGAAATGAAGGATCTTCGTAAAAAAGATGCGAAGGCCCTACTCATATTGCAACAAGCGGTGAATGACTCCATCTTTCCAAGAATTGCTAATGCTCTGAAGTCAAACGATGCATGGAGAATTTTGAAGCAACAATATGAAGGTGATGGCAAGGTAAAGTCTGTCAAATTACAAACTCTTAGAAGTGATTTTGAAAATCTTTGTATGAAAGATACTGACACAATTGACGATTATTGTACCAAAGCTTCTACTATTGTTAATCAGTTAAGAACTCTTGGCGAAGAACTTAATGATAACAAAGTAGTAGAGAAGGTTTTGAAAACTCTTGTTCCTAAATTTGATCATGTAGTAGCTGCAATAGAGGAATCAAAGGATTTATCTACTTATTCTTTTAGTGCACTAACAAGTTCTCTTCTAGCCCATGAACAAAGATTAAACAGGACTGCAGAAAAGAGCGCTGAAAGTGCATTTCAAACAAGAGTTGAAAACACAATCAAGCCTACAGAAACACATCAAGGAAGAGGATTTGGAAGAGGTGTCTATCGAGGACATAACAAAGGTAGAGGCAGAGGAAGATCTGAATGGAACAGTGATAGAGGCAATCAAGGACGATCTGATTGGAACAATCAAAGAGGAGGCAACAATGATAGGGGCAATCATCACCAAAGCCACAAGGGAAAACAATGTTATTTTTGCAAAAGGTTTGGGCACACTGAAGCTTATTGCTATGCCAAAGCCAAACAACAAGTGAACTACACAGAAAAGAGAGGTGATGAAGGTAAAGAAGATGGTAATCTCTTTATGACTTGTTTTAATTCTGAAAGAAATAGAAGTAATGTTTGGTTTCTAGATAGTGGATGTAGTAACCATATGACAGGGGACAAAAAACTCTTTTGTGATTTGGATGAATCTGTCAAGACACAAGTTAGGCTGGGAAATAATGCAGTTATGCAAATTGAAGGTAAAGGAATGGTTGCAGTAAAAACAAAGTCAGGTATGGAAAAAATAATCAATGATGTTTTTTATATTCCTAGCCTTGCCCATAATTTAATAAGTGTTGGTCAATTGATTGCAAAGGGTTATTCAATTACTTTCAAAGATAATATATGCTTGATTATGTCTAAAAATTCAGATATACCTACGTTAAAGATTCATATGGCTGAGAACAAAATGTTTCCTCTTGAAATTTCATGTCTTGATGATTATGCTTTAGTCTCTAATGTGAAGAATGAATCTCTGTTATGGCATTTGCGTTATAGACATTTATATTTCAATGGATTAAAGTTGTTAAGTCAAAAACAGATGGTTCTAGGCTTACAAGGAATTGAATGTGTTAATAATGTTTGTGAAGGTTGTGTTTATGGAAAACAACATCGTTCATCTTTTCCTGTCGTAAAATCATGGAGATCTACTAAGCCTTTAGAACTTATTCATGCTGACATTTGTGGTCCAATGCAGACTTTATCATTAAATAAGAAAAGATATTTTTTGCTCCTTATTGATGATTTTTCTCGAATGAGTTGGGTATATTTTTTAACAAAAAAGTCTTAAGCATTTGCTAAGTTTCAAGAGTTCAAGGCATTAGTTGAAAATCAAAGTGGACATGCTATAAAAATCCTCAGAACTGATAGAGGGGGAGAATTTTTGTCAACTGAGTTTAACATTTTTTGTAAGAAAAATGGTATATGCAGGCAGCTTACAATGAAGTACACACCTGAACAAAATGGAGTCGCTGAGAGAAAGAACAGAACCATTGTAGAGATGGCTCGGAGCATGATGAAAGAAAAGAGTCTTCCTAATGATTTTTGGGCGGAAGCTGTAGCAACTTCAGTATATCTTCTAAATCGCTCGCCAACAAAAGCTGTACAAAATATGACACCATATGAAGCATGGTTTGGAAGAAAACCAGGAGTAAGTCATCTCAAGGTATTTGGTTGTATTGCTTATGCATTTGTTCACCCTCAAATTCGTAGAAAGTTAGATGATAAAAGTGAAAAATGCATTCTTCTTGGCTATAGTAGTGAATCAAAAGCTTATCGATTATATAATCCGATAACCAAGAAGTTGATTATTAGTAGAGATGTGATATTTGATGAAAATGCTAGTTCGATGTGGAATGATAGCCAACAGGTTCAGAAGATTGGTGAAGGGCAAAACTCATCCATACCACATCCTTCAAATGAAGAAGTTGTGACTCAACCAACATCTTCGACATCGATCGCATCTCCATCAGCAAGTGCTTCTCCTATAAATAGAAGTCCTCCAACATCTTCGACATCGATCGCATCTACATCTGCAGCTCCAACAAGTACTTCTCCTATAAATAGAAGTTCTCCACCTTCTGATGAAGAAAGTCCTCCAAGAAAGGTAAAATCCTTGTCAGAGATTTATGCATCATGTCAATTTGCTTTAATGGTTGCAGAGCCAATTTGCTATGAAGAAGCATATGGAAAAGAAGAATGGGAGACTTCCATGAAAGAAGAAATTACCGCAATTGAAAAGAACCAAACATGGGAGTTGACAGATTTGCCCCCTGGAAAAGATGCAATCGGGGTAAAATGGGTGTACAAGATAAAATATGACGGAGAAGGTAATGTTAAAAGGTATAAAGCACGTTTAGTTACTAAAGGATATGTGCAAGTCTACGGTGTAGATTTTTATGAAACTTTTTCACCTGTTGCTCGTTTAGAAACTGTTAGACTAATTTTAGCTTTTGCAGCTCAAAAAGGATGGGATGTTTTTCAATTTGATGTTAAATCTGCATTTCTAAATGGATATTTGAATGAGGATGTCTATGTTGAGCAACCACAAGGATTTGTGGTCAAAGGAATGGAGGAGAAAGTCTATAAACTCAAGAAGGCACTATACGGACTGAAACAAGCACCACGGGCATGGTATAGTCGTCTTGACTCTTATCTTCTTAAACATGGATTTCATAGAAGTGATAATGAACCTACACTATATGTGAAGACACAAGGTAAAGATAAAATACTTATTGTTTGTGTATATGTGGATGACATAATCTACACGGATTCTTCTCTATCTCTTATTGAAAACTTTAGGACCATTATGATGACTGAATTTGAAATGTCAGATCTTGGATTGTTGCAATATTTTCTTGGTCTTCAGGTCCAACAAACATCAGATGGTATTTTTATTTCTCAAGAGAGGTATGCTTTCAACCTTCTCAATAAAATTTAGATGCAAAATTGTAAAGGATGTTCAACCCCAATGAATGCAAATGAGAAGCTGGTTCTAGAAGATGGCACAGAGAAAGCTGATGAAAAATACTTTAGAGGGCTTGTTGGTGGATTAATGTTCTTAACTCATTCTTGTCCTGACATTGTGTTTGCAGTAAGTCTGATATCAAGGTTCATGCATAATCCTTCCAAACATCATCTTGGAGCAGCAAAACGTATTCTCCGCTACGTTCGAGCAACCACGAACTATGGGATCTGGTATCATCCTTCCTCTCATTTTAATTTAGTTGGTTTTACTGACAGTGATTGGGCAGGTTCCTTAGACGACCGGAAGAGTACAAGTGGATTCATTTTCAACCTTGGTTCGGGTGCGGTTTCATGGATGTCAAAGAAGCAAGAAAGTACCGCCTTATCGTCTTCAGAAGCTGAGTATGTTGCTGCGACATCTACTGTCTGTCAAGCTATGTGGATGAGAAGAATCATGGAGGATTTGTTCGAGATTCAGACATCTCCAACACTTGTATACTGCGACAACAAGGCGGCAATATGTATGGCAAAGAATCCGTCCTTCCATGGCAGAACAAAGCATATTGAGCTCCGTTACCATTTCATACGTGAAGCTGTTACAAAAGGAGTCGTTGAACTGAAGTTCTGTCCTACAAATGATCAAATTGCCGATGGATTTACTAAGGCACTATCTTACGAGAAGTTTTTCAAATTCAGAAAGCTTCTTGGTGTAGTAGATTTTGAATCAAGGGGGAGTGTTGGAGTTTGATTCAAAACTAACGTTCACTTTTGAATTGTATGGCTATGCTTATTGGTAGGAGTAAGGACCAAGTAAATAGGAGTGGGCTTCTCCCAAATTCTAGTATTTTTTGTTTCTCTTCTTCAGCCTATTTAAAGCTTGTATCCGATTAAATAAAATACAGAGCATTGATAAAAAATAACTGAGCACATTCTCCCTTGCTATTGTGTTGCTACTCTCTGCTATTTGGTCTTTTGCTTTATGTTTGAGTATAACATGCGTTTATCTAACAATTGATATGCTTCCTTTGTGCACAACTCTTACTCCGTTATATGATGTTTCACAATCTCCACTACGTTGTATACATCACTAGCAATACAAAAAGATTGTGACACATAAAGTAGTCAAAGAATAACAGTTTGTGCATACATCATTACCCTTTCTTTCAACATTAGATAAAACACCAAGAGAACGAGAAATTACCCCATTCGCAGCTTTCGCTTTGTCCGTCTTTGAAACAACCCCAATGCACCTCATCTCCCCATCCACAACCGGCAACCCAGACACACTCTCGAAAAAACCATCGATATCCTCCAACGTCTGATCCGCCATCGCCGCCCTAATCTTCGTCGACATCACCTCCCCCAATAACGCCGTCGGCTTTGTCTAAATTCCCCAAAAATAAAATTAAAAGATTTATTTTAAAAAAATTGAAAAAAAATCAGAGAAATCAAGAAAGATACCTTATCGGAAATGATCTGAGTTTCGAGATAGGCACGGAGGTCGTCGAAACTGAGGAGCGAGAAGTTCTCCGGCCACTCGCCGGAGATGATCGCCTCCGGATTCTCGCCGAGTGATGGACGGAGATCGGAAGATCTGACGGTGCATTGAAGGGAGGGAGGGGCGCGGATTTTGAGGGAGAAAGTTGCGATCTTGGGAATGGAGATCGGAGGTAGGGTTTTGTGGGAGAAATGGGAGAGGAAGGCTCCGTTGAGATTCGTGCACGCCATTAGGATTAGTAGCTCTGGTTTCTCAATTCGGAAGAGATGAAGATGGAGCGAGGAAGAAGACGGAGTGAGTCTTTTCCAGGAAGTTCGTTAACGTTCTGGATTTCTGTCACGTGTGAGGTTGGAATGAGTTGGGCTCATTGAGCCGAGGAAATTCTATACGGGATGGCGCATAGGAAAACTGTAGCACGGATCACAGATTCACAGAGCGTTGGTAGAGTTTTTCTATCGTAACGGACGATTTAGGGATGAGCCTGCCTATCGGTGGAATTTTATGCGAGTGGCGTATAGGAATATGTTCAGGTGTGGGCACGCAACTGGATTTGCGAATGGGATCGAGTGGACCCCAAAGGTTGATCTCGATTGGAGATTGGGATGGGATTGGATAGAATCCTTGAAAGCCGTTCGATGTAAGCCATGTGGCGAATTGGGCGGTTGGATTTGATTACCTTGGGAGTTCGTACAATTCATATTGATCCGTATCCGTCCATTATATATCAAACTAGGCCTAAATTTCTAAAGGCCCAATCACTAACAAAAGAGCAAGTAATTTAAATGCAAGTATTATTGTAGCCCACTATGATATATATCTATAATATAACTTATATAGATAGTGTTTTTCTTTTTCTTTTTCTTTTTTGATAAATATTTATGTATAATTTTTGCATAAATATTTGGCCGATATCTATAATTGTAGTCTGAGAACACCTCGTATCTGAGAACACCTCGTATCGGCCGATGATAGGGCCCAGGTCCTACAAAAGCCCAACAGAAATAAAAGGCGTGGCCGAATGTCCAAATTGAGGCACAGTCCATTGGCATATAGGACGTTATGTACATTTATGCTACCGTACATGATCTCCTCATATAATTGACTACCCTATAGACGACGAGTTAATATTGTATTTGTTACTACAGATTAGTTTCTGAATGCAAATTGTTAGCCCTCAACCTTATCCTCCTCCTCGCGATCCACGTGTATGGCACCGACATAGCCGAAACCTCAAACTCGGACAGTTTGCAAGGCTAGATAACTGCAATTGAAGTATGGTGACTTGTCTTGTTTCCTTTGAACGTGACAAATGCATGCGATCCTCATTGCAACTCCCCCATGTGAAGACCTTCCTCAATGCTCATGTTTCCAACAGGGAATTCTAAGTATCTACCATATTAATTTCTATCTATGCATTGCATGTTACATATCTTGATAGATGTTCTTATATATATATATTGCATTGCATGTTATACATATCTTGATCATGTTGCGTCTCGCATAGTGATATATCTGTTAAAAGTCATAAATATGTATCACCTGCTTCATAATTAATGTAACGAGAAGAAGAAAACAAGCAAAGTCATACCTAATTGAGGCCAGCTATCTCAACTATAGCTTGTGCATCATAACTAATGTCGAAAAAAAGTTGTGGTTGCGATGGCAATGCAAATCTTTGTTATACACGAGGGGGGTTCAAATTCACATTGCTGACTGGAATAAGATTTTCTTGTGCTTTAACAAAAAAGTGTTGGGATTGGGGCGTCAACAAACGCCCTCTGGTCACAATGGAACTAATTTAAACAATGAGAAAGTCGAAGTAGACGAGGCAAATAAATTGAGTAAGTAAGTAGATCCATCAAACTAACACAAACACAACAACGATGACTTATCCCGGTTAGTTTTTGCTTAATCCGGAAAAAAATATAGGGAGATCTGATATTCAATTAAAAGAGATTACAAGAAGTTATTGATTCACTTGACACAAGAAATTAAACTCACCCACCAAGAACTATCTCTCTCTCTCTCTCGAGCCTCTCTTTGCAATGGAGAAAAAAATCTATGAAGTACTCTCTCTCATATTAGAGGAGTTTACAATATATATAGAAAACCTAGGTCTAATCTTGATCCTCAGTCGTCCGATAAAATCTGAAAAAGAAGTAACTGAATAGGAGCCACACGATCTGACTTGGAGTTGAAAATTGGGTTGAACCGACCTAACAAATCGAATCCCAAAAATGAATCAGCACCGCGGACGGTCAACCGTCCTACAAGACCGGTCGACTGTACCACTCTCTGACTTCCTAGTACAACGAGCGGTCGGGGGTGCAGTCGGGGAGTGCGGTCGACTGTCACCATGACCGATCGACCGCAACTATCCTGCACCTGCTGTTGCTACTGTTCTCCTTCTACTCGCTTCGACGCTTTGACCTCTGTGCTTCATTTACCTTCTTTTAATCGGAACGAGTATACAAGACACAATCCTAACAAACTCCACCTTGGATTGCATACGAGTACTATCACGTAATGTGTTACTTATCTCCAAACTCTAGCAAATTCCACTTGCAAAAAAAAATTAGAACAATAGCTTCTTCTTCTAGTTGAAATGATCTCTACCCAATCTCACCAAATCTAGTGCAGCCCTTTAAAGGCCCACCTCTGTAGATGTACTCACGAAGTTGCCAAAATCCTCACGAATTCCACCTACCCTTAGGCTTTCCCCACATCTCAACGATATTCGAACGTCGTAATCTTGTCTCGATGAATCTAGTTACGGCAAACTAGCCAAGCTTGCAGAAATAACGGGAAAAGGAGCAATACTTGCGCAAGTATTTCGAATTCCCCAAAGCTTGTAGAGATTGTTTTAGCTTGGCCCAACCATTCTCATACCTCTAATCACCTTACGACGACCCTGAAAAACAGACAGAACTCCACCTCGAGATGTGTACCTGCAGCCCCGTGCATCAAGAGTTTCCAAGAAAATCAGATTCTGTTTCAGCAGAGAAATATGCAAAACATCTCTTAAAATGAACATGTGTAGACCTGGCATCTTCAACTCAACTGTCCCCTCACCCACTACTTCACAAATCTCTCCAGTTTTCTTTGTCACACAACGCCCCGTAGTAGACTTATAAGTAGAAAACAACTCCCTCTCAGAGCAAATATGAAAAGAACTCCCCGAGTCAAGAAACCAACTAGAATCCACTTCTAAAGAATTTAAAACAAGAAGACACGAATCGCCTGAATCAAAGGCACTAACCACATTTGCAGCTGAACTCCTGTTCTTTGCGCTCTCCTAATTCTGCAATTTCCAACAGTCTTTCTTGATATGCCCTGCCCTCTTGCAATATTGGCAACAGATCGAATCCTTTTGCAAAGCACTTTGTCTTCTCTCCGAAGGACCATCCACTGCTAGACAACTTGTAGGAATAGACGATGAAGATTTATGGGTCTGCTTTCTCAGTTGATTTTTCTTCAATACTTTGATTACACCATCTACTGAAATACTCTCCTTGGCAGATCTACCTGTAGCATGGTCGTGATCAAAGGCTTTGTTCAGGTGTGGGCACGCAACTGGATTTGCGAATGGGATCGAGTGGACCCCAAAGGTTGATCTCGATTGGAGATTGGGATGGGTAGGGCTGTAAATCGGACCGGACGGGATCGGACAACCATATGCTCAAGTTCGGACCGAAATTTTACTCGGACGGGTTTATGTCCGGCTCGGTCTAGGCCGGACAAAATTTTTATAGTCCGGACTCGGTTCGATAAAATATCGGACCGCAATAATACTCGGACGGACTTATGTCCGGCTCGAGCTCGGTAAAGAATCGGACCTAATAATTTGTTCGAGTTCGGTTCGTATAACAGTTCGGACGGTCCATAGTCAGACCATTTCTCGAACCGGACTCGAACGGACGACGGACCGTCCTGTTCATTTTACACCCCTAGGGATGGGATTAGAGAGAATCCTTGAAAGCCGTTCGATGTAAGCCATGTGGCGAGTTGGGCGGTTGGATTTGATTAGGTTGGGAGTTCGTACAATTCATATAGATCCGTATCCGTCCATTATATATCAAACTAGGCCTAAATTTCTAAAGGCCCAATCACTAACAAAAGAGCAAGTAATTTAAATGTAAGTATTATTGTAGCCCACTATGATATATATCTATAATATAACTTAATAGAGTGTGTTTTTCTTTTTCTTTTTTGATAAATATTTATGTATAATGTTTGCAGAAAAATTTGGCCAATATATAATTGTAGTCTGAGAACACCTCGTATTGGCCGATGATAGGGCCCAGGTCCTACAAAAGCCCAACAGAAATAAAAGGCGTGGCCGAATGTCCAAATTGAGGCACAGTCCATTGGCATATAGGACGTTATGTACATTTATGCTACCGTACATGATCTCCTCATATAATTGACTACCCTATAGACGACGAGTTAATATTGTATTTGTTACTACAGATTAGTTTCTGAATGCAAATTGTTAGCCCTCAACCTTATCCTCCTCCTCGCGATCCACGTGTATGGCACCGACATAGCCGAAACCTCAAACTCGGACAGTTTGCAAGGCTAGATAACTGCAATTGAAGTATGGTGACTTGTCTTGTTTCCTTTGAACGTGACAAATGCATGCGATCCTCATTGCAACTCCCTCCATGTGAAGAGCTTCCTCAATGCTCATGCTTCCAACAGGGAATTCTAAGTATCTACCATATTAATTTCGATCAATGCATTGCATGTTACATATCTTGATTGATGTTCTTATATATATTGCATTGCATGTTATACATATCTTGATCATGTTGCGTCTCGCATAGTGATATCTCTGTTAAAAGTCATGTATCACCTGCTTCATAATTAATGTAACGAGAAGAAGAAAACAAGCAAAGTCATACCTAATTGAGGCCAGCTATCTCAACTATAGCTTGTGCATCATAACTAATGTCGGAAAAAAGTTGTGGTTGCGATGGCAATGCAAATCTTTGTTATCCACGAGCGGGTTCAAATTCACATTGCTGACTGGAATAAGATTTTCTTGTGCTTTAACAAAAAAGTGTTGGGATTGGGGCGTCACAGTGGAACTAATTTAAACAATGAAAAGGCCGAAGTAGACGAGGCAAATAAATTGAGTAAGTAAGTAGATCCATCAAACTAACACAAACACAACAACGATGACTTATCCCGGTTTGTTTTTGCTTAATCCGGAGAAAAATATAGGGAGATCTAATATTCAACTAAAAGAGATTACAAGAAGTTACTGATTCACTTGACACAAGAAATTAAACTCACCCACCAAGAACTATCTCTCTCTCTCTCTCGAGCCTCTCTTTGCAATGGAGAAAAGAATCTATGAAGTACTCTCTCTCATATTGGAGGAGTTTACAATATATATAGAAAACCTAGGTCTAATCTTGATCCTCAGTCGTCCGATAAAACCTGAAAAAGAAGTAACTGAATAGGAGCCACACGATCTGACTTGAAGTTGAAGATTGGGTAGAACCGACCTAACAAATCGAATCCCAAAAATGAATCAGCACCGCGGACGGTCAACCGTCCTACAAGACCGGTCGACCGTACCACTCTCTGACTTCCTAGTACAACGAGCGGTCGGGGGTACAGTCGGGGGTGCGGTCGACTGTCACCATGACCGGTCCACCGCAACTATCCTGCACCTGCTGTTGCTGCTGTTCTCCTTCTACTCGCTTCGACGCTTCGACCTCCGTGCTTCATATTACCTTCTCTTAATCGGAACAACGAGTATACAAGACACAATCCTAACAAACTCCACATTGGATTGCATACGAGTGCTATCACATGATGTGTTACTTATCTCCAAACTCTAGCAAATTCTACTTGCAAAGAAAACTTAGAACAATAGCTTCTTCTTCTAGTTGAAATGATCTCTACCCAATCTCACCAAATCTAGTACAGCCCTTTAAAGGCCCACCTCCATAGATGTACTCACGAAGTTGCCAAACTCCTCACGAACTCCACCTACCCTTAGGCTTTTCCCACCTCTCGACGATATTCGAACGTCGTGATCTTGTCTCGATGAATATAGTCACGGCAAACTAGCTGAGCTTGCGGAAATAACGGGAAAATGAGCAATACTTGCTCAAGTATTTCGAATTCTCCAAAGCTTGTAGAAATTGTTTTGGCTTGGCCCAACCATTCTCATACCTCTATTCACCTTACGACGACCCTGAAAAATAGATAGAACTCTACCTCGAGATGTGTACCTGCAGCCCCATGCATCAAGAGTTCCCAAGAAAATCAGATTCTGTTTCAGCAGAGAAATATGCAAAACATCCCTTAAAGTGAACATGTGTAGACCTGACATCTTCAACTCAACTGTTCCCTCACCCACTACTTCACAAATCTCTCCAGTTTCCGTTGTCACACAACGCCCCGTAGTAGACTTATAAGTAGAAAATAACTCCCTCTCGGAGCAAATATGAGAAGAACTCCCCGAGTCAAGAAACCAACTAGAATCCACTTCTAAAGAATTTAAAACAAGAAGACACGAATCGCCTGAATCAAAGGCACTAACCACATTTGCGGCTGAACTCCCGTTCTTAGTGCTCTCCTAATTCTGCAATTTTCAACAGTCTTTCTTGATATGCCCTGGCCTCTTGCAATATTGGCAACAAATCGAATCCTTTTGCAAAGCACTTTGTCTTCCCTCCAAGGACCATCCACTGCTAGACAACTTGTAGGAATAGACGATGAAGATTTATGGGTCTGCTTCCTAAGTTGATTTTTCTTCAATGCTTTGATTACACCATCTACCGAAATACTCTCTTTGGTAGATCTACTGTGTAGCATGGTCGTGATCAAAGGCTCGTACGAATCCGGTAGTGAATACATCAGGTTGAAAGCTTTATCTTCCTCACACACATCTGCGTTGATCGCCTTTAGTTCAGATAATACCTTATTAAACTCTGTAATGTGGTCTTGGAGATCGGTGCTTTCTTCATAAATAAACGGAACAACTTTCTCTTTCAATGCATCCGATCTAATAACAACGAACCAGAGTAGTCAGTTATGAGTCTTTCCCACAGACTCGTCACGTCAGTTTCTTCAAGAAATCTGTACTTGACCTCGTCCGCAAGGAAAGTCGGATTAGACTTATGGCTCTTTCGCGAATATCTTCCCAAACGTCATCCTTCATATCAGTTGGCTTTTTCTTCTTCTTTACTACTAACTGCAACCGTTCTTGAACAATCAGTCTTCCAAAGATTGAAATTGATCTTACTATCAAACTGCTTGATCTTCAAAATACTGTGGCTTGTCATCTTAACCAAGAAACTCGACAACCTGAAGCTCTGATACCAGTTGTTGGGATTAGGGCATCAACAAACGCCCTCTGTTCGCAGCGGAACTAATTAGAGCAATGATAAAGTCGAAGTAGACGAGGCGAATAAATTGAGCAAGTAAGTAGATCCACCAAACTAACACAAATACAACAACAATGACTTATCCCGGTTAATTTTTGCTTAATCCGGAAAGAAATATAGGGAGATCTGATATTCAACTAGAAGAGATTACAAGGAGTTACTGATTCACTTGATACAAGGAATTAAACCCACCCACCAAGAACTATCTCTCTCTCAAGCCTCTCTTTGCAATGGAGAAAATAAACTATGATGTACTCCCTCTCATATTGGAGGAGTTTACAATATATATAGAATAATAGAAAGAAAACCTAGGTCTAATCTGTTGTGCGGAATACAAATCAAACCAACAATCAAACGAGAGAAACAGCGAGAAAACACAGAAAAGCAAGCAACACAAGAACACAAGATTTACGTGGTTCGGCAAAACGATGCCTACATCCACAAGGGGCGGTTGGGGTTTCTTTACTATGTTCTCCAATGGGCAAACAAAGCCTTTACAAGAGATGACGGCTTAAAAATCCGAATAAGGTGTTACAATTTACAAAACCCTAACGGGTGTATTTATAGGGAAACTATTGGGCCTTTCGAATTGGGCCGAATCTGGATCCAAAACCCGCCGACAGTCGACTGGTCGAGTTACCAGTCGACTGGTACTTCCTTCGGGACAGTCGACTGCTGCTGCTGTATCTTTAGTCTTTGAAAACTCTTCTCTGGACAGTCGACTGCTCCTCCATCCAGTCGACTGAAGCTCTGAAACTTTCGAACACTGCATATACCAAATACCAGAATCGAGCCATTATCCTACAATCTCCACCTTGGCGAGATCTTCCAAGTATCCAACAATCTCCACCTTGGTGAAATCTTCCAAGTAGCCCAAGCAATCTCCACAAATACTCCAAAACAACTGCTCATCACCAAATGTAACAAAAACAAACTCCACCTTAGTATGATATCACATACTAACCAAACCAATAGCAAAGCACTATCCCAATCGCCCATGCCAAATTATCAAACATGCAAAATATTAGCCAGGTTCATGCAATGCTTGAACTTGGCTGCCCCAACAATTTTGGTCAACATATCAGCAGGATTTTTAGCTGTTCCAATCTTCACCAAATGAATATCACCATCCTTTATCAAATCACACACAAAATGATAACGGACATCAATATGTTTGGTCCTCGAATGATGAACTTGGTTCTTCGCTAAATGAATAGCACTCTGACTGTCACAGTGTACCTCCATCTTTTTCCGATGAATTCCCAAGCTCTTCAAAAGTCCATGAATCCAAATGGCTTCCTTCATGGCCTCAGCAACCGCCATGTATTCAGCCTCAGTAGTAGACAACGCTATAGTGGACTGCAAATTTGACCTCCAACTTATAGGTGCTCTAGCCATAGTAAACAAATAGCCTATAGTAGACCGCCTCTTATCTAGATCACCTGCATAGTCCGAATCAACATAACCCACCAATAACCTGCTAATAATGTCATCCCTTTCAAACTTCAAACCCACATCTGTGGTGCCACTTATGTACCTCAAAATCCATTTAGCTGCTTGCCAATGCTCTTTGCCTGGATCATGCATATATCGACTAACCATACTCACCACCTGAGAGATGTCTGGTCGAGTACAAACCATAGCATACATCAAACTGCCAACCACGCTAGTGTAAGGTACATTAGCCATATACTGTCTCTCTTCATCTGTACTTGGAGACTGAGAAGCACTAATTCTGAAATGAGGAGCTAAGGGTGTACTGACTGGTTTAGTTTTCTCATCTATACCAAACTGTTTCAGCACCTTCAAAAGATATTGCTTCTGTGTCAAACTTACTATGCCCTTTGCTCTGTCTCTAGCTATCTCCATCCCAAGTATCTTCTTGGCTTCACCAAGATCCTTCATCTCGAACTCAGAACTCAACTGATTCTTCAAATTTTGAATCTCCTTAGCATTTTTAGAGGCAATCAACATATCATCCACATATAATAACAGATATATAAAAGAACCATTCTGCAACTTCCTAAAGTAGACACAATGATCATACTCACTTCTGGAATATCCCTGCACTTTCATAAACTGATCAAACCTCAAATACCACTGCCTTGGAGATTGCTTCAATCTATAGAGAGACTTCTTCAACCTGCAAACACAATTTTCCTTCCCAGCTGTCTTAAACCCATCTGGCTGCAACATATAAATTTCTTCATCTAGATCCCCATGTAAGAACGCAGTCTTCACATCCATCTGTGTCAATTCAAGATCAAACTGTGCTACCAATGCTAACAAAATCCGAATAGAAGGATGCTTCACAACTGGAGAGAACACTTCATTATAGTCAATACCTTCCTGTTGAGCATACCCCTTTGCAACTAGTCTAGCCTTGAACCGAACACTGCCTTTTGGACCTTCTTTCTTCGTATACACCCACTTGCAACCAATTGCTTTCTTCCCCTTTGGTAGTTGCACTAGATCCCAAGTCTTATTCTTATGAAGAGAGTTCATCTCTTCATCCGTAGCAACTTTCCAATCTGCATTTTCTGAACTTCTAGTAGCTTCTTTGAAGTTGGAGGGAACTTCATCATCCACAATGGGAAGAGCAAATGCAACTGTATCTGTAAAACGAGATGGTCGTTTGATATCTCTTCTTTGCCTTCTTACTGCAATTGATTCTACCTGCTGGATAGGAACTTCTTCATCATTCTCAGTATCAACCACATCATCTTCATCTTGGACAGGAACAGGATTTTCAACTGACAACTTTTCTAACTCCACCTGTTGGAGAACTCTCCTACCAGTCGACTGGTTATTGCCAACAGTCGACTGTCCCGAGCTCCCACTCTTCTGCTGTTCAGGACCACCAGTCGACTGCTCCTGTACACCAGTCGACTGTCCCGAGATTCTGCTACTCACCTGTTGGAGAACTGTCCCACTCTTCTGCTGCTCACCAGTCGACTGTCCTATACCACCAGTCGACTGTCCCGAGCTGATCATGCTGGTCTCATCAAAAGTCACATCTCTGCTAATTACTAACTTCTTTTGTTCTGGACACCACAACCTGTAACCTTTGACACCAGTACTAAAACCAACAAATATAGCCTTTTTGGCTCTTGCATCAAGTTTAGTTTCAGTTACATGAAAATAAGCAGGACAACCAAATATATGCAAAAAACTATAATCAGATGCAGGTTTACCACTCCATACCTCAATAGGCGTCTTGCCTTCAAGTGCTGCTGATGGTAAACGGTTGACAATGTGACTTGCATATATAACAGCTTCTGCCCAAAATGTCTTCTTCAATCCAGACTGTGCTAACATACATCTCACCTTCTCAAGTAAGGTTCTGTTCATCCTTTCTGCAACCCTATTTTGCTGTGGAGTCTTCCTAACTGTGAAGTGCCTCGGGATCCCTTCATCTTCACACAATTTCAGAAACGGATCATTCTTATATTCCCCTCCATTATCTGACCTCAGAACCTTAATCTTCCTACCAGTCTGATTTTCAACTTTCTTCTTCCAACTTGTGAACAATGTCAAAACTTCATCTTTATGCTTCATGGTTGATATGGCTAAAAATGGGATTTAATCGGAACCGTCCAAATCAGGCACGAATCTTGAGACCTGAGGGTAAAACGGTAATTTCACCCACAAGAGGACCAAAACGGGTATTGGATCTGCCCTCCTAGGGCCCAATGATCCGCGAATGGATCCGCCAACAAGAGGGCACGGATCTCAACCCGCTGCGCTCCCAATCCAACAAGGCAGAGTCAGGATTCCTGATTAAACACGATCAACGACCCTGATGGACATCTACCTTTTCACTGGGATTTGGGGATTAAAATTCCTTAACTGATTACAGGGAATATACCTTATCAGATTACATACCTTATCTGACTACGAGGAATATTCCTTATCTAATCACGGGGATTACATTCCTAAAACCATTCCCTAAGACGCCTATAAATACCCTTGACCCATCTCCATTAACAGGTAATCAACTCTTCACCAGTTTTTACGCTCCTTCATAATCTCTTCGATTACTGACTTGAGCGTCGGAGGGTGCGTCGCCGGGATCCCCCCCGGTGTCTCGCACTTTTTGCAGGTGCACGGCAGGAACGACGAACGAGGCCCGACGGAACAGGTACGCAGGTTTTCCTATTCAGTTTCCCCAAGAATCCACAAGTTCTATCTGTTTGCCCCCACACCAAATTTAGCGGCAACAGATTGGCGCCGTCTGTGGGAAACTAACGAATAGGGACCTCTCCTCTTCCCGGTGAACAGGTTCTCTCCTACCATGCCGCCTCGCAAAGTTAGATCCAGGGGCTCCAACCGAGCGCCCAACCCTGACCAGCAAGAAGTCCATCCTGATCCCGCTCAGCAACAAGGGCAACTCCCTCCTACCATGGAAGAACCGCTTCAACAGAACCCCCCTCCTGATCCAAAGGGTCCTAACCCTCAGAAACAGCCTCTTCACCAAGAGAACCTCTCCATCCACAACGCCTCCAGTGCCTCCATGGCCTCCCATCATCCCCGAGCCTCTGGTCGCCACGATGCCCATCCCAAACGCCCGGAGGATAAGGACCTTCGACGCCATCTGGACGAAAAGCGGGCTCGGGGAGAGGCCTCCCGCCAAGAGCGATCCCCCCGACACCGGGGACACAGGGGGTCCCCCGCCCGAAGAGGGAGAAAAGACTCCCCCGATCACTACCGAAGGAGGCACTCTCCCGCAGGTCGGCAGCAGCATCGGGACAATGAGGCACCCATCACCCGTGCCGAGTTCCAGCAATTCCAAGCAATGGTACAACAGGCCCTCAATCTTCGTCAGAATCCCAATGAGCCGAGGGCCCCCTCCCCTCCTCCGGTCCGGAGCCCTCGCCAACGTTCCCCTTCTCCTCGACCCGCTCCTACCAATTCCAGGCGCACCCCAAGTCCTCGTCGTTCCCGAAGCTACCGTCGCCGCAGCCCTCGCTCCCTATCTTACGAAGACGAGTCCCGTGGCTCGGCAGATCACCGCCGGAGAGATGACACCATGAACCGCCGCCTGAACGAGGTGGAAAAACTCTTGGGACAAATAAACCGAGAAGAAGAACTCAGGGGGAGGACCCTCCGTCCTAGCCGACCCCCGTTCTCCCGGACCATAGTGGATACTCCTGTTCCCTTCGGCTTCAAACCTCCCCAGTTCGAGAACTACACTGGGGAGACCGATCCAGTTGACCACATCGAAGGCTTTAAGACTTTGATGCTCCTCCATCAAGCGTCCGATGCCCTCCTCTGCAAGACATTCCCTGCAACTCTGAAAGGCCCGGCTCGAGAATGGTACTCTCGTCTTGCCCCGGCGTCAATATTCTCCTTCGAACAGTTCGAGACCCTGTTCATCACCCATTTCGTCAGCAGCCGAAGGACCGAGAAAACCAGCATCTCACTATTGCACCTCCGTCAGCAAAAGGGGGAAAAATTGAGGGACTACGTGAAGAGATTCACAGCCGAGGCCAGAACCATCGCATCCCTCGACCAATCCGTCGCTACCGCAGCATTCCAATCCAACATTCTCAATTCCAACCTCCGCTCCTCCCTTGCCAAGAAACCCCCACATGACTTTTCCGACCTTCTTCTTCGCACCGAAAAGTACATTCGGGCCGAAGAGGCCGAGCGACCCCCCAACTGGGAAGCGCCCGCCTCCGGACTCAAAAGGAAGGGGGCAGAAGAAGAAGGAGCCAAAAAGCTCCAGAAGGATAATGCCGGCCAGCGCCGACCTCCCCCTAGATTTGAGAAGTTCACTCCCCTCAACGCTAACCTCTCGGCCATCTTCATGGAGGTCGAAAAAGACGGGGTCTTGCCTCCAGCTCCCAAAATGAATACTCCCGCCAAGAGAAGAGATAAAGAGAAATGGTGCCGCTATCACCGGGACCACGGGCATGACACCAACGACTGCCGTGCTCTGAGAAACGAGATCGAAGCCCTTATCCAGAGGGGACAGCTGACGAAGTTTGTAAAAAAGGACCGAGCCGAGCCCCCTCTCCCGCCTCGAGGGGCTAACAAGCGTCCGGAAAGAGAAGAGACGCCAGACTTCGAGGAAGAGCGAGTCCTCCACCTCATCCATGGGGGTCCGATGGGAGGCTTCTCGAACTCCTCCCGAAAAGCGTTTATCAGAGAGGTCAATTCAGTCCGAACCACGCCTCCTCCCAAGGGCCTCGGAGTGCCAGTTACCTTCTCCGACGAAGACCTCGAGGGAGTCCGTATCCCGCATTGTGACGCTCTCGTCATTAGCCTCCACATGGCAAATTTCAAAGTGGAGAGAATCTTAGTCGATAACGGCAGCTCCGTCAACATCCTATTCCTCTCCGCTTTCAAAGGCCTAAAGCTCTCCAGAGACAGACTCAAACCCGCCGGTTACACTCTCCATGGGTTCACGGGGGTTCCGGTAACTATAGAAGGGGTGATCACCCTCGATGTAACTGCCGGACAAACCCCTACCACCAGAACGGAGCCAATGGACTTCATGGTAGTGGATGTTCCCGCTGCCTACAACGTCATTTTGGGCAGGCCAGGCCTCGCGGCTCTGGAAGCAGTCCCCTCGGCATATCATCTGAAGATGAAATTTCCCACCCGATCCGGGGTCGGAGAAGTAAGGGGAAATCAGGAGCAGGCCCGGAAATGCTACATGACTTCGACCCTTGGGCCCGTCCTCTCTCTAGAGACCCTGGAAATTCTCCAAGATTCCACAAGACCGACCTCCGAGCCAGCGGACGAACTGGAGGAGGTGCTCTTCTCCGAACAAGAGCCGACCCGCAAGTTCTTCGTAAGCAAGGCCCTCCCGTCCGCCCTATACTCAGATATTGTGGAATGCATCCGAGACAATCAAGACCTCTTCGCATGGTCCGCGGCTGACATGCCCGGTATCTCTGAAGAGCTCTTAGTTCACCGCTTGAGTGTTGATCCGGGGTCCAAACCGGTTCAGCAGAAGAGGCGTAAGTTCGCCCCCGAGCGACAGCTCGCTATTAAAGAAGAGGTAGATAAATTGCTGAAGGCCCGATTCATACAGGAGGTAAACTACCCTGAATGGTTATCGAACGTAGTGATGGTGAAGAAGTCCAACGGAACATGGAGAATTTGCATTGATTTCACCGACCTCAACAAAGCCTGTCCCAAAGACCCCTTCCCTCTACCGAGCATCGACACTCTGATTGACGCAACCTCGGGACATGAGCTTCTAAGCTTCATGGACGCTTTCTCTGGTTACAATCAGATAAGGATGTTCCCGCCAGATATCCCAAAGACGTCTTTTGTAACCGACCAAGGCCTTTATTGCTACAGGGTCATGCCATTCGGCCTAAAGAACGCAGGGGCAACATACCAGCGCCTCGTCAACAAAGTTTTTCAGGCTCAGATCGGCAGAAACATGGAAGTGTATGTCGATGACATGCTGGTGAAAAGCATCCGAGGTGCTGATCATGTGACCGACCTCCAAGAAGCATTTGGGACACTCGAGAGTGACGACGCTTGTCCCCGGAGCGCGACCCCAAGCCGGCAAACTGGGACGTATCCTCGGCACCGCTCCTGGTAGCTACGCCAACAGACGCCCCGCTCGAGGAGATTGCCACCGAGCTCTGCGCGTCCCCCGGGCTTGGTTGGCCGATCCGCTGACGGGTCGCCATCTCATAGAAAGTAATGCCCCGCTCACTCTCAGCACGAGTGCATGACGTGCTTCGAACGTTGATCGGCCCTGAATGTGGCTTCAGACGAGCCACTTCCGCCTCCAACTCTGAGATCCTGTCCCGCAACGAGTCGTCTTTAACGTCGACTTCAAAACGTGGGGGTATCGCAGAGTCCGGCACTCCAGATCGACTAGCGACGAGGCGCCGAAGGTGGGTGACTTCGATGCTTTTATCCACCGTCGCCCTCTTGAGCGCTTCGACTTCAGCAGTCAACTCGACTCGTTCAGTCGTCAACCTGGCCACCTCGGCCGTTAGCCCCTCGCCCTCACTCCGGAGCTTCGCCTCTACAGACTGCAGATGCTGTATCTCGGAAAGCAACTCGTCCTTCTCCGCTGTTATTTTGGACAAATTATGACGAATGCACTGAACACGAATCTCATTACTGAAATCAGTGGGCAAGTGTTCACCTTCGGGTATGAGCTCGGCGATTCGGCTTTCCAAACGACGAATCTCGATATCACGCCGGCCAAGGACGAGCTGGAGATGCTTCCTCTCGCTCTCGGCTCGGCGCAATCCGAGCTCGACGTCATAAAGTTTCTCCCTACACCTAGCCAGACACAGCCTCGTCGCCCCTAGGCCGGCTTCGGCTTTAACCTCCTCGTCCGGGTAGGAAAGCTCGACGCCTTGGGGGATCACCATAAGCTGCAAAGAAATCGTAGCAATCAGCGAAAACGTTGAGCGTGGCCGAAGCACCACACTTGGAAAAATTTTCATCTCTAAAAACAAAGTCTGACAGTTCGGCAAAAAAGGGGGCATAAAACAGAAATTTCCGAACACCAACACTTGCAAAAATTTTGATTTCATTTACGTCAAAAGAAGCGGTGGCCAGTCCGCTATTAGGCATTACAAAGTTCGGTAAAAAAAAAAAAAGCAGAAACAGCCAAAAACAATAAAAGGAGAGGCGGATCAGTGCTCGACCTCTTTCCCCGGGCGACGAGGCGGAGTAGGGGTCGACTTCGCCGAAGGAGACGCCGCCGCCAGTGGAGTGGCCGTGACGCTCGGGACCTCGCCGGTAACCCCGGCATCGGCCTCAGCGCCGTCCTCCTCCTCCTCCTCTTCTTCCCCTTCGGACTCGGGGTCGAAGCCCTCGACGTGTCCGGGGAAGAGTCGCCATCCCGAGACGTCCACCCCGGGGTACGCCTCTCGCACCCGGTCGAGGGCAGTGGCGAAGGCTTTCGCCATGTTCTGCGCGAGGTACCCCTGGGCCTTCTTCAAGGTGGCGTCCTCCACCTCCTTCACAGCCGCCGCCTGCTTCGCCTCGGCCTCGGCCACCTGATTGGCCGACCCCTCCTTCTCCCGACGCAGCTCGTCCTCCAGCCTCTTCACTTCGGCCTCGAGGTGCTGAATCCTCGCAGACCGGCCTTCATGCTCGACTCGGAGCTTGTCGAGCTGGTTCGACATCCGAGCCTTCTCGTTCCGAGCCTGGTCGGACTCCTGCTTCAGCTCCTTCTCGAGGGCGGTCAGCCGTTCGGTGAGGTGGCCGAAGTGGACGACGATCTGCAAGGGGAAGAAGAAGAACTCAGAGAGTTAGAAAAAATTTTTGTGATTCAAGATGAAATGAATGAAGGGAACTCGGGACTTACCGATACCGCCGAACGAGCGATCTCGATCACGTCGTCGCCCTGCCGCCCCGCGTCCATGGCGGCGCGGTCCTTCGGAGTGGCGAGATGCTTGACAGCCTGCATACTCGCCAACGAGTTCCCGAGGAACCCATCGTGCCTCCGGACCTGCCAGTCCGGAATGTGGATCCGCTTGTGCTCCTCCGTCAGGAGCTCCTCGCCTGCTACGGTTAGCGGCGGGGTCGGCATGGCGAGCGCGGCAGCAATGGGGAAATCCCCCTCAGGAGCAGTAGCCGAAGGCCCCGCCACGGTGACGACCGGGTCGTCAACAACCTCCACCGCCTGGTCGGGTGCCGCAATCCTCGGCACCTTCGAAGCCGAGGGCAGCTTCGACGCGACCCTCTTCCGCTTCCTCGGCGCCTTACTGGCGAGCCCAGCCCGGAGCGCCAACACCGCTTCGTAGTCCATAGATTCTACATCAAATAAAAAAAAAATGATGATTAGCACAAAAGAAGAACAGGACAACAAGTACAAAAAAAGAGAACTTGGCGAAAAGCCGCGTACTAGGATCTACGCGGCCGAGCCCTCCCCTGTAAAGAACGTCTTCCGTCAAATCTTTCCAGTCGTACTTCGGCCGGTCGAGAAGGGTCCGAACCGCCGCTTCCTCTTCTACTGAGAGTCTCGGCAGCGCCGTCGCCCTCTTGGTCACCCCCTCTGCCCAATTGGTGGGGATCGGCCAGGCCTCTCGACTCCGCACGACGACCCACTTCTCTCGCCAATGCTTGATGGAGTCTGGGCAAACCACGAGCCTGCCGCCGTGCCTCGGAGTCAGATAATACCGGTACTCCGACTTGTTCCCTTGGTGGAGCCGGTATATCGTCCGAAGCACGTTCAGCTGCGGTTCGATCCCCGCGGCCTGGCAATGAAGGACGAAGCCATTAATCACTCGCCACGCGTTCGGCATGAGCTGGATAGGGCAGACCCCATACCAGCTCACCACGGTAATTGCGAACGCGTGGAGAGGTAGCCGGGCGCCGGCGATAAAGGCGTCCACCGGCCAGCAACACATGGTCACTGGCAGCGGCGAATTGGCCCAAACTCCGGGGCCCGGCAACATGATTTCGTACTCCTCCGGGATGAAAAAAGCATCCCGGATCGCCACCAACTCCTCCTCGCGAAGGATCGACGCTGCATCATCCGCCTCCGTCGTCTCCCTCGCCTCATTCTCCTCGAAGGTCCTCTCCCTCCCATGGACAATCCGCTCGGCCTGGTCCTTCGGGAGCTCCCTGACCCTATGCAGACCCGTCAACGGACCCGGTAGCTGTCCGAACTCCCCCATCCTCTTCGGCTCCTCGACGATGGAATCCTTCCCGAACACCTTCCCCTTGGGCGGGTTCGGAGACGAGGCCTCGGCGCCTTGAAGGGAGGGCTCGGACCAAGAGACTTCATCTGAGACAGAAGCTACAGACATAACTTATAAATTTACCTTGAAAGGAAGGAGAGCCGAAAAACCTCGCCTGAGACAAACGCCGGTGCCGGAGAAACTCGTCTGAGACACTAAAGAACGCCTGAGCAAATGAGAGGAGAAGTGAGAAATGAGGGGGGGGGGTTGAGGATTTATAGAAGAGGGGCACGCCCCACGAGGCTAATGGGCTTGTACGACCGGCCCATCTAAACCAAGCGGCGGAGCGATCCCAATCGTCACCTCGTTAACCGCAGCGAATCATGAGATGCATTTAATGCTATCCCATCTGATGGAATCCCAGAGGTCACAGCATTTAATGGGCGTCCCATCTGTCAGGGTTGTCAGAATTGTCAGAATTGTCAGACGTTCAAATGGCGCACAGAAGAGACAAACTCACATAAACGACAAGTCTGCACGTTCGGCACCCACTGCCGAGCATTCGTGACACCGACCCCGTTATAGGGGAAAAAGTCACGCTCGGCACCCACTGCCGAGCATTCGTGACACCGACCCTGTTATAGGGGAAAAAGTCACGCTCGGCACCCACTGCCGAGCATTCGTGACACCGACCCTGTTATAGGGGAAAAAGTCACGCTCGGCACCCACTGCCGAGCATTCGTGACACCGACCCTGTTATAGGGGAAAAAGTCACGCTCGGCACCCACTGCCGAGCATTCGTGACACCGACCCCGTTATAGGGGAAAAAGTCACGCTCGGCACCCACTGCCGAGCATTCGTGACACCGACCCTGTTATAGGGGAAAAAGTCACGCTCGGCACCCACTGCCGAGCATTCGTGACACCGACCCTGTTATAGGGGAAAAAGTCACGCTCGGCACCCACTGCCGAGCATTCGTGACACCGACCCTGTTATAGGGGAAAAAGTCACGCTCGGCACCCACTGCCGAGCATTCGTGACGCCGACCCTGTTATAGGGGAAAAAGTCACGCTCGGCACCCACTGCCGAGCATTCGTGACACCGACCCTGTTATAGGGGAAAAAGTCACGCTCGGCACCCACTGCCGAGCATTCGTGACACCGACCCTGTTATAGGGGAAAAAGTCACGCTCGGCACCCACTGCCGAGCATTCGTGACACCGACCCTGTTATAGGGGAAAAAGTCACGCTCGGCACCCACTGCCGAGCGTTCGTGACACCGACCCTGTTATATGGAAAAAACAGGTTCGGCACCGCTGCCGAGCGTTCGTGGCACCGACCCTCTTATAGGGGAAAAACAGGTTCGGCACCGCTGCCGAGCATTCGTGGCACCGACCCTCTTATAGGGGAAAAACAGGTTCGGCACCCCTGCCGAGCATTCGTGACACCGACCCTGTTATATGGAAAAAACAGGTTCGGCACCCACTGCCGAGCGTTCGTGGCACCGACCCTGTTATATGGAAAAAACAGGTTCGGCACCCACTGCCGAGCGTTCGTGGCACCGACCCTGTTATATGGAAAAAACAGGTTCGGCACCGCTGCCGAGCGTTCGTGGCACCGACCCTCTTATAGGGGAAAAACCGGTTCGGCACCGCTGCCGAGCGTTCGTGGCACCGACCCTGTTATATGGGAAAAACAGGTTCGGCACCGCTGCCGAGCGTTCGTGGCACCGACCCTCTTATAGGGGAAAAACAGGTTCGGCACCCCTGCCGAGCGTTCGTGGCACCGACCCTCTTATAGGGGAAAACAAGACCGGCGGATCGCCGAACTCGCTCCTGACGCCCGCAGTCCTGCCGAACTCGCTTCCCTCTCTGGAAGAGCTCGCCGAACCGCATATGGACCTCGGCCCCTTCGCTAGCGAACTCTAGGGGGGTCTAAAGCATGCTCCAAGTATACAAGACCACCGAATGACGAATTGACACTTTGCGGAGTTAATAGGATATCCCTGCAAGAACACCACACGGCCATAAGAGCTCAGGAGCGACTCAGAGTTCAATCCGCTTGAAAAATCACCAAACTACCTCCTTCAAGATTCAAAACCTTCCATTTGGGCTCCGATACAACTCTACCAGCCATTAAAAAACAGCTAGACTACTCCTCAAAGGCCGATCAAGCTCAGCCTTTAGGAGTGGGGGGCTCGTGATATGGCTAAAAATGGGATTTAATCGGAACCGTCCAAATCAGGCACGAATCTTGAGACCTGAGGGTAAAACGGTAATTTCACCCACAAGAGGACCAAAACGGGTATTGGATCTGCCCTCCTAGGGCCCAATGATCCGCGAATGGATCCGCCAACAAGAGGGCACGGATCTCAACCCGCTGCGCTCCCAATCCAACAAGGCAGAGTCAGGATTCCTGATTAAACACGATCAACGACCCTGATGGACATCTACCTTTTCACTGGGATTTGGGGATTAAAATTCCTTAACTGATTACAGGGAATATACCTTATCAGATTACATACCTTATCTGACTACGAGGAATATTCCTTATCTAATCACGGGGATTACATTCCTAAAACCATTCCCTAAGACGCCTATAAATACCCTTGACCCATCTCCATTAACAGGTAATCAACTCTTCACCAGTTTTTACGCTCCTTCATAATCTCTTCGATTACTGACTTGAGCGTCGGAGGGTGCGTCGCCGGGATCCCCCCCGGTGTCTCGCACTTTTTGCAGGTGCACGGCAGGAACGACGAACGAGGCCCGACGGAACAGGTACGCAGGTTTTCCTATTCAGTTTCCCCAAGAATCCACAAGTTCTATCTGTTTGCCCCCACACCAAATTTAGCGGCAACAATGGTATATACCCAAACTCGTCTGGAGTAATCATCAACAAAAGTAACAAACCAGTGTCTACCACTCATAGAAGGTGTCTGAGTAGGGCCCCAAACATCTGTGTGCACATAATCGAGGATACCCTTTGTCTGATGTACAGCTGTACCAAATTTCACCCTAGTTTGCTTACCCAAAACACAATGTTCACAAAATTCCAACTTGCACCCTTTAGCATCTTTAAGCAACCCTTGCTTCACAAGCCCCTGCAAGGCCTTTTCTCCTGCATGTCCGAGTCGCATATGCCACAACCTAGTAGAGTCGGGAACAACCTGTTTAGGCCTTTCAGTTACACTGGCAGCCTCACCCAAATATGTTTTTCCCTGCAAGAAAAACAAGTTCCCTTTTCTTTGCCCTTTCATCACCACGAGTGATCCGCTAGTCACCTTCAGAATGCCACCTTCACTAGCAAATTTCAATCCACTGGCCTCCAAAGCACCAAGTGAAATTAAATTCTTCTTCAAATCTGGAACATACCATACATCTGAAAGCTCTCTAATAAGACCATCGTGCATTAGCAATTCAATCTTCCCGATTCCTACCTTCTTACAAGGTGCATCATTTCCCATCAAAACTACACCACCATCCATATACTCCAAAGAAGTAAACCACTCCTTTTTCCAAGACATATGATAGGAGGCTGCTGTATCAAGAAACCATACTTCTTGATAAAGTGAGGGACTAGAAGCAAGTGCAAAAGAAAAATCCTCGCCACTTTCTAAATTATCAACAGTCACATTTGCAGTCGAATTTCCCTTATTTCGTAGCTTTGGACAATCCTTTTTCCAATGCCCCCTTTCATGACAGAAAGCACATTCATCTTTGGCCGGTATTTTCCTGTCCTTCGAAACTCCTCTCGATTTGGAACGAGATTTGTTTCCCTTTTTCCCAGATTTGGACTCAGATCTGGTCTCAGTCCTGCCCCTTACAATTAAAGCTTCAGAAATTTCTCTATCAACCATTTTATCCCTTCTCCTAGTTTCATTATTCAACAAAGCATTTGCAACATCTTCATATTTCACAGTATCCTTTCCATATAATAAAGTAGTTGCTAAATGATCATAACTTTCAGGTAATGAATTCAACAGAATTAGGGCTTTATCTTCATCCTTAATTTGCTCATCCAAATTTAACAAATCAGCCAATAATTTATTAAATGATTCAACATGAGCATTCATAGATATACCTTCCGTATAGGTGAAGCGAAAAAGTCTCTTCTTCAAATACAGCCGATTTTCCAAACTTTTCCTCATGTATTTGTCTTCGAGCTTCTTCCACAACACCGCAGCAATGGTATCCCTCATCAAATCGTACTTCTGAGCCTTCTCAATAAAGAGCCGAATAGTCCCACACGCAACTCGATTCAACTTCTTCCAATCTGCTTCGGTCATATCCTTAGGTTTTTCTTTCTCCAAAGCAACATCTTGTTCTTGTTGAACAAGAACATCCAACACCTCACATTGCTACATCCCGAAATTGTTTGTCCCATCAAATTTTTCAACTTCAAATTTTGCGTTGTGAATCGTTGTTCTGGACGAACTTGATCCCACAACATCCTTGGTTGCATCTGCATCACCCGCCATCTCCCTCTAGGTCGAACCAACAGCTCTGATACCACTTGTTGTGCGGAATACAAATCAAACCAACAATCAAACGAGAGAAACAGCGAGAAAACACAAAAAAGCAAGCAACACAAGAACACAAGATTTACGTGGTTCGGCAAAACGATGCCTACATCCACAAGGGGCGGTTGGGGTTTCTTTACTATGTTCTCCAATGGGCAAACAAAGCTTTTACAAGAGATGACGGCTTAAAAATCCGAATAAGGTGTTACAATTTACAAAACCCTAACGGGTGTATTTATAGGGAAACTATTGGGCCTTTCAAATTGGGCCGAATCTGGATCCAAAACCCGCCGACAGTCGACTGGTCGAGTTACCAGTCGACTGGTACTTCCTTCGAGACAGTCGACTGATCAGTCGACTGCTGCTGCTGTATCTTTAGTCTTTGAAAACTCCTCTCTGGACAGTCGACTGCTCCTCCATCCAGTCGACTGAAGCTCTGAAACTTTCGAACACTGCAGATACCAAATACCAGAATCGAGCCATTATCCTACATAATCTTGATCCTCAGTCGTCCGATAAAATCTGAAAAAGAAGTAACTAAATAGGAGCCGCACGATCTGACTTGGAGTTGAAGATTGGGCTGAACCGACCTAACAAATCGAATCCCAAAAATGAATCAGCGCCGCGGGCGGTCGACCGTCCTACATGACCGGTCGACCATACCACTCTCTGACTTTCCAGTACAATGAGCGGTCGGGGGTGCGGTCGACTGTCACCATGACCGGTCGACCGCAACTATCCTGCACCTGCTACTGCTGCTGTTCTCCTTCTACTCGCTTCGACGCTTCAACCTCCGTACTTCATATTACCTTCTTTTAATCGGAATAACGAGTATACAAGACACAATGCTAACAAAAAGTAATCGTGAAGTGTTCTTAAGAGTGTAGATAGGTGATATTTTACTTGTATACTTAAAGGAAAGTTATGAGAATAGTATGACAATAAAGATTATTAAATGAAACATGAATTGCACATTCATTTTCTTTGTATACAATGAGGAAGGAATGCAATGCATGTTGGTATTGACCCCACTTCATTAGTTTAACATGACACCAAAGAATTTCTATTATAAAAAAAAACATGACACCATAGAAACAAATAACAATGAAACCATGGCTGTAACACCAATGGAAGTAGTAGTGAAGTACACCAAAGGTACCTTGAGAATCAAGAGAAACATCAATCTGTTCTTGTTCTAACTGTGCACAACAAATTGCCAATTCACTCAACAATTGAAACAAGAATGATCCTAAAGTATCACTACATATAAAATGAGTATGAACTCATTTAGGATAAGGGTCATAATCTCCTATAGTACGTTTGTGCACAAATGGAGAAAACATCCCATGTTAGTGACTAACACCCAACGCACATGCCATGTCTTTTGGCTTCACATGCCTTCATGTGGATTCCTAGCACTTAGGAAAAGGAGATGAAGAAGTGGTGGAAGCCAAATTCAAGCCAAATTGTTGGATGTTAATTGGTTGGCAATGAGAATTTTCTAAGGATGTGTTCAAATTTATTTATTTATTATATATTTTGAAAAAAAGGATGTGTTCAATTTTAATACACTAGAAGTTGTTAATGGATTGACATGTGTGCTTTTGATAGGAGCACCACCAAGATCATGCACTAAGATGGTTTTTTATGAGAGATTTGTATTGATTTGTTAGGTTGCTATATTAATTGTCCATGTTGAATTGGAGGGTTTGAATGATTGAAGAAGAGAAGAAAAATGGTTTAGTTTGCTTTGTGCGAGATATGAGTGGTTGGCATGTTGTGTATTAGTTGTTTGCAGCAAAGTGGTTTGCCAATCGTCAATATTAGATTCTTGTGCAATGGAAACAGACCGGGTTGGATTCAACTAAATTAAGTACTTGTCGATCAGATACTGAGTAAAATGTTGAAGGATTCATTTGCAGTCAGAATACCGGAGCATGTCATACTTATTATATCTATACTAGTAATTTACACGTGCAATGCACATCTGGATAAATATATTTTTTTAAAGTAAAAATTATAATGTAATCTAGCCTCGAACCTGAGACCTTTTGTATATTAGTTATGTATGGGCGGTGCACGTCGTTTAATATCTACAAATGACAACCCCAACTCTTCCATATAATATTTACAAGTAATCTGCACTTGCAATGCACGTTCTATTAATTTTTTTATATATAGTAAATAATAAGACATAATCTGGCCTCAAACCTAAAGCCTCCCTTTACTCATCACATACTCTTTACAAATTACCCATAGTGGGAAAAAAAATTATTTTATATGAGTGACTTTTGTAAATAATTATGTCGTAAATAAATTTAAACTTTCAGAGTATTATGCTAACTAACAACAGTTAAGTAAATGAATGGTTAGTATAACTCCCACTTAAAAATGAATAGTTAAGATTAAATGGTTGAATGTCTACAAATAACAACCCCAACTCTCCGATTATACTATTAGATATTACTAGTAATATACACGTGTGATGCACATATTAATTTTTAAAAAAAAATAAAGTAAAAACTTTGATTCACGTGCGATGCATGCCTTAATAAATAGAATTACATAATTTTAAAAGTAAATGTGAAGACTATAGTGAGAGGGTTGGCGTTGCACGTAAGTAAGTAAGTAAATTTACAACTCCAACTGATGCACGTTTTTATAAGAGTTGGAGTATTTTCACGTATGATATTCGTGGTAATAAATAGTTTTGGAGTTGGACGTGCGTTGCACGTAGGGCTGCAATCAAGCCGAGCCGAGCCGAATACCTTCGGGCTCGAGCTCGGTTCGTTTATGAAACGAGCTTAGTTTTGAGCTCGAGCTCGGTTCGAACCGAGCTTTGACCGTATTCGAGCCGAAGAGCTCGTGAGCTTAGCCTTAAAAAAAACCCCAAGCTCGAGCTCGGTTCGAGCCGAGCTTTGACCGAGCTCGAGCCGAATAGCTCGCGAATAGCTCGATTCGTTTGCAGCCCTAGTTGCACGTAATTGAGAAAAATATTTTGAAAAAAAAAACTACGATTTGTACGTGCAATGCACATAATCATAAGTATAATTTGTAACACCCCGTAATTTTCAAAGAGTATGATATATATATATATATATATATATATATATATATATATATATATATATATATATATATATATATATATATATATATATATATATATATATATGGGAAAAAGGGGTATGAGCAACTTGCTCATTTAGTAAATAAGCAATTGATAATGTGGCATGCATGTAATTGGAAAATCCTTAAAAGGGTTAGTTGTCCAATGTATCACATGCATGCCACATAATCAATTGCTCATTTACTAAATGAGCAAGTTGCTCATATCCCTTTTACCCTATATATATATATATGGAAAAAGGGGTATGAGCAACTTGCTCATTTAGTAAATAAGCAATTGATGATGTGGCATACTTGTGATTGGAAAATCCTCAAAAGGATTAGTTGTTCAATGTATCACATGCATGCCACATAATCAATTGTTCATTTACTAAATGAGCAAATTGCTTATATCCCTTTTACCCTATATATATATATATATATATATATATATATATATATATATATATATATATATATATATATATATATATATATATATATATACTTTGAAAGTAATTTGGCTGTTTGGTATAAAAAGATCTACGACATTTGTGTAATAATGTCCTAAAGGAATAGTGTTTGGAGGGGGGTCCACTGTGAATTAACAGCATATTAGATGCTGCTGCTGTCACATATGTGTGGCGTGGCTTCAGTAAGGGGGCCCACCTTTGGTTGTGAAGGCTTTTCGCTGTGCATTTCGGTAGAAGAGAGGTATAGGATTAGTCCCATATCAGAAATCTACATTAATAAAATAATATATAAATATAATTGCCTATGATCAAGAGTCACCAATTCGGTTAACCACCTTTTGAGAGGTAGCATGTGGTGGGCAGTTGTACTATATAGTATCTAATTTGTCTTATAAATTGTATAAATTGTCCGAGCTCGGGGCAGGGGCATTACAAATGGTATCAGAGCCATGTGGGTAAGAGTGGGCGAGATTGCCTATGATCAAGAGTCACCAATTCGGTTAACCACCTTTTGAGAGACAGCCTGTGATGGGCAGTTGTACTACATAGTATCTAATTTGTCTTATAAATTGTATAAATTGTGCGAGCTCGGGGCAGGGGCGTTACATAATTGGAGTTGTACGTGCAACATATGTATTTGTTGGTGTTAAAAAAATATTTAAAATTATTTTGCACGTACGTTGCACGTTTAAATAGGTAGAATTTTGTATGTTTGTTTGTTTTTATTGTAATTAATGGAAGATTTGGAATTGCATATGCAATGCACGTGTTTGTACGTTGACAAATTACAACTCCAACTCTCCCATTATATATAGAGATGGAGAAATTATATATTATATTATAGATAAATAGATATAGATAGATAGTAAATTACACGTGTGATGCACATTTAATATATTTTAAAAAATATTGGAGTAAAAATTCTGGCGTAGCGAGGATTCGAACTTGAGACCTTCTTCATATTAGTTGTGCACGTGCAATGCACGCATTGGTAGATTTACAAATGACACTAAGGCCTTCTCCCATTATAATATTAGAGATATCTCTATATTATACTAATAGGAGAGAGAATGTCAACCCCTCTCTCCTTCCTCTATTTTAAATAAAGAAAGGAGACGAAAAGTAGGGATTTCTATTTAACTAATACGTACATTACACATGATTTTATTAAAAAATCAAAATATAATAAAAACCCCAACCCTCAAACGCAGTCTATTCCCCTCACAATTTCTCAATCTCAAAAAATCTCATGTCTCTTCCCAAACCCGCCCCCATCCCCTAACTTAGATTAATTAGATTTTTAAGTAAACACAATTCATGAAATTATATTTATATGATTTTCTTAGTATATCATCTTTATCCTTACATGTGTTATAATACATGGTTTATAATGTATAACATTTAAACTGAATGTTAATGATGTTCTAATATACCTATTAACATAAATTAGTTGAATTTGCGACATCTTTTCATTACATGCATTTTTTAGCTTTAATAATATTCAATTAGTAAACATTATGGTTTGGTAGTGGTTCTCTAAATCATTTGCTTATATGAGGATGATAATGAAGATTTCGGTAATTACGGTAGGGATGATATTCATAAGTTTCTCATAATTTCTCTTACGCTTTTTTGGAGTTCTATATAATTTTATAACTCCCGCAAAACTATTATAGACTGTACAATTTGCACAGCGTAACACTAGTTATGTCTTAAGCTAATAGGACTATCCCCTCCCTCCTTTCTCTATTTTGAAATAGAGAAATGAGAGCAAAAGTAAAAGTTCAAACTTATCTTACCACGTGCAGACCACACCTTTAACTTTATAAAACAAAATTAAAAAAATATACAGAATACATAAAACACTTCCTCTCCCTAAATCCCCTCAACCCATCCTCGCCCAAAACCCACCCGTCACCGTTCCCCGTTCGCAAATCCGCCCCAAACTGTTGTCGTTCGCCGTCCACCAGTCCACCCAAATACAAGTCATCCCCGTTCGCCTATCCTTGCCATTTTCCCTAGCCCAAAACTCAACCGTAATCGTTCACCATTCACCAGTCCGCCCAAATCCAAGCAGCAGTCATACGCCATACCCCAAATCCTGGCTGAGATTAAGCTATTCAGGAAGTTGTAAGATCCTCTCTTATTTTGGATTATATATTTATTATTTTTTTGAATATTGAGAATATGAGATTAAGGTATTGATCAAGTTGTAACATCCTCTCGTATTTTGGATTATACATATAGTATAATTATTTGCTAAAGAGATGAAAATATTTGATGAATCTAAGAGTAATGTCTAAAGCTACTTTGGTTTATTATGTGTGGCTTCGTCTTCCCATGTAAAATTCTTCGATCTTATCTCTATTTACTATATGCGCTCATCCTGTTTGATAATATGCATGAATGAAATGAAATATGTTAGTTGTAGGAGCCTGCTGTGTGGTGGGGGCATATGGAACTCAAGTGGATGAGTTTTAATTTTGAATTTGATTAGGGATTTATACACCAATCTTCGAAATATATGGTTCAGTAAGATGCTTATAGATGTGGAAATATTCAAATTTGGGTTTGGGATTATCTTTATTACAATTATTATCTCATTTATGGTGCACGCGAGGTGTTTGTAAAAATGCTCAAAAGAGATGAAAATATTTGATGAATCAAAGAGTAATGTCTAAAAATCCTTTGGTTTATTATGTGAGAATTCATCTTCTCATGTTAAATTCTTCAATCTTATCTCTATTGACTATATGCGCAAATCCTGTTTGATAAAATGCATGAATGAACTGAAATATGTTAGTTGTAGGAGTCTGCTGTGTGGTAGGGCATATGAAACTCAAGTGGATGGGTTTTAATTTTGAATTTGATTAGGGATTTATACACCAATCTTAGAAATATAGGGTTTTTGTAAGATGCATATAGATGTGGGAATATTCAAATTTGGATTCAGAATTATCTTAATTACAATTATTTTCTCATGTGTGGTGCACACGAGGTGTTTGTGAAAATGCTCAAAAGGCCTTTATAATTATTTGGCATTATTTTGATTTAATTTAGTCATTCAAATTACCTTCTTTCAGGTGTTGTCTTGCCGATGGATTTTGGATGGCTGACGAATGTAGATCGAACATAAAATTCTACTACTTAGCAATTGCATTTTTCATGTTCGATGGTTTCCTTTGTAGTAGTTTCTCAATGCCGATGAACTTTGTTCTATACAATATCTTTTGATCCATGCTCCAGTTTTATGACGAGCTTCTATTGTCATTATGTAGGCATGCAGAAAGAGACTGTTTCATCATGCGCATTGATGAACACATTATTATTCACTTTTTAGAGCAATAATCTTAATATAATTAGACATTTAAAAGCTCTCTATATGGTATTTAATTCCTATTTTCTCTTTTCCATAGGAAACAGCTTATAGCAGCAAAACGAAGCAGATTTAGGACTTCAAGGATAATACACAGCAAACTGCAGAGGATCAGTGACAGGAGAAGCTGATTTTCCACAACTCTCGTCACAGTCGACTTACTCTCAAAGACAGTCGACTGGTATGATCAAAGGTGAAATCTACATAAGTCTCGACTCAGTCGACTGGTTCGAAGACAAGTCGACTGGTCTGCGGCGGAGTACAAAGATAAAATCTTCAAAGATACACCTGCATCTAATTTCAAATCTACTTGGATCAAGATTTTATACAGCGAATCAAATCTAAAGACAGGGTATTTTCCAAGTGAACAGATAAGGAAAGAAAGGAGAAAAGAGAAAGATATTAATCATCAAATCAAATAAAGAAGGATCTTCCTGAAAAAGGGGAAACCCTAATTCTCAGCAGTGTTCTATAAATATCAGAATACCATCTCCAGAACGGCTCTCTCTTCTCTCTCCACTCCACGACTCCATCAACAATCATATATCTCTGAAAAGCGACTCAATCACCAAGTTCCTGAACAAGCATCGAGAACATCACTCCATTAACATTGAAGAAGGAAAGAGAAGATCCAGCAACCAGAAGGCAGTCGACTGTGTGACAGCCAGTCGACCATATTGCCGGAATCCATTAGTTTATTTCTTCTTCTCTCTTTATTCTTTTTATGTTGATCATGTATTCAAACTTGTTAAGCAATAAAGTTATTATTATGTGGAACTAATTTCATAGTTGGGTAGATCGAAACCGTAGTTATGTAGTGCTATGTTCTTCTGAGATCTTCTAATTACTTATTGATTGAATCTGGTTGAATTGACATAGATTAATGATCATCAAACTTGGATCTTGAAGTCTGAGAGCAGTCGACTGAGGTGAGAGCCAGTCGACTGACATACAGCACGTGAGAATATCAAGTTTATGTTATCATTTATCTAAATCTGTTATATGAAGCATATTGAGACGACCGAATCTCGTGCCCATAATTTGTAACAAAGGAATCTTTAGGGGTTCTTGGTTCAATCAACTTAGAGGATCTAGATCTGATACCAAATTCTAGAACTTTAAGTGTTTGTTCGTTTCCACTGATCTTATGTTTTCTTTAAGAACAACTTAGTAAATACTAGGCTGACTACTTGATGAAAGAAACGAATTAGAGTAGATACCATGCCTAATTCTTGGCTTCGGGAAACAATACTTTAAGGAGTAGATACCATGCCCTTGAAGTGAACAACATGAGTAATTGGAAGTAAATTCAGAAGGCAAATTAGCATTACTAACTATTGGTGGAGATCAACAACCCAACTATTCAAGAGATATTTGTGATTCAACAATTCCTTCTTAGTTTTAATCTTTTTATTCCTTTTAGACTTTTAAAACAACTCATTATGATTTTTATTATTTTCTATTGATTAGTTAGTTGAAGTCTACAATCTCTGTGGGATCGACCCTTGCTATTACTACGATTCGATTCGTGCACTTGCGAGGTTTTTATAATTTGTGTCTAGTTTATCTATTAATTTAGGTACTAGATTTCCAACAACAAGTTTTTGGCGCCGCTGTCGGGGATTGTTTAGTATTTTAACTTACAAGTCAGTAGAATTTTATTAGTTTTTCTTTTCTTTTATTAATAATTTTTCTTTTAGGTTACAGGACTTCGGTGAATGCACGGTAGACGATCACTTCGACCAGAACTACTACCAATTGACGCTGAAACAGAACGCACTTTGCACAGACTAGGTAAGTTATTTGCAGCACACCAGTCGACTGCCCACACGAACCAGTCGACTGATCAGAGACCTAGTACACATACAGCAATGGCAGAAGAAACACCCAATCGCGTACCAATGCAGGACAAATTCACTCCTAAGAATATTGAGCAACCTTCCTGCATCTCTTTTCAACCTAATGCCACAGGGAACATGCACCTATCTCCTCATTTACTTAGTATGGTTCCCCACTTTAGTGGCAAACCAGACGAAGAACCTCATCTTCACTTGCAAGACTTTTTCGATCTTTGCAGGACACAAAGCGTCCAAGGGCTTACCGCTGAACAAATCAGGTTAATCTTGTTTCCTTTTTCTTTAAAACTTAATGCTAAGTTGTGGTATAATTCTTTGGAACCAGGATCAATTAATTCATGGGAGCAATTGGCAACGAAATTTTTGAAAGAATTCTTTCCAGCCCAAAAGACCAAACAGCTAAAAAGGGAGATTCAACTCTTCCAACAAAAGGATGGAGATTTATTCTTTGAGGCATGGAAGGATTTCAAGAGCAAGCTTCTCAAGTGTCCTACTCACAATCTGCCTAAGGACGATCAGGTACAAGCTTTTTATGAAGGTTTAAATGACACTAATAAAGCAATTGTTGATGCAGCTTGCAATGGCATTTTGATGAGGAAAAGTGGAGAAGAAGCTATTGAACTTTTTGAAGAACTCAGCGAAAACTCCCAACAATTCTCAACAAGAAGGGGACCTACGAAAAAACAGGGAGTCTACGAAATCTCTAATAATAATAACATTCAATTAGAAATGGCAAACATGAATAAAAAAATTGATATGCTTGTTAATGCAATGTCGACAATGGGTGGAGTTAAAAATCAAACAAATGAAATGTGTGCAATTTGTTCGCATTTAGATCACACAACTGATACATGTCCCATGTCTACTTTCACAGATCAGGAGCATGCGAATTATGTGGGTCGAGGAGTATTTCCACCAAAGAACAATCCATACTCGAACACATATAACCCAGGATGGAGGAATCATCCAAACTTCTCATGGAGCAATAATCAAAACAATCAAGGGAATCAATTCACACAAGGACATACAAGGAACCCTCAGATGGGAAGTGGGTTTGAAAGACCAGCTCCAGAACAGAAGAAGTTGGATTTTGAAACCACTGTTCTTCAATTGCTCCAACAACAACATCAAACAAGCAACCAACAAGGACAAGCAATTCAGAAGTTGGAGACCCAAATTGGTCAAATTGCAAAAGAGCTAAGCGAAAGAAAGGCAGGAGAACTCCCTTCACAAACCATACCAAACCCAGGAGGTCAAGAACAGCTCCAAGCAGTCACAACCCTAAGAAATGGTAAGATAATTGACAACATGGTTGGAACACACACAGACAAACCAGTCGACTGTTCTTACAAGACAGTCGACTGCACAGACAAATCAGAAAAACAACCATCAAAAGCTTTGGGTTCAAGTAAGGTAAGTGAAAAAATAGGGACAGTTCCACCACCATTCCCTCAAAGGTTAGTCAATAAAAAGAAAGAACAACATTTATTTGACGTCTTTGAAACTCTCAAAAAGGTAGAAATTAATATCCCCCTACTTGACGCTATTAAACAAATTCCTTCTTATGCCAAATTTTTGAAAGACTGTTGTACTCACAAAAGAACATTTCAGGTTAAGGAGGACGTGGCGTTGACAGAAGAAGTGAGCGCCGTATTATTACGAAAACTACCCCCTAAACTGAAAGATCCAGGTAGTTTCACCATTCCTTGCAAAGTTGGTGAGCACTTCTTTGAAAAAGCACTGTTAGACTTGGGGGCAAGCATCAACCTTCTTCCTTATTCTGTTTACGAAAAGCTTGGATTGGGGGAACTCAAGCCAACATCCATCACTTTGCAATTGGCTGATCGCAGCATCAAGAGACCTAGAGGTATTTTAGAAGATGTCCTAGTTCAGGTAAATGATTTTATTTTGCCTGCTGATTTTGTTGTGTTAGATATGGAGGAATCTTCAATGTCATCCTCTCTACCGATCATATTAGGTAGGCCCTTTATGAGTACAGCTGATATAAAAATTTGTGTTAAAAAGGGCATTATAAGTATGAAGATAAACGGAGAAAAAGTGGAATTTAAAATGTTTGATACACTAAAATTACCACAAGATGATCATGAATGCTATAATATTGATGTGGTGCAGGAGATTGTTGATCAAACATTTCAGGTACATAGCGTTGAACCACTACAAGCCACAATCACTCAATCTCTAACTTTATCTCATGTTGAACAGGAATACGATGACTGGGAGATTGCAGAGACAGTACATCAACTTGAAACTCCACAGTCAGACTCAGGTAAGCCTGCACCTTTATTTAAAAAATTGGTGTCTGATAAAAAGTGTTCTTCTACAGATCAGGCGACTGATGACCAGAGTAAGTCGACTGGTGATCTAACCAGTCGACCAAACCCAGACACCCAGAACAAGTCGACTGCTGACATGGACCAGTCAACTGTACAGAAGCATCCAGACATTGAACTCAAACAGCTGCCCGATCATTTGAAACACGCATTCTTAGGTGAGAACCAGACGCTACCAATAATAATTGCTGCCAACCTAACTGCACAGGAAGAAGAAAAGCTGCTGAAGGTATTGCGAGACCACAAAAATGCAATAGGATGGACCATTGCAGACATCAAGGGAATAAGTCCATCCAAATGCATGCATAGAATATTGCTTGAAAACGATGCAAAGCCTAGCAGAGAGGCACAGAGAAGGCTCAACCCCAACATGAAGGAAGTGGTAAGAGCAGAAATTTTGAAGCTACTAGATGTTGGCATCATCTATCCTATCTCAGATAGCAAATGGGTAAGTCCTATACATGTAGTTCCTAAGAAAAGTGGAGTTACAGTGGTAACAAATGAAGAAAATGAACTTATCCCAACAAGAGTAACCACAGGTTGGAGGGTATGCATTGATTATAGGAAACTGAACAATGAAACCAGGAAAGATCACTTCCCTCTTCCTTTTATTGATCAAATGTTAGAAAGATTAGCAGGATATAGTCATTATTGTTTTTTGGATGGTTATAGTGGCTATAATCAAATTGCTATTGCTCCAGAAGATCAAGAAAAAACCACTTTTACATGCCCATTTGGTACTTTTGCTTACAGGAGGATGCCATTTGGATTGTGCAATGCTCCAGCTACATTTCAAAGATGCATGATGAGCATATTTTCAGACATGGTGGAAAGGTTCATTGAGGTATTTATGGATGATTTTAGTGTTTTTGGATCTTGTTTTGACGAATGCCTTAACCATTTGCAGCTTGTGCTTAAAAGATGTGAAGAATGCAATTTAGTGCTGAATTGGGAAAAGTGCCATTTCATGGTACAACAAGGTATTGTGTTGGGACATGTGGTGTCCAAAAGGGGAATAGAGGTAGACAAGGCAAAAATTGACATCATATCAAAACTACCCCCTCCCACTACAGTTAAGGGTGTTAGGAGTTTTCTAGGACACGCAGGTTTTTATAGACGATTTATAAAAGACTTTTCAAAAATCTCCAAACCCCTTTGTGATTTGTTAGCCAAGGATGTTGAGTTTATATGGACAAAAGAATGTACAAATGCTTTTAATACACTGAAAGCTCTTCTCATTTCTGCACCTATTGTCATGGCACCAGATTGGAGCCATCCTTTTGAGCTCATGTGTGATGCAAGTGATTACGCCTTAGGGGCTGTTTTAGGTCAAAGAATCAATAAGAAACCACATGTTATTTACTATGCTTCTCGAACTCTAAACGATGCACAGCTAAATTATTCTACAACTGAAAAAGAAATGTTAGCTGTTATTTTTGCTGTAGAGAAGTTTAGATCATATTTAATTGGTTCTAAAGTTATTGTTTTCACTGACCATGCTGCCTTGAGATATTTGTTGGCTAAAAAGGAAGCTAAGCCTAGGTTGATCAGATGGGTGCTGCTGCTTCAAGAATTTGATCTTGAGATTAGAGACAAGAAAGGATGCGACAATGTTGTGGCAGATCACATGTCCAGATTACTGCACGAGGACGAGAGAAATGTGCCCCCGCTGAATGAAAATTTCCCAGATGAACAATTATTTGCAATAAATATTCACACCCTCGGGGCAGTCGACTGGTCCCTCAACCAGTCGACTTATCTCTCTGAACAACTACCCTGGTTTGCTGATATTGTCAATTTTCTAACCGCTCATGTTTTTCCTCCAGGTATGACACATCAGGAAAGGAAAAGATTGGTGGATCTGAGCAAACACTATTATTGGGATGATCCTTATTTATTCAAATTTTGCTCTGATCAAATTATAAGAAGATGTGTGGCAGACGAGGAACAAAGGAGTATTCTACAACATTGCCACCAATATGCATGTGGAGGACATTTTGGGCCAAAGAGAACAGCACTTAAGGTATTGCAATCTGGTTTTTATTGGCCTAAAGTATTCAAAGATGCTTTTTCTTTTTGCAGGACTTGCGACAAATGCCAAAGGACAGGCAACATCTCTTCTAGAAACCAAATGCCACTACACAACATACAAGTAATCGAGCTTTTCGATGTTTGGGGAATCGACTTCATGGGTCCATTTCCTAACTCATTTGGTTATTTATATATACTTGTTGGTGTGGATTATGTGTCTAAATGGGTCGAGGCTGTCCCCTCACGAACTAATGATCACAAAGTTGTTGTCAAGTTTTTGCAGGAGAACATTTTCACTAGGTTTGGTACACCACGAGCAATAATAAGTGATGGAGGCAGCCACTTCAATAACTACCCATTTGCTTCTTTAATGAAGAAATATGGAATTACACATAGAGTGGGTACTCCATATCACCCTCAAACCAGTGGACAGGTGGAGCTTAGCAATAGAGAGATCAAGAGCATCTTGGAAAAAACAGTCAATCCAAGCAGAAGGGATTGGTCACTACGCTTGAACGATGCATTATGGGCATATAGAACCGCTTTCAAGACACCCATTGGCATGTCACCATACCGTTTGGTCTTTGGAAAAGCATGTCATCTGCCGGTAGAATTAGAACACAAAGCTTATTGGGCTATCAAAAAGTTCAACTTTGATATGAAACAGGCAGGTGACAAAAGGAGATTGCAACTAAATGAGCTTGAAGAATTGAGGCACGATGCATATGAAAATGCCAAGCTATACAAGGAAAGGACTAAGTTCTACCATGATAAACAATTAGCAAGGAAGGAGTTTTATGAAGGACAAAAGGTATTGATCTACAACTCAAGATTAAGACTCTTTCCAGGCAAGCTCAAGTCAAGATGGTATGGACCATATATTGTCACAAAAGTCTTTCCACATGGTGCATTGGAAGTTCACAGCGAAGAACGAAATCAAACATTCAAGGTGAACGGACACAGGGCGAAGCCATACATAGAGATGAGTCTAGAACCGCAAGAGGAAGATGTGAATCTTCAAACCATTCAATACATTGCATGAACTCATCATGTCTAGCTGAAGACATGAAACACAGCGCTTATTGGGAGGCAACCCAACCTTCAGGGGAGTATTTACACTTTCCCTTTATATTCATTTTTATTTTTATTTTTCAGTCTCTCCTCACTAGATGGTAACACATGCCTATATCTTATGTTTTGTGAGAACATTGAGGACAATGTTCCATCTAAGTGTGGGGGTATTAGTTAGTTATATTTGGAATTTTTGAATTTTTTTTTAGGATAAACAATTTCTTATAAAGTAAGAGTAAGGATACTTATTTACTTTAGGATTGTTGAGTTTCATAATTCCCTACAAAAATTGTGTGCGTCATGCGATTATACATAATAAACAAATGTGATGCTTTTTCTGATAATTATTCCCTTCAGATCTAGTCCTAAATCGAGTTTAAGTAAATAGAGTGATACAATATATGTATATATATTTGAATAAAGTCAGTCTACTCCAATGTTTTGAGGGCTTAGTAACTAGGGGTATTCATCACCAATGTTTACCTTTACGTCAAACGGCAACTTGAAATATGAGTATGCAAAGCACTTTAATGTTTGTGACTTGTTGAGTAACCGGGTGGATACATCACAAATGTTTCGCATTCGCGTCAAAAGACAAGTGACAACGTTAAAGAAGAGACTCTAAAAAAAAAAAAAAAAAAAAAAAAAAAAAAAAAAAAAAAAAAAAAAAAAAAAAAAAAAAAAAACTCTAGTTTGCTACTGGATTTGTAGTAGAGAAAAGGGATAATCACAGACTGAGTAGATGCATACTATAACTACATTAATCGCATGACAAGTATGACTAAGTTTGGGATTTATGAATAGACAATTGCACTGGAGAAAGTGGGTATGTTTAACTTTACTTTATCTGAAATTGTTTGTAGTTTTGTAGTTTTATTTTGATGTCCACATAATAAGAAATCTTGATGGTTGAGCTTATTCTTATTATTACTCCCTTGTTCATAAATTCACTTTTTGCTTGAGGACAAGCAAAAGCTAAGTGTGGGGGTATTTGATGAACACATTATTATTCACTTTTTAGAGCAATAATCTTAATATAATTAGACATTTAAAAGCTCTCTATATGGTATTTAATTCTTATTTTCTCTTTTCCATAGGAAACAGCTTATAGCAGCAAAACGAAGCAGATTTAGGACTTCAAGGATAATACACAGCAAACTGCAGAGGATCAGTGACAGGAGAAGCTGATTTTCCACAACTCTCGTCACAGTCGACTTACTCTCAAAGACAGTCGACTGGTATGATCAAAGGTGAAATCTACATAAGTCTCGACTCAGTCGACTGGTTCGAAGACAAGTCGACTGGTCTGCGGCGGAGTACAAAGATAAAATCTTCAAAGATACACCTGCATCTAATTTCAAATCTACTTGGATCAAGATTTTATACAGCGAATCAAATCTAAAGACAGGGTATTTTCCAAGTGAACAGATAAGGAAAGAAAGGAGAAAAGAGAAAGATATTAATCATCAAATCAAATAAAGAAGGATCTTCCTGAAAAAGGGGAAACCCTAATTCTCAGCCGTGTTCTATAAATATCAGAATACCATCTCCAGAACGGCTCTCTCTTCTCTCTCCACTCCACGACTCCATCAACAATCATATATCTCTGAAAAGCGACTCAATCACCAAGTTCCTGAACAAGCATCGAGAACATCACTCCATTAACATTGAAGAAGGAAAGAGAAGATCCAGCAACCAGAAGGCAGTCGACTGTGTGACAGCCAGTCGACCATATTGCCGGAATCCATTAGTTTATTTCTTCTTCTCTCTTTATTCTTTTTATGTTGATCATGTATTCAAACTTGTTAAGCAATAAAGTTATTATTATGTGGAACTAATTTCATAGTTGGGTAGATCGAAACCGTAGTTATGTAGTGCTATGTTCTTCTGAGATCTTCTAATTACTTATTGATTGAATCTGGTTGAATTGACATAGATTAATGATCATCAAACTTGGATCTTGAAGTCTGAGAGCAGTCGACTGAGGTGAGAGCCAGTCGACTGACATACAGCACGTGAGAATATCAAGTTTATGTTATCATTTATCTAAATCTGTTATATGAAGCATATTGAGACGACCGAATCTCGTGCCCATAATTTGTAACAAAGGAATCTTTAGGGGTTCTTGGTTCAATCAACTTAGAGGATCTAGATCTGATACCAAATTCTAGAACTTTAAGTGTTTGTTCGTTTCCACTGATCTTATGTTTTCTTTAAGAACAACTTAGTAAATACTAGGCTGACTACTTGATGAAAGAAACGAATTAGAGTAGATACCATGCCTAATTCTTGGCTTCGGGAAACAATACTTTAAGGAGTAGATACCATGCCCTTGAAGTGAACAACATGAGTAATTGGAAGTAAATTCAGAAGGCAAATTAGCATTACTAACTATTGGTGGAGATCAACAACCCAACTATTCAAGAGATATTTGTGATTCAACAATTCCTTCTTAGTTTTAATCTTTTTATTCCTTTTAGACTTTTAAAACAACTCATTATGATTTTTGATATGGCTAAAAATAGGATTAAATCGGGACCGTTCACATCGGACACGAATCTTAAAGCTCAGGGGTAAAACGGTAATTTCGCCTACAAACGGGTCTGAAATGGGAACTGGGTCTTTATTCAAAGCCCAATAACTCATGAACGGATCCGCGTCAACTGGGTACGGGTTCCAACCCGCTGCATGCCCGATCCAGCAAGATACAATCAAGGTCCCTGATTAGATCTAAATCAACGGCCATGATTCACATCTATCTTTTCACTGGGGATTAGGGATTAAAATTCCTTAACTGATTACAGGGAATATACCTTATTAGATTACATGCCTTATCTGATGACTAGGAGAATATTCCTTATCTAATCACGGGGATTACATTCCTAATTTGATCCCTAAGACGCCTATAAATACCCCCCATCCATCTCCATTAAGAGGTGATCAGTATTTTCTCAATTTATGCTCTTTCTTAATCATTTCTGATTACTGACTTGAGCGTCGGAGGGTGCGTCGCCGGGATCCCCCCCGGTGTCTCGCACTTTTTGCAGGTTAACGGCGGGAGTCAACGATCAGTCAACGACGGGTCAGGTTTGGTTTCGCTATTCAGGTTTCTCCTCGAACTCACAAATTCTGTCTGTTTACCCCCACACCAGATTTAGCGGTAACAGATTGGCGCCGTCTGTGGGAAACCATACGAATAGCTGCCTCTCCCCTTCCCGTTGACTAGCTCTTCTCCAGCCATGCCTCCCAGAAAGGTCAGATCCAGAGGGTCCAATCGTGCACCCAACCCCGCAGACCAGCAAGAAGTCCCGGTCCATCCCTTTCAACAACTGGGGGGGCTCCCTCCGCCCGCCGAGGACCGTGTCCAGTAAGACCAACCTCCTCTTCCGAACCGGCAACCCCCCAAGGGCCTCACCGGTCCTCAGAATGCCGGTGTGGGGGGCTCCCGCATGAAGCAACCTCTCCACCGACGAGCTTCACCATGGCCAACAACGCCATCATCGGCCACCTCCTCGCCGAACCCATGCCGAGCTCTCCTCTACCGAGCTCCGTCATCAAGCTCCATCTTCAAGAGCCGAGCTCGAACTCTACTCCAACTCCTCGCCATGCCGAGCTCACACTCCGGAGCTCCGATTTCCGGGCACGCTCCTCGCCGAAACCCATCGTTGCCGAGCTCTCTCTCCCTCAATCCGAGCTCTTCACTCCGCTCACCTCCGAAGTGGACCTCTTCTCAACAAGTTCGGAGCTCAAAACTCTCTCCAAGAGTTGCTCCTCAAACTCATGGCTCTCTTCCAGAGCCGAGCTCTTCCCTCCGCTCGCCGCCGAAGCGGACCTCTCCTCAACGAGTTCGGAGCGCACAACTCTCTCCTAGAGTTGCTCCTCAAACTCGCCTCCCAAACGGCTCTCTTCCAGAGCCGAGCTCTTCGCTCCGCCCACCTCCAAGGCGAACCTCTTCTCAACGAGTTTGGAGCACAACTCTCTCCTAGAGTTCCTCCTCACACTCATCCTGCAAACAGCTCTTTCCCAGAGCCGGGCTCTTCCGCTCCGCTCACCTCCGAAGCGGACCTCTTCTCAACGAGTTCGTAGCTCAAATTCTATCCTAGAGTTGCTCCTCGAACTCGTCTCCCAAATGGCTCTCTTCCAGAGCCGAGCTCTTCCTTCCGCTCGCCGCCGAAGCGGATCCCTTATCAACAAGTTCGGAGCTACAGCTCTCCCCTAGAGTCGCTCTTCAAACTCATCTTACAAACGGCTCTCTTCCAGAGCCGAGCTCTTCCCTCCGCTCGCCGCCGAAGCGGACCTCTCCTCAACGAGTTCGGAGTGCAAAACTCTCTCCAAGAGTTGCTCCTCAAACTCATGGCTCTCTTCCAGAGCCGAGCTCTTCCCTCCGCTCGCCGCCGAAGCGGACCTCTCCTCAACGAGTTCGGAGCGCACAACTCTCTCCTAGAGTTGCTCCTCAAACTCGCCTCCCAAACGGCTCTCTTCCAGAGCCGAGCTCTTCGCTCCGCCCACCTCCAAGGCGGACCTCTTCTCAACGAGTTTGGAGCACAACTCTCTCCTAGAGTTCCTCCTCACACTCATCCTGCAAACAGCTCTTTCCCAGAGCCGGGCTCTTCCGCTCCGCTCACCTCCGAAGCGGACCTCTTCTCAACGAGTTCGTAGCTCAAATTCTATCCTAGAGTTGCTCCTCAAACTCGTCTCCCAAACGGCTCTCTTCCAATCCGAGCTCTTCCCTCCGCTCGCCGCCGAAGCGGACCTCTTCTCAACGAGTTCGGAGCTCACCACTCTCACCAAGAGCTCCTCCTCGCACTCGTCTCACAAACGGCTCTCTTCCAGAGCCGAGCTCTTCACTTTGGTCACCTCCGAAGCGGACCTCTTCTCAACGAGTTCGGAGCTCGCAACTCTCTTCTAGAGTTGCTCCCCAAACTTGTCTCACGAATGGCTCTCTTCCAGAGCCGAGCTCTTTGCTCCGCTCACCTCCGAGGCGGACCTCTTCTCAATGAGTTCGGAGTCCAGCTTCTTCTACATGGCTGCTCCCACAACTTGCTAAGCACTTCTCAACAAGTTCGGAGTCCAGCTTCTTCTACATGGCTGCTCCCACAACTTGCTAAGCACTTCACAATGGTCCGGAGTCCAACACTTGGCTCGATTCTACTTCGCGAGCTCGCTCCTAAGCGAGCTAGAAGTAGCTCGCCATTCGAAAATGCTCCCACGGCCGTTGAATGGTACGGAGTCCAATACTTGGTTCGACCCTACTCCGCAAGCTCGCTCCTAAGCGAGCTAGGGGTAGTTCGCCATTCGAAATTGCTCCCACACCCCTTAAACTGACAATGGTTCCGGAGTCCAGCACTTGGCTCGATTCTACTTCGCGAGCTCGCTCCTAAGCGAGCTAGAAGTAGCTCGCCATTCGAAAATGCTCCCACAGCCGTTGAATGGTACGGAGTCCAACACTTGGTTCGACCCTACTCCGCAAGCTCGCTCCTAAGCGAGCTAAGGGTAGTTCGCCATTCGAAATTGCTCCCACACCCCTTAAACTGACAATGGTTCCGGAGTCCAGCACTTGGCTCGATTCTACTTCGCGAGCTCGCTCCTAAGCGAGCTAGAAGTAGCTCGCCATTCGAAAATGCTCCCACAGCCGTTGAATGGTACGGAGTCCAACACTTGGTTCGACCCTACTCCGCAAGCTCGCTCCTAAGCGAGCTAAGGGTAGTTCGCCATTCGAAATTGCTCCCACACCCCTTAAACTGACAATGGTTCCGGAGTCCAGCACTTGGCTCGATTCTACTTCGCGAGCTCGCTCCTAAGCGAGCTAGAAGTAGCTCGCCATTCGAAAATGCTCCCACAGCCGTTGAATGGTACGGAGTCCAACACTTGGTTCGACCCTACTCCGCAAGCTCGCTCCTAAGCGAGCTAAGGGTAGTTCGCCATTCGAAATTACTCCCACACCCCTTAAACTGACAATGGTTCCGGAGTCCAACACTTGGCTCGATTCTACTTCCCGAGCTCGCTCCTAAGCGAGCTAGAAGTAGCTCGCCATTCGAAAATGCTCCCGCAGCCGTTGAATGGATCGGAGTCCAACACTTGGCTCGATTCTACTTCGCAAGTTCGCTCCTAAGCAGACTAGAAGTAGCTCGCCATTCGAAACTGCTCCTGCATCCCTCAAACTAACCTCACGATGGTCGGGGTCCTATGGCTCGACTTTACTTCACCAGCCCGTCCTTAAACGGGCCGGAGGAAGATGGCCATTCCGAACTGCCCCCACGACCATCCGAGCCGAGCTACCCATCTACCGAGAAGCAAAGTGGCGGAAAATGTGCCCCAAAATCCGTGCTCGGATCTACCGAACAAGATGCATCTACCGAGCGGCAAAGCAGATGGAGAGCAAGAAGAAAAAAAGGCTAACGGGTCAGGGTCGGATCCAATACCAACGGTCCGACCCATACCCTTCTTAGCTCCTTCATTCTTCTCCTTCTTCAGTCTTCCCGCCAAAAGTACCCAACACTTCTGCTCTTCTTCACTGTGCGAAAGAACGAGGCAGGGGAGAGAACCCGAATGCCTCTCCTCTCCTTCCTCTTCTCAGGGCCAAGCTCTTCGCTCCGCTCGCCTCCAAAGCGGAGCTCTTCTCAAGCGAGTTCGGAGCTAAAACTCTCTCCTAGAGTTGCTCCTCAAACTCTTCTTCCAGATGGCTCTTCTACAAATGGAGCTCTCCCCTCCGCTCGCCTCCGAAGCGGACCTCTTCTCAACAAGATCGGAGCTCACAACTCTCTCCTAGAGTTGCTCCTCAAACTTGTCTTCCAAATGGCTCTCTCCTAAAGCCAAGCTCTTCGTTTTGCTCACCTCAAAGGATGGGTCTTCCCACGGCTCTTACAAGGGTCTTCCTGGCACAAGAGTTTTCCCAGCACAGCTTCTCCGCCCCTAGGAGTGGAGCTCCTCTTCCAAAATCCCCACGACCAAAACACTCCTCAACTTCATGAAGACAAGGATGTTGCGGGGCTATTTTGACCATGAAGGAGGGTGAATCTTCGTCTCACTCCTAAAGAGAAGTTGTAGATCTTCGAATTAGCTTCGAAACAAGGGGTCGCACGCCCCGAGCCGACTTCCGTAGCACCGGGAATATCAAGAAGAACTCTGCAGGGAAAATTGGAGTTCGACACCCGTGCCGAGCGTTCTTGACACCGACCGTTTTACGGGCTTGAGTTCGGCACATTTGAGTTCGGCACCCGCTGCCGAGCGTTCTTGCCACCGACCGTATGATGGGTTTGAGTTCGGCAGTCAAGATCTCCAAAAAATTTCTAAGTCTCGAGCCTCGGCACCAGCTGCCGAGCGTTCTTGACACCGACCTGTTACGGGGGAAAAAATCAAGCTCCGCACCAGCTGCCGAGCGTTCGTGGCACCGACCTCGTTATGGGGAAAAATTCCAGTTCGGCACCTACTGCCGAGCATTCGTGGAACCGACCCTGTTACGGGGGAAAAAATCAAGCTCCGCACCAGCTGCCGAGCGTTCGTGGAACCGACCCCGTTACGGGGGAAAAATCAAGCTCCGCACCAGCTGCCGAGCGTTCGTGGCACTGACCTCGTTACGGGGGAAAAATCGGACCCCTTCGCCGAACGCTCTCATATACAAGCAACCAAACAAACAACACAAAAAGAAGAGGGGGGCTATAGGGTTGGGTTCAGACCCGTTAAGGATCCAAACCCAAACTCTCTCTCTCCTCCCATTCTTCTCTAACAAAGTTGCCGCCGATCCCAAGCAAAAAGCCAAAATACTCCTCAACTTCATGAAGACAAGAATGTTGCGGGGCTATTTTGACCATGAAGGAGGGTGAATCTTCGTCTCACTCCTAAAGAGAAGTCGTAGATCGTCGAGTTAGCTTCGAAACAAGGGGTTGCACGCCCCGAGCCGACCTCCGTAGCACCGGGAACATCGAAAACTCTCCTCAACCTCATGTATACAAGGATATTCTCTGGCTGTTTTGACCATGAAGGAGGGTGAATCTTCATCTCACTCCTAAAGAGAAGTTGTAGATCTTCGAATTAGCTTCGAAACAAGGGGTCGCACGCCCCGAGCCGACCTCCGTAGCACCGGGAACATCGAGAAGAACTCTGCATGGAAAAATTGGAGTTCGGCACCAGCTGCCGAGCATTCTTGACACCGACCCTATTATAGGGGGAAAATTGGAGTTCGGCACCAGTTGCCGAGCGTTCTTGACACCGACCCTATTATAGGGGAAAAATTGGAGTTCGGCACCAGCTGCCGAGCATTCTTGACACCGACCCTATTATAGGGGGAAAATTGGAGTTCGGCACCAGTTGCCGAGCGTTCTTGACACCGACCCTATTATAGGGGAAAAATTGGAGTTCGGCACCAGCTGCCGAGCGTTCTTGACACCGACCCTATTATAGGGGGAAAATTGGAGTTCGGCACCAGCTGCCGAGCGTTCTTGACACCGACCGTTTTACGGGCTTAAGTTCGGTACCAGTTGAGTTCGGCACCAGCCGACCGAAAAAAAAAAAAAAAAAAAAAAGAGAGAAAAGAAGGCTAAACGGGTCGGTTTGAACCCGTTAAAGGATTCAAACCCGAACCCCATACAGTTTCACTTCTTCTTCTCCACCTTTCCCGCCAAAACCAGACAGCACTGTCCATCACCTTCACCGACCGCCGAGCTCCACTCCACTTCGACGAGCTCCGAAGCGCCGTTCTCCGACCGGGCTGTCTCCAAACTCCGAGCTCCGCCATGGCCGAACCACGAGCTCTCCTTCTCCATGGCCAAGCTCCATGCTCAAAGCCGAACGCACCCCCTCCGTCGTCTAACCCCGGCGTCGAGCTCTCCATCCCGAGCTCGCAAACACCTCCGTCAACCTCCGACCTCGTCGACACCAAACTTGACCCCGAGCTCGTCTCCACTCGCCATCAGCTCCCTCCTCGAGCTCCGCCATGGCTGACCACGACGCCGAGCTCCGAGCTTCGTCATCTCCCCGAGCTCCGCCTTCGCCATCATGGCCAAGCTCGTTGCCAAACGCCATCGAAGCTTCGGTGCCGATCTTGAAGCTTCGTCGAACTTCAAACCCACCTTCTTCGAACAACCAAGCTCCGACTTCGCCACCTCCGTGGCCGAGCATCACCTCCACGCACGGGCCACCTCTTCGTCAACCTTCGTCGAGCTCGAGCTACTCTCGACGAACCCATCATCTCCATACCGTTGAAGCTCAGAGCTCCTACGCCGAGCATCGCCTTGGCGCCGAGCTCCAACGAGGAGCTTTACCGCCCTTCGTCGCCAGCTTCCTCCGCCGCCAAGCTCGCAGATCTCTCGCTCAGAGCTCCGCCACAGAGCTTCGACCCCTTCTCCTTCGAGCTCCACGTCGCCAAGTTCCGTACCCTTGCCGCCGCCAACTCATCGACAAGCTTGAGTTCTCCAAAAATGAGCTCATGGCTGCGCCAAGCTCCGTCACCTTCGCCAAGGCTCCGTCACCAAGCTCTCCGACCGAGCTTCGAACCCATCGCTCCGCTGTCGAGCTCTCCTCAACTCCGAGCTTCACCTTCGAACCACTTCGCGCCGAGTTCCACGCCTCCACTGCCGAGCCCCAGCTCCAGTGCTGAGTTCCTCCACGGCGCGAGCTCCGATCGCGACCAAGCTCCGTCGAGCTCCCACCTCGAGCGAGCTCCGTCTTCATCGAACCCATGGACGAGCTCCAAGGCCTACGCCGAAACCACCGCTGCCGAGCTCCTCAAAACTCCTCCTATCGCCGAACGGCCGTCACACTTCAAAGCCGTGGCTCGAGCTCCCCTCGGCCTCTCCATCTCTCTCGCCGTGCCCCTAGCTTCGTCGAACTCCGGAGCTCACCTCGACCGTGACCTACACGGAGCATGGAGGGGGATTTGGAGAAGGGGACGAGGGGACGGTCTGGTGACGAAGAACGAAGAAGAAGAACGAAAGAGAAGAAGAGAGAAACAGAGCTGGCGCGGAAAAAAAAAAAAAAAAAAAAAAAAAAAAAAAAAAAAAAAAAAAAAAAAAAAAAAAAGTCAACTGTTGACTTGACACGTGGCGTCCATAGGGACTTCGGCTACCTTTTGCCGAGCATTCATGGAACCGACCCTCTTACACCAAAAAAATGGCCTCCTCTTCCTCCTCCCGATGCGCGCTCGCTTGATCGTGATCAACGCACACGATCGCGCCACGTGTCCAGGTATTATTTAGTTTATTTATTTAATTATTTAATTGTTTTTTTTATTTTAAAAATCCGAAAAAATATTTAAAAAATTGGAAAAAATTAAATAAAAATTCTAAAAATAATTATAAATTCAGAAAAATTATTTTAAATTCTGAGAAATATAATTATTTAATTAGAATAATTATTTAATATTTTCGACGATTAATTATTTAATTCGGAAAATGAATAAAAAATTCAAAAAATGAGGAAAAATTCAGAAAAATCTGGAAAAATCACCAAAAATCCAGAAAATTCTGAGGATATTTTTGGGTATTTCAAAAGCCCAGAATAACACCGTTACACCCCCGAACAAGATCCGAACTCCCTTAAGAACACCGATAAAATCCCGTACGCCATTAGAACAGTAAACTACTCCTCAAAGGCTGATCAAACTCAGTCTTTAGGAGTGGGGGGCTCGTGATATGGCTAAAAATAGGATTAAATCGGGACCGTTCACATCGGACACGAATCTTAAAGCTCAGGGGTAAAACGGTAATTTCGCCTACAAACGGGTCTGAAATGGGAACTGGGTCTTTATTCAAAGCCCAATAACTCATGAACGGATCCGCGTCAACTGGGTACGGGTTCCAACCCGCTGCATGCCCGATCCAGCAAGATACAATCAAGGTCCCTGATTAGATCTAAATCAACGGCCATGATTCACATCTATCTTTTCACTGGGGATTAGGGATTAAAATTCCTTAACTGATTACAGGGAATATACCTTATTAGATTACATGCCTTATCTGATGACTAGGAGAATATTCCTTATCTAATCACGGGGATTACATTCCTAATTTGATCCCTAAGACGCCTATAAATACCCCCCATCCATCTCCATTAAGAGGTGATCAGTATTTTCTCAATTTATGCTCTTTCTTAATCATTTCTGATTACTGACTTGAGCGTCGGAGGGTGCGTCGCCGGGATCCCCCCCGGTGTCTCGCACTTTTTGCAGGTTAACGGCGGGAGTCAACGATCAGTCAACGACGGGTCAGGTTTGGTTTCGCTATTCAGGTTTCTCCTCGAACTCACAAATTCTGTCTGTTTACCCCCACACCAGATTTAGCGGTAACAATTTTTATTATTTTCTATTGATTAGTTAGTTGAAGTCTACAATCTCTGTGGGATCGACCCTTGCTATTACTACGATTCGATTCGTGCACTTGCGAGGTTTTTATAATTTGTGTCTAGTTTATCTATTAATTTAGGTACTAGATTTCCAACAACACGCATTGTATTAAACGGATTGATGTAAGTCTCTTAAGCTCAAAACAACACATATGTTTATACTTTTCTGACTAGCATGAGAACCTTACCAAAGTTTATTGAGGGTGCTTCCGAAAGGGAAACCTATATCTTGATTAAAGTTGCTTTGCTGTTTTGCTTCAATTTTGATTAAGTTGCTTTGCTGTTTTGCTTCAATTTTGATTAAGTTGCTTTCTTTTTCTGCAATCTCAGTCATTTTTCTACTCAACATTGATCTATGGTATAATTACTGTATTGGATTCTTACTTGATAAAATATGAAGATATATATATAATCATCTGGTCAAATTTTGTTAAAATTAATTATTTTTTAAAACGAGGAGTCCAAGAAGAGGCACATCCTCACCTATATTGCATTGAAAGCTTAACTTCGGTAATTATTCAACTTTTTTCTTTGCTTTAGAAATATAGAATGATGTTGGTTGATTTGAAAATGTTAATTTGTTAATTTGTAGATTTGTCAACTTTTAATTATATTGTGATCGAAATAATTAAGGGGCATCTCTAAATTTAAGAATCTAGGGTTTAACTATGTCTTGGTGTTGTGTCGGTGTTGAATAGGGTCACCCCTGTCCTTTAATGACTTTTATTTTTTTGTTTAAGAACTAAAGTTATTGTGCATGTAAATGATAATAAAAGAATATGAACTAATAAAATCTTCCTTAGTGGTTCAAAGTATATGACCGAAATAGATAAAAATATCATTATTTGGGTTTTCCAAACAAGAGTATCACATGTTATTAAATAAGATAAACTGAAAAAAAAGACACAGTGCATATCATCATTGTATTGTTTAAGTTCCATATAATTTTATGAGTGTGTTAAAAGTATTTTAGTCTGTGCAATTTGCACAGAGTAACACTAGTTAACCGTATATAATTAGTTGAGACAATTTCTAATTGTTTCACGAAGCAAGAGCATTCCAGTAGCTAGTTCCCTATTTCCATTCCCATTTTGAAGTTTTATTTTGACATATTCATTGGAATATGTTGTTTTTGTTTGAAATTTTAAATGGGGTGCTCCAACCAATTCCCAATTTTTTGGGTTCTAAATACTATTTTAATAGAAAAGTTTGTCACCAAACAAACACGTGCATTATAACCCAACAAACACGTGCAATGCACTTGCATAACTAATATAAAGGAGGTCTTAGGTTCGATGCAAGACAAATATATACATACATACATATATATATATATATATATATATATATATATATATATATATATATATATATATATATATATATATATAAAGCTGTGCATCACAATTGTAAATTATTAGTAGTAATAATAATAATATAATATAACACTCCGAATCCCAAATACCACTGAATTCGAGTTCCATAGGATCTTTTCACTTCTCTTCGTACAATTTTATAAGGAAATAAAAAACTTTACTTTACATCAGAGTTACATTATGCATCAACATTTGTACAGTGGAAGCAAATTTTTACATCAATGAATGAAATACAACAACATTTGAATAATCTTTAAGCATCAGGTCTTCTTTAGTCTTTTTCATGTACCTTTTCCCTGCATAGAAACTGTGGGTACGTCAGTTCATTCAACTGACGAAATATTATACACGGCCATCCTCTCTATGCCGAAAAAAGTATAACGATTCTCAATACTTAACAAACCACAAACTTGTTCACAAATAGAGCTAAAGGGACTATCCTACAGATGTCGTGTTGTGAATGTGCACTTATTCCTTAATGCAAATATTTCTATTATATGACATTAATGCGCAATTGTTCAGAGTCTATGCAACTCATACTACATAGGTCCGAGGGCAAGCCCTTAGCCGTTCTTCATCTTGTAGGGTTCAATCCCTCGTCATAACTTAATCTACTACTGTAACTACGGTAAGTATCCTAGATGTTTTATGACCTACGAACTCATGTCTAGGCGCCCTGGAGGGAATCCCAATGCACTGACACATGACTCATCATGCAGGCATCCTTTGGTAATTCAGTTCCTACCATAGACATGACACCACCCGCAGTCACCAAATACCCCATGAGCGTCGCCACCGGGACGGTACTCTGGAGTAGTATCCACGTCCTACTCATGACGCATCATGGGACATCCTGTGAATACTCTCACGCAGTCAATCCAATGGCCCTCATACTCAATGTTTTTCTTCTTACTTTCATCACATCTTCACTATGTATCTAATCCTTAGTTTAATTGAATCATGAACAAAATTAATCCCTTAGGGTTAGCACTCCCACTATATCGGTCTTATTCATTCATTTCACATGAAATAAATCTTGGCCCTTTCATTCCAAATATCATTTCCACATTTCTTTTATTGCCGGTATAAGGCTTAGCTACACCCTAGTTCTTAATTTCAACTCATAATTACAACATCGAGCTTTTCATACTCATAAACTCTTTTTTTATGATTAATCACAGTTCACGTTTCATAATCATAGTATTCGCGTATCCATATTCATAATATCCTTCATAACTCAACATGTCGTTTAATTACATTTTCATACACCATTTCATGCATAAACAATAAAATTTCAACTTGTCATAATAGTTCATTCATTCCACAAATCTTTTATTCTTATTTCAATCCATACTAATTTCACAATTTGTAATTTCAATTATATAAGTTACACAAATCAAACTTCCAAATTTCTCATTACTAATTCTCATTTTTTAAACTCCAAAAAAATTAACTCATTTATTTTTTTTCTTTTATCCCAAAAGACAATTTAATTAAAAACATGTCCTTTCTTGCAAATAGCCTCAAATTCTCAGTTATACTTTACCAAAAGTTATAAAAATTCTCTCATGAAGTCCAATTAATTTCAGTAATTAATTCCATATTTTTCTTAATTTTAATTTTTTTTTAAACTCGAAATAATCTTAATTTTTCCAAAACACAACTTTTTAAACTAAAGCCCACAACCGGAGACAACCAGCAGCCCAAAGGAAAATGCCCAAGACCACTGCATCAAAGCCACAGAAGCGATATGATACGGGTTATTGTCCATGTGAAATGGCTTTCGGCATTTCGGAATTTTTAACAAAAAATAAAATAAAAGCTCCTTCTCAGTATCGAAGACCATAGACCAAGCCCCCCCCCCCCCCCCCCCCCCCCCCCTACTGTAGCGACTGAAACCATTCCGACCAAATGGTCTAAGGGGCCAGATTGTTTTGAAAAGAATTTGGTTGAATTTGAACTAGTTCTCTATTCATCTCTACATTTCATAATTTTCAAAAAAACAATTTTTGTTTCTTTTTCTTTTCTTTTGAAAGCAAAATTTTTCAGATTATAACATACATAAATTTACAGTAAACTAGTATTTTTATAATGATTATTTGCTTTATAAAACATGTATTTTGGTCCTACTTTATGTTCTATGTCCATATTTTCGACATTGAGAACAATAACACATTTCTTCATAATTTAGAATTAGAATTCCACAACCTACTATGTTCTTTTATTCTTCTTCTTATTAACATCCTATTACATTTTTAGAACACAAAAATCTCATCTTTCTACAATAACGAAATTCTATTTTAGACAATTAACTACACATGATGCATTTAATCAACTATTTGTAAGCACAAATTTTACCATAACATTCATGTAGCACAACAATATGGTGATTCCTAGCACATTAATTCACCATTTATTCATTAGCAATCAATCCATCAAACATTCTCTAAATTACCACTCCACTTTTAATTAAACAAGCATGGTTCCAATTTTCAACTAATTGATTCATAATAATTTCATTAAATCATCCCTAGCATGGTATCTAGTTCTAGAAGTATGGAAAAACACCAACCTTTTTGAAGAAACACGAAATGAAAAGCTCCTAGAGTCTCCTAGAATGCAAGAAAGTAGCATTCTCCTCCTAGATTGTGTTGCAAAATGCTCCCCTTCTTGTTCCTTGGCGCAAACCGAGCTTCCCCAAAATTGTAGATGCAGAGAATTTACATCTTGAGCAGTTAGATGTAAAAACCGCTTTCTTTCATGGTGACTTGGATTAGGAGATTTATGAGATTTATATGAAGTAGCCAAAAGACTTCATACAAGCAGGTAAGAAGAACCTCGTATGCAGACTAAAGAAGAGACTATATGGCTTAAAACAAGCTACAAGACAGTAGTACATGAAGTTCGATAGCTTCATGAGCAACATCAGTTTCATAAGATGTCAAGCGAATCATTGTTGCTACATCACGAAGTTCGACAACAACTTCATTATTCTATTATTGTACATAGATGATATGCTCGTTGCAGGTCCTGACATGCAAGAGAATATCAATCTGAAGCATGAATTGTCGAAGCAGTTTGCAATGAAAGATCTGTCGGAGAAATCTACCCTTCAACTCGCAGTGCAGATAGCGGAAGTACACCACAAGCAATAGAAATTTTTAAGACTTAGATGAACCAAGAACAAACCACCACAATACTAAGCAAGATCTCACAAGAACGCAATCAATATGCAGAAATAACCAATACTTCTTATTCCCAAAAAAATACAAAGATTACAAAGAGATTACAACTCTCAATCTCTCTCTCACATTTGAAACACTCGGCACAATCCCCTCTTGAAGTTGAACAATGATAACATCGCACCAAAAGGTTACTAAACCCTAGAGTTTACGGCCATATATATAGCCCCCAATTAAACCCTAACAGATAAACACAAATCTAGCAATTAAGCCTTTAAAGTCGTAAGCCCAAAAACAATCAGCCGCCAATGTCGGTCGACCGCACCCCCAAGATCGGTCGACCGCAACGTGTAGAACCAAACCCGAGAGCTGACCAGTCGGCTGCACCCCCAAGGCCGGTCGACTGTCCCCTCCTTTGTTGAACTTGTACACTCGAAGAACTCTCAGCAGCTAGGGTCGATCGACCGCACCCCCAGATCGGTCGACCGCAACCCTCCAGGCTGCATTCTTCTACTCGCTGCTTGTCTTCTCTTGCTTCTTTGTCTCTTCCCCTTCTTCTCCAACTTCAAGTACTCAGTGCCTACGTGTATTTGAGGCCACAATTTCTAACAATCTTCCACTTGGACCAAATACACCACGCTTCAATGTTATTGCAATCTTTCCTCGCATTATCTCTACCATCTCCCACTTTCATGGAAGACCCAAGTAGTCCCCATTCTCATGAAGAGCACCTCCGCCACTCCACCACGTGGAGTGCACCAACCACCCCTCATCACCTCATGAAGGATGTGCCCCACCAATCGCATAGAGCACGAATACCGGAGAAACAATCTCCTGTATCGGATTCCATGTTATGAGACTCCCCAACTCGCAAAATCTCCATCAAGACCGGACATGGTTCAAAGCCTCTCAATGCACCCTCTGCACTAGAAACCTCCTTAGACGACACCTCCACAAACTCCGCAGACTGTTCAACCCCTACAGTCCCAATTCAGTTACCCTCATCGACATCACCCCGCATATCGATATCAGTGCTTTCTATCTCACAAGAGAGACTTGAAGCTTCAACTGCCAATTCGCAAAGTACCCTCTCCGCAGCAACGTCTAGCCCTCTAGGATCACTTCCATGGCAAGCAGCTCCCACTAAATTAGTAACCTTCCCTCCACAACTGAAAGAACTCGGTTGCACCCCACACAACCTACTACTCGATTCTGGCTGAGAGTCAACTACAGGAGAAACGCCTTTCACGTCTCTAAACAAATACAATGTTCCCTCACGCTTTCCTTTTGCAATCACCCTTGTACCTGTAGCTATACACCACTCCCCACTACCAACTGTAGTAGACAACCCCTCCTTGTCTAGTCTTCCAATCGAGATAAGATTTTCCTTCAAGTCTGGAACATGTCTTGTCTCCCGCAAGACAACACTCTATTCATCAATGGTGTTGATGTGAACAGTACCAACCCCATGTACAGGACACCGGTGACCATTCCCTATGATCACATCTCCAAATACCTCTCTCCTCGTAGTTATCAAATATCTCTCTCCTCGGAGTGCAATGAAAAGAAGCTCCCGAATCAATGCACCAATCTTGAGTGCCCAACTCCTCCCGAGCTGATAAACTTAACTCCTCAACAAGCCCCACTTGAGCTTCCTTTCGGGTATCTTTCTTCGGTTTCTCCTGCTTTTTCTTTATATAAGCCTTGCAACTACGCATCATGTGACCCTTCTTGTGATAATACCAGCACTCAGGCCCATGTCCCCCATAGCTATCATAAAACCCACTCTCAGATGAACTACTCTGATTCTTTCTTCTTCGACTACTCTTAGATCTCCCACGTCTCTTCACAACATACATGGCAGAATCTCTAGAAGATTATGATGGATATCCCCCGTTTCTCACCCTTCTCACCTCCTCGTTCAGAATGCTACTCACCACATCCTGTAGATTCATCAAATCTGTCATAGTGCCTGTAATAGTCTGTTTCATCTTACCATAACTATCGGTTAAGAAGATAGAAGTAACAATGACTGTCCCCTCTCTGAAAACTTCAAATCTACAGCTTCCATCTGGTTGTAAATCGTACAGTAATTGTTCACATGCTCTGCTATTGAACCCCCTTCCTTCAACTTCATATTAACCAATTTCTTCAGATGAAGAATTTGATTAAATGCCGAAGGTTTCTCATACATATCCGTGAGAATCTTGATAGCCTCCTTTATGGTCTTTGCTTTCGAGATATGAAATAACGTCTTCCTACTCAGCCCCAACTGAATCTGCCCCAGCGCCTTCTGATCTAAACGATTCCAATCCGCCAAGTTTTTCGCATCCTTGTTTGCACCTTCCGGCTTCTTATCAAACAACGGACCATCAAGATCTTTCTTACGAAGATACGCTATCATCTGAATCTTCCACATCGCGAAGTCACTCCCATCAAATCTCTCGATCTTCATCTTGTTATCGGCCATCTCGAACCAACTGCTCTGAGAATTCTACCCTCAACTCATAATGCTAATAGCGGAAGTACACCACAAGCAATAGAAACTCCCAAGACTTAGATGAATCAAGAACAAGCCACCACAATACTAAGCAAGATCTCACAAGAACACAATCAATATGCAGAGATAACCAATACTTTTTATTCCTAAAGAAATACAAAGATTACAAAGAGATTACAACTCTCAATCTCTCTCTCTCACCCTTGAAACATTCGGCACAATGCCCTCTTGAAGTTGAACAATGATAACGGCTCACCGAAAGGTTACTAAACCCTAGAGTTCACAGCCATATATATAGCTCTCAAGTAAACCCTAACAGATAAACACAAATCAAGCAATTGGACCTTTAAACTCGTAAGCCCAAAAATAATCAGTCGCCAATGTTGGTCGACCGCACCCCCAAGGTCGATTGACCGCAACGTGTAGAACCAAACCCGAGAGCTGACAGGTCAACTGCACCCCCAAGGCCAGTCGACCGTCCCCTCCTCTGTTGGACCTGTACACTCGAAGAACTCTCAACAGCTAGGGTCGGTCGACACCCCCAGGTTGATCGACCGCAACCCTCCAGGCTGCATTCTTCTACTCGCTGCATGTCTTCTTTTGCTTCTTTGTCTCCTCCTCTTCTTCTCCAACATCAAGTACTCAGTGCCTACGTGTATTTAAGGCCACAGTAGTAGATTAGATCATAACGGGGGATTGAACCCTATAAAGATGAAGACCGAATAAGGGCTTGCCCTCGGACCTATGTAGTATGGGATGCATAGAATCCGAACAAGTGCGCATTAGTGTCATGTAACTTAAGTAACTGCATTAAGGACTAAGTGCACAATCACAACACGACATCAATAGGGTAGTCCCTTTAGTTGAAATGTGACAAGTTTGTGTTTGCTAAATATGAAATGTTAAGTTATACTATTTCCGGCAAGCGAGGACGGCCGTGTATAATGATCGTCGGTTGAATAAACTGACGTACCCACAGTCTAACATGCAGGTAAATGTTATGCTAAAGATTAAAGAGGATTTGGATGCTTAAAGATTATATCAAGCTGTTGTACTTGTATTTAATTGTTGTATTTTACTTCCGCTGTGCAAAAGAAAGATGTAATTATGATGTAATCTCTGATGTATGATGAAAAGTTTTAAATTCCCTGTAAAAGTGTACTAAGAAAGTGAAAAGATCCTGTAGAACATCTCGAATTCAGTATATTTGGGATTCGGGGCGTTACAGAGTGGTATCAGAGCCACGCTTTCTACACTTTCACACTTGTACAAATTTATAGGGAACGACACCCTAGAAGTGGACATTAGAGTGTGTGTTTGAATCTAGAGATTTAAATGTAAGTGACTTACATTTGTGTTGCTCTAAGATTTATGCTTTCTCCTCCCTATTTCTAAGATGGCTGATCACTTCGACCCTGCTGGAGGCGACGACTGGCACATTATTGAGGAAGAGTACCATCCTGGACAGGCAGATTCCGAGGACGAGTACTACCCTGGACAAGCTGATTCTGATGATGAGGAGTACCCTGAATCCCGAGAGATCACCCCACCTCCGGATTCATCTGATGATTCTTCTTCCGATGAAGAGGAAGTACCAGTTCCCAGTGGTCTTGTGGCTTCTCTTCAGAGGCAAGTGGAAACCTTGAAGGAGAGAGTCGGATTGTTGGAGGCTCAGCTGGAGAAGCGGAAGGCTGACTATTCTGTTCTTAGCCATCGGATTTGGGAACTTGAGAAGAAAAAGAACCTAACTGATGTGCTGAAGGATGAGGTTGATGAACTGCGGGAAGAACTTCGAGCAGCGAAGAGGACCCGTAGGAGTTAGAGTGTTGTGGCTTCTGTTTTCTTTCATTCTGATGTTTAGAGATGTTTTTAAATTCGAATGTATAAACTTTTGGAATTCAATGAAATGGAAGTTGGTTTAAATTCTTGTTATATACTTCGAATTTGACGGATCTTTTGCATCAGAATATGTCGAGAAGAGGAGCAAGGAATGGGGAAGGATTGGATCTGGAGACTGAACTTGCTAGGGTCTACCAGACGCTGAATGCAGTGGCTCAGAACCAAGCTAGGGGGCCGGCAAATCCAGTGCCCGAGGCAATAAAGCTGGTGGAATCGTTCAAGAGAATGAAACCACCCGTGTTTGAGGGAAAGTCAGATCCAGATTCGGCTGACAACTGGATACGGCAAGTGGAGACCATCTTCGAGGTGTTGGAGACACCGGAGGGTAGCAAGGTCAAGTTGGCAACCTTGCAGCTGGAGAAGGATGCAGCGGTTTGGTGGCAATCTGTGAAGAGGACCATGGGAGGTCTGTTGTTTGGCTGGGAGGAATTTTTGGAGGAGTTCCGCAGCCATTATTTCCCCTCCGACGTCCAGGAGAAGAAAGCGATGGAGTTCCTGTCGCTTCAGCAAGGCAGCATGTCAGTGAGAGCCTATGAGACCAAGTTCACTCAGCTCTCCAGGTATGCTCCAGAACTGGTGGCGGATGAGGCCAAGAAAGCTCGCAAGTTCGAGCATGGTCTGAGGCCTAGCTTGAGATCTCGTATGATACCCCTTGGTATCAGGAGGTTCGATAAGCTGGTCAAGAGGGCGACAGCGACGGAGGCGGATATGGAGCAGTTCCATGTTGTTCAGAACAGGAGGAACAACTGGCAGCCCGGGAAGAGGCCTGCACATTCGGGGAGTTTCAGGGGGCAACCATCTGCACAGAGGTTCAAACCGACGGGGGCGAACGCTGTGAGTGTGGCTGGGAGGCCTGGAAACAATGTGGTGAGACCTTCTGCGGTGACTTGCTACAACTGTGGTGAAACGGGACACTACAAATCTCACTGTCCCAAACTACAGGGTGGAAGCAGCAACGCACCAACGCAGCAGGCTGGGAAGAGGCCGTACCAATCAGGGCGAGTATTTGCCTTGACGGAAGCTGATGCTGAGGAGGCAGATCAGGTCATCTCTGGTACGAGGGCTGGTGTTTAGAGTCTTTGTCATTTCCTTTCCCTTTGTTTAGTGAGGCTGTTATGTAATGATGTATATTATGTAACAGGCGAACTCTATCTTAATGGAATTAAAGCTGTCGTATTGTTTGATACTGGATCCTCTCATACTTTTGTGTCTCCAAAGTTTGCTAAAGTGTTGGGAGTTGAACCGAAGATGTTCCCAGGCAAGATCTTATCAGTAGCTACTCCGTCAGGGGAAACTTTAACCACTGATCGGTATTATGCTGATTGCGAGATTGTGATTGGGGATAGAACCTTTGGCATTGATCTGATCGAACTGACTATCTTGGGAGTCGATGTTATCATTGGCATTGATTGGATGTCGGTGTACAGTGCAAGCATCGAGTGTAAGGCCAAGACGGTGACAGTGAAGGCTCCAGGTGGACCTGAAGTCGTGTTCCAAGGGAAGCGGAAATGTTCTAAGCTGGTGGCTACTATCCGCAAGGAAGAGACTCCTGTGGAAGTGCAAGGGATTCCTGTGGTTCGGGACTATCCGACTGTGTTCTTGGAAGATTTTCCTGGGTTACCCCCGCATCGTGATGTAGAGTTCAGCATCACTGTTCAACCGGGAAGTGCACCCATTTCTAAGGCACCTTATAGGATGGCTCCAGTGGAACAGGATGAGGTGAAACGGCAGATTGAGGAACTGTTGGGAAAAGGCTTTATTCAACCTAGTGCGTCACCTTGGGGAGCACCAGTGCTTTTGGTAAAGAAGAAGGATGGATCGATGAGGATGTGCATCGATTACCGGGAGCTGAATAAGGTCACTGTTCAGAATAAGTATCCGATTCCTCGAATTGATGACTTGTTCGATCGTCTACAAGGAGCAGCTGTATTCTCCAAAATAGATCTTCGATCAGGTTACCACCAAGTTCGAGTGAAAGCTGAAGATGTGCATAAGACTGCATTTAGAACTCGGCATGGGCATTACGAATTCTTAGTTATGCCATTCGGAGTGACGAATGCACCTGCAATCTTCATGGACTTGATGAACAGAGTTCTGAGGCCGTTTATTGATTCTTTCGTCGTGGTGTTTATCGACGATATTCTCGTGTACTCCAAGTCTGAGGAGGAGCACACTGAGCATCTGGCAGCAGTTTTGCAGAAGTTGGAAGAGCAACAGTTGTATGCCAAGTTATCCAAGTGTGATTTCTGGAAATCTGAAGTGGCATTCCTGGGTCACATCCTTTCTAAGGAGGGAGTGGCAACTGATCCTCAGAAGATAGAGGCAGTGAGAGATTGGGCAAGGCCTACTACAGTGAAGGAAGTCAGAAGTTTCCTTGGGATGACTGGATATTATCGGAGATTCATTCAAGGTTATGCTCAGATAGCTGTACCGCTTACAGGGCTGACCAAGAAGAATGTGAGCTTCAAGTGGACCGAGCAATGTGAGGCGAGTTTTCAGGAGTTGAAAGATAGACTGACTACTGCACCTATTTTGGCTTTGCCTAGAGCTGGTGTTGAGTATGACGTTTATAGCGATGCTTCACATCGGGGGCTTGGTTGTGTCTTAATGCAAGAAGGAAGAGTAATCGCTTATGGGTCTAGGCAACTACGACCACATGAGAAAAATTATCCGACTCATGATCTGGAGTTGGCTGCGATTATTTTTGCTTTGAAGCAATGGAGGCACTACGTGTACGGTGAGAAGCTGAATATGTACACGGATCACAAGAGCTTGAAGTATATATATCAGCAGAGGGATCTCAATTTGAGGCAGCGGAGATGGTTGGAAGTGCTCGAGGATATGCGACCTGAGATCAAGTATCATCCTGGAAAAGCTAATGTTGTGGCTGATGCACTTAGCCGCAAGAGCAGTTTGGCCTGTTTGATTACGACTCAGAGGCATCTGATTGAGGAGCTGGACCGAGCTGGTATTGAGGTTGTCTTGCAAGGATTGGGAGCATCTTTGGCTCAGTTGAGGCTTCAGCCTACTCTGAATACAAGGATCATTGCAAGTCAGGAAGTTGATGCTGATATTCTGGAGATGAAGGAGCAGGTTGGTGCTGGCAGGTTGCCCGGTTTTCAGATCAGGGATGGAGTGCTGTGGTTCGGAGACAGGCTGTGCGTTCCAAATCAGGCGGACCTGAAAGAGAGTATTCTTCAGGAGGCGCATGCTACTCTTTTGTCTGTACATCCTGGGAGTACTAAGATGTACAAGGACATCAAGCAGCATTTCTGGTGGTCAGGTTTGAAGCGGGATGTGGCTGAATTTGTCGCGAAGTGTGAGGTTTGTCAGCAAGTCAAAGCCGAAAATCAGAGACCCGGAGGTCTATTACAGCCGTTACCTATTCCGGAATGGAAGTGGGATAACATCAGTATGGATTTCATCACGGGATTGCCTAAGAGTCCTAAAGGCAATGATGCTATTTGGGTTATAGTCGATCGACTTACCAAGTCCGCTCACTTTTTGGCGATGAAACTCACTGCTTCGATGGACAAGTTGGCTGAGATGTATGTTGGTGAGATTGTCCGACTTCATGGCGTTCCTTCGACCATTGTGTCTGATCGAGATGCGCGGTTTACTTCGCATTTCTGGAGGAGTCTTCAGGCAGCTTTGGGTACCAAGACGGATTTCAGCACTGCTTTTCATCCGCAAACCGATGGGCAGACCGAGAGAGTCAATCGTATTCTTGAGGATATGCTTCGGTGTTGTATACTAGACTTTGGAGGCAGTTGGGAAAGGCATTTACCTTTGGTGGAATTTGCTTACAACAACAGTTTTCAGGCTAGCATTGGGATGGCGCCGTACGAAGCTCTGTATGGCAGGAAGTGCAGGACTCCTGTGTGTTGGTATGAAGTAGGGGAGCGTCAGTTGTTTGGTCCTGAGCTTGTGCAACTGACTTCTGAGAAGATTGATCTGATCAGGAAAAGGTTGGTGGAAGCTCAGAGCAGGCAGAAAAGCTATGCAGACAACCGGAGAAGGGACCTTGAGTTTGAGGTTGGTGATTTCGTCTTTCTGAAGGTATCACCCAGCAAAGGTGTGGTTCGTTTTGGCAAAGGCGGGAAGTTAGCCCCGAGGTTTATAGGCCCGTATAAGATATTGAAAAGGATCGGGAAAACGGCTTACCGGCTTGAATTACCGGAAGAGTTGTCTCAGGTGCACAATGTCTTTCATGTGTCTATGCTGAGAGGTTATATTCCAGACCCGAGTCATCATTTGCCTGAAGTGCCGGAAGGTTTGCAGTTAGACCTGAATTACATCGAGTCTCCTGTTGAGATTGTTGACCGTAGGGAGAAAGTCTTGAGGAATAAGACGATACCGATGGTCAAGGTAGTCTGGAGAAACCACTTGGTTGAAGAGGCTACTTGGGAATCTGAGGAGAGAATGTTGAAGGACTATCCTGAGCTTTTTGCTTGATTGTATTTTTGTATCTTTTGTTCTTGTTGTGTGTGTTGTATTTTGTTTGTTCTCTCGCTCTTGATTGTAGTTCCGGGGACGGAACTATTCTAAGGAGGGAGTGCTGTAATACCCCGATTTTTCAATAAATGAAAAATTATTTATTTTGCACGTGTTGTGCACGTGCAATATATTGTTGGATTATTTTATCATGGTGAGTATGTTTAAATATATTTTTCTCAAATTATTTTAGTACAAAAAGCCTTCTTTAAACGCCTTATTTGAATTAATTAAAAAGCCTTTTCTTAAAAAGCCCAAAAGCATTTTTTTAATTATTTTTATAAATTATTTTTGGCCCAAAAAGAAAGCCCATGAATTAATTTATTTTAATTAAACTTGTCATGTAGAAGACTTTTTTAAACAAAATTATTTTTTATACAATTTTGAAATGTACAAATTTGGCCTAGTTGCATGCACGTGCACTACACGTACACGTGCATTGCACATTTCTTATGCTTGGCCGGGTATCATTCTTTTTGGGAGGGAAAGTTGAAATTTTGGTGTGGAGAACATGGGGGTAGTTTCAAGGAGGTGGGTAGTTTTCCTAACTCCTACTTGAATCTAAGCCTTTCATTTTGCAACCACCAAGATGATCTTAGCCCTCCATTTCCCTCATTTTTTAGTATAAATACCTCCTTTCTCATGGCTAATTTTGATATGCAAAGTGTAATTTCTAAAGCTATACTAATATATTGTGAGTTATAAAAGATAAGAGAGTGTGTGTTTTTTTTTGCTTGGAGCTTTCGGCCAAGAGAAGGAGCATTCGGCTAGGAGCATTTCGGTGGGGAGCTTGAGGAAGCATTCGGCATTTGGTTGGAGGCTTGGAGTGGTGCATTCTTTTGGCTAGGAGGAGGTGTTCTCATCTACTTGATTGCTTTTGTTGTGTTTCTCTCCAATTGAGGTGGGTAAAACAATTCATGTTTCTAATATAGGGTTCATGCTAGTATATTGATGACACTATACATGGAAAATACTAATAAGAGACCACTCTAATTAAGAAGTTAGTATGTGAATGGCTTAGAATGGTGTGATAAATTGTGTATGTAAATTGCTTGCATGAAATTATACCATATGAAGCACTTACTATGATTATTTAGTTTAATTGAACAATGATGCAATGTGACTAGCATGATGTGTGAAAGCCTTTTATTAATTACTTGCAAATTGTGTGGTTGAGACATGACAATTGAAAAAGACATTAACACTAGGGGAATTGAATAGAAAAGTATATTAAATACTTCGAATCCATGTGTAGAAGTGGCATGAATGAACCAAAGAATTGCTTGTTGTCATCAAATTAGAAATGTACCAAAATTAGTAATTGTTGAGTTTCACCTATTCATGTGCTATATGAATTCTTTGACTAGTATGAGTATGGGAAAATCCAAGTTGTCTTGTGTTGTGAATGAAGATTAATGACCAGTAATTTATCATGAAAAATTTTGGGATAAAAGAGAGATTAGAAGAACAATCGATTATTTTCAATGTCGAAAAATAAAAGATTTGCTAGTTTTAATTAAAATAATTAATTTGGGTGGAGAAAAATGTGTTTTAGTGCAAGAATTTATTTTACAATTACTGTTTTGAAGATGGAATAAAGAAGATTAAATCTGGAATTTTTCAGTGGTTTATATGAAGGCAATATGAATCAATTGTTTGAACATCGAGTTAATTTCAAAAGAAACAGTGTGAATATGAGTCAAAAGGGTTTTGATCCACACGGTGACAACCTGAGCCAGTGGCTCAGGCGGTCGGTGGCGCTGTTCGGTTTCCCTGAGCGGTGTGGTTCGAATCCGGGTCTCACCACTTTTTTAAAAATACTGTGTATATATATATATGACAGCGAAGAAATGGCACATATACTTAGTGCACTCTCTTCTATTCGCTAGCACCGATCGGCCTATCGGCGGGTGCTCTGGCCTTCTTCTCTACTGTGCTGGGTTCGAATCTTTCCCCTAGCACTTAGGGAAAAATATTTTTTTTGTGAGATTTTGTTGTCCAAAAAATATGAGAAAAATATGGTAATTTTCATAAAAATACAAGGAATTTTATGGGATTGGTTTGGATATTAATTGAAGAAAATATAATGTAGTTTGTGAACAAATGGTATATTAAAGCTATGGTTCTAAGACACATACTCATGGGAATTTTCAAATTTATAAAGAGTTATTGAAATGAATTATTAGAAAGTATTTGACACAAAAGAATTTGTGGTGTGACATGATATTATAATTTTTACTTGAAGATATGGTGTAAAATATGAAGTACGAGTGTATGTTTGTAAAGTGCATGAGTCCATTGTATGATGATGGAGTTTAGAAACTTTGTTGATGAAATTGTTGGACTTGAATATGAAACTTGAGTTATAAGTATTCACCATGGATTTGTGAACAAATGAAATTATGAATAAGGAAGAATATGAAATTGTGACATGAAAGTGGTCATGACTTAAAGATTGTGAAATGAAATTTGAAATAGAGTAGCTAAGTCTCCCCGGCATTGAGAAAAATGAATTGAATTGAAATTAGACCAAGGTTGGTCATGTTGAATTAAAGGAATAAGTCCGGTTGATGGAGAAGCTAACTCTAGTGATTATTTTGTTCATGATTTTTTTAAATAAAACTAAGGACTAGTGCATAGTGAAGACGTGATGAAAGTAAGAGAAAAACACTGAGTATGAGGGCCCTGGGTAGCGGCGAGAGCGTATCCCAGGAATTCCCATGACGAGTCTGGGTGAGGATACTGTTCCAGAGTACCGTCCCAGTGGCGACGCTCGTGGGATGTTTGAAGACTACGGGTGGTGTCATGTTTATGGTGAGAGCGTATCCCAGGAATTCCCATGATGCGTCTGGGTGAGGATACTACTCCAGAGTGCCTAAACATGAGTTCGTAGGTCAGATAGCATCTAGGATACTTACCGTAATTACAGTAGTAGATTAGATCATAACGGGGGATTGAACCCTATAAAGATGAAGACCGAATAAGGGCTTGCCCTCGGACCTATGTAGTATGGGATGCATAGAATCCGAACAAGTGCGCATTAGTGTCATGTAACTTAAGTAACTGCATTAAGGACTAAGTGCACAATCACAACACGACATCAATAGGGTAGTCCCTTTAGTTGAAATGTGACAAGTTTGTGTTTGCTAAATATGAAATGTTAAGTTATACTATTTCCGGCAAGCGAGGACGGCCGTGTATAATGATCGTCGGTTGAATAAACTGACGTACCCACAGTCTAACATGCAGGTAAATGTTATGCTAAAGATTAAAGAGGATTTGGATGCTTAAAGATTATATCAAGCTGTTGTACTTGTATTTAATTGTTGTATTTTACTTCCGCTGTGCAAAAGAAAGATGTAATTATGATGTAATCTCTGATGTATGATGAAAAGTTTTAAATTCCCTGTAAAAGTGTACTAAGAAAGTGAAAAGATCCTGTAGAACATCTCGAATTCAGTATATTTGGGATTCGGGGCGTTACACATATAGTTTCTTCCTTTCAATTATTTTTTTCTTAGTGTTGTATACATGAAAGTAGGGGGTATTTATACTAGTTTTAGGATAGATTGGAGGGCTAGGATTTCACTAGATGGTTATAGGTGAATGACTAGGATAAGATGGAAAGTTGTAGCAACCACCCATAAGCAAATAATCACCCATGAACACAAACCCACTCTCCCACTCTTCTCTTAGCCATACCCGGCCTCCTAGGGTGTGCAAAGCACACACACGTGCATGCACGTGCCCCTTCTAGTCCCCCCCCCCCCCCTTATTTAAAGTTTGTACAAATTTAATTAATCAATTGTTCACCAATTGTGTCTACATGACAAGTTGTGACAATTTAAAGGATTAATTAAGTTTGTGGGCCTCAAAATAGTGGGCTTTAGGCTTATGGGCTAATAAAAAAATATTTAATTATTAGAGTGGGCTTAAAATAAGAAAACTAGTTTAGGCTTTATAAAATAGGCTTTTTAAAAAGATAAAGGGAAAGAAAGAAATAATTGTCCATGTTATAAAAGAAAATTTTATAAAAATAAATATGCATACGAAATTTTGCACGTGCACAACACGTGAAAAATCAACATTTCTTATTAAGATGAAATTTAGGGTATTACATATAATCTCTACTATTTTGTCACCAAACAAATTTTATTTGTAACCAAACAAGCACGTGCATTGTAACCAAACAAACACGTGGAATGCACATGCATAACTAATACAAAGGAGGTCTTAGGTTCAATACCAGACAACTTTAAATTTTTTTAAAATATATATATATTTATAAAGACGTGCATTGCACGTGTAAATTACTAGTAGAGATATTATGCTAATAGGAGAGAGAGTGCACTCCCCCTCTTTCTTTTCTCTATTTTGAAATAGAGAAAGAAAAACAAAAGAAGAGATTTACGTGCAAACCGCACAAAAAACCAACAAAACCTATCATTGCACCCACAAAGCCGCTTCATCTTCATCCCCACTCTAAATAATAAAAAAAAACCCTCGCATTCCCTCCCGCAGCCCTCTCCTCCTCACCCCGCATGCCGCTCGCCACACTCACGCAACCCTTTCCTCCTCACACCGCACACCGCTCGCCGCACCCACGCAGCGTCCTCCATCTCACGACGCATACCGCTCACCACGCTCACCACGCATCTTTTAAATTCTTAATTAGAAGATTAGCAGATCTCTCAACCCTTTTCTCCAATTGTCATCATCTTCAACTCCTTTCCTTCATTCGATGTTTGGTCCTTCATCTCCCTCATCAATTACCCTCCTTCTCAGACCAAAGCACCCCCTTTCAAATTGCTCCACTACTCATTCTCAGTTCTCGAATTGGTGCCCGTTTGGGAGCTTCACGTATGAGCTTGAGCTTCTCGAATTGGTACCCATTCCCAGTTCTCGTATTTTGCCATGGAAAGTCCATTTTGCCGTGGAAAGTACCTTTTTTATAATTTTAATGAATAATGTGAGGAGTTTTTGGTTGTTAGAGGTGTAAAGTTTGTGGGTTTGGTGTTGAAAATTTGGAGGGAGGGATTTTTGTGTTCTGATGCTATGTAGTTTAGGTGTTTGACAGAATACGTTAAATATAATTTTGGGGTGGATGGAAATGAGAATGGTGATTGGGAATTTGATTTGATCATCATGAGATTAGTTGTTCATGCCTTCGTTGGGTTTGGAAATCGTGTTTTGATAGGGAGTTCTTATTGCTAGTGTTGTGGGTGCTTGGGTTTTTATGGGAGCTAATTTATTAGCATTAGTATACTTTATACTATATTTTCTGCTTATGTGAGGATGAGAATGAAGATTTCAGTAATTACAGTAGGAATGATATTTATAAGTTTATCCCAATTCTCTCCATTTTTTAAGGAAATTCTATATAATTTTATGAGTCCCTCAAAACTTATTTAGACTATGCAATTTGCACAGGGTAACACTAGTATTAGCACTGTCACATTTACCCGATACCCGGACCCGACCCGGACGCCGCATTGGACCGGAACCGACATGATCTATACAGGTCCGGGTCCGGGTCCTAAAATAAGACCCGATGCACTTTCAGGTCCGGGTCCAATTTTTGACCCGTGAGGTACCAGATTCGGGTCCGGGTAGTGGAGGACCCGACCTGATAGGACCCGATACCAGCTCTAAGCAGTATACTATATGGAAGAGTTTTTTCAAAGAAACCGAAGTATTATATATAGTCAAAGTATTATATATAGTCAAGCACTTAGAGTTCCTAGTAATTATGATTCGAAGTTACCACAAGATTGTATCATAAATGTCGAGGACAGTTTTGATCAAAAGTGGTTTTAAGGATTCAATAAAATGTTTTGAGAATCCAAATTCAAGTGAAAGGTCACAATTTTTTGTGGTGGTATTGGAATGTTTGTGCAAAGATTATGTTCATGATAATATTTGGTAACTTCACATATTCAAAGCCGAGATTTGTGGTTAACAACTTAATTTGTTATGACCTAATCATATTAATTTAATTGTTGCAAAAGTCTTGAAGAAAAACAAATGAGTCTTTGTTGCTTAGTTAAGATTTTTGACCTAAGCTTGTAACTTGTAAGCTATGCTAACTAGAAAAGATCATCCAAGAAAGAGTGCTTGTAATGAAAAGCCAACTATTTGGGTTTAGTATTTGGGACCAAAATTCATTCACCCTCTGTTTCTCCTACTATTCCTGCAATGACTATTTGTGATAGGTAAAGTGCCGTCTATATATATATATAGCTCTTTATTCGAAAAAAGAAAAAAGAAGAAGAAAAAAAAAAAATCAGAGAAAAGATTTCATTAACGTAATACACCAAAACAATTAAATTCGTGGTTATTTTCAGATGAATTAATGCAACCCCTGTATATTTGGGGACCATAGGGTTTGCTTGTAAGCTAGAGTAGAGATTTTTGGCCTAAGCTTGTGACTTGTAAGCTATACTAACTAGAAAATACTATCACACCCAAGAAAGAATGCTTGTAATGAAAAGCCAACTATTTTGGTTTAGCAGATTGGACCAAAATTCATTCACCCTCTGTTTCTCCTACTATTCCTACAATGACTATTTGGTTTTTGTTCATCTACTTTCGAAGTAATGACACAATCTTCATTATCCTACAACAGTTAGTTGCCAAAATGGGCATAAAATGACAGTACTTATTAGTCAATTTTGCACCGAAGAAATTATTATTATTTTGAACAAGATCGTAGCCACAGGTGTGCATTACACGCACACACTCTTACAATAATCTCATAATTAAAGCATGATGCAAGCAGGAAGTGAACCTGGACCTCTCGCTCACTAACTAAGAGACTTACCATTAGACTAGAGTAGGACTTACTTGCACCGAAATTTTTGTTTGTGTTAAAATTTGGACAAAGGAGCGGCCAAATTTCATTTCATCCATGACGGGTATTAGAATATTGGAAAATCTTCCATTGTGCACCATCCCTCCGTGTGCACTCGGCCTTCCCGCCGTCGTATCGACGATCCGAACTGTTCACATCATCTACACATCTAAATTAGTCTAAATATGTAAAATCAAATCATTTGAAATTCATTTGCCCATCCATCATGTGACCATAAAAAACAATAATTTTCAGCCATACAATTTTGTAACACTTCAATGAATGGGCAAATGAATTTCAAATAATTTGATTTTACATATTTAGACTAATTTAGATGTGTAGATTAATGTGAACGGTTCGGATCTTCAATACGAATGCGGGAAGGTCGAGTGCACACGCCGTGTGTACCATAGGTGGTGCACAACGGAAGACTCCCCTTAGAATATTTACAATGATATATACCATATTCAGATTACGTTGAATGGCAGTCTTGATCAATTAATTTTGGCTCCAGCCCTCCAAATGCTAAATTAATCACAGGATGGGCAAACAGCCATTAAATTTTGATAACTAGTATTAGAATATTCTCAATGATATAATATTCTTTTTTTTAATGAATCGGATAGAGCCAAACGGCTCCAGCCATCTCAATGATATAATATTCAGGATACGTACGTACGCTAGAACAAGTAAGAAGTTGTCCTTGATCGATCGATCACTTTTGGCTCCCCCTCCAAATTAACCCTAAATTAAACCAGTCACGGGACGTAGGAGAACGGTGGCCATTAAATTTTGATATAGATTGTTCAACATTGCACCAAACTTCAATTATAATTAGGAGCATGCAATTCCAAAAATCAACTCCAACATCGATGGATCTTCGAGGTCCCTTAAGGGCCTCAACTACTCTACATAGCCATTGATGATCAGGCCTACAATTGAGAGGAGGGTATACAAAAAAAGGGAGGAAAACAACAGGGAGCCAAGGCCTAGTGATTCATCATTTATGGCATGTCGAGGGGGTCAAAGCAAAGCCAGCAACTATATGGAAAATGAGTGTACATGCATGAAAGAGAATTAAAGCAAAAAAAAAAAAAAAAAAAAAGGAGAGAAAAATTAATGAAGATGCAATATTGAATAATATTCCTTTGAATATATATTATTAATTTGATGTGGATAAGAATACCAAACTAATTAATAGTGGGCATGCCAGACTCATGAAGGCAATATATATTGCATTGTAAGGGCTAAATTAATTTGAAAGAGAAGTTTTGCCTGCTTCCTTGTATGCTCAACTCGCATGTGTGTCAACTCTTAATTTGTCTGTTGTTGGTTACATCCGCCAAATTAATCTCTCAGAGCATCAACCATCGTTTGTTATGTAAATTTATATATATAGCATTTAGAAATAACAAAAAAAGGAACATGCTGTAGTCGTAAAAGTCAAAAAAATTAAATTTAAAATATGTAAATAGTCAATGGCATTTGATAAGAAAAAATGAGAATGAATGAATGGGACTGAAGAAGATCTTCCCATCCCTACATTTTTATTTTTATTTTGCAATAATGGCATTTACATAATAAGAGAGTGGCATTTTCGTTATTATATATATATATATACAAATTTATTATCTCCCTTTGTACTTTTAACATAAAAAAAAAAATTATTATAAAATAGAAGCTCTCAACTTTTAAAATTTTTTAAATACTAAAAGATAATAGACGGAATATCTTCTTCCGTCTCTCTTCTTTGATTAATTAATTACATAATTAAAGTAGAGGGCGGAAGATCTTCTTCCGTCCCTCTACATTGAAAAAAAAAAGTGTTTCTTCTTCCGTCCGACCTATTTTAATATTCGAAAAAATTGATAGAAAGAACTCGATCTTCCATCTCCTATATATGGAGATCGCTATTTTTGACTTCTATATTTAGGCGCATACTGTTCACTCATATTCTAAAAAGTAGGCGAACGATAGTGCATGGCTGAAAAAAAGTCAAAATATTCATTGAATAGGTATATAGCGAACGATAGTGGATGCTGTTAGGGACGATAAATTGTCCAGTATCTGGAGTAGGAGTACCATGACAAGATACCTTGAAAGAAAAAGAAATGGAGATTAAGGAAGGATGAAATGTGAGTTGTTTTTAACTTAACAAATCCTACTTTTTATCCGTCTTCCTCTAGGGTATTTACTTTTGTTAGGATTTTGAATGGGTTGTGGATTGTTAGGGTTTTGAGAAGATGAAGAGAAGAGAGGAAGAAGAAGGCAGCCGGCTATGAAAGAGAGAGAATGGCAAAAATGTTGATTGATTTCTTTGATTCTAATCTTCTTACATATATGAAGATACAAAGCCCAATGGGCCCAAAAGCAATTTGGGTCATAACATAACAATCTCCACCTTGAACCAAATTGCATCTAAAACAAACTAAAACATAAAACAAATGCATGAAGCAAACATAGCCTAAACAAAGGTAAACATAAAGATATACTAGCAACATGCTAGAAACAAAACTAGCTCAAACTAGCTAGAAACAAACCGACATCAAACTTGAACAAAGCTTGAACTTTACAATTGGAAGAGGCTTTGTGAGCATATCGGCCGGATTCGATTCGGTACCAATCTTCTTCACGACAACCTTGCCTTCCGAGATCACATCTCGAACAAAATGGTATCGAATGTCAGTGTGCTTCGTCTTCTCATGGTACATGCGGTCCTTGGTCAAATGAATCACACTTTGGTTGTCACAAAACACCGTAATAGGACCCTCGAGTGAAGACATCTCACCAACAAACGCCTTGAGCCAAATAGCCTCCTTAATAGCCTCAGTAACTACCATATATTCGGCCTCAGTACTTGAGAGTGCAACGGTGGCTTGAAGTGTAGACTTCCAACTAATTGCACAATCTCCAAGGGTAAAAACATAACCTGTCAAGGAACGCCCCTTGTCCAAATCACCTGCAAAATCCGCATCCACAAAGCCCGTCAGTTTCTTGCCATTACCAAACTCCAAACAAGCATCAATAGTACCTCTCAAATAGCGGAAGATCCACTTCACCGCTTTCCAATGCCCTTTCCCTGGACAAGAGAGATATCTACTTACCACACTAACGGCTTGAGCAATGTCGGGTCGAGTACACACCATCAAGTACATGAGACTCCCGACCGCACTTGAATATGGAACCTTTTCCATATATTTCATCTCATCATCGGATTTTGGGCTTAAAGCGGTTGAAAGCTTAAAATGTGTCGCAAGAGGTGTTGAAACAACTTTCGCTTTCTCCATGCCAAAACGGCGTAGCACTTTCTCGGCAAAACTCCTTTGTGAAAGAAACAACTTTCTTTTGGACCTATCCCTTGTGATCTCCATCCCGAGAATCCTTTTGGCGGCCTCCAAATATTTCATCTCAAATGCCGAACTTAGTTGCTCTTTCAACCTCCTAACTTCTTTCAAGTTTGAGGATGCAATCAACATGTCATCCACATAGAGCAACAAGTAAATAAAATTCCCACCATCCAACTTCTTGAAATAAACACAACTATCATAATTGGAACGATGGAAATTAATACTCACCATGAATGAGTCGAACTTCTTATACCATTGTCGCGGTGATTGCTTAAAGCCATAAAGGGACTTCTTCAAAAGACACACACGGTCCTTCTTTTCCGCAACCTCAAAACCCTCCAGTTGGCTCATGTAAATTTGCTCCTCCAAATCACCATGCAAGAAGGCAGTTTTCACATCCATTTGCTCCAATTCCAAATCCTTCATTGCCACCAAAGAGAGCAAAACTCGAATGGAGGTGTGCTTAACTACAAGAGAGAACACATCATTGAAGTCCACACCTTGGACTTGACTATACCCTTTAGCCACCAGCCTTGCCTTGTATCGAAAATTCGCAGGATTTGAGCCATCAATCTTCCTCTTAAACACCCACTTGCAACCCACAATCCTCTTATCACTCGGAAGCTTCACAAGAGACCAAGTCTCATTTTGTTGCAAAGATTGTAACTCTTCATTCATAGCGGCAACCCAATTGGCCGTATCTTTAGAAGAAATGGCTTCCTTGCAGGAAGATGGCTCACAATACTCCACATCCTCTGCAATTGTCAAACAATAAGCAAAGTCGGAATACCCATACCTCGTAGGTGGTCTTGTTTCTCTTCTAGCTCGGTCCCTTGCCAACGCATATGGTTGTGCCTCTTCTTGGGCTTCCTCAAAATTAACATCATCATATGAGATCAAATCATCACCTTCTTGGACCGGCATCTCAAACTCCACATTCTTCTCAACCGTCTCATTCTCCTTAATAGTCGGCTCGGGTGCAACATCATTTGCCTTCAACATGGCCGACTCATTGAAAATGACATCTCTTGAAATAAGAAACTTGGATGATTCGGGACACCACAACTTATATCCCTTCACATTTGCGGGATACCCAATAAAAATACACTTCTTCGATCTAGGCTCCAATTTTCCTTCATTCACATGTGCATAAGCGGGACAACCAAACACCCTCAAATTCGAATAATCGGCCGTCTTACCCGACCACACTTCTTTGGGTGTCTTCAACTCAATTGAAGTGGTAGGAGATCGATTTACCAAATAACAAGATGTGTTAATGGCTTCCGCCCAAAACTCCTTACCCAAACCCGCATTTGAAAGCATACTTCTAGACCTTTCAAATAGTGTCCTATTCATCCTTTATGCAACACTATTTTGTTGTGAAGTGTTGACCACCGTCTTGTGCCGAACAATCCCTTCAGCCTTGCAAAAATTATCAAACTCACGGTTGCAAAACTCCAAACCGTTATCGGTTCTCAACCTCTTAACTTTCCTTCTCGTTTGGTTCTCCAAAAGTGACTTCCATTCTTTGAAGGTGCGAAACACATCACTTTTCTCTTTCAAGAAATAAACCCAAACCTTCCTTGAGAAATCATCAATGAAAGTAAGTATATAATGAGAACCATTACCTTTGGAAGACTCATGAGAATGTCCCCAAAGATCCGAATGGATGTAGTCCAGTGTTCCCTTGGTCGAATGAATGGCCGTGGAGAAGCTCAACCTCTTATGCTTGCCAAATACACAATGCTCACAAAACTCCAAGTTGTATGTGCATTGGCCATACAACAAGCCTCTTTTGCTCAAAATGGTCATTCCTCGCTCGCTCATATGCCCCAATCTCATATGCCAGAGCCTAGTAGTATCCTCATCCGACATAGTACCCGAACGTGCAATGGCGGCCGAGTCCGTGACCGTGGAACCTTGTAAGAAATAAAGAGTTCCAATTCTCTTTGCCTTCATAATTGTGAGAGCCCCTTTAGAGACTCTAAGGACTCCACCTTCACTTTGGAACTTACACCCATTTTCTTCAAGAGACCCCAAAGAAATCAAATTCTTAGATAAATCGGGTATATGCCTCACACCCGTCAACCTTCGGACCTTTCCATCATGGAACTTAATTGTCACCGAACCAATTCCGATAACCTTACACATATTGTTGTTCCCCATGAGAACCTTACCATCCGTAGGCTCATAAGTCTCAAACCAATCTCTATTCGGAGTCATGTGTTGCGAAGCACCCGTATCCATCACCCAACAATGTATATCATTGATGCGGTTTATTTCTGGGAGACGTGTGGATGCACCAGGTGTGAGTTCGGACTCAATTTGTAGTTGAAGGAGAAAGCTGCTCGTCTGACGACCCTAGGCTGACCGGGCGGAACCTGTGGCGACCTCGGGGTGGTTCGGAGATCTGGGCTCGGATCAGAGGATTCGGATCTGAGGTCTTGTGTACCTGCAGACGGTCCTGAAACACCGGGGTTTGTCTCGGTGGCGGACCCTCCGACGATCTAGTCAGTCTCTGTGAGAGAGTAGCAATAACTGGGTGAATTTAAGTGGCAAAAGATTGATTACCTGAAAAGGTAGGTGAGGGTCTAGTATTTATAGAGAATCCCAACCGGGTTTGGATCCGCTTGGGGGCCGGGTCTGAACCCGAAAGCCCATGGGCCTGTCGTGGCAGAAGGCCCAGGGGGTTTAGGGCTGACATGGCCATACCAGGAGTGGTATAGGGCTGACGTGGCAAAACCCTGAGTGGTATAGAGCTGACATGGCTGATCGTGGGTCTTCTGTGCTTCTGGGAGAATCGGAGGGCCTAGGCTGTGCCAGGTCATCCCCCTACTTCGCCAGAGAGGGGGGGACGGCTCATGGGGCTGTCACGGATCGGAGACCGAGGACCACTGAGGCTCGTCGGATACGAGGAGGCCGGCTCTGGGGGGGTGCACTTGAGGTTCGGCGCCGACCCTGTAATGGTTCGAAGCCGAGCTAGATTGCTATTTTTACCTTTCTTGAGTGAGAGTTGTATTGGGCCCTGGTTGGGCCCGCAGGCCATTTTTACCCTACCACAATCATCAACATTAGTATCTATCACACAAAGAGTATCAACCGTGTCACATTCGGCCACATTGGCCTCCTCCTTCGAAGAACCTTTACTATCCGTCTTTTGTTTATTTTTGAGCTTGAAACAATCGGCCTTAATGAGTCCCTTCTTCTTACAATAGTTGCACGTCAAATTTTTGTGCCTAGACTTCGAACGGATCCTTGTATCTTTTGAGTTTCGGTCCCATGACCTACCTCGATCAACAACTAAACCAACACCTTGGCTCCCTTTCTCATTATTGGTCATTTTACTATCAATGTGCAACTTGGCTTGCAAATTGCTCTTAACATCCTCTAGAAAAATTTTATCTCTACTATAAATCAACATGTCTCTAAAAGCCTTGTATGATGCGGGCAATGAGCATAATAACAAAAGGGCTTGGTCCTCATCCTCCACCTTAACATCAATCTTACTTAAGTCATTCAAAATAGATGCAAACTTCGTAATATGATCGGAAATTGATGTACCTTCAACCATGCGAAGAGTGTAGAGGCGCAATTTCAACCGCAGTCGATTGTTGAGGGACTTCTTCATGTAAATGTTCTCCAACTTCTCCCACAAAGCCTTAGCGGTCTTATCCGATAGGACCTCTTGCAATGTCGAATCGCTCAAACACAATTGGATAATAGAGAGCGCTTTATCATCCATCTATCTCCATTTCTTATCCGCCACCGCATCAATCAATTTTTTTCGATCAAAAATGGCATCCTTAACGCCTTGGCTCGACAAAATCGCTGCCATACGCACTTGCCATAATGCAAAATTCGTCTTCCCATCATACTTCTCAATATCATATTTTTCCGACATATTCATTCAAATTTCTTGAACCCAATTCAACAAAACACCAAAATCCCCCCCCCCCCCCCCCCCCAAAAAAAAAAATTACTCAAATCACAAAATCAAACCTTCCTTCTTGATATCTTTCTCCTCCGGTGCTCCCGACGACGAAGACCAAGAAACCCGACGAAGATCTGGACTAAGACTGGACGAAGATCTGGACTGGAAGACCTCTACTGATCTGATCGTCTACTGATCTGATCTGATCGATACCAAAGCCACCGACTTCCTCTACTGATCTGATCGATCGGAGAGTTGTGACGGCCGGAGTGGCGGAAGGGATCAGGAGAAGGGATCGGGATGAGGAGTTTTGGTGTTGGCTCTGATACCAATTTGTTAGGATTTTGAATGGGTTGTGGATTGTTAGGGTTTTGAGAAGATGAAGAGCAGAGAGGAAGAAGAAGGCAGCCGGCTATGAAAGAGAGAGAATGGCAAAAATGTTGATTGATTTCTTTGATTCTAATCTTCTTACATATATGAAGATACAAAGCCCAATGGGCCCAAAAGCAATTTGGGTCATAACATAACAACTTTTGAGTTTTGACTAACCCTAATTTTTGCAAGAGTAATGCTACATCCACTATCAATTTCACTCCATTTCTCTTTACTATCTTAGGTGGCACACTCCAATAGGTAGGGAAAGATAGAGTATGTGAAAGAACTCTTCAATAGAAATATGCCACCTAAGATAGTGAAAAGAATGGTAGTGAAATTGGTAGTGGCTGCAGCATTATTCTTTTTGCAATAAACAAAGAAGAATTTGTCGGTGACTTATTTAAAGTTGACAAAATTGCGGTTCATCCCTATGGAAAAATACCTTTTAACTAAAAATTAATGTCTATCGAGTTTTTCATAGGGGACCATTATTCAAGTCAAAGCTAGCAAACGGAATTTCTATATAGCTTGATAGTTCAAAAGTACGTACTGTTATTAATGTGGCGGTGGTGGTGTCTCAATTTGATTAAGATCCTTTGCCTTGGTGTTAGGGTTTTAGGAGAGAGCAACAACCAGCAATTTAAAGAGTATTTAGTGTATGATCGATGTTGTTTTCCTTGTAATTTCAGTTAGGCTATCAATCAGCTTTGAAGCATCAGTCTGTCTTCTGAATTAATCATAACTTGTTGGTCCTAATTTCCTTTTTCATCATTTTTCTTTTTTGTTTGTTTTGATTGATTAAGTAGGTCAATTCCAATTTCGGTTTAGGGCGTTGCTTTTGATTAACAAGACTTGTTATATCGTAGGCTCATACAAGCAGAATTTGAACTTCAAATTTTGCACCACTGTCAAGCGGGCGTAACTCCCGTGTATTACAGGAGTATTTGCAATCTAGACATAAGGGTTCAACCTTAAACAATGCGGCAAAATAAAGTAACATAAAATTTTGAATTAAATTCAAAGAAGTGATCAAATTTATGATTTACAATCAGCATGATCTATATCTATGCCAAAAGCAAAACATGCACCCCACAATTTCCATTATCGATGAGGTTTACAATAAACAGTGTCACAAGTGATTTTTCTCCCTCCCCTAATATATATATATATATATTTTTTTAGAGAAAAGGTGGAGTATGACCACCCTGTTTCATTAATAATGAATTAATAAAACAAACTCAGAGTACTGAGCCAATTACAGGGTCCTACAAACAAAACGAAAGTACATAACCTCTACCACAAACATGGAGGGTGGGACAAAAAATTACCAGAAAGCCGCAACATACTTGCGACTAGACAAAAAACATCACATCCCCCCAACAAACCCTGGGGCAGTGGGTTTCCATCAACAGTAACGGCTACTCCGGCTGTCAGTCGATCGTCGGACCGATCTCGACTTCCTCATCATCAAAATCCTCAACCTGGAATACGCTCGATATCCTCCCCCTTGGTCCTACTGCTGCCACATTAGCCCAAAATAAAATAAAATGCATAATGTGAGTCAAGTTACCAGAAATATTATTACAAGTTCTGCGGAAATAAAAATTATTCCTGTCTAGCCAAAGTTCCCAGGTCGTAGCGGCAATAGCGATGTACCATGCTTCTCTCATAGTTCTTCTCTCAGTAGCAAATTTTGATCCTACCCATAGGTCCTCGTACACACTAGAGGACTGATTCGTCCCTAGTGCGTCCCCTAGTATTACATATAAGAACTAGGTATGCCCGTGGCACGTGCCTGCGGCACGTATTCGGAACTACATATAAATTTACTTGTAGTTATTTGAGTTAGTCTAATACAATCACCTTTAAATTGTTTCCTACGGCACGTTTAAATTGTTTCCTACGGCCTCCTTTGAAATTATATTGTTTCCAAATAGTTTTCTAATACAATCACCTCTAAATTGTTTCCTACTGCACGTTATCTCGAAGCCTGATTAATTAATTAAGTTGTTTAGTAAAAATTTCGACAGACTTCTCTAAAATTTTACAAGCATGATTGTAGTAAAAATTTCGACAGTATCTCCCCTGAAATATTTGTCCTTTTAGAGCAATTCCTTACGGAATTCTGCTCAAAATTAAAAAATTAACATCACAGGCAGTCAAAAAGAATTCTCCCAAGGCCAATCCAAGCAACTTCACACAGGCATCATATATATAGGGCTCTGGGGAAAAAATTCTTCATATGACTAAAGATACAAAATAAAAACTAAGATATTGTTTGAAAACATAATAGATTTTAGGAAATGTAGTAAAAATTTTGACAAGATCTCCCCTAAAATATTAGCCATTTTACAGCAATTCCTTACGGAATTATGCTTACAATTAAAAATATAACATCACATGCAATAAATATGAATCTTCCCCAGGCCAATCCAAGTAACATCACACAGGCATCATATATATAGGGCTCTGGGAAAAAAGTCATATGACAAAAGATACAAAATAAAAAACCATGATATCGTTTGAAAACATAATAGATTTTAAGAAATTTAGAAAAAATATTTGACAGAATCTCCCCTAAAATATTGTCCTTTTACAGCAATTCCTTACGGAATTCTGCTAAGAATTTAAAATATGACATCACAGGCAATAAATATCAATCCTCCCCAGGCGAAACCAAGCAACATCACACAGGCATCATATATATAAGGCTCTGGGGGGAAAATTCATAATATAATGCAAGATACAAAATAAAACCAAAAATTCGTTTGAAAACGTAATAAATTTTTAGAAAAAACTATCGAAAAACCTTTAAAAAATCAAACACATAACCCAATACTCCACAAAATTGCGGGTACAGGTATTAACATAACTATATTACATCATCATCATATACAGATACTTACAACTATTACATCCTCCACCAAAATATACACCAACCACAAAATAGACAGTAACATAAAGAGAAAAAGAAAGCATTACAAATATTCTGAGAATATGAAGATTACAGATGGACAGACGACTAAACCCGCCATAATGAAGAGACCTGAAAAATCACGATCAATAATGAAAAAATCATTTTAATGAAAAAGGAACCAATGAACCAATTAGAATTTCTACTAAATCTAAGAAACTCTGATCTTATTTTTCTTCTCCAATCACTGACAATCAAGATTAGATTTAGACATGAAACTAAAATGAACTATATACTTTTATGGGAACATAAAACTAAAATGAACAAAACAAACATAAAAGATGCAAAAGATTCAAGCTTTATCCTTTCTTCTCAAACCAGAATTCATACCCATCAAAATTCGCACTACGAACAATGCAAACAGCATTCAACCGCAAATATTAGCATATTAAGCATCAAATGGAATGAGAAAAAGAAAGGTTTTGTTTGTCAATGAGAAAAAGCAAGTTGTATATTGTAAGACACATGGTGAAATTATTTCAGCAAGTTGTATACTATAAGGCACTGTAAGGCACATGGTGAAATGTATAGGTGGTCTTTATATTGCAACAGTGAACGTACTACATAAATATTGAATGGAACACATAATTAGTAACAGTGAACAGTGAACAGTGAACGTACTACAGAAACTAAAGAAATTTGCAGTTACAGAACACAACATAAATAGTATCAAAACAGTAAATTATCCTACAAAATAAATTTATCGAATAATACTAATTCTTACCTGAATTATGGTTTACGTTCTTGGTGATTGAGTTGCATCGGATGCATCGGATCACGCAGAAGAACTTTCACTGTCAGAATCTGTAACACAACTCAAGGTATAAGTCAATTTACCTTTAAAGGAAAACAAATTTCCTTTAAAGGACCGTGAATACAATAAAGTAAGGTTCATCAAAAAGGAAAATACCCCCCCCCCCCCCCAAGTCAATGGGTAGCATGGATTTAGTTTTCAATTTGAGGTGGAAATTATGTATTTTTGCAAAGAACAACACATAGATAAAATTGTTACCACTGGAGGAAGATCAAGAATCACTACTTGAGCTGCTTGAACTACTTGACCTACTTGCATTATCCACCTTATTTTCACCTCCTTTTGGCGAAGAAGCCACCTCCTTTTCATCAACCACTGATTCAAACAAAATCACACATCACGAAATATAAGGCAATCCTAATTTTCAAGATGTAGGAAAAACATGTTTTTCGAAGTTAATTTTCAAAGACATGTTTTTCAAAGTAGATTTTCTGGCATACATCCCAAATTCCTTGAAAATAGTCTTCCTAGCTTTACTTAACCACCTTCCATATTGGTGTACATGAAGTTGATCTACATTCTTTTAGTCCTAAATGGTGTAGGACGCAAATTCAAATTCAACAAATAGCACACTTGAAGATCAAAAGTTCAAGGCACATACCCACATGGAATAAAACCCAAACATAACAACATGAAATTGCAAAAAAAATTATCTTGCCTACAACAATTTTGTCAGATTGGCCCCAATTACACAACAAATTATTTAAATCATCTTAAATCTTGATAATTCACATCCAACGAAGCTTACAATAGAATGACATGATCATAAACATTTGGTGATAGTTTACTTTTATTCGGTAATATATTCATGAACTAATATATTCGAGTCCGACCATTTGATGAACACCATCTTTGAGATTATTGAATAACAAAAAATTATAAACTTTAGTACGGGATAGTTCTTTTGAATATCAGCTACTTCCTTGGATTTTAAATCCAATAATTGAAATATCAATATTTCTCCAACCAAATTAACCTAGTGAACTTGTGGATCAATTAAAAACATGTGATTATTTAAATTCAGATTAACCATCAACCAAAGTCAAGAAAATAGAAATCTCACATTTTGTAATTGCTGACGCATGTACGCGTTCTCATGAACCAGCTGGGCAACCTGTTTCTGAAGGCGCTCATTTTCTGTTGACAATCAGAAGGCGAGAAGACTCTTTCCGTTGTTTCTCACGGTATCTGATAAAAAAATTTAAATTAAAAAAACTTTATAGTTAATAAAACCAGAGTATAGTCATATTTGAATCAAGATTATGATGTTATAATGATCAGAAAGTAATTCAATGAAATGAAAGAAAAATATAGGTAAAAGGAGACAGTGATCCATCTAGAATGTCACTATGTTTGTAGTTGAAGATAACAATGAACAGGATGGTCCCCAAAAAAATCACAGTCATAAACATCAAATCTGCAATGTTCATTCTAGGCTAAAAATACAACCCTGAAGTTTCAGTAAAATTATATTTTTTAAAAAACTACCCTTAACCAATTTTCTAAAAAAAAAAACTACTGACTGCCCCCAAAAAGCATTTTTATTCTAAAACAGAAAGTTAAATTGTAGTCTTTAAATTTTGCTGACACTTCAGGGGAATATATTGCATTTTACCCCTCATGTTTTTTCTATCACAAAGTTAGCAAGGCAAAAGTTCTTTATCGTTCCTTGCAAAAAATGCAAAATAAAACAGTATTATTATTATAAACAACAGTGGCTCCATCATTCTTCTCTAATTCCTTAATTGTCACCTCACTCCCCAACAATCATCTCCCAAAACAACACAACCTCGCATTATTACTAAACAATATAATTAAAATAACTACAAAACAATTGAGAAATAGTTGTATATTATTTTATACCTTTGATTCTAGAACCAAACTTTGATCTGCTTGGGCTCAGTATTAGCCAGTATAGGGCACTTCCGGATCAACTGCTGCCTCCTCATCAACCATTCGATCATGGCAACTAAATAAACAAACCGCAATACCCACAATTTCATATGCATCAAAAAGTAGCCACGGATTTTCTTGATTTGGCACATAACTCGTCGTCAATTCTTAAACTATTCGATGTTACTGAGCGATCTTAATGTTGAATAATCCGATCATAAACTTCAACTCATTCAAATTTAACATCAACAATCAGATCACAACCAAATCAAATCAAAATTTAGAACTGAAACTGAAAATAAAATTGCAAAAAAATAAAACCTTTTCTACAATGATATTTGGTTGTGACTTTTGAATTAATTAGTATATAGATAACTAAACAGATTATGAGTTCTCTGTATGTACTTGTTTTCTTTTTATGCAAAATTTATATATAATTGAGTTCTTAACCGAAAATTGATGGGGAACTGATCTGCCCATGCTTATACATTTATGTTTTCAGATCAGTGTATCAGTTTCAAACTCATTTAAGGAAAGAATTATTCTAACCAAAACAAAAGGGAGTTTGATTTGCTGAAATTTGAATCTTCAAGCAATAGCTTAAATGTACTCTTCTCATGAAGTGTAACTACGTTTTTTTTATCATAAAAGCTTGGCCGAAGCCCCCCGTCGAGTGTAACTACTTTTTCACATAAGAAAAAGGAAAACCCAAAGGAATCTTTTATGATTATATACAAACTATGTAAAACTTTCAACTTTTTTTTATTAAGATCATTCTTAACAAAAATAAGATGGGCAAAAGGCAGAAAAGAAAGGTAAATATCACATTGTAGATGTAGTCTTATCATTAAAATACTATGCCTTTTTTGGCTTCCCTCATTCGCAAAGTATGTTTTTCTTCGTTCTAGTGTGTTTTTACAATCTCTATTTCAGATGTAATTTTGAACCTTCTGTATTCAGTGTCTTTATGGAAAAAAGCAGCACCCAATACACAATTGCCTCATCGTCTAACCCAGATAACATCTATATAATAAAAAACAACTAACAATTGTTACATTTGCTAATTCAAAATAGTTTGCAAATGAAGCAACCCTTCCCCTCTTAAGAAGGCACAATTCAGGCAGAAGAAGAGCTGAAAACGTAAAGCATGCACATGATGAATGCTAGTATTGCTACCATCCATTTCAAATTGCAGAAAACAAACAACACAATTACAGAAACAAAACATCCGCATTGTATTGTAACGCAACCGGCAACAATTCCGACTGGTGGGCCCCACCAATTTTTGCCCGTGCATTTTTTCGTGCAAGGGCGTAACAGTAAACAAACCAACACGTCATGAATCCTACCCTCTCAGTAAACAAACTAAATAAACTAATATTACTTAATTCCAAAAGCAGTGTACATTTTGTACACATAAGCTCATAATAAAGTAACAAAACAACTGGAAGAATATATTATATTTTAGCAGCATTTCAATAATAACAGCTTCTTACTTGAAATTTTTAGCATTCATCAGTTTTTCTTCTTGGATTCTAACAACTCTATAATAGTAAAAGAACTATTAAATTGTTTTGATAAGACATAAGTGTAAGGGGCAAAGCATGGAAATCAATATACCCAAGTATCTCGATCATCCTCTTAAGAAGATCATATTTTGATGCTCCGAAAAATAAAGGAAGGCCTAAGAATAACTCGGCAACCAATACAACCAAATGACCACATATCACGTGCAGTTGTATATCTAACAATAGATTAAGCTCCAAACCGATTTTAAAAAATCAAAATATACTAAAATTCTAGTTAACTTAAAAGCTCGGAGAAAAGGGCTTGCAAATAAAGTCAATAAAATTGCCAAGGAATAAATGTGTATACGTTAAGCTCCAAATCGATTGAAAAAATAAAAAATTCTACTTAAATTCCAATTAACTAAAAGCTCAAAGGAAAAGGGTGTGCCAACAAAGTCAATAAAGTTGCCAATAAATAAATGTGTATAGGTTAAGCTCCAAACAGATTGAAAAAATAAAAAATCTACTTAAATTCCAGTTAACTAAAAGCTCAGACGAAAAGGGCATGCAAACAAAATCCATAAAATTGCCAATGAATAAATGTGTATAGGTTAAGCTCCAAACCGATCGAAAAAAAAATCTACTTAAATTCCAGTTAACCTAAAGCTAAGAGGAAAAGAGCGTGCAAAGAAAGTTAATAAAATTGCCAATGAATGAATGAATAAATGTGTATGCAAGGATAAGGATAATGAAGAACTTCTGGAGATCTGTAGTAACGACTCTTCAAAAGGAAGCATTAAGAGTCTGAGATGGTTAGAACATGCAAGTAGCTGAACAAATTTGTGTATATAAATGGGACTGAATCTAAGAAGACCTGAATGTATTTGTATACTGTTTGATTCTCCATGCAGGCTGATCCCAAATCAATCACTTTTATTTCTGGTTTCACACTGTCGAGTTGAAGATGTTGAACAAAGATGTTGAACGATTGGAATTAAAATAAACAAAAAATATTAGGGATGAAAGGGTCAGCTAACCTTGCAGATAAAACTACATTTTCTGGTTTCAAATCACAATGAATAATACCAGCCGCTTTTATGACAACCAGAGCATGCAGGATCTATGCAATATAATTTGTTTAAAAACGAAGATAATGTAAGATCATTGAACGTCACAAATTCACACATAAAAAGGCATTTTAGAAAAAGCTAAATATATCACCTGTTTTGAGAAGACTTGGACAATGCTCAAAGGAAATCCTCTATACTGGTTCAACTTAATTAGCTCATATCTATATTACCAAGCAGCAACAGACAATTAAAAAATGATTTGAAAAATTCAAGTATTAAGTTATCAGGAAAATATAATGCATGCTCAGAATAGCTTACAGATTTGAATCAAGCATCTCAAACGATTTGCACAGACAATATGCCTACAGATCCAACATGAATTTCATTACAATACCTGCAAAAGTATTACCACATTTTAGAAAGGAAAGTACTCTGATGTTAATACCTATTAAGGACATAACATTGCGGGAAGCACCAAAAAATATTGAATTCTAGATGTTAGATACAAAATGCAAATGACATGGTAACAAAGTTGTTGTATCTCATAAGTTTTTGACCTGGACATAACTTCACACAAAGTATCCATGATAAATAGGTTTTAATATGACAATTGAAATAAATGTCTGAATTAGTAAACTAAGAAAATGAAAGCTAAAAATTGTGAATGTGACTCACCACAATGAATCCCCATGAAGGATCCAGGAGAATTGAGGGTGCTAGTATCTTAATAACATGTATAATTCATGCAGAGTATCTTAACATGTATAATCCAATCTACAATCCAATTCAATAGATAGTGCACTCAGTTTACAATCCAATTTATAGATGAGAACACAAATCTAACACAAATCCAACAAAACGAATGTTCCACAAACCCAACAATTTTTGATCGGTGTGCAGTGAAGTATACCTGAGATGTAGAGAGGGTGAAATTGGTGGTCGGGATCAACTCAGGCTGTGGTCGGGGTTCGGTGGTTGGATGGGGGTGGTCGGCGAGGAGGTAGGGGTTGTCGATGAGAGTGGAAGGGAGGCGAAGGGGGGTCGCGACTGGAGTTGGGGGGCGGTCGGCGGTGACAGGAAGGGTCGTCGGCGAGAGGGCGGTGCTGAAGAGGCGCCGGAGGGAGAGAGAGCGAGGGGGACAGTGAGAGAGAGCGGAAGGGAGGCGCAGGGGGGGTCGCGACTGGAGTAGGGGGGGCGTCGCTGGCAACAGAGGGTTCGTCGGCGGGAGGGCGGCGCTCAAGAGGCGCCGGAGGGAGAGAGAGCGCGAGGGACAGTGAGAGAGAGCGTGGAGAGAGAGAGAGAGCGGGAAGAGATAGAGAGAGATTTCGGGAGAGAGAAAGGGAAGAGAGAGAGAGAGATAGATTTCGGGAGAGAGATAGAGAGAGTGTTTTTTGAAATGTGTGGGGTTTAAAATTTTGAGCGGAAAACTATATTTTGTGAGGCTAAATCTGTGCCATTAATTTTGGAGAAGATTGAAGCATAGCCACTTGATAGCTTTCTTTGTAATTTATTATATAGATAACCACATTCTAAACTGTTCCACTAAACTAAAATTACAGAAATACCATCACATGTCTAACACGCAGAGTTTTCAACGAGTTCACATCTCGAAGTAGGAGATCATGCTCTACCATCTAAACACGGTACAATTCCATACAAAGGTCCGAACCATTGGGTCCAAGCTTCACATGGTACTAATTGACTCTGCATGCAAATTGGGTTAGGTTAGGTTTAAAATGACCAGCTTTCTCCTTTCATCGTATACCAAACCAAATCAAATCTTTTAGTCAAAAAATTTACTAACGCTAAGACTTCACAAAATCCTTCAACATAAAATACCCGCAATTTTAGCCGTTGAGTCTGACGTAAGCTTTTTGATGATAATAATACATGAATGAATGAAAAAAGAATAATAATAATAATATAATCCCACCATCCTTCTTGGTCCAAAGCACCAAATCCAATTTCCCAACAACTGCAGAATAATTTACTCAAAAGGATTATCTTAAATTATTAAAAAAACACGCACCATTTCAATAGATTGTCAATCAGAACTCAGAAGTTGCAGGTCTCGAACAGTTTACAGCATTTTTTTCTTCATATAAGCCACATTTTAAGTAGGAACCTCGGATACTTTGGTACCATGCATGCAAAACATAGTTACTATATCATAACCTCCAAGTTGTAATAAGGTGTGATTTAAAATTCACATATTAATTTCTAGCAACATGAGATGTCAATCCTAGAAAAGTATGTTCATAGGTGCATGCGATGTTTCTATGTTATTAGATGTTAACCACTGGATCTTCGTCAAAAATGTGTGCATCTATGTCATTCTTTCTATATGATTTTATCTGCTAAATTTTGTATAAGATTATTATTTCATTTTTTTGTGTTAAATGGAATCCTTATGTGGACTGCCCGTCAATTTTGGATAAAAAGTGCAGCCAACTCTGAGGTCACAAAATGAATGGAAGGTAATTTTTGCATATTTGACCTTCTGAAAAAAAAAAGATTTAATTTCTGATATTGTGGTCCATACGAAAAAAGAGACATATTGTAATGTAATCTCTAATTTTTATTCTAGGTTGTTATTTTAATTGGAAGAGAAAACTTTAGCTTTTCAAAGTTGCACTGGGATTAGAAAAGCATTTTGGACACTTTTATGCAAGTCAGTTAGTATTAATAACAAGATGGAGAGGTAAAGCGAGAATTAGATTAGATAGAATGAAAGATTAAATTTAAGGATGGGGCCTATACACTATATATCTTCGCAATTGAAAAAGAATGTTAAGATTAACTTTATTTTAGTTGTCAACGAACTACTCAAAATATGAAGAATACAGATAAGCTAATTTTTAAGAAAAAAACCGAACAAAATTTCTTTCGAGAAATTGTTACAAAATTTGATTCCAAAATCGTTTGCAATAGAATCGAGTATGAATTTGAGGCACAAATCAAAGAAGGAAAAGGACAAGAAAATCAATAAAATTTAAAAAAGAGAAGTAAAATAGCAAAACCAAACCGATTGGTGTCAAGACTTGTGTATCACACAATCTTCTTAAAACATATTCGCCTAGGCGTGCTGGAGTTTGCTGAGGTTTTTGTCTTCCAGGATGCAACGACAGAAAAGCTGAACGTAGGCACCACGTCTAGTTCACGAACTGAACAGCATCTGAATTCTATCAACGAACGACTAAGACTTTGAAGCACAAAAACAGAGGGGAAAGAGAAGAGTTTCTGGTGTGTTCATTCAGGGCATGTAATCTGGTCTGAGATTCGCAACCTTTGCGCGCGCGAGAGAGCACCTCTTGGCTTGCTATTTTATAATACCAAGAAAGATGTTATTATATATCCATTTCTATTTCCTTTGTTTTTTTCCAGATATGGGATTAAAATTCCTCAACTTTTTTTTAAAGATGAAAATGTCTCACTTTGGAAGACAATTTTTCATTCACCCAATAACAGTTTTGAGCAAATAAATATATGATTTTGATCTACTCACGAATGGGAACACAAATCCATCAAGATCTCTTACTAATTTATAGAGGATTAGTCAAAAAATTACTCAAGAACTAGTTCGTAAATAGTATATAAAATACTTATTTTCTAACCGAAATAAAGTCAAGAGTGATCATTTTTGTTTGTCAAATTCGAATTCATTAAAGCGTCTTACTATCTCTTTGACCAACTAATAAGCTCTTATCTCATTGACCATATATCTTCTACCCCAAGGAGAAATATCGTTTTATTTGCAACAGATTCTTCATATAAAAAAAATAATGTAACTTTCTTTGACATACAACTTTTTGGTCAAAATGATAAAATATATGATGAAGAAAACTTTTTTAGTAGTCAAAAGAGTACTCAAAACGGGAAGAATAGAGAAGTTCCCTTTAAAGGAAAACTATATGAGATTTCTTAATAAATCCCTAGCACGAGCAACATTTCAACAAATTACATTTACAAATTACACGTGTTGCAAATTAGCAGATTGAAAAAGACACCTTACATAATAGTATGCAATAAATAGAATTGATGAGTATGATTATGCAAAACTACCAAGGCGCGCGTCAATCCGGGCTTAACGGGCGCTGTAGCCATGTGAGTAGTGGGGGCCCATCTGCCGTCGGTGAGTCGGATAATGGCCACCCACCAACTGGGCTTACTGGGCCCCACCTTCTTCTCCTAGCGTATTATTAGTAGTTAAAAAGGAATCTAATTAATTATCTAAATATTTTCCTGAATTATTCTTCTCTATCATTAGTTAAAACTGATCATTGTTTTTACTTAAAAATTAAAATGGATGTTTTCTTCTCTTAAATTCCTCCCATATTTCATGCGACTGTCCCGTCATTTATGGCAGAGTTAGTTGGACACAAAAGACAGGTAGAAAAGTAAAGTAAATTATTGGATAAATTGCAGATAACCCTCTCTACTATAAGAGCCAGTGTAAATGAGCCCTCATTGTTCTAGTTATCGCAAATAATATTTCTCATACATCTTACACATATTACAACATTGACCGAGTCAAAATAGAATTTTTTTTATATGCCACTTTTCGAAACTATTTGTAGAAAAAAATAATTGACAAAGTGTTTGGATTCGTGGACTCAACAACTAAATTCATCGTTTTCAATGGTGAATTTAGTTGTTGAGTCCACGAGCGCAAATACTTTATCAATTGCAGGGGCGAAGCCAGAACAATTTTATCGGGAGGACCAAGAAAAAATTCTATGACTACATGTAAAAATATGGAGATTTTTTCATAAATTTTAGGTGGGCCAAAAAATAAAATTTAGAATTCAGGAGGGCCAAATTATAATTTTTTAAGGATTATAAAATTTTCGATAGTGTGAAGGGGGTTTTTGAAAATTCTGAGGAGGCCTGGGCACCCCCGGCTCTCACTATGCTCCGCCACTGGCCAATTGTCTTCCCTCGTCGTTGAAACACGGCGAGTGTAACTTTTTTTGTGATAACTCGTTGTTCTCTGCGGCGAGTTTAGTTCAAAATTTTCGATAGGACTCACCGTTATCAACAACGATGATATTTATACTAGACACGCTGCTGGGAGCGACGAGTTGAGTTTTTTTTTTAAAAATTATGGAGATTTTTTTCGGAAATTCACCGAGTCCAACAGTTATGTGAAATATTCAACATCAACGTCGTTCCCAACAGCGAGTCTAGTATAAATGTCATCATCGTTGGGAACAGTGAGTATTGATTGAAAATTTTGAACTAAACTCACAGCTCCAAACAGTGACTCTAGTCTAAATGTCCTCGCCGTTAGGAACGACGAGTCTTCATTGAAAATTTTAAATTGAACTCGTCGATGGAAACATCGAGTTTCTAAAAATATTAACACTAAACTCGCAGTGTCTCAACGGCGAGCATGAAACAAGTATACTCGCCTTTAGAATTAGCGAGTTTGGTTGTTGAGTTCACGAGCACAAATACTTTGACAATTATTTTCTTTCTGCAAATAGTTTCAAAAAGTGGGCATATAATAAAAAAGAATCGTCAAAACCTATCTTAAATATTTTTATAAAATTTCCTCTTCAATTTTTATGACTATTTTAGCCAATGTTTGGCATTTTCTGAATAATAAAGAATAAGATGAAGACAAAAGAAAATGTGTGAAATATAATTTAGTCCACTCACACCATCTGAAAGATAACGCCATAACAGATATTTGAGGGAGTTACTTGCAATAACCCCTAGGGTTCGTCTGCAATTTATCCTAATTTATTTCAGCAATGTTACACCCACAATCTTTTTTGAGGATGACTACACATATATGAGTTTTTACTCCAAACATACATTATAAATGCATTGGGATCCACTTCTCACTAAAAAACAAGGTTTTATTGTCTTTTAGTGAGAAGTGGATCCCAATGCATTTATAATGTATGTTTAGGGTAAAAACTCATGTATGTCTAACATTTTGCATCTTTTTTACAACATTTTTTTCTACAATCTTAAGTGACACAATACTATTGGATGTTATTATATAGTAGACTTTAGGTTATTATAGATCAGGTTGTAGAAACCTCTAATAGCATTGTGACACCTATGGTTATACAGAAAAATGTTGATGAAAAAATTGTGGGGTAGCATTATTGAAATTATTTATAGTTTGAGAGGTTTTTTGTTAACTAGGGTTAGGTGAGCTGTGCATGTAATGCACGGATTTAAATAATGAAGAAAAATAGGCGCACTATGTGGCGTGGGGTTATTATGACTTATGAGTCAGTTGCATGAAGTGTATGTAATGCAGGCAACAGCGTTTAATTAGTAGCATGCACACAACAGTGATGACTTTTTTAACACAAAAAAACAGTCATGATGATTGGAATGAGTATGAAGGAATGCATGTTTGAGGAGCATGGGGAAATGATCATGGTTGACATGCATGGATGGAAATGTTATTTTGTGTTTGTGTGAAATATTTATGATTAATTAGAAAATAGAAAAATACTAGTAATAATTTTGTATAATATAAGACTTAATTTTCTAGATTTTATTTCACCGTGGGATGGTTGATTTCGCCCTAATTGAAAAATAGCCAGGAATTTTACAGAGCCCAATGACACTCGCAATATAAATATTGGTTCTGTATCCGTATCGTCGCTTCAGCAACAATGTGGTGTTTATAGCTTATCCGAAATGATTTATGTTTTCAAAATATCAATTGTACATTTTCGAAACTTATGAATAAAATTATGATTCTAACACATGATTGGACAGGTAACAGGGAAGCTAGCAAACGCCTCCGAATGTAAGATGAGGAGTAGGACTCCTTAGTGGAGATCAGGTAGTGGGAGGGAGATTACCTACGCGTGAGTACTAGAGCACATTCCCAGTCTTCAGGTAGCGAAGGCCTTGTCTGCGAGAGTGTCTTCTGTTCATGTGTTCTGTATTCGTATCTGTATCTTTTATTCTGCTTTTCTACTTTGTTCTGTTGTAACTCGTGGTTGTAATCCTGGTTGTATCTTACTTTATGCTTTTCTACAGGATAGAGGATGTATTTTGGTCTTTGGATCTTTATAATTAGTACTACTATGTTTTTTTAATACCGCATTAATGAAGCGATGACC